>CM066038.1:294015769-294615769 GCA_033557465.1 Ichthyophis bannanicus
TGTGGTATCGAGTCAGAGTTGGAAGGTTATAAGGTAGTGGCCAGACCACGGGACTCCTAGTGTGCGAGGGTGGGTAGGCTTTAGGCTGGTTTGCAATTGACGGTAGGTAGAAAGATAGGATGAGGGGGAGTTTCCCTTTGCTGGGGTGGGGTAAGGTCTATGATTTGATGGTATCCCATGTCAGCCATTGCTTCGAGGAAGGATGTGGGGAAATGGGAGGCATGCATTGATGGGCGGTGGAAAAGGATCCCAAGATGATATGCAGCTTTCTGAGAGAGGTTGAGCATGCTATGTTCTAGGAATTGTGGCTAGGCTGTGTTGGCATGTGGTGGGGCTCTGTGAAATAAGGCAAAGTGATGAGTTTTTGTTTGCCATTTTGATAATGGCTATCCCGTCTAGGATGGGGGATGGGGAGGGGGTGGCATTTAGTTCTGTTTTGCATGGGATGAGAACTCCACAACCCCTTTTGGATTCTCTGGAGCAGTTTTAACCAAGTTGTTATCCCCTTATTTGCAGTAGGTTTAGTAGGACATTGTCTGTGGGAATTAACCATGTCTCAGGAACACAGACATGGTTAATCTTCGTGGGTTCTCTTCGTGTGCTAGGTCCATGATTAAAGTTATCTTATATATGAGCATGCATTGGATGAGGATGGATTTTAGTGGGGCGGGTGTGGTGATGTGGTGTGCAGTGTGGTTAGGCTTGTGTTGTGTGGATGCATAGCAGTCTGGGATCGGTGTTTGTTTTGTGTAAAGTGTTTGTCATATGTTTTTTGTTGTATGGCCACAAAGGATGTGGGGGTATGGGATTGTTGCTGTTTTTGTGTGTGTATAATTGCCGGATGTGATTAATTGAGCGTATTATAGTCTGTGTGGATGTGTTGAGGGCGCTTATTGTTTTGTAGCATATGAGAAGACTGAGAATTATGCTATTGGTTAGTATGTGGGGATCTATTGTTTAGATTTAGAAGTGTTGTGTTTGCTTTTATGGTGAATACTGTATGCTGCCTGTGTGGGGGATGGAATATATTGTCCCAGAGGTAAAAACAATTCTTAGTGTTTGTAATAGGTAGCAATCAATTTCTAATGGTTAGGCTTGGTGAATGCTAGGTGAGTATAGTCAGCAGTACACGCAATTTTAATGCAGAACATATACAAGGGATTATAGTTAAAGCAGGGTGTGGATGTTTTTATTATGTGGTGTGAGACATGCTGTTTGTAGCTTTGTACTTTGACTTACAGCGTTTCGTTTGTGGGTGTGGTTTTGGTTTCAAGGCTTGTCCTCTTCTTGCAGTCTGGTCTCGGGGGTGCTGACTTCTCCCCACCTAAGGGCCATGCCAAAGGACCCTCTGGCGGATTGGCCCTCAGGCACGGGCCCCATGCCATGCGTGCGGCAAGGACTGCCGATTGCAGGCTTTTATCTCGTGCTGCTGAGCCCCGATTGGGCCTTGGGTGGGGGGAAGGGAGCACGAACCGGGACAACGCGGGACCCCCAATGTCCGATCGGCATGCAGGGTCTAGAGGTGCAGGAGAGGCTTGTCTGATCTGCCGGACTGCAGGCTTTTATTCTCGTTGACTAGTTCAAGGTATTTGGGGATCATTATTCATAGAGGACTTTTCTTCATCGTATTCTGCCGAACTTCGATAAGTTATCAGCGAGTGTATGGAGATGATCCTACTCGTCGTGGATGGGACGCTATGCTTGTTATCTTGGTTAGGTAGTTGGTTAATGTGCTCAGGAATGTTGGTTTGTCCCCAAACATTCCTCTTTTTGATAATGTCAGCTCCCGATGTTAATATACCAACAAGCATCTGTGAGGGCAAGTTCACTAGATTCCATTCAGCAGGGTATGCTGGGTCATGCTCTCACTGTCACTCCCAAAGATGCGGAGGAGGTTTGGGGATTCCCAATATCCATGGTGTATTATTGGTCATGACCCCCTTCTAGAGGGTTGGCTCTTTGTGGTGCTGGTATAGAAGGGGGTCGAGTGTCAGCTTGGGGTCATCCACTTGGAAGTATGAGTGTATGTCCCCTCGGTCCCCCTTTACAAATTTGGTACCCTTTTCATTTTCTTGAAGAATCCACAGACATGCAGAGGGTGCTCTCCCATCCGTAGTTCAGGGGGACCCCCTCTGGAGAGCGTGGTGGCTACTCTATAAAGGCTCGCTCGCAGGTTTCCCCCATAGAGTTTTTTTTGCACCCTGATACACACTGTTTTCCACATTCAGTTTTATTAAGAATATGGAATGTGGTACCCTCGCTTATTCGACAGCACTGGGCGCTGGCCTCCGCTCTATGTAGATGGGTGGTGTTCGCCACCAAGGCCCAAGTAGAGCAGGTGGGTGAAGCCCCTCTCAAAGTTTTTCCAGTTCTTTCAATTACAACATTTTGGGGGGCAGCTGTCTCAGAAAGGGGAGGTGCTGACCATGTACCCGGGCAATTTTAGGAGAGGTGTGTTCTTTGGTCGACATCAGTCAGTCTTCTGATTGTCACGCTTCTACAGGGCTATTTCTATGGATCTGGCAGAGTGATGCTGTTGATGCCTCTGTTGCGACAGGCATGGGATAGGGTACTTCTGCATCAGCTAGAATACGACTGGGCATATATTTGGAGATAGACCCACTCTTGTTCGATCTCCCTGTCCTTTGTGAACACCCATTTGTGGTATTTTATTTGTATGTATGTCATGCCTATTCTGCTATTTAAATGGGGGCGTAGTGGTGATGATTTGTGTTGGCAAAGGTGTGGTGCCCAGTGAGACCTCAAACATTTGTGGTGGTACTGCCCGAAGCTGCAGTCTTTCTGGGCAGCAGTCCAGTCTCATATTCGAGCCATTACCGAGGTTTGCTCGCTGTTTGAGTTTGCAGCCTTTGTTTTGGCTCTTCTACCCTGTGAAGATTGAGATAAGGCTTTGGCATGCTTGGTGAATAGCTTACTGCTAACAGCCCATAGTGTGGTCACTTGTTTTTGGAAATGCTCCCTCACGTCCATCAGTTACAGAATGGGTCTCCAAAATTTGGGAGATCTACCGCATGGAGTACCTAGTGGTTAGAGCAACTATCTAGTACCCAGAAGATCAAGGGTTCAATTCCAACTGGCACGCCTTGTGACCTTAGGCAAGTCACATTACCCTCCACTGCCTTGGAAGAAAAAGCCTAGAATTCTACTTCCAGTGATACATTGCCAAGAAAACACAGAGGCAGCTGGGTCATCAGGAGTCAGCACCGACTTGACGGCACCAAAAAAAAAGTCCACAGGGAAAAACTCACATTTGAGGTGCAGGGAGAGGTCATGGTCTACCTACAAGGTGTGGTCTCAATTTGAAGGATGCAAGAGCTTCTAACTTCCTAGAATATGAGGGGATTGTTGAGCTCCCACTCAGTAGCTTGAGAGTGCGGTGCTCGACCCGTAGCTACTGACTCCCGGTCTGTTGAGCGGACGCTGGGATTGCGGTCCGTAGGTGAGTGTGAGCCTGGGGGAGTGCCTGAGTCTTAATGGGGGAGAGAATGAGGTGAGGGAAAAGAGTGAGAGGTTTTTTGGAGTATTTTCTTAAGCAGCTTCTTCAGGAGGGTCAGAGGGCTAGAGATATGGAGGGGACGAAGATGGAGTTTGCAGTTGTCTCTTGGGGTAAATCGCTGTGCCCCTTCCTCCCTCCCTTGCAGAGTCTGTGGTACTATTGCTGCTCTCATTTTGTTGTATTCCTGTTGAATTTGTTGGCGTTGCTTTTTTAATTGGTTGGATTAATACAAACAATGGATACAAAAAAAGGTTAGGACTCTAACTTGGAAGAGACAGCCGAATGGAGAACTGATAGAGGTCTATAAAAATATGAAGTGGAATGGGTAAACGTAGATTAGTAGTTTACTCCTTCAAAAAGTAGAAAGACTAGGAGACATGCAATGAAGCTACAATGTAGCAAATTTGAGATTACTTGAAGAAATATTTTTTCACTCAACGCTTAATAAAAACTCTGGTATTTCATTACCAGAGGATGCAGTAAAAGCTGTTAGTGTAGTTGGATTTAAAAGGGGTTTGGACAAGTTCCTGGAGGAAAAGTCCACAACCCATTTTTAAACATGGAATATGCAAACCTTTTGGGAATCTGACAGGCACCTGAGACCTGAATTGTTGTCCACATCCTGGCCTGCTTCCATAGTAGGTCCATAGGGTCCCTTGTCCTGTAGTCCATCCTCTGGTTAGATGTAATCTCCAAGGTTTTGAGACCCCACCTAAAAAGAAGGTCCAAGGCACATGCACAACACAGAGGAGGACATCTGAGCCTCAGTAATATAAGGACAGTTACTAATAAGTGACCCACCTTGGTAGTCCCAATCCCTGAGTGGACCCACATATCCAAGTTCTATATATCTGAAAGTTCCACAAACGCCTTTACGGTTTCTCCCACCTGGCGATTCCACAATCAGATATTAAACAGTTGCTTTCAAAAACAGTTCACCTTAGGGCTCACTATGTGGCCCTCCTGATGCCTCCCTCATGGCTTTCTCCAGGTCAGAGGGCTTCCTGGCTGGCCTCCGATCCGGTGCCGCTGTCACCACCCGCTATCATACTAGGTTTTCCACAATCCTCCATGGTCCAGGGCAAAAGATTTTCCCAGGACTGACTTTCTCCACAACTCCTCCAAGCAACAAGCAAAATTCTATCAGAGTGCTTAAGAAACATTGATAAAGGTTTACCTCATCCAGCAGATATTAGGCAAGCACAGGTCCCAGTTGTTCCTCAGGGCAGCAAGTTTTCCAGCAACTCCTCACCAGTGTCCCCAGGAGACTTAGCTCCTGCTCTTCTTTCAGGCTTTTATATCCTGTTGCTACCCACCACCCTTCTGTCCACACCCTCACTGATTAACCAGGAAACCAGCCTGCCCTCTTCACTAGGTCTGGCAGTAGCCAAAACCAGCCCTGGATCCTGGACTGTCTGGTTTTGTCTTCCTTATTTTTCTTCAAACCTAGTAATGGGATATATACCTGATCACAATTGGCCACTGCTGGAAATAGGATACTGGGCTTGATGGACCCTTCGTATGACCCAGTAAGCATAGTTACTCACCTGTAACAGGTGTTCTCCGCGGATAACAGGAATCAGTCCTCACATATGGGTGACATTTGCACCCAACAGAGCCCTCGCAGAAGCATCCCCCCAGCTTTCAAAGAAAACCTTTGGGAGATGCCACCATGCATGCATCATCCCCTTCCTGCCCAAGGGTGCCATCTTGTTCAGTCAGATGACCTAGCTAAAAGACGGAACAAGTAAAAGATGGTAAAGGAGCAACTCCAAGGGGAGGAGGGAGGGTTGTGAGGACTGATTTCTGCTGTCCCCGGAGAAAGCACAGTTACTTACCTGTAACAGGTGATCTCTGGGAACAGCAGGAATTAGTCCCTCACATATGGGTACGTCGGAACCGACGGAGCCTGTGCGGGAAAGCTCCCCAGCTTCCAGAAGGAAAGCTGTTGGGGCCTCCCACAGCGCATGCGCGCTGCCTTCCCGCCTTCCCTGACCAACTCTCCTCAGTTCGAGTTTAAAGCTGAGACAATAGAGAGAGGAAAGGAAAGAGAGACAGAGAGAGACAACTCCTAGGGGAGGTGGTGGGTTGTGAGGACTAATTCCTGCTGTTTCCCAGAGATCACCTGTTACAGGTAACTAACTGTGCTAGCTCCAGGAACAAGCAGGAAGGAGTCCTCACATATGGGGACTCCCTAGCTAAGATGCCGGGGAGATCCCCCCCAAGGGTATGAGACCCTGAAGGGTTCCTCATCTTCCTATGGATCTCAGGCATCCATTCAGGGAAGGTGGGCAGGAGTTGTTTAAGAATGGAACAGGTGTCTGGAGGACAGCCTGACCAAACAAGGCATCCCGGCGGGAAGTCATTGTCCAAACAGTAATGGACTGTAAAGGTATGAACCGAGGCCCAGGTGGCTGCTCGACAGATCTGATCGATGGATACAGAGTGAAGATGAGCCATAGAGGTGGCCATGGCTCTCACATTGTGAGCTGTGACATGGCCCTCCAGAGAAAGGTTCTTACTTTGATAAGCAAAAGTGATACACTGAGCAATCCAATTGGACAGTGTTCTTTTAGAGACTGGAAGTCCTAAATGAGAAGGATCAAAAGCAACAAAAAGCTGAGAAGACTTTCGATGTTGCTGTGTCCTGTGGAGGTAAAAGGCAAGAGCTCTTTTACAATCTAGAGTATGAAGGTTCCTCTCTGCACTGGATGCATGAGGAGCTGGAAAAAAGACAGGTAGATATACCTCTTGATTAAGATGAAAAGGGGAGACCACTTTAGGCATATTGTGGGGATTAGTCCTAAGGACCACCTTATCATGATGAAACCTTGTATAAGGGGGATTAGCCACTAGGACTTGCAGTTCACTGATACGGCGAGCTGAGGAGACTGCAATGAGGAAAATAACCTTCCAGGAAAGAAATTTCAAGGAGGTAGTGGCTAAGGGTTCAATGGGTGGCTTCATAAGCTGACCAAGAACCAAGTTTAAGTCTCATGCTACCGGAGGAGGGCGAATGGGAGGCTTAGTTAAAGTTAGGCCTCTCATGAATCTTGCAATAAGAGGATGAGAGGAAACAGGTTGTCCATTGAGAAGGTTTAAGGGATGCTGCAATAGCGCTCAAATGGACCCTTACTGAATTTGTTTTAAGGACTGCATTGGAGAGATGCAGGAGATATTCCAGTAAAGAATTTAAAGGTAGTGCTAAAGGGTCAAGACCCTTTTGAGCACACCAAACGGAAAATCTTTTCCATTTAAAAGCGTAGGAACGCCTAGTGGAAGGTTTCCTAGAGGCATGGAGGATATCCTTCACTTGCTGAGAAAGATTGAAGTCTTGAAGGTCTAGGCCTTCAGTAACCAAGCTCTGAGGTGAAGGGACTTGGGTTTGGGTGCCACAAAGTCCCCTCCTCCTGAGACAGAAGGTCTGGGGCAGCTCCCAAGTCCAGGGAGGGGCTTGGGAGAGATGCAGAAGTAGAGGTACCACACTTGGCGTGGCCAGCGTGGAGCTATGAGGATCATAGATCCTTGATCCCTCTGGAGTTTGAACAGAGTCTTGGGAATCAAAGGAATGGGTGGAAAGGCATACAGGAAGTCCTGACCCCAATGAAGGAGGAAGGTATCCGTGGCCTGAGCTCCCTGACATGGAATTCTGGAACAGAACCGGGGAAGTTTGGCATTCCACGGACTTGCAAAGAGGTCTATGTCCGGGGTTCCCCATTTCTGGAAGATTCTGAGTACCTGATCTTTGTGCAGGGACCATTCGTGTGGAAGCAGAACTCGACTGAGTCTGTCTGCCCAAGAGTTTTGAATTCCTGGAGATATACTGCCAGGAGATGGATTTGATGCTCTCTGGCGAAGGCCCATAATCTTAGAGCTTCGTTGCAAAGCGACAGAGAGCCAGTCCCTCCTTGTTTGTTTATGTAGAACATGGCTACTTGATTGTCGGTATGAACAAGGACTGTCATGTTGTTGAGGAGGGTATGAAAGACCTTGAGAGCAAGGAAAATTGCTTGTAGTTTCCAAAAGGTTGATATGAAGGGTGGTCTCCTGTGGAGACCAAGTGCCCTGAGTGGAGAGTTCTTGAAGATGAGCTCCCCAACCTGTTTGGGAGGCATCTGTTGTGAGGGTTGCTTGGGGCAACAATGGTTGGAAGGGGGCCAACAACAGATTTTGAGTAGACATCCACCATTGGAGAGACCAAAAGAGACGTTTCGAGGTTGCTATTTGGTCTGAGAGAGCTCCTGATGCTTGAGTCCACTGGGTGGACAAAGTCCATTGAGCTGCTCTCATATGTAGGCGAGCATAAGGCACCACATGAACTGTGGATGCCATGTGGCCTAGCAGTTGTAGCATGTCCCTGGCAGTCAAGTGGCTTCTGGACTGAGTCTGAGAGGCCAAGTGCACTAGATGGTGGCAACGGGCCTGAGGAAGGTAGGCCCTTGCAGTGGTGGTATCTAGCCAGGCCCCTATGAATTCTAGGGACTGAGTAGGGGTGAGTTGAGACTTTGGCAGATTGATCACCAGTCCCAGATACTGCAGAATGCGTCTGGTGCGGTCCAGGGAAGTCTGAGCTTCGGACTGAGATGGAGCTCAGATGAGCCAGTCGTCCAGGGTATGGGAAAACAAAAATTCCCAGGGCGCGTAGAAATGCAGCCACTATTGACATGCATTTGGTGAACACTCTTGGAGCAGAGGCTAGACCGAAGGGAAGTACACTGTATTGGAAATGTTTTCCCTGGAACAGAAACCGTAGGAATTTTCTGTGGGATGGATGGATGAGTATATGTGTGTACGCATCCTTTAGATCTAGAGAACAAAGCCAATCCTGACTCTGTAGGTATGGAAGGAGAGTACCTAGAGAAAGCATCTTGAATTTCTCCTTGCATAGGAATTTGTTCAATTCTCTCAGATCTAGGATGGGTCTGTACCCTCCTGTTTTCTTGGGAATGAGAAAATAAGGGGAGTAAAACCCTGAACCCTGTTGAAGAAGAGGAACCTCTTCTATTGCCCTTTGGGCAAGAAAGGTGGTCACCTCCTGACCCAAGAGGTCCAGGAGAGATGGGGGAGAATTGAAACGTCTCACCATGGTATGGGGAGGAAGGCAGGAGAAATGTAGTTTGTAGTCCTCTCTGATGATAGAGAGGGTCCACTGTTCTGATGTGATTTGCTCCCATCTGGGAGCAAAATGAGTTAACCTTCCTGGAATGGTGAGAGGCTCTGGTTGTTGTAGAGCCAGAAAGGCTAAGTTCTCTAGTATTAAGTCAAAATCCCTGAGGGGGTTGGGACTGCTGGACTGTAGCAGTCCTGCCGGTTTAGCCCTGGCCTGTTTAGATTGCTGACGCTTAGGAGCAAAGCGAACATGGGAAGATTGTTGGCCAGTATTTGTGGAAAATCTGGCCTTTTTGTAGAAAGGCTTCTTAAAAGATTTTTTCTTGGCAGGGGTAGAGGTAGACTTAGAAAGTCTATCTAAAGCAGCATTCTCTGCATCCATTTGAGTGGCTTTGATCTGCCACTCCTTGCCAAACAGATTTTCACCTGTACAGGGTAGATTCCCCAAACCCATCCTGGACCCAGGGTTCTAGGTCAGAGGCCTGGAGCCAAGCAATTCTGCGAGCAGCTATGGCAATGCCTGAGGCTCTGCTAGCACCCTCAAAGGAGTCAAAGGCTGCTCTGTTGGAGAACTTTGAAACATCTTGGGTATGCTTTAATAAAAGAAGGAACTCCTCCTTCTTATCCTCTGGGATAAAGGGGAGGAAATGGCGCATCTTTAGCGCAATCTCCTTCAGAAACATGCCCATATAGAGGCTGTATGAATTGATTCTGGCAATAAGCATACTGGCTTGGAAGATTTTCCTACCAAAAGCATCCAAAGTCCTACATTCTCTTCCTGGAGGAGTGGAAGAGTGTCTTTTGGTACTCTTTATCCTTTTCATAGCTGACTGTACCACAATAGAGTGGTGAGGGAGCTGAGTTTTTTGAAAACCAGGAGAAGGAGGGACACGATACATGGTGTCCAAACGACGAGAATGTGGAGAAAGGGTGAGAGGAGTCTCCCATAAGTCCATCATGTGTTCTTGAAGAATTTCATGAATGGGCAAGGTGACTGCCTCCTTGGGAACCTTAGAGTATCCTAAAATATCTAAATTTTTTGCTCTAGGTTCTTTTTCAGAGGTTACTGAAATGGAGAGTCCTTTGGCTACTTCAATAATGAAGTCTTGAAAGGACAAATCCTCTGGAGGAGACATTCTCCTCTTTGGAGAAGAGGGCTCCTCAGGAAGAGTAAGAGATACTTCAGCAGAGTCATCTGAGGAATCGGAATCATCAGAAGACTCGAAGTATCGTCTATTAGCTTCCAGAGATCGATACGCGTATCGACCGGTATCCACATCGGGCGTACCCGGAACCGGATCGGTATCGGGAAAAACCCCGGAACCGGGAACCAGAACCGGTATCCTGGTGGAAGTGGATGCTCTGGGTACCGGTATCGGTTGTGGTACCGGAACCGGAGTCGGAACCGCTGGCTGCGGTACCGAGGGCGTTGCAGCTTTAATAAAAGCCATTATGGCCTGCTGCATGGATTGAACGGTATTATCCATAGACGCCACGACTGCCTGGATATCGGTACCGGGTTGAGCCGGTACCCCAGAGCAGTCTAACAGGTGATCGCTCGAGGCCGTCCCATCGATGTCAACCTCTAACCCATAGGAGGAGCTTTGGAAGCCGGAGCTTCCCGCCAGGGTTGTTTGGCTGGGGCAGGGTCCTCAGGGTCAAGCCCAAGGGCCTCTCGATACTTAGAGGGAGATTTGCCCTTTGAGGACCTGCCGGAAGAATGTTTGGTTACCTGAGATCCATCAGGAGAGGAAGACCTGGATGATGTTGATGCTGGAGTATCTGTGGAAAACAGCATATGAAACTTGGCTGCTTGGTTTTGTAAGCCACGTTTGGACATCAGAGAGCAGGACGGACAATCCGGAATGGAGTGGTCAGGCCCCAAACATTTAAGACACCATTCGTGAGCGTCTGTAACCGAGATAGTACCGCTGCACTTGGTGCATTTTTTGAAACCAGAAGCTGGTTTCTCCATGAGGGAGAGTTTCATGAAGGCCAAGGCCTAAACAAAAATACACCAAGTGGGGAAAAAAGGTAAAGTTTTTTTTGTTTTTTTTTAGAATAGTAAGAAAAAAGACCGGCGGTACCGGTCCGGAATCGGGGAAGGCAGACACGCGGCCAAAGAAATAAATTAAAATAAGAACTTCAGCGGTGACAGGAACACGACCTGCTGGCTCTGCGGAAAAAGAAGAACTGAGGAGAGTTGGTCAGGAAGGCGGGAAGGCAGCGCGCATGCGCTGTGGGAGGCCCCAAAAGCTTTCCTTTCTGGGAAGCTGGGGAGCTTTCCCGCGCAGGCTCCGTCGGTTCCGACGTACCCATATGTGAGGACTCATTCCTGCTTGTTCCTGGAGATTACCTGTTTACAGATGATTAACTACGCGTTCTCCAGGAACAAGCAGGAAGTCAGTCCTCACATATGGGACTCCCCAGCTACAGGCTACCAAAAGTCCATAGCAAAAACACAGGCTCCCTCACAGGGAGCCGCAAGCAGCACAAATTGCATCTGTATCCACAGACCACAGTAGGACCTCTGTGTCCGATGAAAATCAGTACTCCGATAGCCTGAACAAAGAAGGGTCGGAGGGTAGGAGTTGCCTAAATCCTGAAAAGGTTATGGAGCACAGCCTGGCCGAAGGCACTGTCCCGTCAGGACTCCCTTTCCAGGCAGTAATGGGCCGAGAAGGTATGAACTGAAGACCAGGTGGTGGTCCGGCAGATGTCCACCATCGGGACAGAGCGCAAGTTTGCCACCGAGGCCGCCATGGCCCTGACACGGTGCACTGTGACACAGCCTTCCAGCGGGAACCCTGCCTGCTCATAGGCGAGGGCGATACAGTCCGCAACCCAGGTGGACAGCGTACACTTGGTCACCTCGCCTAGCCAACTGGGATTGTAGGAGACGAAAAGCTGAGTAGCTTTGTAGTGGCCCTGAATGCGTTGGCTATAGAAGGACAAAGCCCTTTTACAGTCCAAGCTGTGAAGGACTGTCTCTGCCTGACTGGAATGAGATCTTGGAAAGAAGGTAGGGAGTACTACTTCCTGGTTGAGATGGAAGGGCGATACTACTTTCACAGAAGGAATTTGGGGTGCGTGTGTAGCACCACTCTGTTCTTGTAGAACCTGGTATAAAGGTGCCTCCGCCACTAAGGCCTGAAGCTCGTTAACTCTGTGAGTGGAGGTGAGCACAACCAGGAACGCCATATTCCAAGACAGGTAGTGAACGTGGCAGTTAGCCAGAGGCTCAAAGGGTGGGCGAGTGAGCTGTCCCAACGCTACATTGAGGTCGCATTTGGTTGCCGGAGGGCAAACCGGGGGCTTCAATAAGCGGAAACCCCCTAAGAAAGCAGATCACCAACGGCTGGACCGAGAGGGGCTTGCCATCCACCGGGTGGTGGTGCACCGCCAAGGCACCTGTACAGAATTAGACTTGAGCCCGGATTGCAAGAGGTGGAAAAGGTACTGTAACACCAGTCCCAAAACGTACACGATTTGAGGGCATAACCCTTTCTAGTAGAGGTCTTGCGAGAGGCCAGCAGAATCTCTTCCACCTCAACCAAGAGGTTGAAAGGGGCTAGAGTCACCCTTTCAGCGACAGGGATCCCAGGTTGGGGTGCAGAAGAGAGTCCCCTTGCTGAGACAAGAGTCCCAAAAAGGCCCCCAAGGATATGGGGGTTTCCACAGTTAATCGGAGGAGCAACAGGAACCACGGTTGCCTGGGCCACAGAGGGGCTATCAGGATGAGTGAGGCCCTGTTGTGGAGAGTCCTAAACAGGGTTTTGGCAATCAGGGGCGTGGGAGAGAAGGCGTACATGAGGCCCTCCGACCATGAGATGAGGAACGCGTCCACTGCCAGTCTGGAGGGGGGTGGGCCTGTCGGGAACAGAAGCGGAGCAACTGGAAGGTGTCTGGGCTAGCGAACAGGTCCATTACGTGTTCCCCCCAGATCTGGAAGAGCCGGTCGGACACCCTGGGGACCAGCTGCCACTCGTGCAGCTGGAAGACTCTGCTCAGTCTGTTGGCCAGAAGGTAGAAGGACTTTTTACCCAAGCCTTTTCCATCAAGGAGAGGCAGCAGTCTTTTTTGAGAGCCTGGTCCTCATCATGAACTCGGTTTCCAGCTCGGCAGCCTTGTCAGTTATGGGTTTGCCAAAGAGATTCTACCCTTGGCAGGGGACATCAAACAGTTTGTCCTGAACTCACTTCTCGAGGTCAGATGACTGTAGTCAAACTTGGCACCGTGCACCAATGCCTGCCGCCGCTACTCGACCCGCTAACTCGAACCTGTCATAGGCCACTCGAGACATGAATTTGGAGCACTCATGGACTGCCTCGGCCAGGTTCTTGAACTGCTGCAAGGATTCCTCAGAGAGACCAGCTGAGAATCCGATGAGTTCTTTCGCCAGGTCTCTCAGGTATATGCCCATATACAGCTGGTAGGCATGGATGCAGCCGATGAGCATTGAGACCTGGTAACCACTTTCTGCCGAGAGCATCCAGGATGCGGGCCTCCCTGCCAGGAGGGCACCGAGGAGTGCATCTTCTGGCTTTTCAGCCAATGCATGCCTGACTCCACCACCATGGAGTTATGAGGCAGCCGTGATTTCTGGAAGCCCGGGCTCTGGTGAACTCGATACATCAAATGGAGCTGTTTGCGCATCACCAGTACCAACGCCAGTGTCTCCCACATCCGGAGCATCAGCTGTTCCAGGATGGGAGGAATGGGCACTGTGAGCGATTCCCTCGGAGGAGCCTCATACTCCAACTCATCTGCCCGAGGGTCCTCCTCCGACTCTATAGGGAATGCCAGGGCCTTTGACATATCCTTGACAAAATCAAGAAGCCCATATCCTCCGGGCGGGGACCACTGTCGAGGCTCCAAGACAGAAGAGTCAGATGGGACGTCGCGGTGACAATGGGTGTCAGGATATGTCTCATCTTCCGTGTCCCACTCAGAGTAGTCCATCGAGGACTCATAGGAGGGTTGCTTTGTGGGGCTCGGGGCTCCCGATGCTCCGCGGCCGGTGCCTGGCACACTTGCTGTGGATGATCGCGGTCCAGTCGAGTGGGAATAAGATCATGACCTTGGCCGAGGATTGACTCGAGGCCAAAGAACCTTGAGGGGTGGCTCGGCCTCCGGGGACATCTTGGACATTGACGGCCCGGTGGTCGGGGCAGATGAACCAGTTGTGCCCGACAACAGCGCCTGCTGCAGGTCCATGAAGGCAGACAAACTGCACTCCAGGGCTGCCATTCTGGACTCCAGGCCAGAAGGCTCCGCAGTCTTCGGCGCGGGCACCGAGGGACTCCGACCCAACGCTGGCTCCCCCAAAGGGGAATCCTTGATGAGGATGGTGTCTGGGGATCGAGGCTGGTCCGACAGAGTCCTTTCGGAGGATCTTTACAGGCTGTTCCTTCTCTGATGCCTTGGACGAGTGTCTTGGACTGCGGGACCGGGCCTGGGGAGCACCCAACCTGTCGGAACTGTCCAAGGACGCTGCCTTCAAGGGTTTTTCTTCTTCGTCCTGGGTTCCCTCAAGGTAGATTCCCTTTCTAAGGACTTAAGACTGGGCTCAGGCTTGGAAGGTTCCACTCGAGGTGTCAATGCTTCAGACGAGGCCCTGGCCTTCGGAGGCACCGGGGACTCAGGGAAAAACTTATCGTGCTGCTGCTGGCTGCTCAAGGGCCTTGCTGGACATCATTTTGCAGAGACAGCAGGCAGCCGGGTCATGGTCTGGCCTGAGGCAGCAGAGACAGCAGTCGTGTGTGTCGGTCAAAGACAATTTTTGAGCTCTGATCACACTTCTTAAAGCCACTGGTAGCCATGGTGGAAAAACGTACCAATGCGAGGTCGAAGATTCGCCGAGCTGCCAGTTGGGAAAAAAGGCGCGAAGATGCCAGAAAATGAAAGAATGAAAAAAACTACAAAAAATATATTTGAACTCGACACCGAGGCAGCGAGTTCAGGTGGTGGGAACAGTACCGGTGCGATACCGGAGGAGAGTATGAAACTCAGAGAAAAAAAATCAACTTTTTCCGGGGACAAGCCAGACAAATATCTGAAAGGCTCTGCGGAAAAAAGGAGACTAAGCAAGATGGCTCTCTTGGGCGGGAAGGGGACCATACATGCGTGGTGGTATTTCCCAAAGGCTTTCTTTGAAAGCTGGGGGGATGCTTCTGTAAGGGCTCCGTCTGTGCCGATGTCACCCATATGTGAGGGCTGACTTCCTGCTTGTTCTCAGAGAATCGTATATTTTATGTTCTTGACACGGTTAGTAGGTCTGTAAACTGTGTTAATCCTTTTGAATACCAAGCCTTGAGATTCAAAGATACTATTTAGAAACTGCAGCTGGACAGTCTCTGAATGTTTGTTCCACCATAAGGGGCCCAAAGAGGAGCAAGTACTTTAACAGTAAGACATGCAAAAGGACAGAAATAAATTAAGAGATGGAAATAAAAACAGTCAGATGGACAGACAAATATATCATTATTTACACAGTGCCCAAACTTCAGCAGCAGCAGCTAGCCGATCTAACGCAGCTAGCCACCACCGCCAAACTTTAAACCCAGATGTTCAATGCTGGGGTCATATCTGGCCCTGGCATTGAATATCCGGCTTACCTAGATTTGCAGAAAGCTAACCAGGCAGCGGCTGAATATCTCCGCTACCTGGTTAGCTTCCACGGCAAAAGTTAGGCCAGCTTTTGCTGTGCCTTACTTTCGCCACATAGCCATAACCAGGCAGCAGCTCAATATTGCTGCTGCCCGATTATGGCCAGGTGCCATCCTCATAATGCCCCAATGCTAAGCGGTTAGAATTGGGACGTGCAGCGGTAGCACCCATGGATATCCAGTGGCATTAATCATGTTAGTGCTGCTGAATATCCCAGCTAAAGAATATCCCTTTGAATATCGAGCCCCCCCCAGTATCTAAGCAATATATGGGAAAGATATTACTACGGACTAATGATAAGGTGTAATCACTGAATATCTTATAAGGTATGAGGAGGTAAAAGAAGAAGAATGGCCTCACCTCTTCCTGAACCTTCCCCAGCTGCTGCTCGTACTCTTCAGCTAGGCTGTGTTTCACATTTTCAAGATCAGCCAACTGCTGTTGTAATATTCCAACCTAACAGGATTTTTTTATAGAAAAAAAAATTATTTACAAACTGTGCCTCTACAGATGTCTTCCTTTCCAAGCAGGACATGATACCATACACACAATGCTATAGTCAGAATCAGGTTCCGTCAGATTCAGCTACAAATCCCGTACTCAAATCTGGGTGCTAAAAGAAGGGACGCTAATGGTTAACTAGGATAATCCAGCCCCCTAACCAATCTCTTCTACACCAGTGTCTCAGAACAGAGGTTTGTATTAGGCATAGGCAACTGCCTATGGTGCCAGATTTTGAAGGTACCAAATACCTGGCCCAAACAGAAGTATGATTTTACTTGCTTTGAATCTTCTCTATGTACTGGAGAGAGAAACCTCCCCTTTCCACTTCCTGTGTGCACCAGCATCTACTGTAAACAATAACAAAGTGTGTGCTGAACCTACTACTAATCATTTGTATAGCACTACAAGGTGTACTCAGCATTGTACATATAGATTTAAGACAGTCCCTTCTCATCAGAGCTTACAACCTAATCAAGATGCATGAGGTCAAAGGGAAGACACAAGGAAAACAAAGATCATGGTCTGAAAGCAGTCTCAAAGAGGTATGTTTTTAGCAAGGATTTGAAAAGGGAGAGATTGGGGAAGCTTATTCCAGGCATAAGGAGCAGCAATGTGAAAGGATCAAAGTCTGGAATTAGCATTAGAAGAGAAGGGCATAGAGAGGAGGAGGGGAGGAGTAGGAGAGAGGAGTGAGAAAAGATAATGAAGGACCTTAGAGTGAATGCATTTAAAGGTTAGGAGAAGTAGTTTGAAATGAATACGGAACCGAAAGGGAAGCCAGTGAAGTGATTTCAATAGAGGGATCACATGAGAGTAATGCGGCTGGCAGAAAATTAGTTATGCCACAGAGTTCTGAACAGATTGTAGAGGAAACTGATTGGACTGAGGAAAACCAGCAAGGAGAAGTTTTGCAATAGTCAAGACGGGAGGTAATTAAAGAGTGAATAAGAGTCCTAGAAGTGTCTTCAGAGAAGAAGGGACGAAGTTTGCTAATGTTAAACAAAAGTAAATGACAGGTTTTAACAATCTGTTGAATGTGAGAGGAGAAGGAGAGCGAGGAGTCAAAAATGACTCCAAGTTTGTGGACTGAAGAGATAGAAACATGATGACAGAAAAAGACCACAAGGCCCATCTAGTCTGTCCTTCCATAACAACTACAACAATCCACTTTTTACCTTTAGAGATCCTCTGTGTTGGTCCCATGCTTTTTTGAATTCAGTTACTGTCCTCATCTCTACCACCTCCACTGGGAGACTATTCCACGGATCCACTACTCTTTCCGTAAAGAAATATTTCCGCATATCACTCCTGAATCTATCTCCCTTCACCCTCATCCCATGTCCCCTCGTCGCAGAACTTGCTTTCAATTGAAAGAGGCTCTCTCCCTGAACATTTATGCCACGGAGGTATTTAAACATCTCAATCATATCACCTCTATCCCGCCTTTCCTCTAAGGTGTACATATTAAGATCCTTAAGTCTGTCCTCATATGCTTTATAATGAAGACCACTAATCATCTTAGTTGCAACCCTCTGCACCGACTCCATCCTGTTCACATCCTTTTGAAGGTGCGGTCTCCAGAATTGCACACCATACTCCAAATGAGGTCGCACCAAAGACTTATACAGAGGCATTATCACCTCCTTCTTTCTGCTAGCCATTCCTCTCCGTATGCACCCAAGCATCCTTCTAGCTTTTGCCGTCGCCTTTTCTACCTGTTTAGCTACTTTAAGATCATCGGACACAACTACGCCTAGGTCCCGCTCTTCTTTAGTGGACAAAAGTACTTCACCTCCTATACTGTATTGCTCCCTTGGATTGCTGCAGCCCAAATGCATGACCTTATATTTTTTAACATTAAATCCCAGTTGCCAAATTCTAGACCATTCTTCAAGCTTAGCCAGATCCCTCCTCATGTTATCTACACCTTACTGGGTGTCTACTTTATTGCAGATTTTGGTATCATCCGCAAAGAGGCAAACCTTACCCGACAGCCCTTCTGCTATATCACTAACAAAGATGTTAAAAAGAATCGGACCAAGGACAGATCCCTGGGGCACACCACTGGTAACATCCTTCTCCTCAGAGTGAGCTCCATTTACTTGTACTCTTTGTCGCCTCCCACCCAACCAATTTCTAACCCAAGCAGTAACTTTAGGGTCCATCCCTAGGGTGCTCAGTTTGTTTATAAGTCACCTGTGAGGAACAGTGTCAAAGGCTTTACTGAAATCTAAATACATCACATCTAGAGCTCTCCCTCGGTCCAACTCCCTGGTCACCCAGTCAAAGAAATCAATCAGATTTGTCTGACAAGACCTGCCTCTGGTGAATCCATGCTGCCTCGGATCCTGTAATCCGCTGGACTCCAGAAACCTCACTATTTTCTCTTTCAACAGCGTTTCCATTAATTTACTCACCACTGAAGTTAAACTAACCGGCCTGTAGTTTTCAGCCACATCCTTACTTCCGCTTTGTGTAAAGGCACCACATGAGCCTCTCTCCAGTCCTTTGGCACCACTCCCGACTCCAACGAGGCATTGAAAAGGTCAGTCAGTGGAGTTGCTAGAACGTCCCCAAGTTCCCTCAGTATTCTAGGGTGTATCCCATCCGGTCCCATCGCTTTGTCTACTTTAAGTTGAGCTAGTTTCTCACGAACACAGTCTTCTGAAAATTGTTCAAGATGTCCCTCGCTTCTGTTCTTATTTGTGGGTGTTTTCTGAGGTCCTGCTCCTGGTTCTTCATCTGTGAACACAGAACAAAAATATTTGTTAAGCAATTCCGCTTTATCCTTATCAGCTTCTACATATTCCCCCCCTGCACCCTTGAGTCTGACAATACCACTTTTGCCCTTCCTCTTCTCACTAATATATCTGAAAAATGTCTTATCCCCCCATTTTATTGCATTGGCTATTTCCTCCTCTTTTTGAATCTTTGCCTTCTTGACTACTTTGCTAGCTTCTCTAAGTTTTTCCAAATACAGATGCCTGTCTTCCTCTCTCTGTGATCTCTTGTATTTCATGAAGGCCTCCCTCTTTTTCTTCACTTTTTCAGCTACTTCCTTCAAAAACCATAGCGGTCTCCTGTTCCTTTTGCCTTTATTTACCATTTTAACAAAAAGGTTGGTTGCCTTTAAAATACCCCCTTTCAGTTTTGTCCACTGTTGTTCTACATCCCCCAGCTGTTCCCATCCCACTAATGACTCCCTGAGGTATTGGCCCATCTTCGCAAAGTTAGTCTTCCTAAAGTCTAAGATCTTCACCTTGGAGTGGATTCTAACAGCCCTAATCCTAATACTGAACCACACCATCTGGTGATCACTGGATGCAAAATGATCTCCCACTACAACATCAGAAACACTTTCACCATTGGTAAGCACCAAGTCCAGTATGGCCCCTTCATGTGTGGGGTCTGTTACCAATTGCCTGAATAGTTCTCCCTGTAGAGAATCCAGGATCTCCTTACTCCTAGATGATACTGCAGCAGGAATGTGCCAATCAACATCTGGCATATTGAAATCTCCTAGCAGTAGCACTTCCCCTTTCCTAGCAATGCTGCGTATGTCTTCAATTAACTCTCTGTCCACCTCTTCCTCTTGTGAGGGAGGTCTGTATATCACACCAATGCAAATAGATTTCTCTTTCCCTCTTTCTAGTTTAACCCACAATGCCTCCTCTCTCCCTTTTAAGCTCTGTAATTCCAAAGCTTTAATAGTAGTTTTTACATATAGTGCTACTCCTCCTCCCCTTCTTCCTACCCTGTCCTTTCTGAATAAAGTATAGCCAGGTATAGTTACATCCCAGTCATGGTTTTCTGTGAACCATGTTTCTGTAACTGCCACTAAATCTAAGTCAGCCACTCCCACCAAAGCTTCAACTTCAGAGATCTTATTTCCCATGCTACGGGCATTAATACACACTGCTTTCCATATGTTACCCCTGTTACCCATTTCCATAAAGGTATTTAATGTATCACTTACCTGGGGGCTTTCTTCACCCATCCCCAACGAATCTAGTTTAAAGCCCTCTTCAGTAGATTAGCCAGTCTACTACCAAAGATGTGTTGACCTTTCTTGGACAGATGGACGCCATCTCTGCTCTGCAACCCTTGGAACAGCATCCCATGGTCTAGGAAACCAAAACGCTCTCGAAGACACCATCCACGCAGCCATGCATTAATCTCCAGGATGCGAGCCTCTCTGCCTTGGCCTTTACCCTCAACAGGGAGTAGTATCAACAACCTACTGTAGTATCAACAACCTACTGTAGTTATCAACAGTAACAGAGAAAGGAGGGCTTACGAGGAAAGACAAGCAGCTCAGTTTTATCCATGTTCAATTTCAGACGGCAGAGACACATCCAGGCAGCGATGTCAGACAAACAAGTGGAGATACGGGATTGGAGTACAAAAGAAATATCAGGTGAGGAAATATAGATTTGAGAATCATCAGCATAAAAATGATAGCGAAAACCATGGGAAGATATGAGAGCACTGAAGGACTTGAGGTACACCAACTAAGACAGGAATGGCAGAAGAGGAGGAACCATGTGAACAAACACTAAAAGAGCGATTTCTAGGGACCTTTACAAAGAAGCCTTCTAGATAGGGGGCAAGAGACCCGTGAAATTGTTTTAAATAGGTGTTAAAAGACAAGTGACAGATCAAAGGGGCATTTTGAAAGCATCCCTCTATCAAAGCAAGCGCTGTGTGAATCACCCAGGAAATTGGTCACAGATTACCTTAAAAGCACAGGTATAAATAGTTCAACCAGAGCTCTACGATTCTCAGTCTTGAAAGACTTACAAAAGGGACTGCTACTTCTGGAGAGAGATCTGCAACTATAAGTATTTACTTGTGGGAATTTTTCTAAATCTTGGGGGAAAAGGAATTCTTTAGATTAAAGCTGATTAATCTGTGTAAATTAGAATCCAGTGTAATTGTTAAATCAGTCAGGGCCTAGTATCAGCAAAGAGCTTTTAGTTTAAATTAAAAACTCAGCAGTTAGCTTTCAGTTTAAGCTTAAAACCCACAGACGGCTTTCAGTTTTAATTCAGAACCCAGCAGAGAGTGTAGTTACTCACCTGTAACAGCTGTTCTCCAGGGACAGCAGGAAACAGTCCTCACATTTGGGTGACGTCTGCGATCACTGAGCCTGTGTGAAGCATTTCCCCAGCTTTCAAAGAAAGCCTTTGGGACATGCTAGCACGCATGTGTGGTCCCCTTCTTGTCCAAGGGTGCCATCTTGCTCAGTCAGATGACATAGCTAGGACGGTAGCAAAAAATAAAACAAGGTAGGGAGGCAACTCCCAGGGGAGGAGGGAGGGTTGTGAGGACCGATTCCTGCTGCACCTAGAGACCACCAGTTACAGGTGAGAGCGGGACTTGCTCTTCAGGCAGTAGTGAGCTGCGAACATATGAATTGAAAACCATGTGGCGGCTTTGCAGGTCTCCGTCACCAGCACTGAGCGCAAATTGGCTACTGATGTGGCCATTGCCCTTACGCGATGCACTGTGATTCGGTGCTCAATGGAGAGGCCAACTCGCACATAGGTGAAGGAAATTCAGTCCGCCACCCAAGTAGACAGAGTTCACTTAGTCACAGGGAACCCCATTCTGCTGGGGTCATAAGACATGAAAAGCTGAGAAGCTTTGCAATGGGCCTGAGTCCACTGTAAGAAGGATAGGGCCCGTTTGCAATCCAGTGTATGAAGTACTAGTTCCTCCCGGCCGGCATGAGGCCGTGGGAAAAAGGTGGGTAGGACCATCTCTTGGTTGAGGTGGAAAGGAGATACCACCTTCGGGGTGAATTTGGGATGCCTGTATATTGTGGAGCTGTCTCCATGGCCTGGAGTTCACTCACTCTTCGAGCAGATGTGGGGGCCACCAGGAAGACCACCTTCCAAGAAAGGTATCGCAGGTGGCAAGCGGCTAATGGCTCAAATGACAGTCTGGTAAGCTGTGAGAGCACCACGTTGAGGTCCCACTATGCCATCGGAGGGCAGAGGGGGGGCTTAGATAACAGGAGGCCCCGGAGGAACATGGAGACCAGGGGCTGCCATGAGAGAGGTCTATCAAGCTCGGATGAACCCTCACAGAGTTAGACTTCACCCCGATGTGTAACAGGTGCAGTAGGTACTGGAGTATTAATTGCACATGGCAGGATAAGGGGTTCTCCCTCCTTTCTGCACACTAGGCAGAGAACCTTCTCCACTTAAAGGCATAAGCCCATCTGATGGAGGACCTTCGGGAGGCCAGTAGGATATTCTTGATTTCTTTCGGAAGATTGGAAGGGGCCAATGATCCCCCCTTTCAGCAGTCACAATGTTAGCATTAGTGACCCCAAATTGCGGCGCAGGAGGGAGCTCCCCTCTTGGGCAGGAGGTTTGGGGCTCGAACCAGTGGGACTGGGAGTGCCACCGACAGGAGGAGCAGCAGTGGAAACCAAAACTGCCTGGGCCACCTGAGGGTAATTAGTATAACTGATGCCCTCTCGCCCTTGAAGAGGGTCCTGGCAACCAGGAGGAGGGGTTGGTGGGAAAATATAGAGCAGGCCATCGGAACACAAGATCAGGAAGGCATCTGCCACCACTCGCTCTGGGTGCAGCTGAAATGAGGAGAAGCGAGGTAGCTGCATGTTGTCTGGAAAGGCGAATAGGTCCATCACGGTCTGCCCCAGAGGTGGAAGAGTCATTTTGCTACCCTGGGGTTCAAGTGCCACTCGTGTGGATGAAGGACTACTTAGCCTGTCTGCTAGGCAGTTGTCCTGGCAGAGGGAGTACTAACCTGTGGCCTCCTGCTTTGCTGACATAAAACATGGCGACTTGGCTCTCTGTCTGGATCAGTACGGGCTGGTGTCACAGGCAGTGGCGGAATGCTCGCAGGACCAGGGAGATTGCCCTGAGCGCCAGGAGATTGATCTGTACAGTGATTCCTTCTGAGACCAGCTGCCCTGTGTGCAGTGGTTTATACAATGCGCCTCCCAACCAAGGAGGAAGGCATCCATGGTCAGAGTCCTCTGAGGCGTGGGTGCCTGAAAGGGCATTCCTGCTCAGAGGTGGCGAACGTTTTACCACCAGTTGAGGGATTCCATCAGTTGGCAGCTAACCCTGACCCCGTCCCATAGTCTGCCCGTGGCTTGAGTCCACTGTTAGCAGAGGCACCACTGGGCTGTCTGAATGTGTAAGCGGGCTGAGGGCATTATGTGGACCATAGAGGCCATATGGCCCAGCAGGCAGAGGAGAAGATGAGCCGGCACTGACCGTCAGCATTGCACCTCTCCTGACAGTTGTCAGAGGCGTTCCACCCTTTCTCTGAGGATGACAGCCTTGACCTGTAGCGTGTCCCAGCTGAGCACCTATGAACTCCACACTTTGGGCTGGCGAGAGGTGGGATTTGGGATAGCTGATGACGAACCCCAGGTGCTGCAGAAGGAGGATCGCACACAATGCAGCCTGACTGGCCTCTGAGGCTGTGCCACCTGTGATTAGCCAGTCATCTAGGTAGCGGAAGACGAAGGCCACTTGTAGATGCAGGTGGGCAGCCACCATTGCCAGGCATTTGGTAAAGACCCTTGGCAAGGAGGCTAGGCCGAAAGGTAGCACCCTCCTCCTTCTACAAACCTTAGGTACTGTTTGTGGGAGGCGTGGATTAGGATATGTGTGTACGCATCCTTTAGATTCAAGGAGCACAGCCAATCTCCCTTTTGGAGGTAAGACAGTAGTGTTCCAAGTGAGAGCATCTTGAACTTCTCCCTCAACAGAAACTTGTTTAAGTTTCGCAGGTCTAGCATAGGCCTGAAACCACAGTTTGGGACAAGGAAGTATCTGGAGTAGAAGCCTCTTTCCCATAGGTGCTTGGTTACAGGCTCTACTGTGTTGCCCCTGATCAGGCCTGCAAGCTCTGTGAGCAGAAGAGTCTGGTGAAGGAGATGCCGCACCGGCTCTCCTGGAATGAACCTGGGTGCTATCTGCTGTAGGTGAAGGAGGTATCCATCCCTTACCACTTGCAGTACCCGCTGGTCCGAGGTAATATTAGCCCATCTGTGGGCAAAGAGTGCAGATGCCCCACTGTCGGTTGGTGAAGGTCTCCCTGGTGAAGGGAGGAGGCTCTGCTCTGGGAGTCAAAAGCTACCCCCAAGCTGGGTAGGAGCTGGTGCTTCAGTGCCTTTGCCTTCTGAGCTCCATGGCCATGCCTCTTAGTGTGAGAACCTTGTTGCTGGCCCGAGAAGGGCTTGTAGTGGTGACTCTATGCAAAGGGATCCTTTTCCCTAAGGAACAGAGTTCTTTTACCCAATGGTTTCTTGCACAGAAGGAATGAGGTCTTTTTAGAGACCCTCTGGCGAGTCCCCACATTGGCCTCTATCTTGGTCACCTTGTTGGCCATAGGTTTGCCGAACAGATTCTCCCTGGTGAAGGGGACATCGAGCAGCTTGTCTTGGACCTATTGCACGAGGTCGGAAGATTGTAGCCAGGCTTGGCATCGGGCGCAGATACCGGCTGCTGCAACTAGCGTCGCTGACTCAAAGCTGTCGTAAGCTGCTCGGGAGAGGAACTTGGAGCAGTCCTTGATCCCAGAGGTCAGAGACTGGAACCGTTGGAGGGGCTCCCTGATAAGGCCTACCGAAAACCCCGACAGCTCCTTCAGGTACATATCTATTTATAATTCATAGGCTTGGATCCAGCAATCCAGCATCAAGCCCTGGTAATACTTGCGCCCGAGTGCGTTGAGGGCTCTGGCCTACCTTCTGGGGGAACCAGTCTAAAACGTGATACTGTGGAAAGACAGAGCTTTTATTGAACCAGTGACAACCCGACACAGGCCGTGTTTCGCTACCCTTCATCAGGGATTTGTCTGGCATATGCTAAAAACAAATATACAAATACTTAAAACATAAAAGAACAGATCATTCTAAACACAAAAACATAATCAATAATTCAATAAATGAATAAATAACACATTAAAAGCATCAAAATAAAATAGGATCACAACAAATTAAAAAACTATAAAAAAATTATAATAAATAAAATTAAAAACTGAACAAATGTACCCAAAGAGCAGAAATGCTCATTTATTTAAAAACATTAAAAAGTTACAAGGATGTGACACATGAGGCATAAATACCTCTGTTGGAGAACGTTAAACCAGAAGGTCTTATACCATACTGTTATGAACTATTAGAAATCTTTACACTCAAAAAAAATGTAAATAAGTTAAAAACCACCAACTTATAAAATAATACATGGAGTATATGGGTAAAACATGGAGAGTGGAAGAAACAAAGCACACATCTATTAAACGTCCCTGTAATAAGAGGAAGAAAGAAGGAGGTAGCAGGAGTGAGTCATTAACACATCATGCCAAAAAGGTGTCACATGTGTATACTTCAAAAAAGAGTGCAGAAGATTGCAAATGAGTCTAATGATGAAACAAAGGGGACATAATGCTGTCTTACATATTTCCTTAAAATCAATATAAAATAGCAGTGGACTAATCTTATCCAGAACAAGAAGTGTATCTAACATAAAAAGCTGAAAAAATAACAATGGCCAAAGGCTCTCTTGAGAACAACTTGATAGTCATATGAACATCACAATATCATCTGGATACAGACGTTATGTTTAAAAAAAGGGGGAATGTACTAAAAAAAAAAGGGGGGTTATGTTCTTTTAAAAATTCATGAATTAGTAAAACAGACTAAAAGTATATCTACCCACTCCAAAATACGTGGTTGGCAGGAAGAACTACTTTATTAAGAACTAATGGCACTTCACGTCACGTCACAGGAGAGCATCACCCTGGTGTGGCAGGAAGTGATCCTGTAACTAGGACCTGTCCTCCAGGTGATGTAAAACCCTCTCACACCGAGGAAGTTTCTCCAGGGCCATGTGCCCATGAGAGAAGGGTTAGGACAGCCGTTATAGTTGGTGATTCAATCATTAGGCTGTAGATAGCTGGGTGGCTGGTGGACGTGAGGATCGCCTGGTAACATGCCTGCCTGGTGTGAAGGTAGCGGACCTCACACGCCACCTAGATAAGGTCTTAGATAGTGCTGGGGAGAAGTCTGCTGTCTTGGTACATGTCGGTACCAATGACATAGAAAAATCTGGTAGGGAGGTTCTGGAGGCTAAATTTAGGCTTTTAGGTAGGAAGTTGAAATCCAGAACTTCCAGGGTAGCATTTTCCGAAATGCTTCCTGTTCCACGCGCAGGACCCAAAAGGCAGGCAGAGCTCCGGAGTCTCAATGCGTGGATGAGACAATGGTGTAGAGATGAGGGTTTTGGATTTGTTAGGAACTGGGGAACATTCTGGGAAAAGAAGGGGCTCTTCCGAAGGGATGGGCTTCACCTTAACCGGGATGGAACCAGGCTGCTGGCATTAACCTTTAAAAAGGAGATAGAGCAGCTTTTAAACTAGATATTAGGGGAAAGCCGACAGTCGCCCAAGAGCAGATGGTTCGGAAGAAAGTATCTTTGAAGGATACTATCAAAAGCAGAGAGGTTCCACAAAAGAGTAAAGTAGCCCAAATGCCCTCAAGTATGGAGCAGACAGAGCTTAAAGATCCCAAATTACCCATGTCTAACAATAGCCAAATTAATATGAATAAAATACATTCTCTAAAATGCTTGTATGCAAATGCTAGAAGTATAAAAAATAAGATGGGAGGAGTTAGAATATATAGCAATAAATTAAAGGTTAGATATGATTGGAATATCAGAGACATGGTGGAAGGAGGACAACCAGTGGGACACTGATACCTGGGTACAAACTATATCGTAATGATAGAGCTGATCAAATTGGTGGAGGGGTTGCTCTCTATATTAGAGAGGGCATTGAGTCAGAAAGGACTAAAGTTTTGCAGGAAACAAAATCTGCTGTAGAATCTATATGGATTGAAATTCCATGTAAAAGGAGGAAGGCAATGGCAGTGGGGGTGTACTATCGAGCGCCTGGCCATAATGACCAAATGGATGATGAAATGCTCAAAGAAATCAAGGAAGCTAACAAAAGTTACAGCACAGTAATAATAATGGGTGATTTCAACTACCCCGGTATCGACTGGGTCGGTGTCACGTCAGGACATGCTAGGGAGATAAAGTTCCTAGATGAAATAAATGACTGCTTCTTGGAGCAGCTGGCTCATGAACAGACCAGAGGGGAAGCCATATTCGACCTAATCCTTAGTGGAACACCAGATCTAGTGCAAGAGATAAGGTTGTTGGGGCCACTTGGCAATAGTGATCATAGCATGATCGCCTTTGATTTAATTAGTGGAGGAGGGATAGTAAAGAAATCCACAGTACTATCTTTTAACTTTCGAAAGGGAGACTATGATAAAATGAGGAAAATAGTTAAGAAAAAACTAAAAGGAGCAGTTGCAAAGGTTAAAGACGTACATCAGGCTTGGCTGTTGTTGAAAAATACTATCTTGGAAGCCCAGAACAGCTGTATTCCACGCTTTAAGAAAAGTGGAAGGAAGTCCAAAAAACTGCCAGCATGGTTTAAAGGGGAGGTCAGAGAGGATGTTGTTGCCAAAAAAGCATCTTTCAGGAAATGGAAAAAAGAGCCAAACGACGAAACCTGGAAACAGCACAAGCACTGGCAAGTCAAATGCAAGGCATTGATAGGGCAGGCAAAGGGAGAATTTGAGAAGAAGCTTGCTGCGGAAGCAAAAACACTAAGTAAAGACCTTTTCAAGTACATTCGTAGCAAAAAACCTGTGAGAGAGTCAGTTGGTCCATTAGATGATAAAGGGTTAAAGGAGCACTAAGAGGCGACAAGGCGATAGCGGAGAGACTGAATGAATTCTTTGCTTCAGTCTTTACTGAAGAAGATGTAGGGATGTTACCCATGACTGAAGTGGTATTTAAAGGTGCGGAAGAATTGAAGGAAATATCGATACATCGGAAAGATTATTACAACTATTAGATAAACTGAAGAGTAGCAAATCACCTGGGCCGGATGGTATACATCCAAGGGTGTTGAAAGAACTGAAATATGAGACTGTAGACCTGCTATTAGTAATCTGTGAACTATCATTAAAATCATCTCTAATACCTGAAGATTGGAGGATCGCCAATGTAACACCAATTTTTAAAAAGGGTTCCAGGGGTGATCCAGGAAACTACAGACCGGTGAGCCTGACGTCAGTACCGGGAAAAATAGTAGAAACCATCATAAAGAATAAAATTACTTAGCATGTAGATAGTCATGACCTAATGGGAGACAGCCAACATGGCTTTAGACAAGGAAGACCTTGTCTTACTAATCTGTTATGTTTTTTTGAAGGAGTGAATAATCAGGTGGACAAAGGTTAGTCGGTTGATATTGTGTATCTGGACTTACAGAAAGCCTTTGACAAGGTCCCTCATCAGAGACTTTTGGCAAAACTAAAGAGTCATGGAATAGGAGGCAGTGTACTATTGTGGATCAGGAACTGGTTAAAAGATAGAAAGCAGAGGGTAGGGCTAAATGGCCAATTTTCCCAATGGAGAAAGGTGAATAGCAGTGTACCCCAAGGATCTGTGCTGGGTCCGCTGCTTTTTGACATATTCATAAATGACCTGGAAAGCGGAATAACGAGTGAAGTTATCAAATTTGCAGATGACACAAAACTATTTAAAGTTGTTAAAACTCAAGAGGATTGTGAAAAATTGCAAGAGGATCTTGATAAATTGGAAGACTGGGCATCAAAATGGCTGATGAAATTTAATGTGACAAGTGCAAGGTTATGCACCTAGGGAAGAACAACCCAAACTATGGTTACACGATGCAAGGTTCCACATTAGGAACCACCACCCAGGAAAAAGATTTAGGCATCATTGTGGATACCATGTTAAAACCCTCGGACCAGTGTGCAGCGGCGGCCAAGAGAGCAAATAGAATGCTAGGTATGATAAGGAAAGGAATGGAAAATAAAACAAGATATTATAATGCCTCTATATCGTTCCATGGTGAGACCGCACCTTGAATATTGTGTGCAATTCTGGTCGCCGTATCTTAAAAAGGATATAGCGATTTTAGAAAAGGTACAGAGAAGAGCCACCAAAATGGTAAAGGGGATGGAAGGATACTCCTATGAAGAGAGGCTAAAAAGGTTAGGCTCTTTAACCTGGAAAAGAGACGGCTGAGGGGAGATATGATAGAAGTCTATAAATTAATGAACGGAGTGGAACGGGTAAACGTAGATCGATTGTTTACCTTATCAGAATATAGAAAGACTAGGGGACATGCAATGAAACTAGAGGGTAAACTATTTAAGACTAATAAAAGAAAATATTTTTTCACTCAACGTGTAATCAAACTCTGGAATTTGTTACCGGAGGATGTAGTAAAGGCTGTTAGTGTAGCTGGGTTTAAAAAAGGTTTGGAAAAGTTCCTGGAGGAAAGGTCCATAAACCATTATTAAGAAGTGACCGAAGATATCAATGCTTGACCCAGTACAAGCATTGTGGAACTTGTGTCTCTTGGGGAAACTGCTAGGTACATATGACCTAGATTGGCCACTGTTGGAAACAGAATACTGGGCTTGATGGACCTTGGTCTGACCCAGTATGGCATATCTTATGTTCTTATGTAAAGAAAGCACAGTTACTTACCTGTAACAAGTGATCTCTGGGAACAGCAGGAATAAGTCTTCACATATGGGTATCGTCGGTACCGACGGAGCCTGCGTGGGAACGCTCCCCAGCATCCAGAAAGAAAGCTTTTGAGAGCATCGCACAGCGCCTGCGCGCTGTCTTCCCGCCTTTCCCAAACGACTCTCTCCAGTTCGAGTTTTAAGCTGAGACAAAGAAAGAGAGAGAGGAAAGGAAAGATAGAGATACAACTCCTAGGGGAGGTGAGTGGGTTGTGAAGACTTATTCCTGCTGTTCCCAGAGATCACCTGTTACAGGTAAGTAACTGTGCTATCTCCAAGAACAAGCAGGAATGAGTCTTCACATATGGGGACTCCCCAGCTAGAGATGCCAGAGAGATCTCCAAGGTTGTGAGTCCCTGAGAAGGGCTCTACCTGCCTCCATGGATCTCGGGCATCCAACCAGGGATGGAGGGTAGGAGTTGATTAGGTATGGAACAGGTGTTTGAGAACAGCCTGACCAAACAAAGCATCCCGGCGGGAGTCCTTGTCCAAGCAGTAATGGGCTGTAAAGGTATGAACCGAGGCCCAAGTGGCCGCTCGACAGATTTGGTCGATGGACACAGAGTTCAGATGAGCCATTGAGGCTGCCATGGCCCTCACATTGTGAGCTGTGACATGGCCCTCCAGAGAAAGGTTCTTACTCTGGTAGGCGAAAGAAATACACTGAGCAATCCAATTGGACAGAGTTCTCAGAGACTGGAAGTCCCAAATGAGAGGGATCAAAAGCAACAAAGAGTTGAGAGGACTTTCTATGTTGCTGTGTCCTTTGTAAGTAAAAAGCGAGGGTATGGAGATTCCTCTATGCACTTGATGCATGAGGTCCTGGAAAAAAGACAGGTTACACATCCTGGTTCAGATGAAAAGGTGAGACCACTTTAGGCATAAAGTGTGGATTAGTCCTGAGAACTACCTTGTCATGATGGAACCTTGTATAAGGAGGATTAGCCACCAAGGCTTGCAGCTCACTGATGCGGCGAGCTGAGGTGACTGCAATGAGAAAAATAACCTTCCAGGAAAGGAATTTCAAGGAGGTGGTGGCTAAGGGTTCAAAGGGTGGCTTCATAAGCTGGCCAAGAACCAAATTCAAGTCCCATGCCACTGGAGGTGGTCTAATGGGAGGTTTAGCTAAAAGAAGGCCTCTCATGAATCTTGCAATAAGAGGATGAGAGGAAATAGGCTGTCCCATTGAGAGGCTTGAGGGATGCTGCAATAGCACTCAAATGGACTCTTACTGAATTTGTTTTAAGGCCTGCATGGGATAAATGCAGCAAATACTCTAGTAAAGAATTCAGAGGTATTGCATGAGGGTTAAGACCCTTCTGTGCACACCAAATGGTAAACCTTTTCCATTTAAAAGCATAGGAACGTCTAGTGGAAGGCTTTCTGGAAGCATGAAGGATATCCTTCACCTTCTGCGAAAGATGCAAATCTTGAAGGTCTAGGCCTTCAGCAACCAGGCTCTGAGATGAAGAGACTGGGGATTTGGGTGCCACAACGTTCCCTCCTCCTGGAATAGGAGGTCTGGAGCAGATCCCAAGTCCAGGGAGGGAGCTTGAGAGAGATGCAGAAGTAGAGGGTACCATACTTGGCGTGGCCAATGTGGTGCTGTGAGGATCATAGACCCCTTGTCTCTCTGAAGTTTGAACAGTGTCTTGGGAATTAGGGGAATGGGTGGAAAGGCATAGAGGAAGTCCTTCCCCCAATGAAGGAGAAAGGCATCCCTGGCCTGAACTCCCTGACACGGAATCCTGGAACAGAACCGGGGAAGTTTGGCATTCCACGGACTTGCAAACAGGTCTATGTCCGGGGTTCCCCAAATTCGGAAGATCCTGGCTATCTGGTCCCCATGGAGGGACCATTCGTGTGGAAGCAGAACTCGACTGAGTCTGTCTGCCCAAGAGTTTTGAACCCCTGGAAGATACACTGCCACGAGATGTATTTGATGCTCTCTGGCCAAGGCCCACAATCTCAAAGCTTTGTTGCAAAGCGACAGCGAGCCAGTCCCACCCTGCTTGTTCACGTAGAACATGGCTACTTGGTTGTCCGTGTGGATGAGGACTATCTTGTAGCTGAGCAGGGTGTGGAAGACTCTGAGAGCTAGAAGAATTGCTCTAAGTTCCAAGAGGTTGATATGTAGAGATGTCTCTTGTGGAGACCAGATGCCCTGGGTGGAGAGATCTTGTAGATGAGCTCCCCAACCCTTTGGAGAGCATCTGTTGTAAGGGTTGCTTAGGGTAGCAATTGTTGAAAGGGGGACCCCAGCAACAGATTTTGAGTGGACTTCCACCACTGGAGAGACCAGAAGAGGCGACTGGAGGTTGCTATTTTGTCTGACAGGCAGCCTGAGCTGCCCTCATGTGAAGGCGAGCGTAAGGAACCACATGCACAGTGGATGCCATGTGGCCTAACAGTTGTAACATTTCTCGAGCAGTTAAATGGGACTTTAACTGAATTTGTGAGGCTAACTGCACCAAGCGTAGGCAACGGGCCTGAGGAAGATAGGCCCTTGCAGTTGTGGTATCCAGCAAGGCCCCTATGAACTCTAGTGACTGAGTAGGGGTGAGATGGGATTTTGGGATGTTTATTACAAGTCCCAGATACTGAAGAACATGCCTTGTGCAGGCTAGGGAAGTCTGGGGCTCTGACTGGGATGGAGCTCGGATGAGCCAGTCGTCCAGATATGGGAATACAAATATTCCTAGAGTGCGTAGAAATGCAGCTACTACTGCCATGCATTTTGTGAACACTCTTGGAGCAGAGGCCAGACCGAAAGGAAGCACTCTGTATTGGTAGTGCTTTCCTTGATAAAGGAACCGAAGGAACCTTCTGTGTGTTGGATGGATGAGGATATGGGTGTACGCATCCTTGAGATCTAGAGAACACAGCCAATCCTGACTCTGAAGGTATGGAAGGAGAGCACCGAGAGAAATCATCTTGAATTTCTCCTTGTATAGAAACTTGTTCAATTCTCTGAGATCTAATATGGGTCTGTAGCCCCCTGTTTTCTTTGGGATAAGAAAATAGGGGGAGTAGAACCCTGAGCCCTGTTGAAGAAGGGGTACTTCTTCTATTGCCCTTTGGGCAAGAAGGGCAGCAATCTCCTGACCCAGAAGGTTGAGGAGAGATGTTGGAGAATTGAACTGTCTCACCATGGTGTGAGGAGGAAGATTTAAGAAATGAAGTTTGTACCCCTCCCTTATGATGGAGAGGGTCCACTGCTCTGCCGTGACTTGTTCCCATCTGGGAGCAAAGTGGGCTAACCTTCCTGGAATGGTGAGAGGCTCTGGTTCTTCTAGAGCCAGAAAGGCTAAGTTCTCTAGATGTAAGTCAAAGGCCCTGAGGAGGCTGAGGCTGTTGGGCCGTAGCAGTCCTTGCAGCCTTAGGCTTGGCTTGTTTAGGTTGTTGCTGACGCTTTGCAGCAAAACGACCTGCAGAAGATGCCTGCTGACCATAAACAGGATAATATTTCCCCTTTTTGGGAAAGAAAGCCTTTTTGAATAACCTTTTTCTAACAGGAGCAGAAGTAGACTTTGAAAGTCTATCTAAGGCAGAATTCTCAGCATCCATCTGAGTGGCCTTTGCTTGCCAATCCTTGCCAAAAAGATTTTCACCTGTACAAGGAAGATTTCCTAATCCATCCTGGACCCAGGGTTCCAAATCAGAAGCTTGTAAACAAACAACTCTGCGTGCACCTATGGCAATAGCCGAGGCTCTGCTGGCACACTCAAAAGAGTCAAAGGCTGCAGGGTTGGAAAATTTGGAAACATCCTGGGCATGTTTAAGCCAGGTGAGAAACTCTTCCCTTTTATCTTCTGAGATAAAAGGAGATAAAGTTTGCATATGATCTGTAACTTCCTTTAGAAACATCCCCATATAAAGACTATAGGAGTTGATTCTGGCAACAAGCATATTGGCCTGGAAAATTCTCCGGCCAAAAGCATCCAAGGTTCTGCATTCTCTTCCTGGAGGATTAGATGAGTGTATTTTTGCACTCTTCATCTTCTTCATAGCAGACTCCACCACAATAGAGTGGTGAGGAAGCTGAGTCTTATGAAAGCCAGGACAAGGAGGAACACGGTACATGGTGTCCAACCTACGAGAATGAGGGGAGATAGTAAGAGGTGTCTCCCATATGCCCAACATGTGATCATAAAGGATCTCATGAATTATTAAAGTAGCTGCCTCTTTAGGAGCCTTAGGATATTGTAAAATATCCAATTTCTTGGCTCTAGGCTCTGATTCAGGGGCCACTGAAATGGAGAGGCCCCTGGCCACTTCCCTAATGAAGTCTTGAAAAGACAAGTCTTCTGGAGGAGACATTCTTCTTTTTGGAGAAGAGGGCTCCTGAGGAAGGAGTACCGATGCCTCAACAGAAGCCTCTGATTCATCAGTCTTCGGAGGGATCGAAGTATCGCCTGTCTGGATGCTCCTGCAGAGCCCGATACACGTACCGAGTGGTATCGACATCGGGAGTGATCGGTACCGATGGGCATCACAGAACAGGGTACCGCTGCAGTTGACACCGAAGCCGTCGTCGATGCAATCGGTACCGGAACCGATATCGGTGCCGGTGCCGCAACCGGTACCGACAACGGAGTTTGTTGCGGTACCGGTAGCGTCACAGCTTGCATGAATGCCGTAATGGCACGCTGCATGGTCAGAATATTCTGATCCATCGATGCAACCAATGTCTGGATGTCGGTACCAGTGGAAACCACCGGTACCCCAGAACATGGCAACAGGTGATCGGTCAAGGCCACGCCATCGATGTCAACCTGTGACCCCATAGATGAAGCTTTGGAAGCTGGAGCTTCCCGCCGGGGTAATTTTGACGGTGCGGGATCCTCGAGAGCAAGCCCGGAGGCATCTTGATACTTAGAGGGAGATCTACCCTTTGAGGTCCGGCAGGACTTATGTTTGGTTACCTGAGATCCATGGGAGGAAGAAGCAGCCCTGGAAGAAGTCGATGCCACCGAAGCTGCATCAGAGGGAAACAGGGTACTGAGCTTGGCCGCTCGATTCTGTCGACCTCTTTTAGACATCATGGAACAGGACTCACAATCGGTGATGGAGTGGTCAGGACCCAAACATTTTAGACACCAGTCATGGGTGTCGGTGATAGAAAGTACCGCTGCACTTTTTAAACCCGGAAGCGGGCTTTTCCATGAGGAAAATTTTTCTAGGCCTAAGGCCCAAAAGGAAAAAATGCACAGAAGTGGGAAAAACGGTATTTTTTTTTTTTTTTTTTTAAAGAGGAAAGAAGAAAAGACCGGCGGTACCGGTCCGACGTCGAAGAAGGCAGACGCGCGACCAAAGAAATAAAAGAAAATAAAGAACTTCAGTGGTGACAGGAACACGACCTGCTGGCTCCGCGGAAAAGAAGAACTGGAGAGAGGCGGTTGGGAAAGGCGGGAAGGCAGCACGCAGGCGCTGTGGGATGCTCCCAAAAGCTTTCTTTCTGGATGCTGGGGAGCGTTCCCGTCGGTACCGACGATACCCATATGTGAAGACTCATTCTTGCTTGTTCCTGGAGATCTTTGAACGCTTACGAGCACGGAGCAAAGTAGTTATGACCGGAATCGAATAGCCTTTCTTCCTCAACTTAGTAGCCAGGCCTTAAGCGAGAACAGAGCGACTGTTGGCATTAAAATTGGCCCTTGTACCAAAGGATCGTCCTTCCGTGGCAGTCTGACTAGATCTGCATACCACAGTCTCAGAGGCCAATCTGGATCAATTAAGACTACCAGCCCCTGATGCGACTCTATTCTCTAAACTACTCGGCCAATCAAGGTCCAGGAAGGAAACATGTAGAGAATGCCTTAGTTTGGCCATTGCTGTATTTGCGCGAGAGCTTCTGACATTCGATCTTTCCTGCGACTGAAAGAGCACTGAATTTTGGTGTTGGTTGCGGATGACATCAGATCCATTACTGGTAGAACCCAGCAGCTCACTATGCCTTAAAAAACCGAATCCTCCAGCATCACCTGACCAGGATACAGTTGATGACGACTGAGGAAGTTGACCATTATGTTTTCTTTTCCAGCGACGTGAGCCGCTGACAGCATCAATAGATTTGTCTCTGCCCAGTGAAGCAGAGGAATCTTGTTCGCTACTAAAAGACTGCCTGTGTTGCCCTGGCGATTGATGTACGCAACGTGGTCGCGTTGTTGAGCCAGATTTGGGGGAAGAAAGTCTTGAGAACCAGAAAAATTGCTTGCATCTCCACCCAGTTGATGGACCAAGTGCTCTCCTCATGAGCCCACTGACCTTGCGCCACCTGAGAGAAACAATGAGCTCCCTATCCTGAAAGACTGGTGTCGGTGGTCACCACTATCCACTCCGGCGGTTCCAAGAGAATCCCTTTCACTAGCTTCGTTGGGTCGAGCCTCCATTGGAAAAAGAGAGCGAGTGTTGCTCGGGCTGCCATCGAGAGAGTAAGGCCCTCTGAAGTGGGCTCATGTGAGCCTGGGCTCAGAGTACTAGATCCAAGGTCGCCGCCATAGAGCCCAGAAACTGCAGGTAATGCCAAGCTGATGGAGAATGCATTTGAGAGAACTTTCAGATCTGGAACTGCAGCTTCTTGGATCTTTGGGAAGAGAGGAACACTTAGCCCACGTTAGTCTCGCAGCATGCTCCCAAATAAATCAAATCTTGCTTCGGAGTTATATTGTTCTTGTTGAAGTTGATGACTCACCATCCTAAATTCTGAAGAAAGGTCACCACATGATTGGTAGTGCTTTCATTTTCCTGCATAGATTTTGCTCTGATTAACCAGTCATCCAGATAGTGATGTACAAAATCTCTTCCTATTGAAGAGCTGCTGCTACCACTACAATCACCTTCGTAAAGGTCCATGGAGCCATGGCCAGCCCAAAGGGCAATGCCCAGAACTGGAAATGCCCCCATGGATCTACACACACATACTTCTGATGGTCTGGTCAAATGTGAATAAGTAAGCTTCAGTTAGATCTAGAGATGTCAAGTACACCCCTTGCCTTAATGTCACTATGATTGAGCACAACGTGTTCACATAGAAGTGAGGCAGAAGTAGGGCTCGATTCACCTGCTGTAGATCCCATACCAGATGAAAGGACCCTTCCTTTTAGGGTACTACAGAGTAAATGGATTATCTACCTTGCTTTAACTGATCGGGCGGAATTCTGACCACTGCTTGTAGCTGAACCAGTCTCTTGAGGGTTTCTGTTATCGCCTGAGCCTTGATCTGAGCTTTGCAAAGCAACAACATAAAGGTGTCGAAAAATGATTTGGCCAACTCTAGGGCATAACCTTTCAAACCACTTCCAGTACCCACTGGTCAGACATTATTTGGACTCATGCGGAGTAAAATATAGTTACTCACCTGTAACAGGTGTTCTCCAGGGACAGCAGGAATCAGTCCTCACTTATGGAGGACGTCGGCATGGACAGAGCCCGCGCGGCGCAATTCCCCAGCTTTCAAAGAAAGCCTTTGGGATTGCTGCCACGCATGCATGGTCCTCTTCCCACAACCATCTTACTCAGTCAGGTCCCTTAGCTCGAGCCCTAACAAGCAGATAGCAAGGGAAGGACAAAAATTCAACAACTCATCAGGGGAGGTGGGAGGGTATTGAGGGCTGATTCCTGCTGTCCCTGGAGAACACCTGTTACAGGTGAGTAACTACGTAGCAGGAGAACACCCGTTACAGGTGAGTAACTACGCAGCAGGAGAACACCCGTTACAGGTGAGTAACTACGCTTTCTCCAGGAAAAAGCAGAAAGTCAGTCCTCACTTATGGGACTCCCTAGCTACAGGCTACCGAACCTGAAACCAAAAAACGCCTCCGCGAGGTCGTGAGCAGGAGCAGAAGCCCGAAGGAGCCAGAGTCCTCAAGTCCTCAGGGCAAAGCCCTCGGTAGCCGTGAAGAAGGGTCGGAGGGCAGGAGTTGCTTATACCCTGAACAGGTTATGGAGTACAGCCTGGCCGAAGGCGCTATCCTGGCGGGACTTCCTCTCCAGGCAGTAGTGGGCAGCGAAGGTATTCATGGAAGACCAGGTCGCCACCCAGCAGATGTCCATCAGGGGCACGGAGCGCAGCGAGGCCACCGAGGCCGCTTTGGCTCAGAACCCCATGTGCGGTGCCTCAACAATCTAGTAGGACGCCCACCTTCGCATGGGCAAAAGCGATGCAGTCCACCACCCAAAAAGAGAGGGTGTGCTTGGTGACTGCTTGCCCTAGTCTATTGGGATCATAGGTCACGAAAAGCCGGTCAGACTTGCGATGAGTCTGGGTATGCTGCAAATAAAAGGCGAGGGACCGTTTGCAGTTGAGGGTGGAGAGCCGTCGACGCCTGGTCGGCATGGGAACTCGGGAAGAAGGTCGGCAGGACTATCTCTTGGTTGAGATGGAAGTCCGAAACGACTTTAGGCAGGAATTTGGGGTGGGTATGGAGGATCACCCTGTTCCAATAAAACATGATTTAAGGGGTGCCAGCCATGACAACCTGGAGTTCACTGACTCGGAGGTCCGAGGTCAGTGCTACCAGGAAGGTCACCTTCCATGACAGGTGCCAGAGTGAACATGTCGCCATTGGCTCGAAGGGTGGATGGGTGAGCTGTGTGAGTACCACATTCAGATCCCATTCCGCCGGAGGATGGATGGGTGGCTTGGAAAGCAGAAGACCCCGCATGAAACGGTAAACTAAAGGCTGCCCCGAGAGGGGTTTTCCCTCGATGGGGAGGTGATTAGCTGAGATGGCACTCAAATGAACCCTGACAGAGTTCAACTTCAGCTCTTCTCTCGAGAGATGGAGGAGGTACTGGAGAACCCATCAAATGGGGCACGAGAAAGGGTCGATCTGGTGCTCAGAGTACCAGACGGAAAAGCATCTCCACTTAAAGGCGTAGGCTCGCCTAGTGGAGTCCTTCCTCTAGGCAAGGAGGACTTCCTTGACCTCTTCCAGAAGGGCCAGAGAGACCCTTTCAGCCGTCAGGCTGTGAAGGATAGGCAGGTTAGGTTCGGGTATAGTACCTGACCCTCCTCTTGCATCAGCTGACCCCAGGCAGAGCCCAGAGGAACTGGAGGCTCTGCCAACAGCCTGAGCAGGAGCGTAAACTGAGGCCACGAGGAGGCCATGAGAATCAACGATGTCCCATCTCGCTGAGCCTTGAAAAAGAGTCCTCGCAATGAGGGGGAAAGGAGGAAATGTATAGAGAGGGCTGGATGACCAGTCCAGGAGAAATGCATCGGGGCCCTCCCTGCTCGGATGCGGCACCGGCCGGCAAAAGCGGGGCAGCTGCGTGTTCTGGGGACTAGCGAAGAGGTCTATCACCGGCGTCCACCAGCAGAGAACTTGATTCTGGTGGCCCAGATCCAGGCCTACCAGTGATATATGGGGATGTACCTCCTTGACCTGTCTGGGGACCTTGCTGGGTTCTCCACTTTTTTTTATCGGAAGAAGCCTTAGCACTTCCAGAGCTTTGTTGCCAAGTCTAAAGAATGCTCCAAGTTCATCACAAGAGCAGCCTATGACTGGTATGAGTCCGCAGCTAGGGTGGCCGCAGTAGGCATCGGTGTCCACTGCCTGGAATGGCTACAGTCCTTGGACTTTAAACAATGCGTTCAGGACAAGTTGATCATTTTCCCATGCCGGGGAGAAATTGTCAAAGTGCTACTTATAGGTGATTTCAGTATGCTGAATGTTGATTGGCACATCCTTGCTGCGGTGTCATCTCGAAATAAGGAGATGCCAGATTCTCTACAGAGAGAACCATTGTGGTAACTGGTAACAGAACGCACATGTGAAGGGGACATACTGGACTTTGTGCTTACCAATAGGGATAGTGTTTCTAATGTCATAGTAGGAGATCATCTTGCATCCAGAGATCACCAAATGGTATGGTTCAGTATTAGGACTAGGGCTGATAAAACTCATTCATAAGCAAGGGTCTCAGACTAGGAAAACTACTTTGCCAGGATGGGAACAGCTGGGAGATGTAGAAATGCAATGGACAAAACTGAAAGGGATATTTTAAGGGCAACAAACCTTTATGTTAGACAGGTAAAATGAAATGTAAAATGAAAGGAGGCCACTATGGTTCTCAAAAGAAGTAGCTGAAAAGGTGAAGAAAAAGAGGGTAGCCTTCATAAAATACAAGAGATCACAGAGAGAGGTCCAAGCATCCATAGAAGTGACGGGGTTCTTGAACGATTTTCAGAAGACTGTGTTCATGAGGAACTAGCTAAACTAAAAGTAAATGAACTGATGGGACCAGATGGGATACATCAGAGAACAGTGAAAGAACTTGGGGACATTCTAACGGCTCCACTGGCTGACCTTTTCGATTCTTCTTTAGAGTTGGGAGTGGTCCCAGATGGCTGGAGACAGGCACATACCTTTACACAAAAGTGGAAGTATGGATGAGGTTGAAAACTACAGGCTGGTTAGTCTAACCTCTCTGGTGAGTAAATTATTGGAAATGCTGCTTTGACACCGTTCTGCACAGGCAACTTATAAACAAACTAAGCACCCTAGGGATGGACATTAAAGTGAATGACTGAGTTAGAAATTGGTCGAGTGGGAGGCGACAAAGAGGACAGGAAAAAGCACAGTTACTTACCTGTAACAGGTGATCTCTGGGAACAGCAGGAATAAGTCTTCACATATGGGTATCGTCGGTACCGACGGAGCCTGCGCGGGAACGCTCCCCAGCGTCCAGTAAGAAAGCTTTTGGGAGCATCACACAGCGCCTGCGCGCTGCCTTCCTGCCTTTCCCAACCGCCTCTCTCCAGTTCGAGTTTTAAAGCTGACACAAAGAGAGAGAGAGGAAAGGAAAGACAGAGAGATACAACTCCTAGGGGAAGTGGGTGGGTTGTGAAGACTTATTCCTGCTGTTCCCAGAGATCACCTCTTACAGGTAAGTAACTGTGCTATCTCCAGGAACAAGCAGGAATAAGTCTTCACATATGGGGACTCCCTAGCTGCAGATGCCAGGGGAAGACCTCAGGTTGTGTGTCCTTGAAAAGGACTCTACCTCCCCCCATGGATCTCTGGCATCCAACCAGGGTAGGTGGGTAGGAGTTGATTAGGAATGGAACAGTTGTTTGAGAACAGCCTGACCAAACAAGGCATCCCAGCGGGAGTCCTTGTCCAAGCAGTAATGGGCTGTGAAGGTATGAACCGAGGCCCAGGTGGCCGCTCGACAGATTTGGTCGATGGACACAGAGTTTAGATGAGCCATTGAGGCTGCCATGGCTCTCACATTGTGAGCTGTGACATGGCCCTCCAGAGAAAGGTTTCTACTCTGGTAGGCAAAAGAAATACACTGAGCAATCCAGTTGGACAGTGTTCTCTTAGAGACTGGAAATCCTAAATGAGAAGAATCAAAAGCAACAAAGAGTTGAGAAGAATTTCTATGTTGCTGTGTTCTTTGTAAGTAAAAAGCAAGAGCTCTCTTACAATCCAATGTATGAAGATTCCTCTCTGCACTTGATGCATGAGGTCCTGGAAAAAAGACATATAAATATATAACTCTTGGTTCAGATGAAAAGGCGAGACCACTTTAGGCATAAAGTGTGGATTGGTCCTGAGGACTACCTTATCATGATGGAACCTTGTATAAGGTAGATTAGCCACCAAAGCTTGCAACTCACTGATGAGGCGTGCTGAGGTGACAGCAATGAGAAAAATAACCTTCCAAGAAAGAAATTTCAAGGAGGTGGTGGCTAAAGGTTCAAAGGGTGGCTTCATAAGCTGGCCAAGAACCAGGTTTAAGTCCCATGCCACTGGAGGTGATCTAATGGGAGGTTTAGTTAAAAGAAGGCCTCTCATGAATCTTGCTATAAGAGGATGAGAGGAAATAGGTTGTCCATTGAGAGGCTTGAGGGACGCTGCAATAGCACTCAAATGGACTCTTACTGAATTCGTTTTCAGACCTGCATGGGATAGATGAAGGAGATATTCTAGTAGAGAATTCAGAGGTATTGCAAGAGGGTTTAGACCCTTCTCTGAACACCAAAAGGTAAATCTATTCCATTTGAAAGCATAGGAACGTCTAGTAGAAGGCTTTCTAGAGGCATGAACAACATCTCTGACTTGCTGAGAGAGATGAAAATCTTGAAGGTCTAGGCCCTCAGCAACCAAGCCCTGAGATGGAGCGACTGGGGGTTTGGGTGCCACAATGTTCCCTCTTCCTGGGACAGAAGGTCTGGTGCAGAGCCCAAGTCCAGGGAAGGAGCTTGAGAGAGATGCAGAAGTAGAGGGTACCACACTTGGCGTGGCCAATGTGGTGCTATGAGGATCATGGTCCCTCGATCTCTCTGAAGCTTGAATAGTGTTTTGGGAATTAGGGGAATTGGTGGAAAGGCATAAAGGAAGTCTTGACCCCAGTGAAGGAGGAAGGCATCCTTGGCCTGAACTCCCTGACACGGAATTCTGGAACAGAACTGGGGAAGTTTGGCATTGCACGGCCTTGCAAAGAGGTCTATGTCCGGGGTTCCCCAAATTCGAAAAATCCAAGCTACCTGGTCCATGTGGAGGGACCACTCATGTGGAAGCAGAACTCGACTGAGTCTGTCCGCCCAAGAGTTTTGAACGCCTGGAAGATATACTGCCAGAAGATGGATGTGATGCTCTCTGGCGAAGGCCCACAGTCGCAAAGCTTCGCTGCAAAGCGACAGAGAGCCAGTCCCGCCCTGCTTGTTTACATAAGAACATAAGATATGCCATACTGGGTCAGACCAAGGTTCATCAAGCCCAGTTTTCTGTTTCCAACAGTGGCCAATCTAGGTCATATGTACCTAGCAGTTTCCCTAAGAGACACAAGTTTCACAATGCTTGTACTGGGTCAAGCATTGATATCTTCGGTCACTTCTTAATAATGGTTTATGGACCTTTCCTCCAGGAACTTCTCCAAACCTTTTTTAAACCCAGCTACACTAACAGCCTTTACTACATCCTCCGGTAACAAATTCCAGAGTTTGATTACACGTTGAGTGAAAAAATATTTTCTTTTATTAGTCTTAAATAGTTTACCTTGTAGCTTCATTGCATGTCCCCTAGTCTTTCTATATTCTGATAAGGTAAACAATCGATCTACATTTACCCGTTCCACTCCGTTCATTAATTTATAGACTTCTATCATATCTCCCCTCAGCCGTCTCTTTTCCAGATTAAAGAGCCCTAACCTTTTTAGCCTTTCTTCATAGGAGTATCCTTCCATCCCCTTTACCATTTTGGTGGCTCTTCTCTGAACCTTTTCTAAAATCGCTATATCCTTTTTAAGATACGGCGACCAGAATTGAACACAATATTCAAGGTGCGGTCTCACCATGGAACGATACAGAGGCATTATAATATCTTTTGTTTTATTTTCCATTCCTTTCCTTATCATACCTAGCATTCTATTTGCTCTCTTGGCCGCCGCTGCACACTGGGCCGAGGGTTTTAACATGGTATCCACAATGACGCCTAAATCTTTTTCCTGGGTGGTGGTTCCTAATGTGGAACCTTGCATCGTGTAACCATAGTTTGGGTTGTTCTTCCCTAGGTGCATAACCTTGCACTTGTCCACATTAAATTTCATCTGCCATATTGATGCCCAGTCTTCCAATTTATCAAGATCCTCTTGCAATTTTTCACAATCCTCTTGGGTTTTAACAACTTTAAATAGTTTTGTGTCGTCTGCAAATTTGATAACCTCACTCGTTATTCCACTTTCCAGGTGATTTATGAATATGTCAAAAAGCAGCGGACCCAGCACAGATCCCTGGGGTACACCACTATTCACATTTCTCCATTGGGAAAATTGGCCATTTAGCCCTACCCTCTGCTTTCTATCTTTTAACCAGTTCCTGATCCACAATAGTACAATGCCTCCTATCCCATATCTCTTTAGTTTTGCCAAAAGTCTCTGATGAGGGACCTTGTCAAAGACTTTCTGAAAGTCCAGATACACAATATCAACCGACTCACCTTTGTCCACTGTTTATTCACTCCTTCAAAAAAACATAACAGATTAGTAAGACAAGATCTTCCTTGTCTAAAGCCATGTTGGCTGTCTCCCATTAGGTTGTGACTATCTACATGCTGAGTAATTTTATTCTTTATGATGGTTTCTACCATTTTTCCCGGTACTGACGTCATGCTCACCGGTCTGTAGTTTCCCGGATCACCCCTGGAACCCTTTCGCTTTTTAAAAATTGGTGTTACATAGAACATGGCTACTTGGTTGTCCGTATGGATGAGGACTGTCCTGTAGCTGAGCAGGGAATGGAACACTCAGAGCTAAGAATATTGCTCTGAATTCCAAGAGATTGATATGCAGAGAAGTCTCCTGTGGAGACCAGATGCCCTGAGTGGAGAGATCCTGCAGATGAGCTCCCCAACCCATTGGAGAAGCATCTGTTAGAGTTGCTTGGGGTAGCGACTGCTGAAAAGGGGACCCCAGCAACAGATTTGAAGGGGACTTCCACCACTGGAGAGACCAAAATAGGTGACTGGAGTTTGCTATTTTGTCTGATAGGCAACCTGATGCCTGAGTCCATTGGGTGGACAAAGTCCATTGAGCTGCCCTCATGTGAAGGCGAGCATATGGAACCACATGCACGGTGGCCTAATAGTTGTAGCATTTCTCGAGCAGTTAAATGGGACTTTAACTGTATCTGGGAGGCTAACTGCACCAACAGGCCTGAGGGAGATAGGCCCTTGCAGTTGTGGTATCCAGCAGGGCACCTATAAACTCCAGAGACTGAGACTTCCGGTCTGGCAATGAGCTGACCAGACGTGCTCTGATCAGCTCCGGGTAGAATACCCCGCAAAACTGCTAAAAATCTGATCCCACACCGCCGTTTGCCTTCAAAACTGCTGACCCGATAGAATACTCTGCCAGGAGCTTTAAATTCCAGTTCTAGGACTGCAGAAACAGTGATAGCCCGATGGCAACGAAATCCGTTCGGAGGGAGAAGCCACGTGCAGTGGAGGCCAAAATGGCTGAAGGGGCCCCTGCTAGCCCAAGATCGGGGGATGGCTCTGACCTGGTGGCCGAGGTGAGCGCAGCGGTGGTGAGTGCACTAGACGCCCGCTTCCAAACCCTCACAGCGAGCCTACAGACCCTTAATCAAAGTTTCTCCGAATTTACCGGGCGAATGGAGCAGGCTGAGGCGCGTATCGCTGAGGTCGAGGACTCCCAACATTCTCTCATGGCTAAGCTGGCTGCCCTCGAATCCGTCGTTAAACAGCAGAGTGAGAAGCTGGACGACTTGGAGAACAGGGGGCGCCGCAAAAACTTACGTTTCGTGGGGATCCCTGAATCCGTGGGAGATGGAGCCCTCTCCAATTACCTGCAATCGTGGCTGGATCAACTTGTTGGCGGAGCCGACGGAGTTCGGGTAAAGCTGGACCGCGTGCACAGACTGGGACCCCACAGAGAACAAGCGCAACGTCCCCGAGCAGTCATCGCCCGGTTCCAGGAGTACCGACAGGAGAAGGAGGTGCTGCGACTTGCCCGCAACCGCAGGATTTCCGACCCCCCGCCTGCTGAACGCATCCTTGTCTTCCAGGACTATTCCGTCCTTGTTAGCCAACAACGACGTGCCTTCTCTTCAGCCTGCGCCCAGCTTTTCGCTAAAAGAATCCGCTTTTCTTTGCTATACCCAGCCCGCCTGAGGGTGGAACACCAGGGCCGTACAAGATTCCTCTCGACGCCGGTAGAAGCATCTGCGTTCCTAGAATCCCTCAACGTGCCTAGCCCAACTCCTTCTTGAGGGCCCCTGCGTGGCCTGGACTGAACCTCTACTGATAGGCTCCAAAGACCTTGGACTGCCGTGGACTACTATGTGCCGGATAGCCTGGATTTTTTTTTCTTTTCTTCTCTTTCTTTCCCTGACCCATACTTTTGTCTTTGCCATCTTATTCCCCTATTTTTTCATGTATTAATTTTTTTTTTTTTTTTTTTTAGTTTATCAGTATTTAGTTCGTATGGAGGCTCCGGGCTTTTGGTAGTGTTGTTTTGTTTCCCCCCCCCCCCCCCCCCCCCCCCCATTTTTTCCTATTTTTGATTTCTTTTTTTTATTGTTACTTATTTCATTCACCTCCTTTTTATTTTTCTTTTTTTTGCCAATTCTACTGGGCCTCGATTTCTCAGGCTTTTTTTTAGAATGGGCTCCACCACTGAAACGATCGCTGTGCATCCCAACGCCTGAGGGACTCCCTGCAAATGTACTAGGTCATAGTAACAATGTAGCACTATGTAGCCTATGTGGGGTTACTTTGACTCCATGTTGTATGGCCCGCAGGATTATTCTGTTTTAGTTGCTGCTGGCACTTGTTACATTCGTCTCGGTGGTGCTCCCTGGGATAGAGCCCTGGCCCCCCCCCAATCTTGGTGCGATTACAGGGGTTGGGCCGTTTCTGTTTTTTTTCCCCCACCCCCCCGTGCAGAACCGGATCTTCGGGGGATAGGGCCTACCTATGCGCCTGCTGATAGGAGCAGAGACACCAGGGGGGATTAATTTACTAGACTACAGTCACCATCGCTGTTATCCCTGATGGGTACGAGGATGGAGGGGGGGTTGCGATTCTGCACGCGCCTCACCCCGGGGGTGGACTCCCCTGGACTGCTTGGGGCCTGTCTACGTCCTAGGCACCGCCGTCCGAGCCCGGGGTGAAGGGGGGACGATGGGTTCGCCGTGGAGGGGCGGGCGGTCCTCCTCCTCCCCCCCCTCCTGTTAGTGAGGAGGGACGAACCCCGCCACCCCCCCTAGCTGCGCGAAGCCTGAGTGCACTGTTAGGGATACTGTTAGGGACACCCGGTGTCCCGGGTTGACGGGCCCGGAGATCCCTCTCTGGCCCTTATGAGGCTGGGCACGGGGGGGGGGGGGAGGGGAAAATCGACAGGGCGACGGGGGGGGTTCGTGGACATCATGGGACTGCGATTGGGTGGATGCGGGAATGGGTTGAATTTGCGATCATGGGAGACCCCTCCTTTATATGATTAGGTAGCTCGGCCCTATGGGGGACACCAACAGCGGGACACCGTTAGCATAGGGGTGGGAGGGGAGGATCATAGGGGGGGGGTATCCCGAATGTCAGTGGAAGTTGTCCGACCGGGTGGGTGGACTTGTAGGAATTTTATTTTTTTATTTTTTTTTATTTTACAGTTTTTATATACCGCGCTTTTTGGTATCAGCGCGGTTTACAGATAACAAATTTTCGCATTAGAACAATCTTTTGCTTACATTATAACAGGGTCAGTAACTTGGAGATAACATGGGAAACTATATACAAGTTATGTACAGAAAAATTACCTGGAGGGGGGAAGGACGGGAGGAGGGAGGGAAGGGGTGGGGAGGAAGGGGGGGAGGGTGAAGGAGGGTATGGGGCAACCGGGCTTTTTTGGGTAACTTTGTGGTGCTGCGCCCTTAAACTGCTAGAGAGAGGGGGGGTCCCAGGCTGGGAGGACCTCCCTACTATATGTATGCTTAGCCCTTTGCCGGATCTTTGACACTGCCTCATGCCTTTAAAGATTGTTACTTGGAATGTGTGCGGACTGGGGAGCCCGCTCAAGCGATATAAGGTGCTGCAAGCCCTTGCTCGCCAAAAGTGTGATATCGCCCTCCTGCAAGAAACCCACCAGACAGCCGAGGAGCATGATAAGCTATGCCGTTCGTGGGTGGGTCAGGTCTGGGGTTCCCCTGCACAGGGACGGAAGGGGGGTGTGGCGGTCTTGTTCCACAAGAGAGTTCGCTTTTCGTTGACCACCCTCACAGCGGATGACATGGGCAGATATTTGCTTTTGCATGGTTACCTTGATGGGAAATTAGTCACTATTGGTAACCTTTACGGGCCTAATACGTTTGTCCCCAACTTCTTTTGTGATTTGGCCTCCCGGATTGAACAGCTTCCCGATTGTCCCTTGCTCATAGGGGGCGATTTCAATGGCATCCTAGATGTCGAATTGGATACTTCAACAGAGGGGGAGAGCCGGGACAGGATCCCCACGACCCGCATGTTGCAGAGATTCCGGAAACGGTTGGATCTGGTAGACCCCTGGCGATTGCTCCATCCCCTGGAGAGGGATTACACCCATCAATCCCGGGCGCACGGTTCGAGTGCCCGTATTGACTACATTCTGCTTTCGGGGGAGCCCTTGCCAGGGTGGGAGAGACTCAGATCGGTCCGGTGGAGATCTCCGACCACGCCTGGGTGTGGTTGGAACTACACTGGGGGACAGCCTCTTCTTCTGGGTCTCGACTCTGGCGCTTCCCGCTTGATCTTTACCATGATGCTCAGTTCCATGGCTTCCTTCGCTAGCGCTGGCACGAATTTTTGGACGATCATCGGTGTCATGAGGGTGACCCGGAATTGGTCTGGGAGACGGCGAAAGTAGTGTTGCGTGGCGATATTATCGGCTTTGCGGCCCGAAAGCGCCGGCTGATCGCTGACCGCATCATACGTTTAGAACGGCAGGTGGTGAATCTACGCCGCCGCTGTGCTCGTGCCCCACTTGTAACGACTAAAAAGCGGCTTTGGGAAGCTCAGGTGGCGTTAAACGAGCTAATACACCAACGGGCCAAGAAATCCCACCTTTACTACCGGTATCAAATGTATTGTCACGGAGACAAAACGGGGCGGTTACTTGCCCGATGTCTGCGGGGACAGCGCGGCTCCCGTCTGGTGGCTGCCCTGCGAGATGACACCGGTAGACTCTGCAGAGAAAAGGAGGAAATTGCGCAACTTTTCAGGACCTTCTTCCAATCTCTGTATGAGACCGAGAAGGTGCCACCGGCTGACCTATGTGATTATCTGAAGGGCCTTGACCTCCCGCAATTGTCTCCAGCACAGCGTGAGTCCCTGGAGCAGCCGTTGACGGCTCAGGAGGTCCAGGTGGTAATTACCTCAGCCTGTTGTTTCAAGTCGCCTGGTCCGGACGGCCTGGGCGCTGAGTTTTACAAGCTCTTAGGAGACACTGTGACCCCAACATTGTTGGCAGTCTATGACCGTCGTATTGAGCAGGGGGCCTTCCGCTGGGGGAACAATCACGCTCATATTGTGTTGATCCCTAAGCCGGGCAAGGATCCCTTAGCGGCTGGCTCCTATAGACCTATCTCGCTGCTTAATTTCGACTTGAAAGTATTAGCTAAGATTTTGGCTACTAGGCTGGCGGAGGTGTTGAGCCACCTCGTGCACGACTCTCAGGTGGGCTTTGTCCGGAGCCGCTACACAGTGTGAAATTTGCGGAAAATTCTGCTCTCTCTGGAGTGGGCCCACCATCACCAACTACCTTCTTTGTTGATTAGTTTCGATGCCGAAAAGGCTTTCGATCGGGTGAATTGGGACTATCTCTGGGCACTTTTGCCGAAATATGGACTTGGTGCCCGTTTCTGCCGGATGGTGCGAAGTCTCTATACCCAGCCGACGGCGGGGGTGGTTTGCAATGGCGTCGCTTCGGAAGCTTTTGATTTAGGCCGCGGGACACGGCAGGGGTGTCCCCTCTCCCCCCTGCTTTTTGTCCTCTCCCTCGACCCCTTGATTAGGACCATCGAGGCCTCCAGAGAGATCTCCGGAGTGCGCATTGGCTCACAAGAATTCAAGCTCTCTGCATTTGCCGACGATCTACTTGTTCACCTACTCTCCCCGAAGCGTTCCCTGCGCGGTCTGATGTTGGAATTTGAAAGGTTCGGGAGAGTGGCGGGATTGCGCATCAATAAGGAGAAATCAGAGGCCCTTGATGTATTAGGCACTCTTCAGGGTGCGTGGGCCGGAGGGTTCCCGCTCAAATGGGCAACAGATGAGTTCATATATTTGGGGATTGCCCTGCCCAGTCACCCCGGCAGGTTGTATGGTCGTAATCTCGATCGGATCCTGAGAAGATTGCAAACGCAGCTGCGGGCGTGGGGGGCTCTCCCACTGTCCCTCTCAGGGAAGATAGCGGCGGTACAGATGGTGGTCCTTCCCCGCCTCCTTTACTGGCTTCAGACTCTGCCAGTGTGGCTGCTCCACAAAGATCTACGCCGCATCGAGGCCTGCTTTCATTCCTTTTTCTGGAGGGGAGGAAGGGCACGTATCCCGTGGGCCCGGCTACTGGGCAGATGGCGTGCGGGGGGGATGGGTCTCCCAGATCTGCGAGCCTATGCCTTAGCCTGCCAAGCGCGACATCTGGCAGACTGGCTTGGTGACACTGCTTACTACACACCCCGGCGTCTAGAGGAATGTTTTGTCGCCCCGCTCACTCTATTAGGGGTCCTGCATGGAGCCAACCCGGGTCTCCCCCGTTATATAAGGCAGAGTGTGTTGATCATCTCGGCGAAACGGACTTGGCAATATCTCAACGTTCGCTGGGTTGAACCGTGGCAGACCTCTAGTTGGTTGCCATTGCGAGGGAATCTTTCTTTTCCTTCGGGCTCGGAGTCGATACTTTTTCAGGACTGGGATAGCCGTGGAATCAAGCTCCTTGGCCACTTGGTAGAACCCTCGGGAATCTGCAAATCCTTTAAGACGCTGAGCCGGGAGTGGGACTTTTCCCCCCGGCATGCCTATGCTTACATTCAGGTGGCCCACTATATATCTTCCTTGCCGCGAGAGGCACTGTGTGCTGAGAGGGCTCAGCGGATTCTGGATTTCCTTGGACTTGGGGGCGACGCTCCGGTATCGATATCTGTCTTCAAAGTCCGAGTGGCTGACCTCAGTCCCGCCCCGGACTACCGGGAGGTGGAGCTGGCTTGGGAGGGGGAATTGGCATGTGCAGTGCCCCCTGGCACGGTGCAGGCGGCACTTTCTCGCATAGTTGGCCTAGCTCGGGGGATGCGTTGGAGGGAGGTCCAATTTAAGTGTCTTACTAGAGTTCACTTCTCCCCAAGGCGGGCGCTGCGGAGCCGACTTACTACAGACGGCCGCTGCCCCCGTTGCTCGGAGCCCTTGGCGACCCTCCTCCATATGTGGTGGGAATGTCCATCTTTGCAGCCCTATTGGCTTAAAATCTCTTCCTTTTTGGGGGGTCTTCTTCAGCAGCGCATCCGGTGGTCGGGCTCCCTTGTGGTGCTGGACTCCCTACCCCCCCCCCATGCCCAGGAAAGAAGGGGGAACGGCTATTGGTCCATAAGGCTTGTCTGGTGGGGAAGGCGCCGATTCTTCGACTATGGAGGGATCCCCAGCCCCCCACTTTCGGGGAGTGGAGGAACAATTTCCACCAATTGATGCAAATGGAACATCGCTGGGCGCGAGGCAGTGTCAAACGGTGGCCGGCCTTTATGGCGGTTTGGGAGCCCTACATTGTACAACTGGGGCCCAGAAGTCGGAATGAGATTTTACAGTATGGGAGCTGAGGTACTACCTTGAATGGCACAAGGAGGATTGATTGTGAGAAGTGCAATACCACAAGTTGTATCAGGGGGGCGGGGGGAGACAGATGGGAGGGGAAAACAGCATGGGGGGTGAGAGGGGAAATACTTTGTTAAACGCCACCTTATGATTCCCTTTGTATTGCCCGGGGGGGCGGGGATCAGAGTACACCACGCCCTCCCGGACTCTCTGTTTGCTTATATGTACTTTGTTGTACTGTTTATGGTGGATTATAAATAAACTATTTTTAAAAAAAAACAAAAAAAAAAACTCCAGAGACTGAGTAGGGGTGAGATGGGATTTTGTGATATTTATTACCAGTCTCAAATACTGAAGGACACGCATTCTGCAAGTTAGACAAATTTGGGCCTCTGACTGGGATGGAGCTCAAATGAGCCAGTCGTCCAGATATGGGAAAACGAATATTCCTAGAGTGCGTAGAAATGCAGCTACTACTGCCATGCAATTTGTGAACACTCTTGGTACAGAGGCCAGACCGAAAGGAAGCACCCTGTATTGGTAGTGCTTTCCTTGAAAAAGGGACCGAAGGAACCTCCTGTGTGTTGGATGGATGAGGACATGGGTGTATGCATCCTTGAGATCTAGAGAACAAAGCCAGTCCTGCCTCTGAAGGTATGGCAGCAGAGTACGGAGAGAAATCATCTTGAATTTCTCCTTGAATAGAAACTTGTTCAATTCTCTGAGATCTAATATGGGTCTGTAGCCCCCTGTTTTCTTTGGAATAAGAAAATAAGGGGAGTAGAACCCTGAGCCCTGTTGAAGAAGAGGTACTTCTATTGCCCCTTGGGCAAGAAGGGTAGCAATCTCCTGACCCAGAAGGTTGAGGAGAGATGTTGGAGAATTGAACTGTTTCACCATGGTGTGGGGAGGAAGGTTTAAGAAATGAAGCTTGTACCCTTCCCTTATAATGGAGAGGGTCCATTGCTCTGCTGTGATTTGCTCTCATCTGGGAGCAAAGTAAGCCAACCTTCATGGAATGGTGAGGGGCTCTGGTTCTTCCAGAGCCAGAAAGGCTAAGTTCTCTAGTTGCAAGTCAAATGCCCTGAGGAGGCTGAGGCTGCTGGGCCGTGGGAGGTCTGGCAGCCTTTGACTTGGCCTGTTTAGGTGGTTGCTGACGCTTTGCAGCAAAACGACCTGCAGAAGATGCCTGCTGACCATAAGCAGGATAGTATCTGCCCTTTTTAGGAAAAGGTGTCTTTTTGAACAATCTTTTCTTAACAGGAGTAGAGGTAGACTTTGAAAGTCGATCCAAAGCAGAGTTCTCAGCATCCATTTGAGTGGCCTTTGCTTGCCAATCTCTGCCAAAAAGGTTTTCACCTGTACAAAGATTTCCCAGTTCATCTTGGACCCAGAGTTCCAAATCAGAGGCTTGTAACCAAGCAATTCTGCGTGCACCTATGGCAATAGCCGAGGCTCTGCTTACACACTCAAAAGAGTCAAAGGCTGCACGGTTGGAAAATTTGGAAACATCTTGGGCATGTTTAAGCCAAGTGAGAAATTCCTGCCTTTTATCTTCTGAAATAAAAGGGGCTAAAGTCTGCAGATGATCTGTGACTTCTTTTAGAAACATCCCCAGATAGAGACTACAGGAGTTGATTCTGGCAGCAAGCATATTAGCTTGGAAAACCATTCGGCCAAAAGCATCAAGTGTCCTGTATTCACGTCCTGGAGGATTAGATGAGTGTCTCTTTGCACTCTTTATTTTCCTCATGGCTACCACAATAGAGTGGTGAGGAAGCTGAGACTTATGAAAGCCAGGACAAGGAAGGACACGGTACATGGTGTCTAACCTGCGAGAATGAGGAGAGGTGATAAGAGGAGTCTCCCACATGCTCAACAGGAGATCATAAAGAATCTCATGAATAGGTAAGGTAGCTGCTTCTTTAGGAGCCTTAGGATACTGCAAAATATCTAATTGCTTGGCTCTAGGCTCTGACTCAGGGGCCACTGTAATGGAGAGGCCCCTAGCCACTTCCCTAATGAAGTCTTGAAAAGACAAGTCTTCTGGAGGAGACATTCTTCGCTTTGGAGAAGCAGCCTCCTGAGGAAGAAGTACCGGTGCCTCGACAGAAGCCTCCGACTCATCAGAGTCTTCGGAGGAATCGAAGTATCGCCTGTCTGGAAGCACCTGTAAAGCCCGATACGCGTACCGAGTGGGATCGACATAGGGAGTAAGCGGTACCGGTTCGGTACTGATGGGCATCATAGGACAGGGTACCGTTGCAGTCGACACCAAGGCCGATGCAACCGGTACCGGCAACAATGCCGGTGCCGGAGTCGGTACCGGCAACAGAGATTGTTGCGGTACCGGAGGTGTCGAAGCCTGCATGTACGCCGTTAGGGTGCGTTGCATGGACAGAATCTTCTGATCCATCGACACCACCAGAGTCTGGATGTCGGTACCAGTGGAGGCCACCGGTACCCCAGAACACGGCAACAGGTGATCGGTCGAGGCCGAGCCATCGATGTCAACCTGTGACCCCATAGACAATGCTTTGGAAGCCGGAACTTCCCGCCAGGGTAATTTTGCTGCTGCGGAATCCTCGAGGACAAGCCCGGAGGCATCTCGATGCTTAGAGGGAGATTTGCCCTTCGAGGACCGGCTAGATTTATGTTTGATTACCTGAGATCTATGGGAGGAAGAAGCAGCCCTGGAAGACGTCGATGCCACCGAGGCTGCATCAGAGGGAAACAGGGTACTGAGCTTGGCTGCTCGGTTCTCCCGACCTCTTTTAGACATCATGGTACAGGACACAATCCGTGATGGAATGGTCAGGATCCAAACATTTTAGACACCAATCATGGGTGTCAGTGACAGAAATAGTACCACCACATTTCATGCACTTTTTGAACCCAGATGCGGGCTTCTCCATGAGGAGAAAAAATGTTCAGGCCTAAGGCCCAAACAGAAAATGCAGAGTTAAAGAAAGAAAAGTTTTTGTTTGTTTTTTTTAAAGAAAGAAAAGAAAAGACCGGCGGTACCGGTCTGACGTCGAAGAAGGCAGACGCGACACAAAAAAATAAAGAAGAAAATAAAGAACTTCTTCTGTGGTGACAGGAACACGACCTGCTGGCTCCGCGGAAAAGAAGAACTGGAGAGAGGCGGTTGGGAAAGGCGGGAAGGCAGCGTGCAGGCGCTGTGGGATGCTCCCAAAAGCTTTCTTACTGGACGCTGGGGAGCGTTCCCGCGCAGGCTCCATCGGTACCGACGATACCCATATGTGAAGACTCATTCCTGCTTGTTACTGGAGATTGGAGCTTACTCTGAGGAGGAGGATGTTACCAGCGGTGTGCTGCAGGGATCTCTCCTTGGTCCGATTCTTTTTAACATCTTTGTTAGTGATACTGCGGAAGGGCTGTCAGGTAAGGTTTGCCTTCCATGTAAAAAGGGAAAGGCGATGGCAGTGGGGGTGTACTATCAACCGCCTGGCCAGAATGAACAAATGGATGATGAAATGCTCAAAGAAATCAAGGAAGCTAACAAAAGTTACAGCGCAGTAATAATAATGGGTGATTTCAATTACCCTGGTATCGACTGGGTCAGTGTCACGGCAGGACATGCTAGGGAGATAAAGTTCCTAGATGACATAAATGACTGCTTCTTGGAGCAGCTGGTTCATGAACCGACCAGAGGGGAAGCCATATTAGACCTAGTTCTTAGTGGAACACCAGATCTAGTGCAAGAGATAAAGGTGTTGGGGCCACTTGGCAATAGTGATCCACAGCATGATCGCGTTTGATTTAATTAGTGGAGGAGGGATAGTAAGGAAATCCACAGTACTACCTTTTAACTTTCGAAAGGGAGATTATGATAAAATGATGAAAAGAGTTAAGAAAAAACTAAAAGGAGCAGTTGCAAAGGTTAAAGACTTACAGTGGTGTGCAAAAGTCTGGAATCACTTGTAAATTTGACTTTTTTTTCAACTTTGTGACCTTATATCTTAATTTCTTTTTCCTCCCAGTGGCTTTTTCTGTGTATCTCATGATAGGTGATAGATTTGGCTATTAGGGCCAACTTTTAGTATTGGTTTGGCCCTTATTTTCTGAGTTTGTTCCCCATACTTGTCCTGTTGATAGATTTTCTGTGAAAATCGCGTAATGTACATCGTTGGCCAACGATATATTATTGTAAGTATGCTTTAAAATATTATGGATGCACGCCAGGTTTCCTTCAAATTAATGTATGTAGCCTTGAAAAAGGCAATTTTTATGTGTCAATGATGGCTCAGTATTTGATGGGCCACCCTTTGTTCTTGATCACCTGACTGCACCTTGTCAGCATTGAATGAACCAGTCTGACAAAGTGATCGTTGGTGACAACGCAGTTCCAAGCTGCAATGAGTGACTCAATCAGCTCACGCTTTGATGTCGGATGCTTCTTGAATATATCCAATGCCACCTTGTGCCACAGGTTCTCGACTGGATTCAGATCTGGAGACTGGGCAGGCCAGTCCATTGTCTTGATGTTGTTCCGCTGCTTCCAGCTGATCACTTGTCTGGAGCAATGGCAGGGTGCATTGTCATCTTGGAACAAGAACTGGCCAGGAAACAGCTGGCGTGCTGATGGCACCATGCAGTTTTGCAGCATGGTGATGTACTTGGCCCCGTTGACCATTCCATCGACGATGTGAAGACGTCCAACGCCACTGGCAGCCATGCAGCCCCAGAACATGACCTTCAAAGGATGCTTCACAGTGAGGTTGAGACACTCAGGCTTGAATTCCTTTCCAGGAAATCTCCTCACATAGGTGCGGGACTGGTTACCAAATAGGCAGAAGGTGCTTTCATCGCTGAATAGCACCTTTTCCCACATTTCAGTCGACCAGGTTGAGTGCTTTCTTGCCCACACGATCCGGTTGCTCCTTTGTATGTCAGTCATTGGTGGCTTATTCCGTGCTTTGCAGCCCTGGAGACCAAACTGCAGGCACCAACGACAAACTGTTGATGTGCTGACACTGGCCTCACTCTTGTCTGACCACTCTCGAAGTAGCTGAGGAGAGGTCAACTTGCGATTAAGTCAGTGAAATGCTTCATAGTGTGCGGTCCTGGTGTGATGTTGATGCACGTGGACGACCTGAGCGAGGCTTCTCCACCACTGAACCCATTTCTTTCTTCTTCTGTACAATCTTAACAGTGCTCTGACTGCAGCCAACTTTCCTGGCTATCTGACAGCTTGAAAATCCTTCCTCGCTCATAAAGGACACACACACTCCTCCAATGCCAGGGTCCGAGTCATCTTCATGGTAGATCCAGAAAGCGTATGAAACTCAAACATTCCGCGCTTTTTATAGCTGCACTGTTGGCTAGATATCTGCATTGTGATTGGTTAGTGAAACCAGCCTCCTGATTGGTCAGCAATAACGTGTGCATATTGGATAATCTTGACCCAGTTTGGACGCAGGATCCACAAAAGTCGCAGTAGCTATCTCCCAATGTCTGTAAAGTATTTAAATTGGAAGCAAGGAATGCAAAAAAGTTAACTCTAATAGCCAAATGTATCCCTTTTAACGTGGTAGAAAGATGAATAAGCTGGAATACCACAAAATTTAAAGAAAAAAAAAAGACGTTAGAAAGCATGAAAAACTCAAAACTCAAGTGATTCCAGACTTTTGCACACCACAGTACATCAAGCTTGGGTGTTGTTGAAAAATACTATCTTGGAAGCCCAGACCAACTGTATTTCACATTTTAAGAAAAGTGGAAGGAAGTCCAAAAAACTGCCAGCATGGTTTAAAGGTGAGGTCAGAGAGGCTTTTATTGCCAAAAAATCATCTTTCAGGAAAAGGAAAAAAGAGCCAAACGACGAAACCTGGAAACAGCACAAGCACTGGCAAGTCAAATGCAAGGCAATGATAAGGCAGGCAAAGGGAGAATTTGAGAAGAAGCTTGCTGCAGAAGCAAAAATGCAAAATAAAGACTTTTTCAAGTACATTCGTAGCAAAAAACCTGTCAGTTGGTCCATTAGATGATAGAGGGGTTAAAGGGGCACTAGGAGGCGACAAGGCGATAGCAGAGAGACAGAATGTCGATGGTTGGACACAAGTCACCAGGGCCTGCAAAATCACCAATCCAACTTTTCCATCCCTTGAATTGAAGAACCATTATGCAGCCCTGGAAGTGGAGGAGGTGAAAGCATCCCTGGAAAGGGAAGAACCAGAGTTCAAGTACCCCAAAGTTGCGGAATCAGTCACCAGAAGGAAACGAAGAGTGGTGGTGGTTGGAGACTCTCTTCTGAGGGGTACTGAGGCGTCCATCTGCCGACCAGACTTGATGTCCAGAGAGGTATGCTGTCTGCCTGGTGCCAAAATCCAAGATGTTACGGAGAGTTTGCCGAGACTCATCAAGCCCACAGACTATTACCCAATGTTGCTAATCCATGTTGGAACAAATGATACTGCCAGGTATACTTCGGAACGTATCAAAAGTGACTTCATGGCTCTGGGACAGAGGGTGAAGCAGTTAGGTGCACAGGTGGTATTCTCTTCAATCCTCCCTGTTGAGAGTAAAGGCCAAGGCAGAGAGGCTCGCATCCTGGAGACAAATGCATGGCTGCGTGGATGGTGTCATCGAGAGCGTTTTGGTTTCCTAGACCATGGGATGCTTTTCCAAGGGTTGCAAAGCAGAGATGGCATCCATCTGTCCAAGAGAGGTCAACGCATCTTTGGTAGTAGACTGGCTAATCTACTGAAGAGGGCTTTAAACTAGATTCCTTGGGGATGGGTGAAGAAAGCCCCCAGGTAAGTGAAAGCCCCCAGGTAGGTGATACATTAAATACCTTTATGGAAATGGGTAACAGGGGTAACATATGGAAAGCAGTGTGTATTAATGCCCGTAGCATGGGAAATAAGATCCCTGAGGTTGAAGCTTTGGTGGGAGTGGCTGACTTGGATTTAGTGGCAGTTACAGAAACATGGTTCACAGAAAACAATGACTGGGATGTAACTATACCTGGCTATACTTTATTCAGGAAGGACAGGGTAGGAAGAAGAGGAGGAGTGGCACTATATGTAAAAACTACTATTAAAGCTTTGGAATTACAGAGCTTAAAAGGGAGAGAGGAGGCATTGTGGGTTAAACTAGAAAGAGGGAAAGAGAAATCTATTTGCATTGGAGTGATATACAGACCTCCCTCACAAGAGGAAGAGGTGGACAGAGAGTTAATTGAAGACATACGCAGCATTGCTAGGAAAGGGGAAGTGCTACTGATAGGAGATTTCAATATGCCAGATGTTGATTGGCACATTCCTGCTGCAGTATCATCTAGAAGTAAGGAGATCCTGGATTCTCTACAGGGAGAACTATTCAGGCAATTGGTAACAGACCCCACACGTGAAGGGGCCATACTGGACTTGGTGCTTACCAATGGTGAAAGTGTTTCTGATGTTGTAGTGGGAGATCATTTTGCATCCAGTGATCACCAGATGGTGTGGTTCAGTATTAGGACTAGGGCTGTTAGAATCCATTCCAAGGTGAGGATCTTAGACTTTAGGAAGACTAACTTTGCGAAGATGGGCCAATACCTCAGGGAGTCGTTAGTGGGATGGGAACAGCTGGGGGATGTAGAAAAACAGTGGACAAAACTGAAAGGGGGTATTTTAAGGGCAACCAACCTTTTTGTTAAAATGGTAAATAAAGGCAAAAGGAACAGGAGACCGCTATGGTTTTCGAAGGAAGTAGCTGAAAAAGTGAAGAAAAAGAGGGAGGCCTTCATGAAATACAAGAGATCACAGAGAGCAGAAGACAGGCATCTGTATATGGAAAAACTCAGAGGAGCTAGCAAAGTAGTCAAGAAGGCAAAGAAACAAAAGGAGGAGGAAATAGCCAATGCAATAAAATGGGGGGATAAGACATTTTTCAGATATATTAGTGAGAAGAGGAAGAGCAAAAGTGGTATTGTCAGACTCAAGGGTGCAGGGGGGGAATGTGTAGAAGCTGATAAGGATAAAGCGGAATTGCTTAACAAATATTTTTGTTCTGTGTTCACAGATGAAGAACCAGGAGCAGGACCTCAGAAAACACCCACAAATAAGAACAGAAGCGAGGGACATCTTGAACTATTTTCAGAAGACTGTGTTCGTGAGAAACTAGCTCAACTTAAAGTAGACAAAGCGATGGGACCGGATGGGATACACCCTAGAATACTGAGGGAACTTGGGGACGTTCTAGCAGCTCCACTGACTGACCTTTTCAATGCCTCGTTGGAGTCAGGAGTGGTGCCAAAGGACTGGAGAGAGGCTCATGTGGTGCCTTTACACAAAAGCGGAAGTAAGGATGTGGTTGAAAACTACAGGCCGGTTAGTTTAACTTCGGTGGTGAGTAAATTATTGGAAGCGCTGCTGAAAGAGAAAATAGTGAGGTTTCTAGAGTCCAGCGGATTACAGGATCCGAGGCAGCATGGATTCACCAGAGGCAGGTCTTGTCAGACAAATCTGATTGATTTTTTTGACTGGGTGACCAGGGAGTTGGACCGAGGGAGAGCTCTAGATGTGGTGTATTTAGATTTCCGTAAAGCCTTTGACACTGTTCCTCACAGGCGACTTATAAACAAACTGAGCACCCTAGGGATGGACCCTAAAGTTACTGCTTGGGTTAGAAATTGGTTGGGTGGGAGGCGACAAAGAGTACAAGTAAATGGAGCTCACTCTGAGGAGAAGGATGTTACCAGTGGTATGCCCCAGGGATCTGTCCTTGGTCCGATTCTTTTTAACATCTTTGTTAGTGATATAGCGGAAGGGCTGTCGGGTAAGGTTTGCCTCTTTGCGGATGATACCAAAATCTGCAATAGAGTAGACACCTAGGAAGGGGTAGATAACATGAGGAGGGATCTAGCTAAGCTTGAAGAATGGTCTAGAATTTGGCAGCTGGGATTTAATGTTAAAAAATGTAAGGTCATGCATTTGGGCTGCAGCAATCCAAGGGAGCAATACAGTATAGGAGGTGAAGTACTTTTGTCCACTAAAGAAGAGCGGGACCTAGGCGTGGTTGTGTCTGATGATCTTAAAGTAGCTAAACAGGTGGAAAAGGCGACAGCAAAAGCTAGAAGGATGCTTGGGTGCATACGGAGAGGAATGGCTAGCAGAAAAAAGGAGGTGATAATGCCTCTGTATAAGTCTTTGGTGCGACCTCTTTTGGAGTATGGTGTGCAATTCTGGAGACCGCACCTTCAAAAGGATGTGAACAGGATGGAGTCGGTGCAGAGGGTTGCTACCAAAATGATTAATGGGCTTCATTATAAAGCATATGAGGACAGACTTAAGGATCTTAATATGTACACCTTAGAGGAAAGGCGGGATAGAGGTGATATGATTGAGATGTTTAAATACCTCCGTGGCATAAATGTTCAGGGAGAGAGCCTCTTCCAATTGAAAGCAAGTTCTGCTACGAGGGGACATGGGATGAGGGTGAAGGGAGATAGATTCAGGAGTGATATGCGGAAATATTTCTTTACGGAAAGAGTAGTGGATCCGTGGAATAGTCTCCCAGTGGAGGTGGTAGCGCAACAGCGCAAGCCAAAACCTTAGACGGCCCAACTGGTGCCACAGCTGCAGCTTGGGGAGGTGGGGGAGTTGACTCCTACCTCCGGAACTTAGCCCTTTTTCTCATTCCGGACTCCATTCCATCGCATATTGGGGGAAGACTGACCTACTTTTCCCAAAGGTGGCCCAGGAGCACAACAGACTTCTGGGCACTACATGTTCAGCACCTCCAACAGGACGCACAGGCTCTTAGCCGACTGTGCTGTGGAATTGGTTCTTCCATCTGAAACTGGAAAGGGGTTCTACTCCTGCTAGTTCCTAGTTTCCAAGAAAACAGTTGGGTTCCAGCCCATCCTGGATCTTCGGAACCTCAACTGGTATCTAGTGAACAAAAAATTCAAGATGATATCCTTAGAATATTGTTGCCTTATCTTCAAAGGGAACACTGTCTGTACTCCTTAGATCTAATAGTTGCTTACACGCACATCCTCATTCACCCCCTACATCGTCAGTATCTCAGCTTCATGCTCAGCAGGCATCATCAGTATAGGGTCCTGCCCTTCGGCCTTGCGCCCACCCCAAGAGTCTTCCCAGAATGCCTAGCGGTCATCTACACCTTTCTCTGGATTCAGGAAATCTTTGTATTCCCCTACCTGAAAGGTTGGCTGGTCAGGGGCGGGACACTAGATGAGGTGTGGCAGTCCACACAACATACAGAGTAGTTACTCACCTGTAAGAGGTGTTCTCCAGGAGCAGCAGGAATCAGTCCTCACTTATGGGTGACGTCGGCGCCGACGGAGCCCTCGCGGAGCAATTTCCCCAGCTTTCGAAGAAAGTCTTTGGGATTGCAGCGCGCATGCGCGGTCCCCTTCCCGCCCGAGGGTGCCATCTTGCTCAGTCAGATGACATAGCGAAGACAGCAAAACATAACAGAATGACTGCAACTCCAAGGGGAGGAGGGAGGGTAGTGAGGACTGATTCCTGCTGCTCCTGGAGAACATCTGTTACAGGTGAGTAACTACTCTTTCTCCAGGACCAAGCAGGAAGTCAGTCCTCACTTATGGGACTCCCAAGCTCAAGGCTACCGGAGGCCTCAAGCCGAAAATGAGCTCCCCCAAGCTCAACAGCACAGAAGGAAGGGATCTTCTCTGAATACGCATTCAGCCGGTTGCCAAACACCGGGGCCTGAGGGTAGGAGTTGCCTAAACCTCAAAGAGATTGTGGAGGACTGCCTGTCCGAAAGCACTGTCCCTGCGGGACTCCCTCTCCAGGCAGTAATGAGCCGCAAAAGTCTGGCTTGAAGACCAAGTAGCGGCCCGGCAGATGTCTGCCAATGGAACAGAGCGGAGATGAGCCACTGACGCAGCCTTCGCCCTGACACGGTGGGCCGTGACTCGACTCTTTAAGGAGAGGCCGGCTGCCCCATAAGCCCAGGCGATACAGTCAGCTACCCAGATGGACAAAGTACGCTTGGAGACATGAACCCCCAACCGATTGGGGTCAAAGGATACGAAAGTTGAGCAGCTTTTCTATGCTCATGCGTACGATCAAGGTAGAAAGACAAGGCTCTTCGACAGTCCAGGGTATGCAGAACAGTCTCAGCACGGCTGGTATGCGGCCTGGGAAAAAAGGTCGGAAGAACCACCTCTTGATTGATGTGGAAAGAGGAAACCACCTTCGGAAGAAACTTAGGGTGCGTCCGTAAGACAACCCTGTTCTTGTAGAACTTAGTATAAGGGGGCTCCGACACTAGGGCCTGTCGCTCATTAACGCGCCTAGCGGAGGTAAGGGCCACCAAGAAGAGAGTTTTCCATGAGAGGAAACAAAGGGAACAGGTAGCCATGGGTTCAAAAGGCAGGCAAGTAAGCCTTTGTAAAACCACATTGAGATCCCAGTCGGGAGCTGGAGGGCGCAACGGGGGCTTAAGCAGGAGCAGGCCCCTGAGGAAACGCGCCACCAAGGGGTGCGAGGAAAGAGGTTGGCCCTCCACCGGCGAGTGATGTGCAGAGAGAGCACTGAGGTGGACTCTGACAGAATTGGATTTGAGGCCTAGATCGGAGAGGTGAAGCAAATATTGCAGTACCACCGATACTAAGCAGGCGAAGGGGTCCTCAGAGCGCTGAGAACACCAGACCGAGAAGCGGCGCCATTTAAGGGCGTAAGATTTCCGGGTGGAAGGTCGCCGGGACGCCAGGACGATAGCCTCCACCTCCGGAGGAAGTAAGAGCGGAGCTAGTACTACCCTTTCAGCAGCCAGGCCATCAGATGAAGGGCCCGGAGGTTGGGGTGTAGAAGAGTGCCCTGATCCTGGGTCAGGAGATCGGGCTGAAACCCCAGAGGAAGAGGGGTGTCCACCGCTAGCTGCAGGAGCAGAGGGAACCAGGGTTGTCTCGGCCACCTGGGCGCTACCAGGATCACGGAGGCCCTGTCCTGGACAACTTTGAACAGCGTCCGGGACACAAGTGGCGTGGGAGGAAAGGCATACAGTAGGCCCGTGGACCACGAGATGAGGAAAGCATCCGGCGCTACTCAGAGGATGAGGAAAGCATCCGGCGCTACTCAGAGGATGCGGGTGCCGAGAGCAGAACCTGGGAAGTTGCCAGTTCAGAGGACTGGCAAAGAGATCCACGGTGGGGAGGCCCCACCGGTGGAAGATCTGCCGGACAACTAAGGGGTTCAACCTCCATTCGTGCGGCTGCAGAATCCAGCTCAGTTTGTCGGCCAGGTAATTGTCCTATCCGGGCAGGTAAACAGCCTTGAGGAGTATGTCGTGGTCGACTGCCCACGAGCACAGTCTCCGGGCCTCCTGACAGAGAAGGAGGGAGCTTGTGCCCCCCTGTTTGTTCACGTAGAACATGGCAACCTGATTGTCCGTCTGCACCAGTACAGACTGACGAGAAGTGAGGTAAGAGAAGGTCCGCAGAGCTAGGCGGATCGCCCGCAGCTCCAGGAGGTTTATCTGCTGAGCCGCCTCCCAAGGGGTCCAAAGGCCTTGGGTGCGTGCTCCCTGGCAATGCGCTCCCCATCCCAGGAGAGAGGCATCTGTCGTGAGCACCTGGGAGGGTGTGGGAGGCTGAAAAGGCATGCCGAGCATTAGGTTGGGCAGGTGAAGCCACCATTGCAGAGAGGAGACCAGACGGTCGGAGATCTGTAGCAGGTCCGTCAGACTCCCTGTGGCCTGATGCCATTGAGTACGAAGGCTCCACTGAACAGGCCGCATATGCAGGCGGGCATTCGGGGTGACATGGACCGTGGAGGCCATATGACCGAGCAGCTGCAGGAATCGCCGGGCCGGTGCCGGAGACGCGCTGTGGAACCTGCCGGCCAGCGCTATGAGCCTGTCGGCTCGCTCCCGAGGCAAGAAGACACGAGCCCGCAGAGTGTCCAGCCGTGCCCCTATCAACTCGAGATCCTGAGAGGGGCGCAGCGTGGACTTTCCGAAGTTTATGACGAAGCCCAAGTGCTGAAGCAAAGCCACTGTGCGTTGAGTGGCCTGAGTGACCTCCATGGAGGACTGCGCCCGTATAAGCCAGTCGTCCAGGTAGGGGAAGACGAAGAGGCCTTGAAGCCTCAGGAAGGCCGCCACCACTGCCAGGCATTTTGTGAACACCCTGGGAGCGGAGGACAGGCCGAAGGGCAGCACGCGGTACTGATAATGCCTTCCTGCCACCACAAATCTCAGATATTGCCGGTGGTCCGGATGGATAAGGATGTGGGTATAGGCATCCTTTAGGTCCAAGGAGCATAGCCAATCTCCCTGCTGAAGGTAGGGCAGTAGGATTCCAAGGGTAAGCATCCTGAACTTTTCCCGCTGCAGGAACTTGTTGAGGTCGCGTAGGTCCAGGATGAGTCTGAGGCCTCCTGTTCGCTTTGGCATCAGGAAGTACCTCGAGTAGAACTCTTGACCCCAGAGGTGTTGGGGTACTGGCTCCACAGCCTGCTCCCCCAGCAGACCCTGCAGCTCCTGAAGGAGTAAGTCCCTGTGCAGAGGGGGCCTTGGAGGCTCCCCTGGGAAGTAGGGGGGAGGCACCTGGTGAAAATGTAGGAGGTAGCCCTTTTGAACCACCTGCAGCACCCAGGAATCGGAGGTTATGGCTGACCACCTGTGGGCAAAGTGGATCAGCCTGCCCCCCGTGCAGGGTAAAGGGGCTATGCTGGCATAGTCAAAAAACCCCACCCTGCTGAGCCGGGGGCTGTGTAGTGGGCTTAGGGGCCCTCGGCCTACGGGGTCCATTACTCTGACTCTTAGCCTGCGGACCCTGATTGGGAGCTGCAGACGCTTGGTATTGAAGGTGCTGATGCTTATAGGCGGGCACCTTCCTCGGGTAAAAAGGTTTTTTCACCGAGCCCTTCCTCTTTTGTGATGGAGTAGAGGTCTTTCTGAATAAGCGAGTCCTAGTGAGGGTCTCGGACTCGAGTTGCGCCGCCTTAGCAGCCATGGGCTTGCCAAAGAGGTTTTCACCTCTGCACGGGACATCGACCAACTTGTCCTGCACCCACGGCTCGAGGTCAGATGACTGGAGCCAGGCCTGTCGGCGGGCACCGATGCCGGCTCCCGCAACTCGGGCCGACGCCTCTAAGCCCATCGTATGCTGCCCGAGAAATAAACTTCGAGCACTCTCGAATACTATCGGACAAGGTCTGGAACCTCTGCAAGGGTTCCTCGGAGAGACCAGCCGAGAACCCGGCGATTTCTTTTGCCAGGTCTCGGAGGAACATGCCCATTGACCTGTTGCACAAAGACATGGGGAGGGGTGGCCTACACAGAGCAACAGGTGCACCTACTTTCGCCATCTTGCTGGGCAGACTAGATGGACCATGCTGGTCTTTATCTGCCGTCATTTACTATGTTACTATATATAGCTGGTATGTCTGGACTCGGCAGGCCAGCATGGAGCCCTGGAAGCACTTCCTACCGAGGGCATCCAGGTTATGGGCCTCCTTACCCGGCGGCACCGAGGAGTGCATCTTTTGACTCTTAAGTCGATGCATGGCCGATTCCACAACCATAGAGTGGTGCGGTAATTGTGCCTTTTGGAACCCGGGACTCTTGCGGACTCGATACATCGAATCGACCCACTTGCTCAACACCGGCGTCTAGGACGGGCATTCCCACATGTGAAAGAGCAGCCGCTCCAGCATCGGAGGAACCGGTACAGTAAAGGCCTCCTTCGGGGGAGAGTCATACTGGAGGGCCTCGAGCTCTTCGGCACGGGTCTCCTCCTCGAGATCCGCGGGGAAGGCCAACGCCTTGGCCATATCCCTCACAAAATCGGAGAAGCGGCTATCCTCCAGAGGGGATCGCCTCCGAGGCTCCGACTTGGGCGAGTCGGATGGGACGCACCGGGTCTGAAAAGAACCGGGTGATTCGTCCCCTTCCGTGTCCCAGCCCGACGCTTCTGTGGAGGAGTCAAGAGGGTCCGTGCGGGCGAGGGTTTGCCCCGACGTCAACAACCTCAGTCCCAAACAGGAGGCCGAGGGAGACCTCGACCGAGGATCGACTCAAGCACGTGTGGACTCGAGGATCGACTCAGCCGCCGGTGTCGACTTGGGCGTCGACATCCCGGTGGTCGGGGCAGATGCACTGGTGAGGCCGGTCATCAATGCCCGCTGCTGGTCCATGAAGGCAGCGATACTGCGCTCCAAAGGTTGTCAACCTGAGACCAAGCTCAGAAGACCCGGAAGCCTCCGACTCGGGCCCCGACGGCGTCGGGCCCGACATCGGTTCCGGAGGGGAGTCCAAGAGGACTATAGCACTCACGTGTCCAGGCGGCTCCACCTCTAGGCAAGGAAGTTTGGAAGGCCTCTCCGCCTCCGAGGGCTCAGGGCGGCTGACGGGGCTAAGCGACCCGGCCGTTGAGGGACCAGGTGCGTCCTCCGACGCCGCCCGAGCGAGTTTCTTCTTCCGACGATGTTCCCGGTCGGGGGACCCCCGCTCAGAGGAACTCCAATGATACTCGTGGCCGGAGCCGCGAGACGTCGAAGCCTCCGACGAGGTCCGGGCCTGACCGGACTCGGGGTCAGAGAAGATTCGTTCCTTTTGTGACTGTCGACTCCTCAGTGACTTTGAGGACAGTCTGCTGCACGGACCACAACCCGTCGAGTCATGGTTGAGTCCGAGGCAACGGAAGCAGCAGTCATGCGTGTCAGTAAGAGACATCAGTTTGGAACAACGATCACATTTTTTAAACCTGCTGGCAGCCATTGGGGGAAAGAGGGCCCCGGCGAGGTCGAAAGACCGTGCTGCCAGGGGTGAGGAAGAAAGTGGCGGGAACGCCAGTTAGAAGGACAAAACTGAAAAAATGGAAAATGTGAACCGACTCGATAGGGATATCGAGGCCGGGCGGGGGGGGACACGCGAACCGAGAAAAAACAAACTAAAGAAATTAATCAACTTTTTCAGCGGCGATAAACTACGTCTGTAGGGCTCCGCGGAAAAAAGAAGACTGAGCAAGATGGCACCCTCGGGCGGGAAGGGGACCGCGCATGTGCGCTGCAATCCCAAAGGCTTTCTTCGAAAGCTGGGGAAATTGCTCCGCGAGGGCTCCGTCGGGCCGACGTCACCCATAAGTGAGGACTGACTTCCTGCTTGGTCCTGGAGAAAATTCAGATGCTAGTGCAATTAGGTTTTGTTATCAACTACTCCAAGTCTGTCCTGCAGCCTTCTCAAATCCTCGAGTTCATTGGGGTTCTCCTTGATATGGCTGTAGCTCAAGCCTTCTTACCACCCGACTGGGCCCAACCCCTCATCACCCTCATGCAGGACATCCGATGTTGACCGCGTGTTACAGCTCAACAGATGCTGTGCCTCTTAGGGGACATGGCCTTCTACAGTCCATGTCACTCCCTTAGCGCGGCTTCAGATCATCAGGCACTGTGAATGCTCCGCACACAGTGGCATCAGGTGACCAACCATCTTGCCAACAAGATCACAATCACCTTTATAAGAATCCCTTTCCTGATGGCAGCAGCCTGCTATTCCAAGCCACACCACGCCATTGAGTGCTGACAACAGATGCCTCCAAGCCGGGCTGGGGGGGGCTTATCTGGATGACCCTGCGCACGCAGGGCCTTTGGCTATGGCCCTGGGTTCCAGGAAGTTGATCTATTGGAGGTTCTGTCGGGCTGTCCAATGTCCTTCATGTATTTCAGTAACACCTCTCCAACCGTCATCCTCATACAGACAGGCATCCAGGTGGCCATGTTCTATATCAACAAGCAGGACAATACGGGCTTGTACCTCCTCTCTTGATAGGTAGTTCAACTCTGGAAGTTTGCCTGCACACACACAGCATACTCCTGAGGGCAGTTCATCTGCTAGGAGAGCTGAATGTTTTGGCGGATCGGCTCAGCAGAGTTCTTCAACCTCACGAGTGGATCCTCTACATGCAGGTGGCCCGCCGCATCCTTCAGATGTAGGGCACATTGTCCACAGATCTCTTTGCCACTCCTCATAACAACCAGGATACCATGTGACAATCACATAGCCTTCGATGCTTTTCTCTCAAATTGGGGTGAAGGCCTCCTCTATGCATACCGACAGACTCCCCTGTTAGCTAAGACACTTTTCAAGCTTCAGGCTGACGGTGCCACCATGATTCTCATAGTGCACCGCACTGCCCCAGGCAACCCTGGTTTTCCCCTGCTACTTCAGCTGTCCCGGAGGCAGCTTCTCTAGTTTGGCTGTGCCCCCAGACCTTCTCTCTCAGGATGGGGGGACTCTTCTCCACCCAATATCAAGTCCCTCTCGCTCACAGTATGGATGCTGAGCGCGTATTGAATAATATGGGACCTAGTGGCAGATAGCCCGGGTTAACCGTTAGCCCGGTTTAGTAAACATACCCCTGTGTGTCAGCCATAATTTTATGGTCTTACTGGTTTTTGGAAGTCAATTGAACCTGATGCTTTTAAGGATCTCTGTGTCAATGCGTATTCCTCTTGCTCCATTTTGTTCCTTATTTCTTTTCTTTGATCATTTTATGCTACTGTTTCCCACATGGATTTGTCCGAATGGGATTTACAAAGATACTACAGTCTATGCATATTGTATCTTATATTTGGACTCCCTGTTTTCTTATACATATACCTGCTTAAAAACAGATTCTGTGTCTGTTTTAATGTTGACTTTTATAAACTGACATTGTCCATTAATGGTTTGATTTATGTCCATACTTTTCTACTAATATATTAGGCAATTTGGTTTTATTTACTTTTAGTGCATTTTATTATTATTGTTGTTAATATCATCATCATCATTTTTATCATTATTATTTTTATTATGACCATTTCACTTTATTTGGAGTGTTAACATTTTATTGGTTCAAGATGGCATTTACTTTTATTTATGGTCTTTTAATGTTTTTTAACTGCTTTATTGTTCTAATTTATTAATGATTTACAGCATATTTTAATTACTATAATTTATTTATGTCTATTTATGTTCTTTATAGTGCCTATTTAACTCCTGATGAAGGCAGTGCCGAAACATAGCCATGTCGGGTTAGGCTCCGTGTACCCCAGAATTGAGACTAAAGGGTATATTTACAAAGCAGCAGTAGCGGCCTCCATGAGATATCAGAGTCACAGCTCCGATATCACACGAAGGCCGCTACCGCTGCTTTGTAAACATACCCCTAAATCTAATAAAGGGCTCCTATTTATATCAATAACACGTTCTGGACTGGTTTATAGACTCCCCTATGTGTACTATAACCCCCAAGTGTGAAACCCATTGTGATGGGCTACCCAGCCCAATTTCAACATGTCTGTCATCAACAGCTTTTGGCAAGGTAGCTCCTGAAAGGGAGAGTCCTTGGCTAAATTAAAGGGAAGCATCCACCAGGAGAGAGACTCCCAAAGGGGCTTGATGACGGAGATAATTTTACTGAGCTTGTGAGTGGACTGCATCCACTGTGTGCTCAGGGTTCACTGAGATTGTCTCAAATGGAGACGCGCCTTGAAAATGGCACGAACTATGGAGGCTATGTGGCCCAACATTTTCAACATAGTGCTCCGTTACATACTGACTCTTTAGAACTTCAACTACTTACTGCACCAAGCAGGTGCGACAATTGCGTGGAAAGCGCAGTTACTCTGTAGCAGCTGTTCTGCTTGGAAAGCAGGAATAAGTCCTCACGTATGGATGATGTCACCAATGAAGCCCCATGCTACTACTGAGCATTTGTATAGCGCTACAAGTCGTACGCAGCGCTGCACAGACATGTAAGAGACAGTCCCTGCTCATCAGAGTTTACAATCTAGTCAAGACAAACACAGAAGGTGTAGGTAGGGATAAAGCAAGAGGAAAGAAAAAGGAGATCAGGTGAGTCAAGGAGGAAAGGGGAGAAAGTGACTGAACCCTGGCATTAAATTCTATTTTAGTCAATGATCTGGAGCCATCTGGTAAAATATGGAGGTGAACAGCATGAGGGTTTAAAGTGACTGAGGGTCTGGGAAGGGATAGGAGGAGGTACAAGGTGTGAGTGACGGGTCTAGAGGGGGCGGGGGGGAGTGAGAAGGGAGCAGCATAAGGTGGTGTGTAATTGTGGATCCTCACTCTTTCCCTCTCCTGATCTTGGATTGCTTCTTGCCCCTTCCATGATACCTCCCACTTTTATTTCTTCTCCCTCCCCCATTCATCTTTTCTCTGCTCATGACCCTTCCTCCAGCTGGTACTCACTCCCCCTATCCTTCTGCATCTCCTTAAAACCCTCTTTTCCTTATTGTTCCTACAGTTTAGTCCTCCACCTCTGGGTAGTGTACCTCCTCCTGCAGCTTGGAGACTGGGCATGTCAAAATCGTGACATCACTGGATATATTTATTTTATTTATTTATTTTATTTACATTCTCTTATATACCGCGCTATTCTGCATCAGTGCGGTTTACATTGAACAAACTGAAATTACATTGAACAGGGCATTATAACTTGGAGATAACTATTTTACAGGGAACATGGGCTATGGAGGGTTAAGTGGCTTGCCCAAGACCACAAGGAGCACCTGTGGGACTAGAAACCCCAGTCCTTCCGGCCCAAGGTTGCTGTCCTCTAGTGAGATTTGAACCCCCGACCTTACGGCCTGAAGTACCTTGCCCCAACCACTAGGCCACTCCTCCACTCCAGCCTGTTGATCTCTCCCATCAGCCCCCAGTGTGTCCAGTCTCCATGCAGCAGGAGGACGTAGTGAGCATAGGTGCTGGGCTCACTTGAGGAACAGATAAGGAGCAGATTTAGTCAGGCTTTAGATTTCAAACAAATTACACTATGATTTGAATTGGCTTTAATTGGCTTTAAATTTTCTATTTTAGTTACTCGGATTTCATTATTTTTATTGGTTTAAATCATTTGCTAGTATTGGCAATAGTCTAAATTCCCTTAATTTATTTTTTGGTACTGTCCCTTTAAATTCTTAAAAACAAACAAAAAAAAAGAGGCCATCCGTGTTTCCTTTTCTTGGCGGGCAGGCACCTTGCTGAATTGGATCTCTCCCCCTGGACTGCATGGGGGAGAGCCTCATGGGCCGTACTTGCGCGCTCTGAGGGAGTGAATCTCGGCAGCACCAGGTACCAGGGGATTCCTTGGCCAGTGTTGGTGCCAGTGGAAGCAGCTCTCGCCACGCCAGATGCTTGCGGCAGCGCCAGAGAGCTTCGCGGCTTGAGAGGCTGCTCCCGGAGTGCGAGAAGCGGGGCAGGTAATTTCTGCGATGCCGGTAAGGCCTTCGGGCTTCTATTATCACACCATTTCGGCATGGTAGATTTTGGCGCCAATTGAAGTTCGGCGTGCACCGGTGCCATTTTCTTTCTCCCTCCTTCGGGGCCACGTGGGGATTCAGGCTGCAGACCACATTGGGGAAAGCGCTCTGTCAGGAAAGGAGGATTGCTTTTATTTGCTTGAAATTTTCCTTATTTTGTTTGTTTGTTTTTGCTTATGTCTGTTTAGTTTCTCTTCCAGTTTCAAGGGGGGGGGGGGTTAATTATAAGTTTTCCTGTTTGAGGCCTTAGTTGGTTTAAAAAAAAGAAAAAAAAAAAAAAACGATAAGTAGCATACTCCGGTTCTTTAGGTTGGTTCTTTTCTTTCTGGCCAAACAGTTGGAGAGGTGTAGCTGATGTCATCGCGGCCACAGGGGCTCGGTTGCTGCACCGGAATTTGTCGGGGCTGTGCGGCTGTTTCTAACAGCATGAAACACCAACTGGAGAATACTGAGGCGCTAGATTCCATGGGTCTTCCAACTGGGACCGGTGAGGAGTCTTGGTGGCCTCTACGCCAGGATCCTCTCCAGAAGTCGTGCCTGGGTCCTCTACTGCGGTGCCTTTAGTAGCAGGGCCGCAGCTCAGGGATTTCTGTCCATATTTTGTGTTAATCATGCATCAGGATTTTTGTTTAAGGCGTCAGGGAAAGGTGCTTGAGCCATTACCGATGGCGCTTTCTACGCAGCTTCCCCGAGCAGGGGAGCCTAGTACCGTGGCTCTGCTGCCACCGAAGCGGTCCAGGCCTGCTGAGCGGTCTCCAGAGTTGGAGTGGCAGGAGGCAGATGAGGCCGAAGGAGAACTTGAAGCCGGGTTAGACGAGTTTGAGGAAGGAGAAATTCCGGAACCTGAGGATCAAGCAAAAACCATTCATGTATTCCGGAAAGATGAACTGACGGCACTCATTACGGAATCTCTCCAGATGCTGAATCTCACTGCGGCGCAACCGGTGGAAGAGGACGAAGTGGAGGACCCTGTCATTAAAGCAGTCAGGCACTCTCAGGTAGTGTTTCCCGTCCACCGGGTGGTTGATCGGATGATCCAGGACGAGTGGGATCAGCCAGAAGCCGGACTTAGGGGCGTCAGGACTATGAATAGGCTCTATCCCTTGGCAGATAAGGACAAGGAGAAGTTCAAGTCCACGCGAGTTGATGCTGCAGTTTCTGCGGTTACAAAAAAGACCACTATCCCGGTGGAAGGCAGCGTGGCTTTAAAGGATGCGCAGGATAGGAAGGTAGACAGGTTGTTGAAGCAAGCCTTTGAGGCCAATGCCTTATCCTTACAGGCTTCCATTTGTGGTGCTTGGGTGGTGAGAGCATGTCTTAGATGGTCCCAACGCTTGCGTCAGGCTCCGCAGCTGGAGCAGGAGAGTGTTAGGCAGTTAGATTGCCTTGAGTCGGGATCGGCATACTTGGCAGATGTGCACTATAACTTGATCAGAGCGCTTGCAAATGGTATGGCTTTGCTAGTTGCCACCCGGAGATCTCTGTGGTTGAGAAGTTGGGCGGCTGATGGTTCCTCCAAATCGCGACTCAGTAAGCTTCCTTTTAAAGGAAAGTTATTGTTTGGATAGGATCTTGAAAAGGTAGATAAGGATTTAGGAGAGTCCAAGGGCGGAAGACTTCCGGAGGATAAGTCTAAGCAAGGGAAGTCTTTGCCGGCCTTTCGGGGTCAGTTTAGAGAATTCCGGAGGTTTCGTTCTTCTCGTTTGGGTGGTTTCCAAAGGGGAAGATTTGCTTCTAGAGCCCAGGGGTTTCGTGGAGCAAGTCGAGGTTTCGCAGGGGCTTCCTCCGCGACTTCTCGAAAACCACAATGAAATGAGGTGGGTCCCGGTGGGAAGCCAACCGATAGGAGGGAATCTTCGGGAGTTTCTTCCCGCCTGGACCCAAATAACTTCCGATCAGTGGGTGTTGGAGATCATTCGCGAAGGTTATGCGCTAGAATTGGCGAAACCGGTGCTGGACTCCTTTGTGATGTCTCTCTGCAGAGGTCAAAAGACGACGCTGGCGCTTCAGGGTACGTTAGACCGGCTGTTACAGCTGGGTGCAGTCGTGCCGGTGCCACGAGCGGATTATGGCATGGGTCGCTACTCCATTTATTTTGTGGTACCAAAGAAAGACGGATCCTTCCGCCCCATTCTGGATCTCAAAGGGGTGAATCGCTGCCTTCGAGTGCCGCATTCCAGGATGGAAACTTTGCGGTCCGTCATTGTTGGGCGACTGTCGGCTTTCCCCTAATATCTAGTTTAAAAGCTGCTCTATCTCCTTTTTAAAGGTTAATGCCAGCAGCCTGGTTCCATCCCGGTTAAGGTGAAGCCCATCCCTTCGGAAGAGCCCCTCCTTTCCCCAGAATGTTCCCCAGTTCCTAACAAATCCAAAACCCTCATCTCTGCACCACTGTCTCATCCACGCACTGAGACTCCGGAGCTCTGCCTGCCTTTTGGGTCCTGCGCGTGGAACAGGAAGTATTTCGGAGAATGCTACCCTGGAAGTTCTGGATTTCAACTTCCTACCTAAAAGCCTAAATTTTGCCTCCAGAACCTCCCTACCACATTTTCCTACGTCATTGGTACCGACATGTACCAAGACAGCAGACTCCTCCCCAGCACTATCTAAGACCTTATCTAGGTGGCGCGTGAGGTCCGCTACCTTCGCACCAGGCAGGCATGTTACCAGGCGATCCTCACGTCCACCAGCCACCCAGCTATCTACATGCCTAATGATCGAATCACCAACTATAACGGCTGTCCTAACCCTTCCCTCATGGGCACATGGCCCTGGAGAAACTTCCTCGGTGCGAGAGGGTTTTACATCACCTGGAGGACAGGTCCTAGTTACAGGATCACTTCCTGCCACACCAGGGTGATGCTCTCCTGTCACGTGACCTCTCTCCTCCATGGCAACAGGGGTGCTGCCAGACTGGAGGTGGGACTTCAGGACTATATCCCTGTAGGTCTCGTCTATGTACCTCTCTGTCTGTCTTATGTTTTCCAAGTCTGCTACTTTAGCCTCTAGAGAACGGACTTGTTCCCTGAGAGAAAAGAGCTCCTTGCACCTAGTGCACACGTAAGACCTCTCACCAACTGGGAGAAAATCATACATGTGACACTCAATGCAAAAGACTGGAAAGCCCCCATCCCGCTGCTGGACTGCTGTCTGCATCTTAGTTTTAAGTTTGTGTCTAGATCTTTAAGTTCTTACTTACTAGGGGTTGCTATGGGTATTTATACCAATAAAACTGTACCTAATACGTTTAATATACCTTGTTCACCTGAAGCTTAATTAATCTCAGGTCCTTAGTGTATGACTGATTTGGGTAATGAGCTTCACCTGAAAGCACCTCCTGTCTTTTAAGATGTGTAAGTACCTATAAAGCTACGATTATCCCAGGGGAGGGAGGGAAATAACACTTATGAAAAGAGGGCTGCTACACAGTACCCTGTCTTGTGCTGCTGAGGTAAGCTAAATTCTGATTTGATTTAAATTATAGCTCTTAGCTGCTGCTAGGCTCTAACGTCTTATGAAATTTAAACTACAAGCTCTCTGCTGGGTACTAAATTTAACCAGAAAGCTCTCTTCTGTGTGTTAAATTTAAACTAAAAGTACTTTGCTGTTACTTGGCCCTGAATGACTATTAAATTTAAACTACAAGCTCTCTGCTGGGTATGAAATGTAACCAGAAAGCTGTCCTCTGTGTTTTAAATTCAAACTTTAATTGCTGCTACTAGGCCCTAACTGATTCAACTAAAAACAGTGGGTTCACAGATTAAGTAGCTTTAATACAAAGAATTCTTTTTAGAAAATTACCAGAAGTATATACTCACAGTTGCAGATGTCTCTCCAGAAGTAACAGTCCCCCTTTCTAGTCCTTATATGGCGTGTTTTTGAGGACTGGTGCTCACAAAGAGGTTCGTGCAGCTACGGTATCCGTTCCCGTGGTATTGAGTTTTTTTACAGGACGGGTTTGATAAGGGTCTAGCGGCTAGTTCCCTGAGAGTTCAGTTAGTGGCTTTTGCCTGCTACAGAGGAAAGGTTCAGGGAACGGCGCTTGGTTCGCATGCGGATGTGGTGCGTTTCCTTAAAGCAGCGTCCAGGTTGCGGCCCTCTCGTAGAGTTTCGGTTCCGCTGTGGGATCTCAACCTGGTTTTGGGGGCATTGGTTAAGGAGCCATTTGAACCCTTACGTCAGGCCTCGGTTAAGGATTTAACTTTAAAAACAGTATTCTTGGTGGCCATCTGTTCGGCAAGGAGGATTTCGGAGCTACAGGTGTTGTCCTGTCGAGGGCCGTTTTTGTCTTTTTCCAGGGAAAAGGTGGTGTTGCGGCCGGTTCTGTCTTTTTTGCCGAAGATTGTATCTCCTTTTCACTTAAATCAGACGGTTTCTCTTCCTTCTCTAAGTTCATCAGGGGGGAAGGTCTCAGACCGCGGTTTACGTCATTTGGATGTAAAAAGGGTGCTGCAGCAGTATTTGAAAGTCTCAGAACCGTTTCGCAAGTCTGACCGCCTCTTCATGTTGTTCGGTGGCCCCTGAAAAGGGGAAGCGGTGGCGAAGCTGTCCATTTCCAGATGGATTAAAGAGGCGATTGCTTCGGCGTATCTTTTGCAAAGTCACTCGGTACCAGTGGGCTTAAGGGCTCATTCCACTAGAGTGCAAGCGGCTTCATGGGCGGAGCAGTTTGGTTCCACCAGTAGAAATTTGTAGAGCAGCCACGTGGTCTTCGCTTCATTCCTTCAGCAAGCATTACCGCCTGGATGTTCTAGCAGCAAATGATGCCTGTTTTGGAGAGGCGGTGTTGTGTTCTGGCTGGAAAGGTCCCTCCCAATGATTACTGCTCTGTTACATCCCAGAGGTGGAGGACTAAACTGTAGGAACGATAAGGAAATGGAAATTACACTTACCTGGTAACTGTTGTTCCTTGAGTGACTACAGTTTGTCCGGGGAGGATTAGTCTACAGTGGTGGTTCAGTTGGACGAGGGGCAGGCATACAGGTGAGTAGAGCTTCTAATCGGTGCCTGACCGGCTCTGTTCTTCGTATCTCTTTCTGTCTCTTCTTCTTTCTCTTGTTCTGGAGGAGGCATAGAGCTGGAAGGAGTAAGTGCAAAAAGCAGTTTCCTCCTTTCAAGGGAGGGGGTTTTAGTTGTTAAATGTTCGGTTATGCCTTTGGTTGGGCTTTAGCATTGATTTTGATATGATAACTACTTATTTGTTGCTCCTTTTAGTCTGCTTTGTCAATAGTTCACTGGGGGCTGATGGGAGAGATCAGCAGGCTATATCCAGTGATGTCACGATTTTGACATGCCCAGTCTCCAAGCTGCAGGAGGAGGTACACTACCCAGAGGTGGAGGACTAAAATGTAGTCACTCAAGGGACAACAATTACCAGGTAAGTGTAATTTCCATTTTTTTTCCTTACCACTCCCCCACCCCCCGATCTCCTCTCTTCCCTCATTCTTCATCCCCTTTCTCTCTACCCAGCACTGATAACTACCATCTGCCATCTTTATATTTCGCATAGTATGGGAGGGAATGATCACTAAGATCCCATAGCCTCCCCCACTTTAAAAAAATAACCAAATTAACCAGACACAACTGTCAGAAAACAATTTTACTTTACAAATTAATGATTTAATTTTCAGATCCATTCACCTTTATGCAAAGCTGTAACATAACTGCTATACGATTGAAAAATCTGTCCCTGAAAATCACGAGCTGTTATCTATGTTTCTGCACCATGGTTAAATGGGAGGATAAATCTGAAGTCCAGCAGGCCGCTCACTTGCCCTCGGTTATTAGCCTAATGGGTGGAGGGAATAGAGGTAGGTTGGGGGTAGCCCTTCTTTAGTTCCTGGGTCGAAAACTTTCAGTTTGGATATGTAGCCGACTCTAGTGCCCTGCCTACCACCTCCTGTACTAAGCAGTCATCTAGACCTTTTTGGATCGCCCGTACCTTCCTCAATCAACAGAATGGTCGTGGGGTTTGAGGGTATGTCTAGGAGAATTTTCTTTTGTCTTCTGTAGATGAGGGAGCTCTCAGAGAGACAGCTGGGAGGGGTTCCTGAAGTACTGGTGGCTGAGGGAAGTTTGGAGGGTAAGCCATAGCTTGTGGCTAATGCTTCCTTCCTCTGCCCTACTGTTGGGGAACGCTCCCCAGCTTCTACTGGAAGTTTATGGGAGGGTGTACTGTGTCTGAGTGCCTGTCTTCCTGCATGCCGTGGTGCCATCTTCTCCAGTATGATAAAGCTGTAGCAGAATACAAATCCTCGGGGAGGTGGGAGGGTTGTGAGGACTTATTTCTGCTGTCCATGGAGTACTGGATGTCTCAGCACCGTTTAAAATTTAACATGGCCAAAATTGAGCTTCTGGTTTTCTCCCCTATATCCTTCCTCCTTCACAGTTGATAATGCTCCTATTTTTCCTGTTTCCTCTGCTAGTAACCTTGGGGTCGTCTTTGACTCCTCCCTGTCATTCTCATCTCATATCTAACAAATTGCTAAATCCTGTTGCTTTTTTATCTTCAACATTAAGATTCATCCTTTCCTCTCTGCCTCTACTACTAAAACCCTTGTTCACTCCCTTATTATCTCCCGGCTTAACTATTGCCACCTCTTCCTTGCAGGTCTCCCCCAGTCTCATCTTTTCCCTCTACAATCCATTCAAAACTCTGCTGTGCGGTTAATTTTTCGCCAGTCATGTTACTATCATATTATTCCTCTTTTAAAGTCCCTTCACTGGCTCCCTATCCATTACCGCATTCAGTACAAACTACTTATCTTGACATTCACTCTGTTGCTCCTCCTTACCTTTCCTCTCCCTTTTCTCCCTATCCCCTCCCCATGATCACTGTTTCTCTTCTACCTTCCTTCAATGCCATTCTCTTCTTCCACTAAATCCAGGCTTCATTCTGCTGACAGTAAAGGCCAAGGCAGAGAAGCTCACATCCCGGAGATGAATGCATGGTTGCGTGGATGGTGTTATCGAGAGCGTTTTGGTTTCTTGGACCATGGGATGCTGTTCCAAAGGTTGCAGAGCAGAGATGGTGTCCATCTGTCCAGAAAAGGTCGACGTGTCTTCAGTAGTAGACTGGCTAATCTACTGAAGAGGATTTTAAACTAAATTCATTGAGGATGGGTGAAGAAAGCCCCCAAACTAAGTGAAAGCCCCCCCCAGGTAAGTGAAACATTAAGTACCTTTATGGAAATGGGTAAAAGGGATAACATATGGAAAGCGGAGTGTATAAATGCCCGTAGCATGGGAAATAAGATCCCAGATCTAATGGGGAAAGGCTGACTTGAATTTAGTGGCAGTTACTGAAAAATGGTTCACAAAAAACCATGACTGGGATGTAACTATACCAGGCTATACTTTATTCAGAAAGGACAGGGAAGGAAGAAGGGGAGAAGGAGTGGCACTATATGTAAAAAATAATATTAAAGCTTTGGAATTACAGAGCTTAAAAGGGAGAGAGGAGGCACTGTGGGTTAAACTAGAAAGAGGGAAAGAGAAATCTATTTGCATTGGCGTGATATACAGACCTCCCTCACAAAAGGAAGAGGTGGACGGAGAGTTAGTTGAAGACATACACAGCATTGCTAAGAAAGGGGAAGTGCTACTGATAGGGGATTTCAATATGCCAGATGCTGATTGGCCCATTAATCCTGCAGTATCATCTAGAATTAAGGAGATCCTGGATTCTCTACAGAGAGAACTATTCAGACAACTGGTAACAGAACCCACACGTGAAGGGGCCATACTGGACTTAGTGCTTATCAATGGTGAAAGTGTTTCTGATGTTATAGTGAAAGATCATTTTGAGTCCGGTGATCACCAGATGATGTGGTTCAGTATTAGGACTAGGGCTGTTAGAATCCATTCAAAAGCAAGGGTCTTAGACTTTAGGAAAACTAACCTTTCCAAGATGGGCCAATGACTCGGAGTCATTAGCGGGATGGGAACAGCTGGGGGGATGTAGAAAAAAAGTGGGCAAAACTGAAAGGGGATATTTTAAGGGCAACCAACCTTTTTGTTAAAATGGTAAATAAAGGTAAAAGGAAAAGGAGACCACTATGGTTTTTGAAAGAAGTAGCTGAAAAGGTGAAATACAAGAAATCACAGAGAAAGGAAGACAGGCATCTATATTTGGAAAAACTTAGAGAAGCTAGCAAAGTAGTCAGGAAAGCAAACATTCAAAAAGAGGAGGAAATAGCCAATGCAATAAAATGGGGGGATAAGACATTTTTTCAGATATGTTAGTGAGAAGAGGAAGGGCAAAAGTGGTATTGTCAGACTCAAGGGTGAAGGGAAGGAGTATGTAGAAGCTGATGAGGATAAAGTGGAAATGCTTAACAAATATTTCTGTTCTATGTTCACAGATGAAGAACCAGGAGCAGGACCTCAGAAAACATCCACAAACAGGAACAGAAGCAAGGGGAATCTTTAAGAATTTTCAGAAGACTGTGTTCGTGAGAAACTAGCTAAACTTAAAGTAGACAAAGTGATAGACCGGATGGGATACATCCTAGAATACTGTGGGGCGTTCTAGCAGCTACACTGACCTTTTCAATGCCTCGGAGTCGTGAGTGGTGCCAAAGGACTGGAGAGAGGCACATGTCCCTTTACATAAAAGCGGAAGTAAGGATGTGGTTGAAAACTACAGGTCAGTTAGTTTAACCGGTGGTGAGTAAATTATTGGAAACACTGCTGAAAGAGAAAATAGTGAGGTTTCTGGAATCTAACAGATTACAGGATCCGAGGCAGCATGGATTCACCAGAGGCAGGTCTTGTCAGAAAAAAATCTGATTGATTTCTTTGACTGAGTGACCAGGGAATTGGACCAAGGGAGAGCCCTAGATGTGGTGTATTTAGATTTCAGTAAAGCACAGTTATTCACCTCTAACAGGTGATCTCTGGGAACAGCAGGAATTTAGTCCTCACATATGGGTATCGTCGGTACCGACGGAGCCTGCACAGGAACGCACCCCAGCGTCCATTTAGAAAGCTTTAGGGAGCATCCCACAGTGCCTGCATGCTGCCTTCCCGCCTTTCCCAACTGTCTCTCTCCAGTTGAGTTTTAAAGCTGAGACAAAGAGAGAGAGAGGGAAAGGGAAAGAGAGAGAGAGGGAAAGGGAAAGAGAGAGAGAGGGAAAGGGAAAGAGATAGAGAGATACAACTTCTAGGGGAGGTGGGTGGGTTGTGAGGACTAAATTCCTGCTGTTCCCGGAGATTACCTGTTACAGGTGAGTAACTATGCTATCTCCAGGAACAAGCAGGAATGTAGTCAACACATATGGGGACTCCCTAGTTTTAGATGCCAGGGAGAGACCACAGAAGTTGTGTGTCCCTGAGAAGGGCTCCACTTCCCCCCATGGATCTCTGGCATCCTACCAGGGATGGTGGGTAGGAGTTGATTAGGTATGGAACAGGTGTTGGAGAACAGCCTGACCAAACAAGGCATCCCGGCGGGAGTCCTTGTCCAAGCAGTAATGGGCTGTGAAGGTATGAACCGAAGCCAGGTGGCTGCTCGACAGATGTCGTCGACAGACACAGAGTTCAGATGAGCCATTGAAGCTGCCATGGCTCTCACATTGTGAGCTGTGACATGGCCCTCCAGAGGAAGATTCTTACTCTGATAGGCAAAGGAAATACACTGAGCAATCCAGTTAGATAGTGTTCTCTTGGAGACTGGAAGTCCCAGATGAGAAGGATCAAAAGCAACAAAGAGTTAAGAGGACTTTCTATGTTGCTGTGTTCTTTGTAAGTAAAAGGCTAAAGCTCTTTTACAATACAAAGTATGAAGGTTCACACCTTTGGCATAAAAGCGTGGATGAGTCCTAAGGACTACCTTGTCATGATGGAACCTTATATAAGGTGGAACAGCTACTAGTGCTTGCAATTCACTGATGTGACATGCTGATGTGATTGCAATGAGAAAGATAACTTTCCAAGAGGTAGTAGCTAAGGGTTCAAAACTTTTCAAGGAGGTAGTAGCTAAGGGTTCAAAAGGTGGCTTCATGAGCTGACCAAGAACCAAATTTAAGTCCCATGCCACAGGAGGTGGCTTAATGGGAGGCTTGGTTAGCAGAAGGCCTCTCATAAATCTTGCTATAAGAGGAATGGAGGAAATAGGTTGTCCATTTAGGGGCTTGAAGGAAGCTGAAATAGCACTCAAATGGACTCTCACTGAGTTAATCTTAAGTCCTGCATTGGATAAATGAAGGAGATACTCCAGTAATGATTCCAGAGGTATGGCAATGGGGTTAAGACGCTTCTGTGAACACCATATGGTAAACCTTTTCCACTTGAAAGCATAAGAGCGTCTTGTGGAAGGCTTCCTGGAAGCATAAAGTATATCCTTTATTTGCTGAGGGAGGTTAAGATCATGGAGATCTAGGCCTTCAGCAACCAAGCCCTCAGATGCAGAGACTGGGGATTGGGATGCCATAACATTCCGTCCTCCTGAGATAGGAGATCTGGAGCAGACCCTAACTCCAGGGAGGGAGCTTGAGAGAGATGTAGAAGCAGAGGGTACCACACTTGCCGTGGCCAATGTGGAGCTATGAGAATCATACGGCCTCTGTCTCTCTGAAGCTTGAACAGGGTTTTGGGAATTAGGGGAATGGGTGGAAAGGCATACAGGAAGTCTTAACCCCAGTAAAGGAGGAAAGCATCCCTGGCCTGAGCCCCCTGAGCCGGAATTCTGGACCAGAACTGGGGAAGTTTGGCATTCCACGGACTTGCAAAGAGGTCTATGTCCGGGGTTCCCCAAATTTGAAAAATCGTGGCCACCTGGTCTGCATGTAGAGACCACTCGTGTGGAAGCAGAACTCGACTGAGTCTGTCTGCCCAAGAGTTTTGTATGCCTGAAAGATACACTGCCAGGAGATGAATCTGATGCTCTCTGGCGAGGCCCCATAGTCGCAAAGCTTTGTTGCAAAGCGACAGAGCCTGTTCCCCCCTGCTTGTTCACGTAGAACATGGCTACTCAATTGTCCGTATGAATGAGGACTGTCTTGTAGCTGAGCAGGGTGTGGGACACTCGAAGAGCAAGGAAGATTGCTCTGAGCACCAAGAGATTGATATATAGATGAGTCTCCTGTGGAGACCAGGTGCCTTGGGTGGAGAGGTCTTGCAGATGAGCTCCCCAACCCATCGGAGAAGCATCTGTTGTGAGAGGTGCCTGGGGTAAGGGTTGTTGAAAAGGGGACCCCAGCAACAGGCTTCGAATGGACTTCCACCACTGGAGGGACAAAATAAGGCGACTTGTGTATGCTATTTTGTCTGACAGGCATCCTGATGCCTGGGTCCACTGAGTGGATAAAGTCCACTGGGCTGCTCTCATATGGAGGCGAGCATAGGGAACCACATGCACAGTAGATGCCATGTGGCCTAGCAGTTGTAGCATTTCTCGGGCAGTGAGATGAGGCTTTAGCACTGCTTGAGAAGCTAACTGCACCATGCGAAGGCAACGGGCCTGGGGGAGAAAGGCCCTTGCCTTTCTGGTATCCAGCAAAGCTCCTATGAACTCTAAAGACTGAGTGGGAGTTAGACTGGATTTTGGGATGTTTATTACCAGACCCAAATACTGAAGGATAAGCATTGTGCAGGATATCCTGGCCTCTGACTCTGATGGGGCTCGAATGAGCCAGTCGTCTAAGTAGGGGAAGATGAATATCCCTAGAGTGCGGAGAAATGCTGCTACCACAGCCATGCATTTCGTGAACACTCTTGGTGCTAAGGCCAGGCCAAAAGGAAGCACCCTTTTATTGGTAGTGCTTTCCTTGAAAAAGGAACCTTCTGTGAGTTGGATGGATGAGAACATGGGTGTATGCATCCTTGAGATCTAGAGAACAAAGCCAATCCTGAATCTGAAGGTATGGCAGCAGAGTTCTGAGAGAAATCTTGAATTTCTCTTTGACAAGGAATTTGTCCAATTCTCTGAGGTCCAAGATAGGTCTGTGTCCTCCTGTTTTCTTTGGGATAAGGAAATAGGGGGAGTAAAACCCTGTACCCTGCTGATGGATGGGTACTTCTTCTATTGCCCCTTGGGCAAGAAGCATAGTGATCTCCTGACCTAACAGGTTGATGAGAGGTCGGAGAATTGAACTGCCTTATCATTGTGGGAGGGGGCATGCTGGAAAAATGAAGCTTGTACCCTTCTTTTATGATGGAGAGTGTTCAATGCTCTGCTGTTATCTGCCCCCATCTGGGGGCAAAGTGACACAACCTTCCTGGAATGGTGGAAGGCTCTGGTCAAATGAGAGCCAGGAAGGCTAAGTTCTCTAGCTGAAAGTCAAAGGCCTTGTGGAGGCTGAGATTGCTGGGACGGCTGAGGCTTAGCAGTCTTTGCTTTTCTTTGTTTGGGTGGTTGCTGACCTTTCCTGACAAGCTGACCTGCAGAACGTCCCTGCTGAGAATAAGCAGGATAATATTTTTTTCTTTTTAGAAAAGAATGGTTTCTTGAAAGATTTCTTTCTTGCAGGATCAGCTGTGGACTTGGATAATCTATCCAAGGTGGAGTTGTCAGCATCCAACTCATTGGCCTTTCCCTGCCAATCTTTACCAAACAGGTTCTCACCAGTACAAAGGAATATTTCCCAGTTTGTCTTGTACCCAGAGCTCCAGATCAGATGCCTGGAGCAAAGCAATTCTACGTGCACCTATGGCAATGGCAGAGGTTCTGCTTATGCACTCAAAACAGTCAAAAGCTGCACGGTTGACAAATTTAGAAACATCTTGGGCATGCTTGACCAATGTGAGAAAATCCTGCCTTCTATCTTCAGGAAAAAGAGGGCTCAAAGCCTCTAAATCTCCTCTGACGTCCTTCAGGAACATTCCCATATATAGACTATAGGAAATGATCCTGGCAGAAAGCATGGAAGCTTGGAAGACACGACGTCCAAAAGCATCCAAAGTTCTGCACTCATGTCCTGGAAGATTAGAGGCATGCCTCTTTGCACTCTTGATCCTTCTCATAGCTGATTCCACTACAATAGAGTGGTGAGGAAGCTGAGATTTCTGGAAAGCAGGACAAGGAGGGACTTGATACAGAGTATCCAGTCTACGAGAATGAGGAGAGGTGGTAAGAGGTGTCTCCCACATTCTTAACATGAGATCATGCAAGATCTCATGGATGGGCAAGGTAGCTGCCTCCTTAGGAGTTTTAGGATATTGTAAAATTTCCACCTCCTTTGCTCTCGGCTCTTTTTCAGGGGCCACAGTAATGGACAGACCCCGAGCCACCTCCCTAATGAAATCCTGAAATGAAATGTCTTCTGGAGGAGACATCCTGCGCTTAGGGGAGGAGGGCTCCTCTGAGAGAAGCATTCCTGCATCGACAGAACTATCAGAATCCTCAGATTCTTCTGAGGACTCGAAGTACTGCCTGTCCAGATGCTCTTGAAGAGCCCGATACCTGTACCGACCGAAGTTGATACCGGGAGTAATCGGTACCGGAGTATTGGTACCGGAAGACATCAGATGACTGGGTGCCAGCAGTGCTGACACCGATGTCGATGCTATCAGTACCGGTACCGATACCGGTGCTGGAGTCGGTGCCGGTTGAACTGTCTGACGCGGTTCCAAGGGCATCGATCCCACAAGGAGAGCCGCCAGACTGCGCTCAATAGCCAGGACTCTCTGGTCTATCGACGCTGCCAATGCCTGGATGTCGGTACCGGAGAAAATCGCTGGTACCCCAGAGCATGGCACCAGTAGTTCTGCCGAGGTTGAGGCCTCAAGAACATCCTGTCTGCTAGATTGTAAGCTCTTTGAGTAGGAACTGTCTTCTTTTGTGTCTGTACAGCGCTGCGTACACTTGGTAGCATTTTATAAATGCTTAACAACACCACCTGCTACAGGTGAGAAACTATGCTTTTTCCATGGACAAGCAGGAATGAATCCTTACATATGGGACTCCCAAGTTACAAGCTACCGAAAACAAAGGTGGCACAAAATCCCAACAGGAGCAACAAAACAAGAACTGGAGAATCAACGAGTAGTAGCAGAGGTAGCCCCCAGGAGGAAGTCAACTGACTCAAAATCTGCATCATACAGCTACACACATCAGTGTTAACGCTCTATAAAGAGTCTCTTTTTGGTAGGCTGGACAGAGAGAAGAGTCTTGTTGGGAAGGAGTTGAATCTAATCCCCAACAAGATGCCGAAGCACAGACTGGCCAAAGTTGCTGTCACGTCAGGAAACCCCTTCCAGACTGTAATGTGATGTGAATGTGTGGATTGAAGACCACATTGCAGCCCTGTATATCTCCTCCATTGAGATCAAGCGCATTGGCCACTGACAAATTCTTGACATGACAATCAAGGCTCAGGCCAGCCTCGGCATAAGCAAAAGAGGTGCAGTCTGGCAGCCAAATTGAAAGAGTGCATTTGGAACGGCAGCCCCGAGCTTGCTGAGGTCAAAAGAGACAAACAGCTGAGTGGACCTTCGGTGTGCCTTTGTTAGCTCAAGATAGAAGGCCAGAGCTCGCTTGCAGTCCCTGTGGGCATGCAGACTAGCAAAGAAGGTGGACAATTCAACTGACTGGTTAAGATGGAAAGCCGAACCATCTTCAGGAGTAAATGTGGATGAGTGCATAAGACTACTCTGTTATGGTGGAACCTGGTATACTGTGGATGAGATAACTGACACAGTGTGTCAACAGAACCACCACCAGAAACAAAACTTTCTAGGTCAGGAACTTCAGAGAGCAGGAAGCGAGCGGTACAAAGGGTGCAACCATGAGCTGCACCAAAACCACATTAAAATCCCATTCCACTGCCAGGGCCCTGAAAAGAGGCTTTGAGAGGAGCAAGCCCTGCATAAAGTGAACCACCAGGGGATGAGCCCAGAGACTCTCTCTCTGAGCCGTGATGTTAGGCCCTGGTCACGCTCAGGTGAACCCAGACAGAATTGGATTTGAGACCAGACTCCAAGAGGCACAGGAGATATTCAAGCAACCTGCCAACAGAGCAAGAAAAGGTATCCAGGACCTGGTCAGCGCATCAGGCAGCAAACCTTTTTCACTTGGAGGTATAAGACCACCTCATCGAAGCTCTCCTGGAGGCTGAAAGAACCTCCACAACTCCCTCAGGCAGGTTAAGCTCAGACAGAACTATCTGCTCAACATTCATGCCGTGAGGGGCCAAGGAACGGATATTGGGTCAGAGGAAACTCCCATCCTCATGAGAGATGAGGTCTGGAGCAGAGCCCAAACGCAGGGGCTCTCGAAGGGAGAGCTGAACCAGCAGGGGAAACCACGGCTGTCTGGGGCCAATACAGCACGATAAGCATCATTGAGCCCTTGTCGGCCTGGAGCTTCTTCTCTATGAGAGGAATGGGGGATATGGGTAGAGCAGGCCCACTCTCCAGTGCAGGAGAAAGGCATCCAGCTACAGCCTGTCCCTTGAAGTGACCCTGGAGCAGAACTGATCCACTTGGGTGTTGATCGAAGTGGCAAACAGATCGAAGGAGTACCCTACGACTGAAAGATCTGGGCCACGACCTCCCTGTTCAGAGTCTACTCGTGTGACTGGAGGACATGGCTCAGCTCATCTGCCAGGGAGTTGAGTTCCCCGGGCAGATAAGTGTCTCTCAAGTCCATACTGTGGGTGATGGCACAGGAGGTACTGAAAGTATTGGCATCCCAGTACAAATCAGAGATATTTCCTGTGAGCAGGATGGATCAGTATGTGTGTCTATGCATCCTTGAGATCCATGGAGCATAGCCAATCGTTTCTCTGAAGGTAAGGGAGCAGAGTCCCCAGCAAACTGTCTTGAATGTTTCCTCACTAGGAAAGTGTTGAGGTTTTGGAGGTTCAGAATGGGACCCACGCCCGACCTGAGCTGGAGGCACAGGCTCTATGGCGATATTGGCCAGAAGGATGGAATTTCTCCTGGCAACAGGTCTAGTGCAGGGTATATTCCCTTGGTGGGAGGGGGTCGGTGAGGAGTAGCATGTAGCTGCCTTGGACTATCTGCAGAACCCACGAGTCTGATGTGATGAGAAGCCACTTGTGGGCAAAAGGTATGAGCCTGCGCCCCCCCCCCCCCCACCCACACACACACCAGAGGGTTCCCTTCTGTGGAAATTGGTAGTTTGACTAAGCTCCAATAGAACCAGTCAAACGCCTCGCGTGCCCCCCCCCCCCCCCCACCCAGCTTGGGCTGCGAGGCAGGCCGGGTCTTCTGAGGTTTCTCCTGTCATTGCTGATGAGGAGTCTGCGCCTTTTGCTGACAGTTTTGAGGGCTCAGGAAGTACCTGCACTTATGCTGGTAGTAAGTCTTCTTTGGCCCCTGGTACCTCTTGTGTGAGGGATTGGAAGTCTTCAAGAGCCTGGTGAGGGTGATATGCTGCTTCCCTATGTCACCAGTTTTAGCTGTAATTTGCTCCCCAAAGAGGTTTTCACCTCTGCATGGCACATCTGCCAGTTTGTTCTAAGTCTGAAGACTAGAGCCAGGCAAGTCGGTGGGCCCCAATGTCCACTGCCACCGCCCTGTAGACAGACTCAAAGGTGTTGTAAGTCACCTGGACCATGTATTTTGAACAGTCCTTGCCATGTCCCATCAGGTCACGATAAGAGTCCAGTCGCTCTGGGGGAATGAATGAGCCCAGGTCAGTAAGATCAAGCATGATGTCTTCAAGAACATATAGTCATGTACAGCTGGTTTGACAGGACTTTGGCCACTAGAATGGAGCTCTGAAAGCATTGCCTGCCAAAGGAATCCAGAGTCCACATCTCCTTACCCGGGGGGGGGGGGTTCAAGGAGTGAGTCTTATTGCTCTTGAATCTCTTCAGGGTAGCTGAGGATTTTCAAATCCTGGGACCTTCTGGACTTGATAAATCGAGTTCAGTCTCTGGCTGACAGCGGGTATTGTGAGAGGGTTCTCCCACATTCTCATCTGCAGTCTCTGCAAGATACGGTGCACTGGCACCTTTACTGCCTCCTTAGGGGTCGAGGGATACTGGAAGATTTCTAGCTTCTGCACGCTGGGCTCATTCTCCACCTCCAGTGAGAATAGGATGGTCTTGGCCATATCCCTGACAAAGTCCTGGAAGGAGGAGACTTCCAGCATTTGTGCAGAGGACAAGGGTCCGATGAAAGTTCAAAAGACCTGCTATCCAACAGGGCCTCTGATTCCACATCGGCCACTCAGACGTCCAAGTCCGACTCCGAAAGAAAGTTGAAATATCGTTGGGATTCCTCCTAGATCTCCTTCAAACTACATGGAGAGGGAGAGCATTGATGGGATTGGTGCAGTATTGAGCGTTTTCTGGGTTTCACCAGGACATCGAACTGCAGCAAACTCAAGAGATAGCCATGAGAACTGGTGTCGACTCCAACTGACATGCAGTCATGGGTCTTGAGTATCGGTTGTACCGTGCGCAGTGACGATGCTATGTACTGAGGGGCCAGCTTGCTGCTCTGCCAGCACCGCCATAATGTGGGCCTCGAGTGCCCAGAGCCATTATTCCAGGACTGCTGCTTTCAAACATTTTGGGGCCAGAACAGCTTCAGTCAGCATCTCCAGCATCTCCTCGAGGGCATCAAGGATGTGGGCTTTGGGGGACAAATGACGCTCCTCTGGCACTGTGGGAGTCGATTGTCCAATGTTGATGCACATGGGTTTTTAGCCTGGTGCTCGGATGGGTCCCCCTTCGATGTCAACGGGGGTCGATGTAGCGTAGTTACTCACCTATAACAGGTGTTCTCCAGGGACAGCTGTAATCAGTCCTCACTTATAAGTGGCGTCGGCACCGACGGAGCCCGCACGGAGCAATTCCCCAGCTTTCAAAGAAAGCCTTTGGGATTGCTTCCACACATGCGTGGTCCTCTTCTCGTCCAATGGTGCCATCTTGTTCAGTCAGGTCCCTTAGCTCGAGCCCTACCAAGCAGATGGCAAGGGAAGGACAAAAATCCAGCAATTCATCAGGGGAAGTGGGTGAGTAGTGGAGGAGTGGCCTAGTGGTTGGGGCAAGGTACTTCAGGCCGGAAGGTCAGGGGTTCAAATCCCACTAGAGAACAGCAACCTTGGGCCGGAAGGACTGGGGTTTCTAGTCCCACAGATGCTCCTTGTGGTCTTGGGCAAGCCACTTAACCCTCCATAGCGCATGTTCCCTGTAAAATAGTTATCTCCAAGTTATAATGCCCTGTTCAATGTAATTTCAGTTTGTTCAATGTAAACCGCACTGATGCAGAATAGCGCGGTATATAAGAGAATGTAAATAAAAATAAATAAAATAAAAATGGTAGTGAGTACGGATTCCTGCTGTCTCTGGAGAACACCTGTTACAGATGAGTAACTATGCTTTCTCCAGGAATAAGCAGGAAGTCAGTCCTCACTTATGGGACTCCCCAGCTACAGGCTACCGAAACTAACCAAAAATCACCTCCACGAGGCCGAGAGCAGAAGTCGAAGCCGAAGGAGCCCGAGTCCTCGGGTACTCGGTAGCCGTCGAGAAGGGTCGGAGGGAAGGAGTTGCTTATACCACGAACAGATTACGGAGTATAGACTGGCCGAAGGCATTGTCCCGGCAGGACTCCCTCTCCAGGCAGTAGTGGACAGCAAAGGTATTCAGTGAAGCTCAGGTCGCAGCCCGGCAGATGTCCATCAGCGGCACTGAAAGCAACGAAGCTACCGAAGCTGCCTTGGCTCGGACGCCATGTGCAGTGACCCGCTGAGCCAACAGGTTGCCCGCCTTCGCGATGCAGTCCGTCACCTAGACAGAGAGGGTGCATTTTGTGACTGCCTGCCCCAGGTGATTGGGATCGTAGGTCACAAAGAGCCAATCAGACTTGCAATGAGGCTGGGTGTGCTGCAGGAAGAAGGCAAGGGCCCTCTTAAAGTCAAGAATGTGCAATATCGCCGATGCCTGGCGGCATGTGGTCTCGGGAAGGTGGTCTCCTGATTGAGATGGATATCTGAGACAACCTTCGGCAGGAACATGGTGGCTACGGAGGACCACCCTGTTCCTATAAAACCTGGTGTAAGGGGCTTCAGCCATGAGAGCCTGGAGCTCGCTGACTCGGCGTGCCGAGGTCAAAGCCACCAGGAAGACTACCTTCCAGGAGAGGTGCCAAAGCGAGCACGTTGCCATCAGCTTGAACGGTGAATGGGTAAGCTGCATGAGCACCACATTCAGATCCCACTCCGCCGGGGGAGGCCAGATGGCAGGCTTGGATAGTAAGAGACACCGCATGAAGCGAGAGACCAAGGGCTGCTCCGAGAGGCGTTTACCCTCGATGGGGATGTGATTCACCGAAATGGCGTTCAGAGGTAATCCGACAGAGTTCGATTTCAGTCCCTCCTTCGAAAGAAAGAGAAGGTACTTGAGGAACCACCGAGTGGGACACAAAAAGGGATCGATCTGGAGCTCAGAGCACCAGACCGAGAAGCGTCGCCACTTGAAGGCGTAAGCTCGTCTCGTCGAGTCCTTCCTCGATGTGAAGAGGACCTCCTCCGGGAGGTCTAGCATGGCTAGGGTGACCCATTCAGCTGCCAGGCAGTAAGGGACAACGCAGCCAGGTTTGGGTGCAGCACCCGCCCCTCCTCCTGCTTTATCAGGCCTGGGGCACAGACCAGGACAACCGGAGGCTCAGATGTGAGCCAGAGCAGGAGAGGGAACCACGGTTGCAGAGGTCACGAGGGAGTGACGAGTATCATTGACACTCATCCCTGCTGAGCTTTGTGGAAGGTCCTCGCAATGAGAGGAGTGGGAGGAAACGCGTAGAGAAGCCCAGAGGTCCAGCTCAAGAGAAACGCATCCAAGGCCACCCTGCTCAGGTGCGGGATCGGGCCACAGAAGCGGGGGAGCTGTGTGTTCATCAGGTTGGCGAAGAAGTCCACAGTCGGGGGTCCCCCACTGATGGAACAAGCAGCTGGTCACCCCCGGGTCCAGCTGCCATTGGTGAGGGCGGAGGATTCTGCTGAGTTTGTCTGCAAGGACGTTCTCATGGCCCGAGAGGTAGACCGCTCATAGGGACATCCCCTGATGGAAGGCGAAGGAGCAGAGAAGGACCGCTTCCCGGCAGAGGAGGTGTGATCCTGTGCCTCCCTCCTTGTTGATGTAGGACATCGCCACTAGATTGTTGGTCTGCACGAGCACTGACTTTCCTTTGAGATGGTCCTCGAAAGCCATCAGGGCCCACCAGACCACCCGAAGCTCAAACAAGTTGATTTGCCGTCGAGCCTCTGCACAGTGCACCGCAGTGGGCTCCCACCCCATGAGGGAAGCATCCATTGTCAGCACTAGGTCGTGCTGCGGGGTCTGGAAGGGCAGCCCCCAGAGAAGGTTGTGGGGGTTCTGCCACCAGTCTTAAGACCTGAAAAGCTAGCAGGAGACCCGAATGAGGTCTCTGAGGTGACTGAAGGCTGGGCTCAACTGAATTATGAGACACCACTGGGCCATCTGCATGTGCATGCGGGCATGTGGGACCACATGGACGGTGGAGGACGTGTGTCCCAGGAGGCGCAGCTTGGTCTGTGCCGTGACCCGAGCATTGCTCTGGACCTGAGCCACCTGGACTCAGAGGTGAGCCGTGTGGTCTGCCGGTATGTTTATGTTTATTTGAATTTGATATACCGCTCAGGCCGAAGCATTAGAGCGGTTTACAATAATATATCATTTGTGGAAATATGAAAGGAACGCCATTTGTAAGATAGGAAAGAGTAGAGGACAGAAACAGTCAAAAGGATAGGCAAAGAAAAGAAAGGGAACAGCAGGTTACCATAATATAAGCTTATGACAATCCAGACCACATATTCAATGCTCATTTCAGGACAAACGCCATGGACCAACGCCTAAGGGCCATGCCAAAGGGCTCTCTGGCGAGGCCCTCAGGCGCGGGCCCGCCGGTGGAATGGCGGTTTAAAAGCCGATGGAGTGGGCAGTCTCTGTGGAGGGAGGTGGAGCTCCCGCTCTCACCTCTGATGCTGGCTGCTGCTCTCCCCTCACAGAACACGCTGGTGGAATGGCAGTTTAAAAGCCGATGGAAAGGGCAGGCTCTGTGGAGGGAGGTGGAGCTCCCGCTCTCACCTCTGATGCTGGCTGCTGCTCTCCCCTCACAGAACATGCTGGTGGAATGGCAGTTTAAAAGCCGATGGAGTGGGCAGTCTCTGTGGAGGGAGGTGGAGCTCCCGCTCTCACCTCTGATGCTGGCTGCTGCTCTCCCCTCACAGAACACGCTGGTGGAATGGCGGTTTAAAAGCCGATGGAGTGGGCAGGCAGTAGAAAGGCGATCACCCACTGAGTGTCAAGGCGTGCGCCGATAAACTCCAAGGCTTGTACCGGTTCAAGTTGGGACTTGGGATCGTTGACCAAGAACCCCAGGCGCTCGAGGAGGATCATGCATGATGCTGCCAGGTGGGCTTCCCCGGCCGAGGGCCCCGTGACGAACCAGTCAAAGTAGGGGAAGACCGGTACGCCCTGCCATCTGAGGAAGGCGGCGACCGCAGAAAGGCACTTTGTGAAGACTCATGGAGCAGATGAGAGTCCAAAGGGGAGCACCCTGTATTGGTAATACTTCCCCTGAACCCTGAAGCGCAGGAACTGCCTGTGCTAGGGGTGAATCAAAATGTGGGCGTAAGCGTCCCAGGGATCCAAGGAGCCAGTCGCCCTGCTGGAGGAAGGGCAGCAGGACACCAAGTGATAGCATTTTGAACTTCTCCCACACCAGAAACTTGTTTAGCTTTCGGAGGTCGAGGATGGGCCATAGGCCCCCCATCTTCTTCGGGATGAGGAAATACCGGGAGTAGAAGCCCCGACCTCGGAGGTGCGTCAGCACCCTCTCGACCACTCACTGGACGAGGAGGTTGTCTAACTCCCGATGTAGGAAAGTCTGGTGCGTGGGGAGTCTAGAAGGCTCCACTGGGGAGAAGGGAGGGGGAAGCCCATCCAGACAGAGACGGTAGCCATCCCAGACTACTCAGAGGACCCAAGTGTCTGACGTGATGGATGCCCACTGAGGGGCGAAGGACGACAGGTGTCCCCCTACCAGCTGCGGTACTGCCGGGGGAGGGCAAAAGGCTACGCTGCTAGCGTAAAAACCCCTGGGTGAGCTAAGGCAATGCCGGGGTTTGGGCCTTGGGCCCTTTCGGCTTGCGGTGACCGTGGGGCCCAAACTTTCCCTGCATCATGGTGGTCGGCACGGGAGTGGGTGGGTACAGTTGATAGCCTCAGTAGGGTAATCCCTTCCACGGGAAGAACGACTGCTTAGTTTGCTGTTTCTTCCAAGGGAGGGATGGAGGTCTTGCACTTGAGGCGGGTTCAGGTGACAAACTCCATCTCTATCTCGGCAGCCTTATCCTCCATCGGTTTAGCGAATAGCTGCTCACCAAGGCAGACTACATCTAGGAGCTTTTCCTGGACCTACTGCTCCAAGTCTGAGGACTGGAGCCATGCCTGGCACCGGGCCCTGATGCCAGCAGCCGCCACTCGAGCCAAAGACTCGAATCTGTTGTAGGAGGCGTGGGAGAGGTATTTTGAGTGCTCCACGACTGACTTCAGCAGGAACCTGTTGAGGGGTTCGTCCACGAGGCCCACAGAGAAGTCCCCCAGTTCCTTGGCTAGGTCATGTAAAAACATGCCCATGTACAACTGGTGTGCCTGGATACAGCATGAGAGCATGGACCCTTGATAGGCCTCGTGGCCCAGGGCATCGAGGGCTCTCGACTCCATGCCCGACGGAACGCGAAGAATGTGATTTCGGGCTCTTTTGCTTTTTCATAGCCAACTCCACCACCATGCAAGGGTGGGGGAGTTGGGTTTTTCTGAGCCCAGGGCCATGCTGGACTCTGTACATTGCATCGAGGCACTTGCTCACGATGGGGATTGACTCAGGGCTCTCCCATATGCGGAATAGTAGCCTGGACAGAATAGGAGGAACCGGGACAGCAAGTGATTCCTGAGGAGGGGACTCGTACTGCAAGACATCAAGCTCTTCAGCTCGAGGTTCCTCCTCAGCCTGGGTTGCCAGGTTGAGAGCGCATGCAATATCCTGCATGAACACAGAGAAGGAGGTATCTTTGGGTGGCGAACACCACTGAAAAGCGGGAGGGGACGGGTCCGACAGGAGGTCCCGATGAGTACGGGTCTCAGGAGAAGTATCCCTATCTGACTCCCAGCCTGAAAAAGTGGAAGAGGAGTCCGATTCAGGCTGATCACCCCGCCCAGAGGCCAAGGCCCGTTTGGAAGCAGAGGCCCTGGAGGATCTTGCCCCCAAGAAACGGGAAGGAGAGCGAGACTGGTGCCAAGGACCCTCACGAGGCCCATGGCTCTCGGGGGTTTCCAGGACGGATTTTGGTGTCCCTCTCGAGGGAACCTCAGTCTCTAGGTGCAGACCAGCAAAGCTGGATACAAGCGCCTGCTGGGAAGCTATAACCGCAGAAACGCTGGCTGCATTCTAGTGCCAGCATACGAGACTCCCACACGGGCGTGGGGCCCTGCGATGCCGACACCGGAGTCACCAGGTCGGGTGTCAAGAAAGAGAGGGGGTACATGCCGGGACGACCCTCGGGAGACCTGGCGCCATTGCCCGGGGCCTCAGAGTCTGTTCGAGGTACCATGAGAGGCTGCTCCTTGTCCAACTCTTGGGAACGCAGAGGGAGGCTAAGTGAACGAGCGCGGGAGCGCTCGCACTTGTCAGGAGCCCCCAACAGCAACTTTGAGATCATCTTCTTATGCCACTCCACTTCAGGGGACCCCTGTCGGAGTGCCATCTGGAGCGTGGAGCCGAGGTGGGGGATCCCACCGGCGGAGGTTCAACCGAGGGTGCCACCGGGGACTCTGAGGCAACCTTTCGGAAAATGTCCTCAGACGTCTGCTTATGACTGAGCAGGGCTTTGGAGGACATTTTCTTACAAAGCGAACAGAGCTCTGGATCATGGTCGGCTCTGATACACCGTAGACAACAGTCATGGGTGTCCTTAAATGACATGTTCTTGGAGCATCTATCGCATTTTTTGAAACTGGTGGCCATCGGGGCAAAAAGGGCCCCCGCGAGGTCAAAGACACATAGGCCAGCGGTTAGGAGAAAAAAGGGTGCAAAGCCCGCCAAAAACAAAAGTTAGGGAAAAAGATGTCCCCTTTGCTCAAAAGGGATAAGAGCAAGGGGAAGGACGGGTAGAGGACCAGTGCAACCAGAAAATAGAAGGCCAGCGGCCGGAGAATGAAACACTTTTTCAGAGGGACAAGGATGTGCATCCGAAGGGCTCCGCAGAAAAAGGGAGAGACTGAGCAAGATGGAACCCTTGGGCGGGAAGAGGACCATGCATGCGTGGCAGCAATCCCAAAGGCTTTTTTTGAAAGGTGAGGAATTGGTCCGCGCATGCTCCATCGGTGCCGACATAAGTGAGGACTGACTTCCTGCTTGTTCCTGGAGAACTATTCCTTCCTTGGCTCCATTTAAAGGTCAATTGAAAGCCGCCACTCCAGGCTACCACAGCTCCTTGGCTCTGAGTAAGCTCAAGCACCCCTCAATGTTGATACCTCAGCGTATCCAAGTGGGGCTATCAGGACTGATGCATGAGCCAACGATGCAGATTAGGAGCACTCCCAACCCTTCAGCCCCTTCTTGTCATCTGCAGACACAGATGACAGGAAGAGGACTTGTGGTCATGGCCCAGAGATTGAAGGCACCAGTTGTGCTCATCAGTGACCGAGATGGTCCTGGCACACTTGGTGCACTTCTTTAAACTGTTGGCTCCCGGGACATTATCAGGAAAAGCAGCCATAGCTAGATCAAATGGCTCAATGGGTCCTGGCCGCGTAGAACAACAAAGAAAAAAAACAAGAAATATCAAAGGAGAAAAGAAAAGGGATTGTCAGAACTGGACAAAACCGAAGTGGGACTCATGCTACTGATGGCAGGGAAGAAAATCAAGCAAAAAAAAAAAACGACACCCCCCCCCCTCCCCCCGGAGGGGGAAAAAAAGATATGTTTACCAGCAGACACTGCAAACATGTCCTAGGGGCTCTGTGGAAAACAAAGACTGGGGAAAATGGAGCCATGGCAAATGAGAAAACAGGGGAGAAGGGGCAGTGGAGCATCCCAAAAGCTTCCAGTAGAAGCTGGGGAGCATTCCTCCCGCATGGGGTTCGGTCGGTGGCAACACAAATATGTGAGGATTTCATTCCTGCTTGTCCACGGAGAATAAAAGCTCTTGTCAGAGACATGACAAGCAAGGCTCCAGTGCATTCCCAAGATGTGATGGTGCCAGATTGGACTTAGAATAGTTGATGATAAACTCTAGTAGTTCTAGCACACTTAAGCTAATGCATATGGATTTTTAAACTCCTTTTTGAGTGGTGCTGCTGATGAATCAATTATCCCCGTAGGGAAAGACATGTAGTCCCAGTCTGCATAGACACACTACGATATGGTGAGGCATTTGGTTAAAAACAACTTGAAGAGTGGATGTTAGGACAAAGGGCAGAACACAGTACTAGAAGTGGTGTTTCCCTATGATGAATCTGAGATACTTACTGCGACTGGTATGTATCTGGATTCAGGTATAGGCATCCTGGAAATCCAGAGAACACAGACAATATCCTTTTAGTAGAAAGGGGGTGCTGAACTCTTTTCTTACGAGGAATGTGTTCATATCTCTCAAATCTAGGATTGGATGGAATCTCCCTGGGTTTTTTGGCACCAGGAAGTACCTGGAGTAAAGCCACTGCCCTTCCTGCTCCAGTAGCATGAGTTTAATGGTGTTTGCCATGTGAAGGGCAGAGATTTCCTGCAGAAGTAGCTCCTAGCAAAGAAACAATGTCTATGGGGAGAATTTGGAGGGAGATCAAATAGATTCAAATCAGCAACCAAAGTAGACTATGGTGTCAAAGGTTATGAGGGGCCAGCGGCCTACAAAGACAGTGTGTCTTCCTCCAATAGGGTGGGAGTCCAAATTCAGTACTGGTAAATTAGCTATGTTCTCAAGAAGCCAGTTAAAACCACATTCCTGATTTTGGTAGGAACCTTCTTGAAGTGAAGAATGGGTCAGTAGTGGCCTGGAGAGGTTCACAAGATATCACTATACTGCTTGACCATAGTAGCAGTCTTCTGAACCTTCTCTTCAAAGAGATTCTCTCCATGGCATGGCACGTCAGCAAGTTGCTCCTGCACACTAGACTAAGTCTGGGACTCAGAATATAAGAATCTCTGGGTGCCAATTCTCATTGCAGAGACTCTCAATGCTGTATTGAAAATATCATAGGTTGCTCAGATCATATATTTTCCGCACCTCTTTCCTTGACTCATTAGGGGCAGGAATTGCGAGACCTTCTCTGGAGGGAGAAACTCCAGAAAGTCCTCTAGTCTGTTCATGGTGTTCCACAAGTGCATGTCCATGAAGTGCTAGTAGGACATTATGCAGGCTATAAGCATAGCATTCTGATAAAATTTTCTATCCGTGGGGACACCAAAGAGTGCGAGTTGGAATGTATGGCCCTTTTGAGAGCAGATTCAACAAACATGGAGTGGTGTGGAAGCTGAAGTGTTTTCAATCTGGGATCCTTCTGAATGCCATACATAGAGTCGACCTTCTTGCTGGCAGGAAGTACAGAAAGAGAGGTCTCCCACATTCACATCTGCAGCCTCTGAAAGATGTAGTACACAGATACTATCACCACTTCCTTAGGGGGATCCGGATACTGAAGGATTTCCAACTCCATGGCCCTAGGTTCTTCCTCCATGTCCAACTTAAATGGAATGGCATTAGCCATTTGCTTGACAAAAGCATACAAGGGCATATCTTCAGGAGAAAACTTGCACCATTTGTGAGGCAGAGAGAGGTATGAGTAATTCTGGAGACCTCTCCTCCATTAAGTATTCAGAATCAAAGTCAGTTTCCCAGGAGTGCTTGATCAGACTCAGAGAGGTACTCCATGGACTTGGGTCCACCTCAGTCTTGCACAGGAGTCTGATCTCCTCAGGAAGGGTCACCACACTGATGGATTCTGGTGCTTCAAGGATCATTCTAGCCCCGACGCAGTGGATATCAGTATTAGCCTGGCAACGGTCGGTGATGGGCCACTTCAAGGTCTTGATGTCAACCAGTCTCCTGCAGGCAGGCATACACAGCTCCTACAGAGAAAGCATTATCATCATGGAAAAGATAAAAATATTTATCAAGTATGGGCATTGTTTAAAAATACTATCTCGGAAGCCCAGACCAGACATCTTTCACACTTTAAAAAAACTGGAAGGCAGGCCAAAAAACTGCCAGCATGGTTTAAAGATGAGGTCAGAGAGGCTGTTGTAGCCAAAAAGGCATCTTTCAGGAAATGGAAAAAGGAGCCAAATGACGAAAACAGGAAACAACTTAAGTACTGTCAAGTTAGATGCAAAGCATTAATAAGACAAGCAAAGAGAGAATATGAAAAAAAGCTTGCCATGGAAGCGAAAACGCATAATTACTTTTTCAAGTACATTTGCAGCAAAACTCTTGTGAGTCAGTGGGACCATTAGATGATAGAGGGGTAAAATGGGGCACTAAGGGAGAACAAGGCATAGAGGAGAGACTGAATGAATTATTTGCTTTGGTCTTTACTGAAGATGATGTAAGGAAGTTACCCATGTCTGAAATGGTATTTAAAGGTGATGTATCAGAAGAACTGAAAGAAATATTGATAAGACAGGAAGATGTATTACAACTACAGTATTGATAAACTGAACAGTAGCAACAGTATCTGTAGAACCTGAAAATTACCACTGTAACACCAATTTTTAAAAAGGGTTCCAGTGGTGATCCGGAAACTACAGAGCGGTGAGCCTGACATCAGTAACAGGCAAAATGGTAGAAACTATCATAAATAATACAATTACTGAACATGTAGATAGTCATGGTTTAATGGGAGAAAGCCAACATGGATTTAGCCAAGGAAAGACTTGTCTTACTAATCTGTTGTATTTTTTTTTTGATGGTGTGAAGGCATGGTTACTCACCTGTAACAGGTGTTGTCTGGGGACAGCAGGAATCAGTCCTCATATATGGGTGACATCGGTACCGACAGAACCCACGTGGATCCAATCACCAGCTTTCAAAGAAAGCTTTTGGGACCCACAACGTGCATGCACTGACACCATCCCACCCAAAGGTGCCATCTTACCTCAGTATGATGACATAGCTCAAGAAGGCATAAAAAGAAAAAACAACTCCATGGGGAGGAGGGAGGGTTGTGAAGACTGATTCCTGCTGTCCCCAGAGAACACTTGTTACAGGTGAGTAACTACTCTTTCTCCAGGAAAAAGCAGTAAGTCAGTCCTCAAAGATGAGACTCCCAAGTTACAGGCTACTGAAAAAACCTGTAAAGCCATGAGCTACCCAAAAAGTAGACTGTGAAGAGCAGCAGGGGGCACTGATAGGCTGGAAGTCTGACACTGTACCAGCAGCAGAGATGCAATCCCCGGTAGCCTGGACATCACTGGTTAGAAGCAGGAGTTCATTATTCCCCGAAGAGGTGACAGAGTCCTCCTGGGCCGAAGGCGCTGTCCCTACAGGAGGTCTCCTTCAGACAGTAATGAACAGTAAAGGTGTGCACATGAGACCAGGTGGCGGCCTGGCAGATCTCCAGTAAGGGCACTGGAGTGCACGTTCGCCACCAAGGCCACCATGGCATGCACATTGTGAGCCATCACATGATGCTCCAGAGAGCCCCACCTGCTGATAGGTGAAGGAAATGCAGTCAGATACCCAGTGTGAGAGGGTGGAGACAGAGCCTCAGTCGATTGGGGTCAAGAGAATAAAGAGCTGCGTTGTGCGGCAATTGGGCTGCATCTTCTGGATGTAAAAAGACAATCCATATTTACAGTCAAGCATGTGCAAAGAGGCCTCTGCCCTAGAAGAATGAGGCCTAGGAAAGAAGGTGGACAACATCACCTCTTGATTCAAATGGAAGACAGACGACTTTTGGCAAGAGTTTAGGGTGAGTCCAAAGGACAACTCTGTTTCTGTGGTACCTGGTATAGGGCACGTGAGCCACCAGCACCTGCAGCTTGCTCACATGCCTGGCCAAGGTGAGTGCCCCAAGGAACACAACTTTCCAAAAAAGATACTTAAGATGGCAGGTGGCCAAGGGTTCAAAGGGTGGAGCCATAAGCTTCCCTGATACCACACTGAGATCCCATTCCACTGGCGGCGGACGGATCGGGGGTCGGGAGAGGAGGTGGCCCCACATGAATCTGCCCACCAGAGGGTGCAGCAGCACCACCTGGACATCCACTGTGTTGAGCATAAGAGCATAAGATTATGCCATACTGGGTCAGACCAAGGTCCAAGCCCAGTATCCTGTTTCCAACAGTGGCCAATCTAGGTCATACGTACCTAGCAGTATCCCCAAAAGACAAAGGTTCCACAATGCTTGTATTGGGTCAAGCATTGATATCCTGGGTCCCTTTTTAATAATGGTTTATGGACCTTTCCTCCAGGAACTTGTCCAAACCTTTTTTAAACCCAGCTACACTAACAGCTCTTATTACATCCTCCGGTAACAAATTCCAGAGTTTGATTACACGTTGAGTGAAAAAATATTTTCTCTTATTTGTCTTAAATAGTTTACCCTGTAGCTTCATTGCATGTCCCCTAGTCTTTCTATATTCTGATAACGTAAACAATCGATCTATGTTTACCCGTTCCACTCCGTTCATTAATTTATGGACTTCTATCATATCTCCCCTCAGCCGTCTCTTTTCCAGGTTAAAGAGCCCTAACCTTTTTAGCCTTTCTTCATAGGTGTATCCTTCCATCCCCTTTACCATTTTGGTGGCTCTTCTCTGAACATTTTCTAATAACGCTATATCCTTTTTAAGATACAGCGACCAGAATTTCACACAATATTCAAGGTGCGGTCGCACCATCGAACGATAGCAGAGGCATTATAATATCCTTTGTTTTATTTTCCATTCCTTTCCTTATGATACCTAGCATGGAGGGTTTTAACATGTTATCCACAATGACGCCTAAATCTTTTTCCTGGGTGGTGGTTCCCAATGTGGAACCTTGCATCGTGTAACCATAGTTTGGATTGTTCTTCCCTAGGTGCATAACTTTGCACTTGTCCACATTTCAGTTTGTTCAATGTAAACCGCACTGATGCAGAATAGCGCAGTATATAAGAGAATGAATTAAATAAATAAAATTAAACTTCATCTGCCATTTTGTTGCCCAGTCTTCCAATTTATCAAGATCCTCTTGCAATTTTCCACAATCCTCATGGGTTTTAACAACTTTAAATAGTTTTGTGTCATCTGCAAATTTGATAACCTCACTCGTTATTCCCTTTTCCAGGTCATTTATGAATATGTCAAAAAGCAGCGGACCCGGGAGCAAGCAGAGGAACACCGAAGGAGTTGGGAGCTAGAAATCTGTTCCGGAACTGCTGCTGATTTGACTGTGTGTGCAGTGCTTTCCTGTGCCTGGGAGGATCGGGCAGGCGCGCCCGGGGCACCCTCATACCCGGCGGGGTCTTTTCTTTCTATTTAGTTTCATTGTTTTTTTGACCGCAGAGCGTGTCCGCGGGGCATATCTCGAAGGGGCATGGTCAAAGGGGCAGGTCTGCCCCTTTGGCACCCCTTCGGCGTCACAGCGGTGTCTGCGGGGGTTTCGTTTTCTTCTGTCCCCTATTGCGTATAGTTATAGGGAAATGGAAGGCGAAGGGAGCAAACAAAGGTCAGGAGACCAGTACCGGGGATAAACCGATGGGTCCTCTTGACAAGCACTTTGCTCCCGTCCCCCTAGCGCAGTCCTCCCCAGAAGGGGTCTCCCTCAGTTCTGGAGGGAGATCTCCGCCTCCCCTATCTGTGCCATTGCAATATGTACCTGGAGAATCTTCAGAAATCGCAAGTATTTCTAAAGTTTCTATTACTTTTCCCTCTCCACTTCAACTTGCTGATTTTGGCAGTTTGTCTGACTTGTCGCCTAACCTCCCTGATGCTGTGATTACTTTAAATGATATTTGGAGTGCTTTACTTTCTATAGATAAGAAAATGTCTTTTACGTTGAATGCATCAGCTACTTTTTCTCAAGAGGCTGTCGTATCTTTTCGGCAACTCGATGAGAAAATTACTCTGACGGGGCAGTGGGGAAATTGAGCTCTCAGGTAAATTTGCTTACCGCGGCTAATGCCGCTGGGGTTAAAAATTCTATGTTATTATATTCCAAGATGGAAGCTCTTGAGAACTCATATCGATCCTGTAATCTTCGTTTTTTAAATTTCCCTCATTCCTCATTGTTATCTGCTACGATTTTGCTGGAAAAGTATTTTAAGGAAATTTTGAATATTCAGGACCCCATTGCAATTTCTCATGTTTATTATCTTCTTGCAAGTACAAAGAATATCAATTCTAATGAAGGGGATTTAGATGAGATAGTTCCTGCTATCTCTAATTTGACCGCCTTTCTAGAAGACTCTTCAGATACGATTACCTCTCGTTCTACATTATTAGTCATATTACCTTCCACTGAGCTTAAGCATGCGCATTTTACGTGCATTCTTTAAAGTTAAGACGGACAAATTTTGTGGGCAATCTATAAACATTTTTTCGGATGTCTCTTGCGAGACGCAGCTTAGAAAACGTCAATTTTTGCAGCTAAAACCTAAAGTTTTGGCGCTGGCAGCAACATTTTTTCTACGGTTTCCATGTAAATGTGTTGTGAACTATGAGGGGGATTCTTTTGTTTTTGTAGATGTTTCACAATTAGAGAGATTTGTTTTTGATCGCTCCAATACAAAGGTAGGGAAATAATTCTGGGATGTGAAGTATCCTTCTCAATTGTTAGCTTACATGTATTGTAGCCTTGTTTTTTTGTATTATTGGTTATGTTGTGCTATCTCTGCTTGTATCTCTTGACGTGGACTTTATCCGTGTTACTTTGTTTCCTTGATTGGTTCATTCTGTATTTTGTTCTGATGATTTACTTTATGTTTGCTGAATTGTAATTTCATGCGAAAATCAAATTAAAAAAAAAAAAAAGCAGCGGACCCAGCACAGATCTCTGGGGTACTCCACTATTCACCTTTCTCCATTGGGAAAATTGGCCATTTAGCCCTACCCTCTCCTTTTTATCTTTTAACCAGTTCCTGATCCACAATAGTACACTGCCTCCTATCCCATGACTTTTTAGTTTTGCCAAAAGTCTCTGATGAGGGACCTGGTCAAAGGCTTTCTGAAAGTCCAAATACACTATATCAACTAACTCACCTTTGTCTACCTATTTATTCACACCTTCAAAAAAACATAACAGATTAGTAAGATCTTTTCCTTACATAAGAACATAAGAACATAAGATATGCCATACTGGGTCAGACCAAGGTCCATCAAGCCCAGTATTCTGTTTCCAACAGTGGCCAATCTAGGTCATACGTACCTAGCAGTTTCCCCAAGGGACACAGGTTCCACAATGCTTGTATTGGTTCAAGCATTGATATCCTGGGTCCCTTCTTAATAATGGTTTATGGACCTTTCCTCCAGGAACTTGTCCAAACCTTTTTTAAACCCAGCTACACTAACAGCCTTTACTACATCCTCCGGTAACAAATTCCAGAGTTTGATTACACGTTGAGTGAAAAAATATTTTCTTTTATTAGTCTTAAATAGTTTACCCTGTAGCTTCATTGCATGTCCCCTAGTCTTTCTATATTCTGATAAGGTAAACAATCGATCTACGTTTACCCGTTCCACTCCGTTCATTAATTTATAGACTTCTATCATATCTCCCCTCAGCCGTCTCTTTTCCAGGTTAAAGAGCCCCAACCTTTTTAGCCTTTCTTCATAGGAGTAGCCTTCCATCCCCTTTACCATTTTGGTGGCTCTTCTCTGAACCTTTTCTAAAATTGCTATATCCTTTTTAAGATATGGCGACCAGAATTGCACACAATATTCAAGGTGCGGTCTCACCATGGAACGATATAGAGGCATTATAATATCTTTTATTTTATTTTCCATTCCTTTCCTTATCATACCTAGCATTCTATTTGCTCTCTTGGCCGCCGCTGCACACTGGGCCGAGGGTTTTAACATGGTATCCACAAGGACGCCTAAATCTTTTTCTTGGGTGGTGGTTCCTAATGTGGAACCTTGCATCGTGTAACCATTGTTTGGGTTGTTCTTCCCTAGGTGCATAACCTTGCACTTCTGCACATTAAATTTCATCTGCCATTTTGATGCCCAGTCTTCCAATTTATCAAGATCCTCTTGCAATTTTCCACAATCCTCCTGGGTTTTAACAACTTTAAATAGTTTTGTGTCATCAGCAAATTTGATAACCTCACTCGTTATTCCACTTTCCAGGTCATTTATGAATATGTCAAAAAGCAGCGGACCCAGCACAGATCCCTGGGGTACACCACTATTCACCTTTCTCCATTGGGAAAATTGGCCATTTAGCCCTACCCTCTGCTTTCTATCTTTTAACCAGTTCTTGATCCACAGTAGTACACTGCCTCCTATCCCATGACTCTTTAGTTTTGCCAAAAGTCTCTCATGAGGGACCTTGTCAAAGGCTTTCTGAAAGTCCAGATACACAATATCAACCGACTCACCTTTGTCCACCTGTTTATTCACTCCTTCAAAAAAACATAACAGATTAGTAAGACAAGATCTTCCTTGTCTAAAGCCATGTTGGCTGTCTCCCATTAGGTCATGACTATCTATATGCTGAGTAATTTTATTCTTTATGATGGTTTCTACCATTTTTCCCGGTACTGATGTCAGGCTCACCGGTCTGTAGTTTCCCGGATCACCCCTCGAACCCTTTTTAAAAATTGGTGTTACATTGGCGATCCTCCAATCCTCAGGTATTAGAGATGATTTTAATGATAGTTCACAGATTACTGATAGCAGGTCTGCAATCTCAAATTTCAGTTCTTTCAACACCCTTGGATGTATACCATCCGGCCCAGGTGATTTGCTACTCTTCAGTTTATCTAATAGTTGTAGGACATCTTCCCGATGTATCGATATTTCCTTCAATTCTTCCACACCTTTAAATACCACTTCAGTCGTGGGTAACATCCCCACATCTTCCTCAGTAAAGACCGAAGCAAAGAATTCATTCAGTCTCTCCGCTATCGCCTTGTCGCCTCTTAGTGCTCCTTTAACCCCTTTATCATCTAATGGACCAACTGACTCTCTCACGGGTTTTTTGCTACGAATGTACTTGAAAAGGTCTTTATTTCGCGTTTTTGCTTCCGCAGCAAGCTTCTTCTCAAATTCTCTCTTTGCCTGCCTTATCAATGCCTTGCATTTGACTTGCCAGTGCTTGTGCTGTTTCCAGGTTTCATCATTTGGCTCTTTTTTCCATTTCTTGAAAGATGCTTTTTTGGCAACAACAGCCTCTCTGACCTCAGCTTTAAACCATGCTGGCAATGGTTTCCCATTAAGCCATGACTATCTACATGTTTAGCAATTTTGTTCTCTATGATGGTTTCTACCATTTTTCCCAGTATTGACATCAGGCTCACTGGTCTGTAGTTGCCCGGATCACCCCTGGAACCCTTTTTAAAAATTGGCGTTACGTTGGCCATCCTCCAATCTTCAGGTATTACAGATGATTATAATGATAGTTCACAGATTACTAATAGAATTGAAATATGAGATTGCAGACCTTCTTTCAACACCCTTGGATGCATATCATCCGGTCCAGGTGATTTGCTACTCTTCAGTTTATCAAATAGTTGTAATACATCTTCCTGATGTATAGATATTTCCTTCAATTCTTCCACACTTTTAAATACCACTTCAGTCATGGGTAACATCCCTACATCTTTCTCAGTAAAGACCGAAGCAAAGAATTCATTCAGTCTCTCCGCTATCGCCTTGTTGCCTCTTAGTGCCCCTTTAACCCCTCTATCATCTAATGGACCAACTGACTCTCACAGGTTTTTTGCTGTACTTGAAAAAGTCTTTATTACACGTTTTTGCTTCCGCAGCAAGCTGCTTCTCAAATTCTCTCTTTGCCTGCCTTATCAATGCCTTGCATTTAACTTGCCAGTGCTTGTGCTGTTTCTAGTTTTCGTCAAATGGCTCTTTTTTCCATTTCCTCAAAGATGCTTTTTTGGCAACAGCCTCTCTGACCTCACCTTTAAAACCATGCTGGCAGTTTTTTGGACTTCCTTCCACTTTTCTTAAAGCATGGAATACAGCCGGTCTGGGCTTCCAAAATAGTATTTTTCAACACAACCCAAGCTTGATGTAAGTCTAACCTTTGCAACTGCTCCTTTTAGATTTTTCTTAACTATTTTCCTCATTTTATCAGTCTCCCTTTCGAAAGTTAAAAGGTAGTACTGTGGATTACCTTACCATCCCCTCCTCCAATAATTAAATCAAATGTGATCATGCTATGATCACTATTGCCAAGTGGCCCCAACACCCTTATCTCTTGCACCAGATCTGGTGTTCCACTAAGGACTAGGTCCAATATGGCTTCCCCTCTGGTCAGTTCATGAACCAGCTGCTCCAAGAAGCAGTCATTTATTTCATCTAGGAACTTTATCTCCCTAGCAGGTTCTGCCATGACACTGACCTAGTCGATACAGGGGTAATTGAAAACACCCATTTTTATTACTGTGCTGTAACTTTTGTAGCTTCCCTGATTTCTTTGAGCATTTCATCATCCATTTGTTCATTCTGGCCAGGCGGTCGATAGTACACCCCCACTGCCATCGCCTTCACCTTTTTACATGGAATTTCAATCCATAGAGATTCTACAGCAAAACTTTCCTGCAAAACCTTAATTCTTTCTGACTCAATGCCCTCTCTAACAGAGCGCAGCCTCTCCACCAATTTGATCACCTCTATCATTACGATATATTTTGTACCCAGGTATCGCAGTCTCCCACTGGTTGTCCTCCTTCCACCATGTCTCAGATTCCAATCATATCTAACTTCTCATTTAGTGCTATATATTCTAACTCTCCCATCTTATTTTTTAGACTTCTAGCATTTGCATACAAGCATTTTAGAGACTATTTTATTCATATTAATCTGGCTATTGGTAGGCATGGGTAATATGGAATCTTTAAGCTCTGTCTGCTCCATACTCAAGGGCATTTGGGCTACTTTACTCTTTTTTAGAACCTCTCTGCTTTTGATAGCATCCTTCAAGGTTACATTCTTCCGAACCATGCGCTCTTGGGTGACTGTTGGCTTTCCCCTATTATCTAGTTTAAAAGCTGCTCTATCTCCTTTTTAAAGGTTAATAGCAGCAGCCTGGTTCCATCCCAGTTAAGGTGAAGCCCATCCCTTAGGAAAAGTCCCTCCTTTACCCAGAATGTTCCCCAGTTCCTAACAAATCCAAAATCCTCATCCTTGCATCATCGTCTCATCCATGCATTGAGATTCCTGTGCTCTGCCTGCCTTTCGGAGCAACGCTACCCTGGAAGTTCTGGATTTCAACTTCCTACCTAAAAGCCTAAATTTAGCCTCCAGAACCTCCCTACCACAGTTTCCTATGTCATTGGTACCGAAACGTACCGAAACAGTAGACTCCTCCAGAGCATTATCTAAGACCTTATCTAGGTGGCGCGTGAGGTCCGCTACCTTCGCACCAGGCAGGCATGTTACCAGGCGATCCTCACGTCCACCAGCCATCCAGCTATCTACATGCCTAATGATTGAATCACCAACTATAACGGCTGTCCTAACCCTTCCCTCATGGGCACATGGCCCTGGAGAAACCTCCTCAGTGCAAGAAGGTTTTACATCACTTGGAGGACAGGTCTTAGTTACAGGATCACTTCCTGCCACACCAGGGTGATGCTCTCCTGTCACGTGACCTATCTCCTCCATGGCAACAGTGATGCTGCCAGACTGGAGGTGGGACTTCAGGACTATATCCCTGTAGGTCTCGTCTATGTATCTCTCTGTCTTTCTTATTTCTTCCAAGTCAGCTACTCTAGCCTATAGAGAACAGACTCGTTTCCTGAGAGCAAAGAGCTCCTTGCACCTAGTGCACACATAAGACCTCTCACCAACTGGGAGAAAATCATACATGTGACACTCAATGCAAAAGACTGGAAAGCCCCCATCTCGCTGCTGGACTGCTATCTGCGTCTTAGTTTTAAGCTTGTGTTTAGATCTGTAAGCTCTTTACTTACTAAGGGTTGCTGCGGATACATATTAATAAAAGTGTACCTAATACGTTTAATATACCTTGTTCACCTGAAGCTTAATTAATCTCAGGCCCTTAAGGTATGACTGATTTGGATAAAGAGCTGCACCTGAGAGCAGCCCCTTCCCTTTAAAGATGTGTAAGTACCTATAAAGCTACGATTATCCCAGGGGTGGTTGGGTGTTTGGGAAGGAGGGAGGGAGGGAAATAAGACTTATTAACCCGTTTTGGACCAGCGTATTTTCTACATACATAACGTTTCTATACTTACTACTCAACCGTCTACTAATTAATGGTTATAAATTCAATGGAACTATGTTTAGCTATTATCGTTATGTCAAAAAGTGTTATATACAGATTTTTTATCCGAGATCTAGTTAGTTTAATAGGTATTCAAAGTTTGCTGATTTTGATGGTACTGGCGGCTCAACATAAAAAGATCAAACAATAGTAAGTATCTTATAATGCTGTAATAGCTACTATTTTGCAAATAAAAGTATTTGTAGACTTTAGAAAATAGGTTTAGATAACTGTGAGTTACTTAGTGTCAGAGTTATTAGTGCGTATATCGGCCTTGTATGTTTTTCATACGCTGGGCTAATATGTTGTCGAAACTAATTGCTGTCAAACATTCTGTTCTAGGTGTTTCAATGGTGCAATATCGACGCACTGCATCAGAGGTGTTTTCACGTATATCGTATTCCGCTGTCAGAATGGACTGTTGACAAACTATATCATAATACATGAAATGAAAACTGCCGTTTCAATAGTATCTTACAGTATGTTTGTGTCAATGAATATTGGAACTCAATCCTATCTTTTCTGAAGACGGACAATATACTATATTGGGCCAGTGTATGAAAAACATACGCTATGCAAAACTTCTATTTTCTGCAAAGTTTTAATATTTTTTTTATTATTGCCGGTATTTCATAGTTGTTTGAGTGTAACAAATCTAATAAATCATCCAGAACACAGAGAAAGAATATGCGAACTGTCCAAAACGGGTTAAAAGAGGGGCTACTACACAGTACCCTGTCCTGTGCTTCTAAGGTAAGCTGTGACCAACTTCCTGGGTGATTAACAGTCCTTGCTTGGATAGAAGGAGTCTTTCAAAATGGCCTTTTGACCTGTCACCTGGCATTAAATGGAAATTACACTTATCTGGTAATTGAAGTTCCTGGAGGGTCCAGTTTAGTCCTCCACATCCGGGTAGTGCACCTGCTCCTGCAGCAAGGAGACTGGACCAATCAACTCTTTAGAACTGCAGCCTGCTTACTGCTGGAACTCCCATGAGCCCTCCAGTGAACTAGTGACAAAGCAGATTGAAGAAAAAATAGATTAAGGAAAGAACAGAGAACCAGAAAAGTACTCATAAAGGAGTTGCAGAACCCCCTCCCCAAACGAGAGGGCTGAAACGCTGCACCGTGCTTCAAGACCCGGTCCCGAACACCGACCGTCAGTACCGGAAGCTGAGGAAACAAAAAAAAAAAGACAAGACCGAGAACAAACTCGAAGGAACGCAAATTCAAGGGACGCGAACCCAAGGGAGAAGGTCCCCTCTGTTCGTATTCTGGATATTTTTTTTTTTTTTTTTTGTGTGTTTCTCTTTGTGGTTATGTTTTTCCGTAGAAAAGTCATCAAGGTAACCGACAGCTTAGTAGAACGGACAAAGCGCGCCGCTAAGACTGAGCAAAAAGCGAATACCGGGTGGGAAGGAGGACTAAACTGGACCCTCCAGGAACTTCAATTACCAGGTAAGTGTAATTTCCATTTCCTGAGCGGGTGTCCAGTTTAGTCCTCCACATCCGGGATGTACCAGAGCAGTTAACAACGGGGGGGATCTTGGCACGCGGTGCGCAAGACCGCCGACCCAAAGCTGGTATCCCTAGCTGCCGCCACATCCAAACGGTAATGTCTACTAAAGGCATGGAGAGATGACCACGTCGCCGCGCGACAAATTTCCAGCGGCGAAACGAGACTATGCTCTGCCCAAGATGCGGCTTGCACCCTAGTGGAATGAGCTCGCAACCCCAAGGGCACAGTCTTCCCCTGCAGAAGATAAGCCGACGCGATTGCCTCTTTAATCCACCGAGAAATGAAGGCTTTAGCCGCCGCTTCTCCCTTCCGCGGCCCGCCAAACAGCACGAACAAGCGATCTGACTTTCGAAAAGGCGTGGACACCTTGAGATACTGACGTAGGACCTGACGCACATCAAGCTTATGAAGGACGGAGCCGGACTCCGTAGACGACTCTGGAGCCACAACCGGCAAAACCACTGGTTGATTCACGTGAAATGGAGACACCACTTTAGGCAACAAGGAAGGAACCGTCCGCAAAATTACCCTATCGCTAAGAAAGGATAAAAAGGGAGGTCTACAAGAAAGCGCCTGAAGTTCAGAGATACGACGCGCTGAGCAGATGGCAACGAGAAAAACCGCCTTCAACGTCAAGTCCTTAACTGAGGCACGGCGAAGAGGCTCAAAGGGCTCTCGAGACGAAGCCTGTAGCACCAGGTTCAAATCCCAGGGCGGCAAGACAACCCTGCAAGAAGGACGTAAGCGAAAAACCGCTTTGAGAAAACGCCGAACGTCCACATGCGAGCTCGCGGCCAGACCCTTGTCAAAACCGTCCTGCAAAAAACTAAGAATGAGCGCAATTGAAGAAGTTGCGGCTCGTACGCCATGCCTGGAACACCAATCCTCAAAGATCCGCCAAATCCGAACATAAGGGAGGGAGGTGGAATGCTTCCGCACACGCAGAAGGGTGGAAATAACCGCTGGGGAATACCCTTTTTTCCTTAACCGAGCCCTTTCAATGGCCATACCGTAAGCGAGAACCGATCTACCTGAGGCATGTGAAGAGGCCCCTGCACCAGGAGATCGACGAGGGGAGGAAGCCGCCAAGGCACGCCGTCGAGCAACCGCACCAGATCCGCGTACCACGGGCGACGGGGCCAATCGGGCGCTACCAACAAAACCGTTCCGCGGTGGGCTTCTCTGCACTACTCTGCCGAACAGAGCCCATGGCGGAAAGACGTACAGAAGCTCGAACTCGGGCCACGGTTGGAGAAGCGCGTCGATACCCTCGGACATTCGTTCCCTTCGCCTGCTGAAGAAACGATTCGCCTTGGCCGATTCGAACGTCGCCATGAGATCCATGATGGGCGGACCCCACCGACGAACTATCTGAGCAAAAATCTGTGGGTGCAACTCCCACTCTCCGGCGTCTATTCGCACACGACTCAGAAAATCTGCCATGACATTGTCCTTTCCAGCGATATGTGCTGCCGAAATGGCCAGGAGATGCCTTTCCACCCAAACGAACAGCGCGTCCGCCTCGACTCCCAGGGGCACGCTGCCTGTGCCGCCTTGCCGGTTGACGTACGCTACCGCCATCGCGTTGTCCGACAGAACACGAACCGCTCGACCGCGGACTGACTCCTCGAAAGCTTGCAGCGCTAGCCGTATTGCCCGCAGCTCGAGCCGGTTGATCGACCACAGGGCCTCCTGCGGAGACCATGTCCCCTGTGCAAACCGTCCCTGACAGTGGGCTCCCCAGCCGGAGAGACTCGCATCCGTGATGACCGGCAACCAGAGGGGCTGTTCCAAGGGAGCTCCCGTCCGAAGCGATAGCGGGGACAGCCACCATTGTAACGCCAGCCGGACCCGGCGGGGATACAACAACTGGCGGTTGAGAGAATCCGACTGATGGGACCAACGACGCAACAGAGCACACTGAAGAGGCCGCATATGAAATCGGGCCCACGGAACCACCTCCAGAGTCGATGCCATGGTTCCCAATAATCGGAGATACCACCAGGCCGATGGAGCGGGGTCCGCTAGGAACACCCGCAGGAGCTGACGCAAACTCTGGGCACGGCGATCCGGGAGACACACTATCCCCGAGGCAGTGTCGACACAAACACCCAGATATTCGAGATGTTGAGTCGGCACCAGTTGACTCTTGGACACATTGATCACCCAGCCGAGATTCTGCAGAAGACGAACAACTTTGTCTGTGGCCTGTAAGCTCTCCTCCGCGGACTTCGCTCTTATCAACCAATCGTCGAGGTAGGGGTGTACCAGAACCCCCTCCTTGCGCAAGGCCGCCGCAACTACAACCATCACCTTGGTGAAAATGCGAGGCGCGGTGGCCAGGCCGAAAGGTAGTGCTTGGAACTGGAAGTGACCCCAGGGAAACGCGAATCGTAGAAACTTCTGATGGGCGGGCCGAATGGGAATATGCAGATAGGCCTCGGTGAGATCCAGAGAAGTCAGATACTCTCCCTGTCGCACGGCCACAATGACGGAACGGAGAGTCTCCATCCTGAAATGAGGTACCCGTAGACAGCGGTTCACGCCTTTGAGATCGAGAATAGGACGTACTGAGCCATCCTTCTTTGGCACCACGAAATAAATGGAGTAACGACCGAGACCGCGCTCGTTCGCCGGAACTGGGACGACGGCACCCAGCGCTAACAGGCGTTGCAAGGTTACCCGAATTTCTAGTTCCTTCTGCGACCCTTTGCAGGGAGAGAGGACAAAGGAATCTCTTGGAGGGATGGCAAAGTCCAACGCATAACCGTCTCTGACGATCTCGAGGACCCAACGGTCCGAAGTAATGTGGGCCCAAGAGGGTAGAAAGTTCCGAAGACGTCCGCCGATAACTTGAACCCCCTCCGGAGCCCGCCTCATTTCATTGCGGTTTGCGACTAAAGGAAGAGGAGGCACCGGAGGAAGCAATGGAAAAGCCCCTGCCAGCCCCCCGGAAACCACGAAAGGACTGAGTATGAGACGCCAACCGGCCTCGTTGGGAATTCCAAAGGCGGGTCGACCGAAATCTCCGAAAATCTCGAAAGGAACCCCGAGGCGCTGGAAAAGCTCTAACCGACTTGGGCTTGTCCTCCGGAAGCCTTCCACCTTTGGTCTCACCCAAGTCTTTCACCAACTTGTCCAAGTCCTCCCCGAATAGCAACTTACCCTTAAAGGGAAGTCTGCTAAGGCGAGACTTGGAGGAAGGGTCGGCGGCCCAGTTACGCAACCAAAGGGACCTGCGCGCAACCACCAACGAAGCCATACTATTCGCCATGGTACGGATCAAATCATAATGGACATCTGCCAGATAAGCGGAACCTGACTCTAGGCGAGTAACCTCCAGCAACGCCTGCTGGTCTAGAGAAGAATTCTGACGCAAGCGCTGAGCCCATCTCAAAGAAGCTCTAGCAACCCAGGCCACACAAATCGAAGCCTGTAGTGACAAGGCATTTGTCTCGAATGCTTGCTTCAACAAACCATCTACTTTCTTGTTCTGAAGGTCCTTTAAGGCAGCACTGCCTTCCACCGGAATAGTGGTCTTTTTGGTCACCGCAGATACCACTGCATCAACTCGAGGGGACTTGAATTTCTCTTTATCCTCGTCCTTCTACGGATAAAGACGATGCATCGTCCGGATGCCCTTCAAACCAGCGTCCGGATGGTCCCACTCGGTCTGTATCATCTGAGCCACCACTCGGTGAACAGGGAAGACCACCTGAGAGTCCCGAACCGCCTGAATAAGAGGATCCTCCAACACATCGGCCTCCCCGGGAGCCGGCGCTGAGAGATTGAGTGTCTGAAGGGCTTCCGTGATAAGAGGAACCAACTCCTCCTTACGAAAGACCCGAACAATCCTAGCCTGATCCTCAGGGTCTGGAATTTCACCCTCTTCAAGGTCATCGACACTGCCCTCAAGGTCAGCATCCAGCTCGAGGTCTGGTACCTCGAAATCTTCCTGCACCAAGCCAACAGGGAGCGCCTTCTTAGCCGCCTTGGAGGGCGGTTCCGGCGAAAACGAGACAGGCGGCAGAGGGACGAGAGCTGAGGGAGAGGACTCAGGCCATTTGCCCAACTGCCCCAACTTGAACGCCTGATGCATAATGAGCACGAAATCTGGAGAAAAATACGTCAGAGCAGAAGAAGCATCCCCTTGCTCCACAGAGACTCCGGACCCCGGAGCCTGAGAGTCAGTAGCCACAGGAGGCAACAGAGGCCCCGGAGGAAGACCACCCTCAGCAGGCAGCAGAGTCACCAAATGCTCAGCTGGAGAAGGGGAGTCCCCTTGATGTTCTATGCCAGAGGAGACTGCAGCACAGCTGGAGCAGAAACCAGCGGCAGAGACGGACCACCTACGCAAACCGCAGACCAGGCATTGTGGTTTGGAGGACATTTTTAGAGGCAATCAGGGCCGCAGCTGGGGAAAGGATAGAAACAGCATACCCCGAGACAGCCGAGGACCCAGTGAGAGAGCACGATACTGTCCAGCGCCACACAGACCCCGCGGGCTTAAACTCGTTTTTTTTTGTTTTTTTGAAACGAAAACAAAAAGGAAACAGTTAGAACATGCCCAAAAGAGAAGGGAAGGCAAAATGCAACCAAAGTAAAGGAATTGGGAGCCCGCAAAGGCAAATACCGCCAAAAAAGAAAATTCAAAATGGCCGCCGCGACCTAGGCGCGCTGAAGGAAAAAAGGGCGCCAAAACAGAAGAAAAACTGAAGTAAAAGAAAAGCACCGACGAGCAAAAACCCCGATGAGAAAAACACTTACCCTGAAAAGGTGCACAAACAAGCGTTCAGACAGGCGCTCAGCCGGACCGGAGAAAAGCCGAGATCCGGAGTGCTGAAGGGCAGGCAAGCACCGGACTGCAGCCGGAGTGCCTGACAGCGTGTTCAGGGCAATAGCAAAGAAGAAGCAGCGCCGCGGGTATACTGATGCTGCCCCCGAACAGTCCTGGGGGAGCGATCAGAGCAGCCGGTAGAGACTGCAGGCAGGGAACCAGGGGAGAAGAGCAGTGCCGTTCAGCCTCTCCACCGCGGGAATCCCCGTGTGCCACTGACACACTCAGCAAAATCTTTTTTTTTTTTTGTAAACCAATTAAAGAGACAGTAGAAACTAAAGTAAAATAAAGTAAAGGAAACTGGAGAAAATACTACTAAGAACAAGACGTGAGCCTAGCTCCAGGCTCACACCACCTCCTGCTGCAAGGAGACTGGACACACTGGGGGCTCATGGGAGTTCCAGCAGTAAGCAGGCTGCAGTTCTAAAGAGTTGATTGGTCCAGTCTCCTTGCTGCAGGAGGAGGTGCACTACCCGGATGTGGAGGACTAAACTGGACACCCGCTCAGGAACACCTATTTAAAAAGTTTCACAGGTCTCTTGCCCCCTAGATAGAAGGCCTCTTTCTAAAGGTCTCTAGAAGACTTTGTTTATTGCTCAAAGAATACTGATCCTGTTTTGCCTTTTATGCTAAGTTATATTCTGATTTGATTTAAATTAAAGCTCTTTGCTGCTGTGCTAGGCTCTGACTTAGTATGAAATTTAAACTAGAAGCTCTCTGCTGGGTTCTAAATTTAACCAGAAAGCTCTCTTCTGTGTCGTAAATTTAATCTAAAAGCACTTTGCTGCTACTAGGCCCTGAATGAGTATTAAATTTAAACTACAAGCTCTCTGCTGGGTTCTAAATTTAACCAGAAAGTTGTCTTCTGTGTTTTAAATTTAAACTGCTGCTACTAGACCCTGACAGATTTAACAAATACACTGGGTTCACAGATTAATCAGCTTTAATCCAAAGAATTCCCTTCAGAAAAATTCCCAGAAGTATATACTCACTATTGCAGATCTCTCTCCAGAAGTAGCAGTCCCCTTTTGTAGTCCTTCAAAGAGGTGCACTCTGACATGTTGAATTTAAGGCCAGCACCTGACAAATGCAAGAGGTACCGTAGGATGTCTGGCATCGCGCAGGAGGAGTTGAGACCTTCATCCGCACATCAGTGCGAAAACCTGCACCACTTAAAAGCATACACCAGACACGTGGAGTCCTTATGAGAGACAAGGATAGGTGGTGATGCGCTAGCCTCTCAGCATCCAGGCCATGAGAGCCAGGGACCGTAGATTGAGGTGCAGTAGTCCTCCTGAAATAGCAAGTCCAGGGTGCTCCCCAGCGGTAGTGAGTCCCTTTGGGACAGCTGCAGAAGTAGGGGGAACCAGGGTTGCCTGGGCCACCTGGGTGCAATGAAAACGATTGAGGCTGTTTCCGCTTGGATTTTGAGTAGGACCCGCGGCACCAGGGATGTGGGCGGGAACACACATAGTAAACTCCCAGACCAGGAGAGGAGAAAAGCGTCCATCGCCTCCCTCCTCAGCTTCCGAGAGCAGAAGTGCGGCAGATGCGCGTTGTCTGGAATGGCTAAGAGGTCAACTTCTGGGATCCTCCAATGCTGGAAACTCTCTCCCAGCAAAGCCGGGTTCAGTCTCTACTCTTGGGGCTGAAGGACTCAGCACGTTGTCCTGGCCCAGCAAGTACACCACTCTGAGGGAGATGTTCTTCCCCGTTGCCAGAAATTTCAGAGGTGTACCGCCTCCCAGCAGAGGTGGTACGACCCTTGCTTGTTGATTTAGTACATCGCCACCTGATTGTCCATCTGGACCTGAACCACCTGCCCTTCCAGATAATCCTAGAAGACATGCATGACATAGAAGACAGCTCTGAGTTCCAGCAGGTTGATTTGCAAGGCACTCTCCTCTGGTAACCATGGGTCATGCGACTGCAGAAAATCACAGTGGGATCCCCAGACCAACTTGGATACGTCCGTTGTGAGGATGTGGAGTGCTGGGGGAGCCTGGAAGGGCAGGCCGCTCTGAGGTTGAGAGGGTGCTGCCACCAGGTGAGGGAGATCGCCAGGGTCCGTGTAACCAGGATACAGTCCTCAAGACAGTCGGAAGCCTGTGTCCACTGCCCTTGCCTCATGCGGAGATGGGCAAACGGGGTGACATGGACGGTGAAGACCATGTGCCCCAGGAGACGAAGCATCTGTCTGGTGGTCACCACTGGGCCACCTTACGTGGCCTTGGCCAGGGCTGATAGGCACTGAGCTCGATTGCGAGGCAGAAACGCCTTCGCTTGAGTGGAATCGAATAGGGCGCCGATGAACTCCAGTTGCTGGGTGGGCCGTAGGTGAGACTCCAGGAAGTTCACCACAAAGCCCAGGTGCTGGAGCAGCCCTATGGTGTGCTGCGTTGCACTGCGTGCCTCTCCCTGCATGGTGGCTGGAATGAGCCAGTCGTCCAGGTATGGGAAAATGAACAACCTCAGGAGTCTGAGGTGAGGGCCACAACTGCCAGGCATTTTGTGAATATCCTGGGAGCCAAGGCGAGGCCGAAAGGGAGTATCCAGTACTGACATGTCACCCACAGACAACAAACCAGAGGTACTGATGGTGCCTTGGTTGGATCAGGATGTGGATGTAGGCATCTTTGAGATCCAAGGAGCATAGCCAATCTCCTTGTAGGAGGTAAGACAGCAAGGTTCTATCTTCAAATGTTCCTTGACCAGGAATAGGTTGAGGTCCCATAGATCCAGGATGGGCCAGAAGCCCCCGGTCTTCTTGGGGACAAAGAATTAGCAGGAGAAAAACTCCCCTGTGCTGGAGAGGCAGGGGAACGGGCACCACTGTCTGATCCTCAGGTAAAACCGCAAGCTCCTTTTGCAGAAGCTTCCTGTACAAGGAGTCCCCAGGGAACAAGGGAGGAGGCAGCTGGGCAAAGTGGAGGAGGTAACCTTCCCTGACCACCTGCAACACCCAGGCGTCCATGGTGATGCTTGGTTACTGGTGTGCAAAGTGGACCAGCTGTCCTCCCCCTGGGGTAGGGAGGCTATGCCCAAGGAGTCAAAAGCTTCCCCAAGCTGCAGTTACAGCGCTGTTTGGAGTTTGAGGGCTTTTGGCTTATGGGAGGCCATGCCCCTAGCCCTCGGTCTGCTGCCCCTGCGGAGGGAGTGTGATAGGCCTGAAACTTGGCGTACTTTCCATAACACTTCTTGGTCTTCGGGTGGAAGGACCTTTTCCCCGAAATCTTCCTACAGGAAGGTACAGACACTTTCTTGGACAGCAGCCTGGTTCTGGTCATGAATTCCTTGTCCAGCTTGTCTGCCTTCTCAGACATGGGCTTGCGAAAGAAAATTTTCCCCTCAGCACAGAACATCGACTAACTTGTCCTGAACCCACTACTCCAAGTCGTCGGGCACTAATACACAGGCAAGGCGTTGGGCACTAATACACACCGCAGTTACCTGAGCCACCGACTCGAAGCAGTCGAAGGCTGCCCGAGTTTGAAACTTGGAGCATTCCTTGACCAATGACACCAGGGTCCTGAATTGCTCAAGAGGTTTGCCTACTAACCCAGCCAAAAACCCAGAGTACCTTCACCAGGTCCCTCAGGTACCTGCTCATGTACAGCTGGTATGCCTGGATGCGGGCCATGCATGGAGCCCTGGAAACACTTTCTGCCAAAAGCATCCATGGTGCGTACCTCCCTGCCTGGAGGCACCGAAGAGTGCATCTTCTGGCCTTTAATGCGATGCACAGCTGACTCCATCACCATGGAGTTGTGTGACAACTGTATTTTCTGAAAGCTGAGGCTCCAGCCGACTCAATACTGCGAATCAAGTCAACGGTTCACAATCGGCACAGTCACTAGGGTTTCCCACATCCTGAAAAGCAGCCACTCCAGAATGGGGGACATGGGCATTGTCAGTGCCTCCCGAGTAGGAGCCTCGTACTGGAGGATCTCGAGATCCTCGGTATGCAACTCGTCTTTGGACACCGCCACAAACGCGAGTGCCTGGGACATCTCCCATACAAACTCCAGGAAAACTAAGTCCTCTGGAGGTGACCGCTGCTGATGGTGTGGTGGAGACGGATAGAGAGAATGTCCCGGTGAAGAGCGGTGTCAGGAGACTCCTCATCTGTCTACCACGCCGACTCAGAGCCAGAAGGGTCGGCTAATATCCCGCGATCATCAGACCAACTTGGCGTAGACGACACCCGGCGTTGGGACTCTGACATAGTCACGCCTGACAACGTGTCAGGCTTCGACTCGGATGCTGAAGTCGACACCGAGCGGGCCAGTCTTTCAAGGATGGGAGGGGCATCCTCCAGTGAGGTCCTGGACAAGGATGGTCCTGTCAAAAATGTTGATGACTTGGCGTGATCAGGAGTCTGGCTCCACTGAGCCTCAAACACAGCAAAGCTGCATTCCAGGGCTAGCATCCAGGCCTTGATGCCCGACAATTCTGCCGAAGCCTGTGCCAACTTCGAGGGCTCTGAAGCCGGTGGCAGGTTCCAGGGAGGGGAGTCCCGGATGGTGATGGCATCGAGAGAACCGGTGCGATCCCCCAACTCCATTTCCAACACCTCCCTCTGAGGTTGCTTTGGGGGGGGGGCACTCCCTCTCGTTCCCAGCATTGAACCAAGGACTCTGCGGCAAGGTTCCAGAAGTCTTACCCTACTACCCCCCCCCCCTCCCCCGGTGCCAGGCTCAGATCTCAAATTCGGCTTTGATGAAGTCTTTGGCCAGGAAAGATCCTCTAAGAAAGTCTCTGACACACGTCGATCCCACGGCTCCGACTGAGCCTGGCCGTGAGTCGCCCAACGCTGGGGTCAACATCAGGGATTCCACTCCCAATGCCGATCCTGGGACCAACTTGCTCAACAGCTCACCTTGCCACCTTTCACATTTCTTCCAAGTCTTAGCTGACATCAAAAGGCACAGCAGGCAGGAAGAAACGTCATGGTTGGTCCCGAGGCAATATAAACAGGAACTGTGGCAGCCCATGCGGGACATAGTGCGATTGCACGTGCCACACTGCTTGAATAAGCTGGTCAAAGACATAGCAGGGAAAAAGGAGCACCTCGAGGTTAAACTCAGACGTCTCACCCAGCTAGGCCATGCATAAAAAACCAGCAGGCCAAAAAAAAAAAAGTTACCCAAGCAAAAAGCATGACACCAAGTTCCTTACCCTCAAACCTCTGTACCTCAGTTCTTCCCTTATCGAACCATCACCTGCTAAGCTTCACTCTCTATCACTCACCACTTCAACCTCGCCCTATCTCCTCCAACCTCTTTAGAAATCTTCATGCTATTGACCCTTTGGCTCTCCTCCACTATGCCATCTGAGTCTGTGGATGAGGCAATAGCTTCCTGTAACATTCTCCTCTGCTCTGGATGCTCTTGCTCTGCCCATGCCACATCCTGTGAGGTGTACTATGTACTATACTCCAGCCCTGGCCGTCTTCCACTACCCACTATCTACGTTCTTGTGCCCATTCAGCTGAGCATGCTTGGCTCAAATCCCGCATCCTTGCTGAGTTTCTACACTTCAAATTCATGCTTGTCTCTTTCCATTCAGCCATAGCCCTCGCAAAACAAGACTACTATGTCCATCTGGCTAACTCACTTGCCTCTGACCCTCACCATCTCTTTACAATTCTAAACTCTCTCAAGGTGCCAGCTACTTCCCCTCCTTCCCCTCTTCACTCCCAACTCCCCCCCCCCCCCACCTCTACTATCCTCTCTTCCATTTCTATGATCTCTGAGGAGGAAACCACACACCTTCTTTCCTCCTCCAAACTCACTACCTGCTCCTCTGATCCTATTCCTACCCATCTCCTAAGTTCCATTTCCTCCACTGTTATCCCTTCCATCTCTTATATTCTCAACCTATCGCTCTCCACTGCAACTGTCCCTGCAGCCTTTAAGCATGGTGTGGTCGCACCTCTCCTCAAGAAACCCTCACTAGACCCTACCTGTCCTTCTAAATATTGATCCATCTCCCTCCTCCTCTTAGTTTCTAAACTACTTGAACGTGTGGTTCACCACCGTTGCCTTGATTTTCTCTGCTCTCTCTTTTTTTTATAGATATCTTTATTCATTTTTTCATATAACACCACTAACCAAATCACTTATGAGATTGGGTCACGCAGGACCGATCCTGTTTCTGTCCTTTATAACATAAATAACATTCTAGCAACCAGCACAGACCTTATAATCCTGTTTCTCCTTACGCTCTGTAAGACAAATTGTGGATACCTGCGGTTTGTCCCCTGAATTGCTAAGTGTTTGACCCTTACTTATAATCTATCTTCTCCGAGCTGCCTATTCTAACGCCCTCACTTGTCCCCTCAACCCCTCGTGCCACCTGAGGGAAATGTGTTTGAAACTGCCCCCAATATATCTGTATCTCTTCCATTTGGGTGTTTTGTATGGGGCACAGATATAGTGCTCCACCCCTGCCTCCCTCAACCAGTATTGCAATATTAGTTTCTTGACAACCCATAACCTGATCAAGAGGAATTTCCCTTCCCCGTGTTGAATTTTCCTGTCTCTCAAAGGACTTTCCTCCCCCAGAATGAGTAGGCTATAACTCCAATTTACCTGTTTCTGAATTACTTGGGTAAGGCAATGCAGCACTTGTCTCCATATACCCGTTAGCTTGGAGCATTCAAGACAGACATGCCTAAAGGTGTGTATATGTATTTTGCATTTTTCACATTGGGCCCATTCCCAAATAGCATATTTAGCTCCTCTTTCCTTCGTCAAATATCCTCTGTGAAGTAGCTGGAATTGCACTTCCTGGTATTTAGCAGAGAAAAGAGTCTTTAAAAGTCTCTGGAAACATTTCTCCAATTGTTCTCCCCTCACTTCCTCCTCCAACTCCTCTGTCCATTGTTCTGCTAGGCTCCTCAAGTGAGTAGGGAAGGTGAAGTATCCGATACCACTTTCTCGTCTCTCAAGCCATCCTGGATCCTTTACAATCTGGATTTCATCCTTTACATTCTACTGAAAACGGCTCTTGCCAAAGTTTCCAGCGACCTGTTCCTGGCTAAATCCAAGGGCCTTTACTCAATCGTCATCCTTCTTGACCTTTCTGCTGCTTTTGACAGTGTTGATCACAACCTTCTCCTCGATTGGTTTTAAGGGCTTTGTGCTATCCTGGTTCTCTTCTTATCTCTCCCATTGCTCTTTCAGTGTTTGTTCTGGTGGATCCTCCTCTACTGTTATCCTGCTCTCAGGATCTGTCTTGGGTCCACTCCTTTTCTCTCTTTACACCCAGACCCCTTGGTGCACTCAATTCCCATGGCTTTCAGTACCATCTTTATGCTGACTCCCCCCAGATCTACCTCTCTACACCTGAAATCTCTGGCAACCCAGGCCAGGATCTCTGCCTGCCTTTCTGACATTGCTGCTTGGATGTCTCACCACTGCTTGAAATTGAACATGGTCAAAACTGAGCTTCTTATTTTCCCAAAAAACCTTCCTCTCTCCCTTCCTCCTTTCTCAGTCTCCATGGATAACACTCTACTCCTCCCTGTCTCCTCAACTCGCAATTCTGGGGTTGTCTCACTCCTCTCTCTTTCTCCACACACATCCAACTGATAGAGAAAGAAACAGTAGGTTTTAGCTAACAAAATTCGCCCATTCCTTTCTGAACACACTAAGACGCTTATCCTGTCTAGACTATTGTCATCTACTCCTTGCTGGTCTTCCTCTGAGTCATCTGTCCCCCCTTCAATCTGTTCAACTCTCCGCTGAGTGGCTAATCTTCCGCCAACCTTGTCATGCTTAAATTACCCCTCTTCTCAAGTTACTTCATTGGTTCCCTGTTTCAGCATCCAGTTCTAACTTCTGCTGATCTATAAGTGCATTCACTCTGCAGCTCCTCACCACTTTTCCTCTCTGATCTCTCCCTACACCCCTCCTCGGGAACTCCACTCTTCTGGCAAATCGCTTCTATTTGTGCCCTTCTCTTCTAATGCTACCGCCAGACTTTGTTCCTTTCACCTTGCTGCTCCTTATGCCTAGAACAAACTACCTGAGTGTGTACGTCAGGCACCTTCTCTGACCCTTTTCAAATCCAGGCTGAAAACTCAACTTTTTGCTGCCGCTTTCAGATCTTGGCTCACCTGATCTTTGTGTTTCCCTACCATTCCCCCTAGATGTATGCCATATTTACAGCTACTGTGCTGTCCGCCTTGACTAGATTGTAAGATTTGATGAGCAGGGGCCGTCTTTTATATGTGTCTGTGCAGCGCTGTGTAGGTCTCGTGGCGCTATACAAATGTTTAGTAGTAGTAGTAGCAATTTTCTCAAAGGAGAAAGATGAATAGTGGAGTACCACAGGGATCTGTGATGGGCCCGCTGTTTTTTTTTTTTAATATACTGTATTCAAAAAAGGCCTGGAAATGGGAATAATGAGTGAGCTGATCAAATTTGCAGATCGCGCAAAATTATTCAAAGTTATTAAAACACAAGAGGATTATGAAAAACTGCAAGAGAATCTTGATAAACTCGAAGATTGGACATTCAAATGGCAGATGAAATTTAATGTGGACAAGTACAAAGTTATGCACCTAGGAAAGAACAACCCAAACTATGGTTACACGATGCAAGGTTCCACATTAGAAACCACCACCCAGGAAAAAGATTTAGGCGTCATCATGGATAATATGTTGAAACCCTCCACCCAGTATGCAAGAATGGCCAAGAGAGCAAATAGAATGCTAGGAATCATAATGGATTATAAAACCAAGGATACTATATATAATGCCTCTATATCATTCCATGGTTTGGCTGCACCTTGAATATTGTGTGCAATTCTGGTCACAGCATCTTAAAAAGGATACAGCAGAATTAGAAAAGGTACAGAGAAGAGCCACCAAAATGATAAAGGAGATGGAAGGATACCCCTATGATGAAAGGCTTAAAAGGTTAGGGCTCTTCAACTTGTAAAAGAGCCTGCTGAGGGGAGATATGATAAAGGTCTATAAATTAATGAATGGAGTGGAATGGGTAAACAGATTAGGTTGTTTACTCCATCAAAAAGTAGAAAGACTAGGAGATACAAAATGAAGCTATAATGTAACCCACTGAAGAATAATAAGAGAAAATATTTTTTCACTCAATGTGTAATCAAACTCTGGAATTCATTACTAGAGGATGTAGTAAAAGCTGTTAGCATAGCTGAGTTTATAAAAGGTTTGGACAAGTTCCTGGAGGAAAGGTCCATAATCCGAGAAACCCTGTATAACATCCGGGACAAGCATTGTGGAACCTATAAACCTTTTTGGGCATCTGATGCAGAATAAACCACACTGATGCAGAATAGTGCGGTATATAAGAGAATGTAAATAAATAAATAAATAAAATAAATCTGCAAGGTACTTGTGACCTGGATTGGTCACTGCTGGAAACAGGATACTGGACTTGATGGACTTTGGTCTGACCCAGTATGGTATTTCTTATGTTCTTATGAACTTGTCCTTCATTCTCTTTACCAAGCGCTCCTCAAGGGCTGCCATCAGTAACGACAAGGGAGCCCTTAGCAGTTTAGGCCAGTGTCTCGACTTGAATAAGAAGTTATCAGCAGGCTGGTCATGGATCCTTGTGACTGGCACAACCCCTTTGATGACCTGAGGATGGGCAGTCTTCACATCAGGGCTGTTTCAGGGGTCAGGTATCATCCTAGTCTCTGCTGCTCCTGACATCACACTCTGATGTCGATGCAGCACAGACTCCTGTCTGATACTCAACATCAGAAGTTCTCAATGCTTGGGAAGTCAAAGATAATCCTTTTTTAGTGTGAAATCACTAGATGACTGATCCTGGGGCTCTTTACTGGTAATCGACTCAGAATGAGCTTCAGGGCCCATTAATGCATCCGATGTAGCTCTGGGGTCTATGATGACTGATGCCATCTGGGCCATTCTTGTGAGTGACAAAAACTAGACTGTTTTTCCTCACGGCCCTTCAACTCTCGTTTTCTCATCTGTAAACACAAATAATACAGAGGAGGTTATGGTCAGGCCTCAGACACTGCAAGTGCCCGTGATAGAAATAATCCTCGAGCACCGGGTGCACTTCTTAAACCTGCTGGCAAATTTCTAGGACATATCAGATGGAAAATAGCCACAGCAGAAGCTGCTCAATTTCTGATGGAAAAAGTAAATATGAACCCCACTTGGTGTGCCTCAAACCTAAATGTGGCCTATGCAGGGCCAAAGGAAAATCGAAGGAAACCTAAAAAAATGTTTGAAAAACCTGACTAAAGAACACTATTAGAAAAAAAGTTGGAAAATGTGAAGGAAGGCAAAGACAAGTACAACGTAGCATGAGAAAAATGTTGAAAAAACAAAAGTGATACATGGTGTTAAAACCATGTGGTCAGCTCCGTGGAAAAAGAGAGAGAAAAGACCTCAAATATGACGACTGCAAGCAGGAATGAAAGGCACATACGCAAAGAGCTTTCTAAAAAGAGCTGAAGTTCCCATGTGAGTTCAGTCGATGACATCACCCATAAGAGTAAGGACTTATCCTGCTTGTCCACAAAGAATAAAATTTAACCCCATAGCATGCCTTTCATACAGCAATATTTTAATACTTCAAAAACATACATGTAGCCATCCAGACATTTTTTTGTCTGTCCCCTAGACTGTATGCCTGTTCCCAAAAAGGAGGGGTGAATTTCAGCAGATAAACATATGAGTAATGTAATTGTGCCCACGTACCTCCCTATGTCTCTGCTCCAGCATCTCTCTAGCAGAAGACAGCTCCTGTTCACGGAACTCCAGGTGAGCTGAAAGTGCCTGTGTCTGAGATTCCCACTCAGATTTCTTGTGCGCCACCATGATGTCAATCTGTCGCATGAGCTCTTGCAACTCTGCCTCACAGGATGTCAGGACCCCCCTGCCAGAAGGAGATGCGCAAAACAACTTTAAAGCACACAAGAGCCATGGCCACCAGGTTCAACCACTTGTAAAATCCTGTACATACTGAGGGAAGAAGGGCAGTTACCTGCAAGACCCAGTGGTGGGAGTAGGGGAAAGGACAACTGCCTGCAAGATCTTGCAGCCCTGAAGGTCAGTCCATTCAAGACTCCATAACACTTTTCTCCAATGCAGAATCTAAACATGCAATATATATATCTCCATAGCCCTGGCTTTTGTAAAATATGAGCAGCAAACAAATATAGAAACAAACGTTCTGAGTATATACGACAGAATATGAAGAGTCCTTACTTTCAATGAAATGGCTAGAATACAGCAGACAAACACACCACATCTTATCCTTAAGAGGTCATCGGTTAACAAAGGCTGATAGCCAAGGCAGCTTTAGTACTTAACAATGGCTTGACTAATAACATGGCGCTATGGTTACAATGTACAGCATTAGAAACCTGGCAAGAGGGATGTACTAGATGACTTAATATGGTCCCTTTTAACCCTTTTTTTACATGAAGCTGTGCTCATATGACTTGCCCAGTCAGTGTCTAATACAGTCTGTCTTCATTAATGATGCTACTGTTCATGGAAAATGTGGAACTCTCACCAGTGTGAATAAAGCTGAGAGAAACATAATTATTTATTTTTTTATTAATGTACAGTCAAACCTCGGTTTTCATGATTAATCCGTTCGAAAGAGTCTGACTAAAACCGAAACGTATGAACACTGAAGCAATATTTACCATAAGAAATAATGTAAATCCAATTAATCCGTTCCAGACACCCAAAAATATTCACAAAAAATACATTTTATAGAGAATAACTATATTTTTACATACAGAAAACAATGAGAAATAAATATAAATGACTAATGAAATGGATAAATGAACATTTAACATCACTGAAAGCAAGCTAAGTACAGTACTGTACAGTACAGTATGTTAACATCTGGCCTTAGCCACCCCTGACAAGCTGCTGTGCCCAGCTCTCTTCGGAATCACATTGGATTCAGCCCATTAAAATACCTTTACATTATCTGCTCAATGCTTCAGAATGGCAGAAAATCTTAATGATATAGCTTCAGACGTACCCTGCAAGAGAAAGAACTGCCTCCCACATTCATGCAACATCTCATGCTTACGTTAACAGCTTTTCTTCCCTGCTACCTCCGAACCTGAGGGAGCGCTCCAGAGAACGGGCAGGCGGTGGACGAGAACGGGCAGGCGGTGGACGAAATCGGGGCCTTCCTCTCTGCGCAATCCTTGCCTCTCTAACTCTGACCAGGCTCGAGAATGTGTTTCATTTACATGCTCAGCTGGCTTTCGCTTCTCATCACGCTGGCGATCGGTGAGTCCGGGGGGCAGTGCTGCCGGGACCGGGTGGGCGTTCTGGCAGTGTATACAGACCGGTGTGCAGCGCGACGGTGTATGTATTTACACTACTGTACTTTACGAAAACCGAGGCGATGTACGAGAACCGGGACAAAATCTCAGTCAAAAAAGACGTTGAAAACCGAAGCGATGTATGAAAACCGGGACAAAATCTCAGTCAAAAAAGACGTTGAAAACCGAAGCGTATGAAAACCGGGGCAAATGAAAACCGAGGTTTGACTGTATTTCAAATTTTACAGATAACCCATTTACAACTATATAAACATTAACTCCTCCTCCCAACTCCCACCCTGGCTCTTTGCTGGTCCCTCAACCTGTGGCAGGAAACCCATATAAGCTAACATAAGAACATAAGATATGCCATACTGGGTCAGACCAAGGTCCATCAAGCCCAGTATTCTGTTTCCAACAGTGGCCAATCTAGGTCATATGTACCTAGCAGTTTCCCCAAGAGACACAAGTTCCACAATGCTTGTACTGGGTCAAGCATCGATATCTTCAGTCACTTCTTAATAACAGTTTATGGACCTTTCCTCCAGGAACTTGTCCAAACCTTTTTTAAACACAGCTACACTAACAGCCTTTACTACATCCTCCGGTAACAAATTCCAGAGTTTGATTACACGTTGAGTGAAAAAATATTTTCTTTTATTAGTCTTAAATAGTTTACCCTGTAGCTTCATTGCATGTCCCCTAGTCTTTCTATATTCTGATAACGTAAACAATCGATCTACGTTTACCCGTTCCACTCCGTTCATTAATTTATAGACTTCTATCATATCTCCCCTCAGCCGTCTCTTTTCCAGGTTAAAGAGCCCTAACCTTTTTAGCCTTTCTTCATAGGAGTATCCTTCCATCCCCTTTACCATTTTGGTGGCTCTTCTCTGAACCTTTTCTAAAATCGCTATATCCTTTTTAAGATACGGCGACCAGAATTGCACACAATATTCAAGGTGCGGTCTCACCATAAAACGATATAGAGGCATTATAATATCTTTTGTTTTATTTTCCATTCCTTTCCTTAACATACCTAGCATTCTATTTGCTCTCTTGGCCACCGCTGCACACTGGGCCGAGGGTTTTAACATGGTATTCACAATGACGCCTAAATCTTTTTCCTGGGTGGTGGTTCCTAATGTGGAACCTTGCATCGTGTAACCATAGTTTGGGTTGTTCTTCCCTAGGTGCATAACCTTGCACTTGTCCACATTAAATTTCATCTGCCATTTTGATGCCCAGTCTCCCAATTTATCAAGATCCTCTTGCAATTTTTCACAATCCTCTTGGGTTTTAACAACTTTAAATAGTTTTGTGTCATCTGCAAATTTGATCACCTCACTCGTTATTCCACTTTCCAGGTCATTCATGAATATGTCAAAAAGCAGCGGACCCAGCACAGATCCCTGGGGTACACCACTATTCACCTTTCTCCATTGGGAAAATTGGCCATTTAGCCCTACCCTCTGCTTTCTATCTTTTAACCAGTTCCTGATCCACAATAGTACACTGCCTCCTATCCCATGACTCTTTAGTTTTGCCAAAAGTCTCTGATGAGGGACCTTGTCAAAGGCTTTCTGAAAGTCCAGATACACAATATCAACCGACTCACCTTTGTCCACCTGTTTATTCACTCCTTCAAAAAAACATAACAGATTAGTAAGACAAGATCTTCCTTGTCTAAAGCCATGTTGGCTGTCTCCCATTAGGTTGTGACTATCTACATGCTGAGTAATTTTATTCTTTATGATGGTTTCTACCATTTTTCCTGGTACTGACGTCAGGCTCACCGATCTGTAGTTTCCCGGATCACCCCTGGAACCCTTTTTAAAAATTGGTGTTACATTGGCAATACTCCAATCTTCAGGTATTAGAGATGATTTTAATGATAGTTCACAGATTACTGATAGCAGGTCTGCAATCTCATATTTCAGTTCTTTCAACACCCTTGGATGTATAACATCCGGCCCAGGTGATTTGCTACTCTTCAGTTTATCTAATAGTTGTAAGACATCTTCCCGATGTATCGATATTTCCTTCAATTCTTCCGCACCTTTAAATACCACTTCAGTCATGGGTAACATCTCTACATCTTCCTCAGTAAAGACCGAAGCAAAGAATTCATTCAGTCTCTCCGCTATCGCCTTGTTGCCTCTTAGTGCTCCTTTAACCCCCTTATCATCTAATGGACCAACTGACTCTCTCACAGGTTTTTTGCTACGAATGTACTTGAAAAGGTCTTTATTTCGCATTTTTGCTTCTGCAGCAAGCTTCTTCTCAAATTCTCTCTTTGCCTGCCTTATCAATGCCTTGCATTTGACTTGCCAGTGCTTGTGCCGTTTCCAGGTTTCGTCGTTTGGCTCTTTTTTCCATTTCCTGAAAGATGCTTTTTTGGCAACAGCCGCCTCTCTGACCTCACCTTTAAACCATGCTGGCAGTTTTTTGGACTTCCTTCCCCTTTTCTTAAAGCGTGGAATACAGCTGGTCTGGGCTTCCAAGATAGTATTGTCCATTAAAAGGGAGAGAGCTGTCTTTTTCCTGAAGGCGAGTTAACACCCCACTGTGGAGTGGACAGCATATTCATCAAGAGCACGCCATCTGCTTGGAATCCTGTTTCTTGGATTGGTGATCTTGTCATGTGCTTTTTCATATTTGGAATACAGACACAAGGATATTCCACTACATATGCCAATCTAATTTGAGCGGGTTTTTACAATTTGCCAGTATTAATTTTATAACTATACCCCACAATTTGAGTGAATATATAGTGACTGGAACAAAATTCTAACTCCACCAAATATTTTTGTCGGAAGTTTTTGCCCTGAGAATCTTTAAATCTCTCTGCGGTTTTATTGTTTGGTCAGTAAGTTAGACTGTATCAACAGAAGCGTCTTTTTGGGAGGAAAGGTCTCTACTTGACGCCACTCCGTGTCAAGCGTCGCAGGGGATGAAGTGCCGCTATTCGACGGCTTATGAAGATGAGTATATTCTTTTTGCAGCACTGTAAGCGTTGAAACAGGGCCAGAAAATAGAGTGGGGCTCTAAATGCAGTGCTGTGTTCGTTGTCATCTGCAGAATCTGGATAGGGCTGTGGGGATTTCCTGGAAGTCAAGAAGGGAACCCTTGGCTCGATAGAAGAGAGTTTTATATTGTGATATAGCGCTGATAAAGAGTGCAATTATTTCACAATATTTTATTTAGTGGTTAGGTTACCACATTATTGATTAGAAGGGAAGTTACGCTTCAGGAGGGAGAAATCTCTCAAGGCAAAAACCTCAGACAAAAATATTTGGTGGAATTAGAATTTTGTTCCAGTCACTATATATTCACTCAAATTGTGGGGTATAGTTATATAATAGAGTGGAGGGTTATTACAATTAGTTAGTATTAATTTTATGGCAATTGTTAGCATGAAATTCAACAGGAAAAAATTTTCTTTTGTCAATGATGGAATATCCACTAGGGATCTCATCATGACTATGCGCCACAACAAGGGAGCTGAAAAGTTCAATATATTTGGTATTAAGGTTCATATCAGACTCCAAAATATCTGAACATTAGGGCAAACAAGAACAACATCTTTTCAACAGGACCAGCACCGGTTACCACTACTCTTATCCCATTCAGAAAGCTTAACAAGGGTAATATACGCTCGATTAGCAAAGAAATACATGGACTGAGTAAGTGCCGCTGACGTAGATACATGAGTAAGAGGTCCCCAAAAAAGCAACCAGTACTGAGGCAGTATGGGCGCCGCCAAGTCATGTTCCCATACTTTCATCAGCCCCATTATATTGGAGGGAAGACAATCCCTGAAAAAAAAAAGCATAGCACGAGGACACCACTCTACTTTTAGTGGCTCCGTCCTTGACAGTCTTACAAAGACCCCATTTTTGGGACAGATCAACATTTGAATTGACAATGCAGTGTCGAAGTGAGATTGGCCTATAGTTTCCTACATTCCTCAGATCTTTACCTGGTTTCTCCAATACCACTATGGTGGCACTAGCAAAAGCCCCTGTATCTCCCTCTTGGGCCTGCAGTAATTGGAAAAAAATTGACAGGTATGGCAGAAGGTCTTTAGCAAAGGTTTTATAGAATTCTATTGCTAGCCCATCTGGACACGCTGCCTTACCAAAACTCATGGCAGCTAGAGAAGCTTGCATCTCCTTAAGAGAGATGGGCTTGTCCAAGGCTATGGCTTGGTCCTCAGTCAACCTCAGATATGGTACGTGGCCCAGAAGACTCTCAAAGAACCCCATTTCCAGGGTCACTTCTGAAGTGTATAACTGGGAACAGAAACCCCAAAAAGCTTCTACAATGTTGGATTTGCTGATTAAACTCTGCTGCTGATCATCCGTGATTAATGCTATATGCGATCTATTATGCCATGATTTCAGGGGAGAGGCCAGAAAGCTTTCCAGTCCTATTTTGTTCTGTATAGTAGTGCAATTGCTGTGTAAACATAACCTGTTCTGCCTCAGTGCTAAGTACAGTATTGTATTGATATCACAACCGCTGAAGGTGAAGAAGAACTGCTGGGTCAGTTTATCTCTGAAGTAGCCTTTCACCTGCTCGAATTTGCACATGGAGTCTTGCGTTCTCCTGTCGAGCCACTCTGATAGTGTAACTAGTAATTACAGCCCGTATCGAAGCTTTGAAGGCTTCCCACCAAGCCCAGCAAGAAGTATCCTCTGGCAAATGTACAGCAAAAAACTCCTGTATTGCCTGTTGTAAACTTGTTTTGAAAGATTCGTCTGTTAGAAAGGACCTTTTTAAAGGACCAAGGGCCCTGAACAGTGGGTTACCCATAGTCTCGAATCCCTAACACAACTGCAGCATGGTCAGAGATGTGAGTAAGAGTAGTTACTCACCTCTAACAGGTGTTCTCCAGGAGCAGCAGGAATCAGTCCTCACATATGGGTGACGTCGGCGCCGACGGAGCCCTCGTGCGGAGCATTTCCCCAACTTTCAAAGAAAGCCTTTGGGAATTGCAGCGCGCATGCGCGGTCCCCTTCCCGCCCAAGGGTGCCATCTTGCTCAGTCTGATGACATAGCTAAAAGACAGCAAAAAAATGAGCAAACACAAATCATAAGACTGCAACTCCAAGGGGAGGAGGGAGGGTTATGAGGACTGATTCCTGCTGCTCCTGGAGAACACCTGTTACAGGTGAGTAACAACTCTTTCTCCAGGACCAAGCAGGAAGTCAGTCCTCACATATGGGACTCCCCAGCTTAAGGCTACCGGAGACCTCAAGCGGAAAAAATGAGCTCCCTCTAGCTCGTCAGCACATAAGGAAAGAATCTTCTCTGAGAACGCCCCCGACCGGTAGCCCAACACCAGGGCCGGAGGGTAGGAGTTGTCTAAACCCCAAAGAGATTATGGAGTACTGCCTGTCAGAAAGCAATGTCTCTGCGGGACTCCCTCTCAAGGCAGTAATAGGCCGCAAACGTCTGGCTTGAAGACCAAGTAGCAGCCCGGCAGATGTCTGCCAACGGAACAGAGCGGAGATGAGCCACTGACACAGCCTTCGCCCTGAAACGATGAGCCGTGACTCGACCCTCCAACGAGAGGCCTGCTGCCCCATAAGCCCAGGCGATACAGTCAGCGACCCATATGGACAAAGTATGCTTGGAGACAGGAAGCCCCAACTTATTGGGGTCAAAAGAAATGAAGAGCTGAACAGCCCTCCGGTGCTCCCGCGTACGGTCAAGGTAGAAGGACAACGCCCTCCTACAGTCTAGGGTATGCAGGACCATCTCAGCCCGGCTGGCATGCGGCCTGGGAAAGAAGTTCGGAAGAATCACCTCCTGATTGAGGTGAAAAGGGGAGACAACTTTAGGAAGAAACTTAGGGTGAGTCCGTAAGACTACCCTATTCCTGTAGAACCTAGTGTAAGGAGGATCAGACACTAGTGCCTGAAGTTCACTCACTCGCCTAGCAGAGGTAAGAGCTACCAGAAATAAGGTTTTCCAGGAGAGAAAAACGGAGAGGGCAGGTAGCCAAAGGTTCAAAAGGCGGACAAGTAATCCGCTGTAAGACCACATTCAGATCCCACTCGGGGGCCGGTGGACGCAAAGGAGGCTTAAGTAGAAGGAGGCCTCTTAGAAAACGAGCCACCAAAGGGTGGTTGGAAAGAGGCCTACCGTCCACCGGCGAGTGGTGCGCTGAGAGAGCACTAAGGTGAACTCTGACAGAATTAGACTTAAGGCCCAGATTGGAGAGGTAAAGCAAATATTGCAATACTACCGCTACCAAGCACACCATGCGGAGAATCTACGCCACTTAAGAGCGTAGGATTTCCTGGTGGATTGTCGCCTAGAGGCCAAAACCACATCTTCCACCTCTCGAGGCAGTAGTAGGGGGAGTCAGGACTACCCTTTCAGCAGCCAGGCCATCAGATAAAGGGACTGGAGATTGGGGTGCAAAAGAGTCCCCTGCTCCCGAGACAGGAGATTGTGTTGAAATCCCAGAGGAAGAGAGGTGTCCACCGCTAGCTGCAGCAGAAGCGGGAACCACGGTTGCCTCGGCCACCTGGGGGCTATCAGGATCAATGAAGCCCCGTCCTTGAGGACTTTGAACAGCGTTCTGGACATTAGTGGCGTGGGAGGAAACGCATATAGTAGGCCTGTGGACCACGAGATCAGAAACGCATCTGCTGCTACTCTGAGAGGATGCAGTTGTCTGGAGCAAAATCTCGGTTGTTGCCGGTTCAGAGGACTGGCAAAAAGATCCATGGTGGGGAGTCCCCACCTGAGAAAGACCTGCTGAACCACCAACGGGTTCAACCTCCATTCGTGTGGTTGCAGGATCCTGCTCAGTCTGTCCACCAGGTAACTTTCTTGACCTAGGAGGTAGACAGCTTTGAGGAGGATTCCGTGATTGACCACCCAAGAGCACAGCCGTTGTGCCTCCTGACATACAAGGAAGGAGCCTGTGCCTCCTTGTTTGTTCACATAGAACATGGCAACTTGATTGTCCGTCTGGACCAGTACAGACTGGTGAGAGGCGAGGCGGGAGAAGGCACTCAGAGCTAGGCGTATCGCCCGTAGCTCCAGGACGTTTATCTGTTGAGCAGCCTCCCAAGGGGTCCAGAGACCCTGAGTACATGTCCCTTGGCAATGTGCTCCCCAACCGAGAAGAGAAGCATCTGTCGTCAGCACTTGAGAATGCGGAGGGGATTGAAAAACCACTCCGAGTACCAGATTTGGAAGATGAAGCCACCATTGCAGAGAGGAGACTAGCAGGTCCGATATTTTCACTGAGTCCGCTAGGCTCCCCGTGGCCTGATGCCACTGAGTGCAAAGGTTCCACTGAGCAGGCCGCATGTGCAGGCGGGCATTGGGGGTGACATGAACCGTGGAAGCCATATGGCCGAGTAGTCTCAGGAATTGCCTGGCAGAGACCAGGGAATTGCTGCAAAACTGCCTGGCCAGATCCATCAGCCTGTGGGCTCTGTCCATAGGCAGAAAAGCCTTCACTTGAAGAGTGTCTAGTCTGGCTCCTATGAATTCTAAGTTCTGGGACGGGAGCAAAGTGGACTTTGCGAAGTTTATGACAAACCCCAAGTGCTGAAGCAGAGCCACAGTGCGAAGGGTGGCTTGATTGGCCTCCTGGGAAGATTGGCCCCTTATGAGCCAGTCGTCCAGGTACGGAAACACAAAAAGACCTTGAAGCCTCAGGTAGGCCGCCACCACTGCCAGGCACTTGGTGAAGACCCTGGGAGAGGAGGACAGGCCAAAGGGTAGTACTCTGTACTGGTAGTGGTTTCCCCCCACAACAAAATCTGAGATATTGTCTGTGGTCTGGATGAATAAGGATGTGAGTATACGCATCCTTTAGATTTAAGGAGCATAGCCAGTCTCCCTGCTGGAGGTAGGGCAGCAGGATTCCAAGGGTAAGCATCTTGAACTTTTCCCTCTCCAGGAACTTGTTGAGGTTGCGCAAGTCTAGGATGGGTCTGAGGCCCCCAGTTCTCTTTGGTACCAGAAAGTACCTGGAATAAAAGCCGTGACCTCTCAGGTGGTGGGGCACCGGTTCCACAGCCTGGTCCTTTAGCAGACTTGCTAACTCCTGAAGGAGTAGGTCCCTGTGCAGAGGGAGTCTTGGAGGCTCCCCTGGAAAACAGGAGGGAGGTACCTGGTGAAAATGGAGAAGATAGCCCTTTTGGACTAAATGAAGAACCCAGGTATCTGATGTGACGGCTGACCACCTCTGTGGGCAAAGTGGGCCAGCCGGCCTCCTGTGCTGAGAAAAGCCCGCTGAGAAGAAGAGGCTATGCTTTCTGAGTCAAAAACCCCCACCCTGCTGAGCAGGGGCCGGTGTTGGTGGCTTGGGGGCCTTCTGCCTACGGGGCCCATGACCCTGCCCCTTGGCCTGCTGACCCTGTTGGGGAGCTGCAGAGGCCTGATAATGATAGTGTTGCGGCCGGTTCCTTCCTTCCTGCCAAAGGTCGTATCAGAGTTTTATGTAAATCAGACTGTTACTTTGCCAGTTTTTTGACAGCAGTCCTCAGATTCTGCCTTAGGGTAGGTTGCATCGTTTGGACATTCGCCGAGCATTGAGGGCGTACCTGCGTAGGACCGTGAGTTTTCGCAGGTCAGATAGGCTCTTTATCCTCTTCGGCGGACCTCGGAAGGGTCAAGGGGCGTCTAAGGCAACATAGCTCGTTGGTTGAAGTCGGCGATAGCGTCTGCTTATATTTTGAAGGGCAAAGAGGTTCCCGTGGGGTTCAGGGCTCTTTCGACGAGAGCTCAGGCTTCTTCTTGGGCTGAGTGCCAGTTGGTGCCAGCGGTGGAGATTTGCAAGGCAGCGACCTGGTCTTCCCTGGATTCCTTTGTGAGGCATTACCATCTGGATGTACAGGCGGAGAAGGATAGCTGTTTTGGATCAGTGGTACTTCAGGCTGGCTTAGCAGGTCCCTCCCGATAAGGGTTTTTTGATCTTCACTGCTCTGTTACTTACCCAGTGGTCCGGGACTAGCCTGGAGGGACGATAAGAAAGAGTAAATTAGACTTACCTGCTAATTGTTCCTGAAGGAACTCCAGGCTAGTCCCGTAGCCCTCTCGGTTTTTGACTAAAGGCTGCAGCCTGAAGCACAGACAGTTACAGGTAAGAGAGTGCTGGGGGCGGTGGCGCAAATTCTATACACCTAAAAGGGAGGAAGGGAGACCACCTGATGGTGGGCGTACAAGGAGACGGGGGACTGCAGCTGTTTGGTCAGTTGGGTCTCTCGTGTGCGATCTAAGTTTAGTTTGGAAAGTTACGATGATTTCGATAGTTGAAATGTATTTTCTACTTTATTGTTGCTCTGTTGAGTCTGCTTTGTCAATAGGTTACTGGTGTCAGGAGGCGGATCCGGTGAGGATATACCGGTGACATCACAAAAGAAATGATGTTTTTTTTTCTCAGTCTCCAAGCTGCTAGAGGATGGTGACAACCCCAGTGGTCCGGGCCTAGCCTGGAGTTCCTTCAGGAACAACAATTAGCAGGTAAGTCTAATTTACTCATTTCAATTACCCCAGTATTGACTGGGCCAGTGTCACAGCAGGACATGCCAAGTTTCTAGATGAAATAAATGACTGCTTCTTGGAGCAGCTGGTTCATGAACCGACCAGAGGGGAAGCCATTTTGGACCTAGTCCATAGTGGAACACCAGATCTGGTGCAAGAGATAAGGGTGTTGGGGGCCACTTGGCAATAGTGATCATAGCATGATCGGCGTTTGATTTAATTAATGGAGAAGGGATGGTAAGAAAATCCACAGTACTACCTTTTAACTTTCAAAAGGGAGACTATGATAAAATGAGGAAAGAAAAAGCTAAAAGGAGCAGTTGCAAAGCTTAAAGACTTACATCAAGCTTGGGTGTTGGTTAAAAATATTATCTTGTAAGCCCAGACCAGCTGTATTCCACGCTTTAAGAAAAGTGCAAGGAAGTCCAAAAAACTTCCAGCATGGTTTAAAGGTGAATTCAGAGAGGCTGTTGCCAAAAAAGCATCTTTCAGGGAATGGAAAAAAGAGCCAAATGACAAAAACTGGAAACAGCAGGAGCACTGGCAAATTAGATGCAGGGCATTGATAAGGCAGGCAAAGAGAGAATTTGAAAAGAAACTTGCTATGGAAGCAAAAATGCATAATAAAGACTTTCAAGTACATTTGTAGCAAAAAACCTGTGAGAGTCAGTTTGGACCATTAGATGATAAGAGTGGTAAAAAGAGCACTAAGAGGGGACCAGGCCATAGCGGAGAGACTCAATGAATTCTTTGCTTCAGTCTTTACTGAGGAAGATGTAGGGATGTTACCCATAACTGAAGTGGTATTTAAAGGTACTGTGGAAGAACTGAAAGAAGTATCAATACACCGGAAAGATGTATTATAACTATTTGATAGACTGAAGAGTAGCAAATCACCTCGACCGGTTGGTATTATATTCAAGGGTGTTGAAAGAACTGAAATATGAGATTGCAGACCTGCTATTAGTAATCTGTGAACTATCATTAGAAACATCTATAATACCTGAAGATTGGAGGATGGCCAATGTAACTAGAATTTTTAAAAAGGGTTCTAGTGGTGATCCGGGAAACTACAGACCAGTGAGACTGACGTCAGTACCAGGAAAAATGGTAGAAACAGTCATAAAGAACAAAATTACTAAACATGTAGGTAGTCGTGGCTTAATGGGAGATAGCCAACATGGCTTTAGACAAGGAAGATCTTGTCTTACTAATCTGTTATGTTTTTTTGAAGATGTGAATAAACAGGAAGACAAAGGTGAGTCGGTTGATATAGTGTATTTGGACTTTCAGAAAGCCTTTGACAAAGTCCCTCATCAGAGACTTTTGGCAAAACTAAAGAGTCATGGGATAGGAGGCAGTGTACTATTGTGGATCAGGAACTGGTTAAAAGATAGAAAGCAGAGGGTAGGACTACATGTCCAATTTTCCCAATGGAGAAAGGTGAATAGTGGAGTACCCCAGGGATTTGTGCTGGGTCTTCTGCTTTTTAACATATTCATAAATGATCTGGAAATGGGAATAATGAGTGAGGTTAGCAAATCTGCAGATGAGACAAAACTAAAGTTGTTAAAACCCATGAGGATTGTGGAAAATTGCTAGAGGATCTTCAGAAATTGGAAGACTGGGCATCCAAATGGCAGATGAAATTTAATGTGGACAAGTACAAAGTTATGCACCTAGGAAAGAACAACCCAAACTATGGTTACACGATGCAAGGTTCCACATTTGGATCCACCACCCAGGAAAAAGATTTTGGCATCATCGTGGATAACATGTTAAAACCCTCTGCCCAGTGTGCAGCGGCAGCCAAGAGAGCAAATAGAATGCTAGGTATCATAAGGAAAGGAATGGAAAATAGAACAAAAGATGATATAATGGCTCTGTATCGTTCCATGGTGCGACCACGCCTTGGATATTGTGTGCAATTCTGGTCACCGTATCTTAAAAAGGATATAGCATTATTAGAAAAGGTACAGAGAAGAGCCACCAAAATGGTAAAGGGGATGGAAGGATACCCCTATGAAGAGAGCTTAAAAGGTTAAGACTCTTCAACCTGGAAAAGAGACGGCTGAGGGGACTTATGATAGAGGTCTATAAATTAATGAACAGAGTGGAATGGGTAAACGTAGCTTGATTGTTTACATCATCAGAATATAGAAAGACTAGGGGACATGCAATGAAGCTACAGGGTGATCTATTTAAAACTCATAAGAGAAAATATTTTTTCACTCAACGTGTAATCAAACTCTGGAATTGTTACTGGAGGATGTAGTAAAAGCTGTTAGTGTACCTGGGTTTAAAAATGATTTTGACAAGTTCCTGGAGGAAAGAACCGGCCTCGGGGGGGGGGGGGGGGCGCTTTCAAGATGGCGGCAGCACTCTTTGCTGTGTGAGCACAATTCTTTCTATGGGTAAAAAACGGAAAGGCAAATCAGGACTGGTGCCCTCCCAGCCCTCAGCTGCCTCGACGCTGGTTTCTGTTGTATCTGGTCCTTTGGACTCTTACCTACTTCGTGCCGCACGGAGTTCAGACGCGCCTGGTGGAGTGAGCCGGCTAGCGGTTTCATCAGAGCTGGAAAGCTCGGCAGCCGCTTCAGCAGTATTGTCCTCCCCAGTATTGAGCCCGGCGCTGAAGGTTCCTTGAAGCTACACGTTGCCGGAGGGCTTCCAGGAGGTCTCCTCCCCTGCAGTGTCGGTGAGAGGCGATACCTCATTTGGGCCAGGAAAAGGTGGGCTCGAGAAGCCGATTTGTGGAGCTGAGACTGAGCTCCCGTGTGTTCCATCTTCAGCGTCTGAAGGAGGGGTGTCTGCGGTACAGTTTCTTTTATCCGCACGGCGAGGTGAGTCGCTGGTACAGATGGAGGAAGTTGTCCACCCGTTGGAATCAGACTTGGTTTTTTCCCTGCAGCGTCCGGTGAATTTTACGTTAGAGTCTATATGGAACGCTATTGCCTCGTTAGGTGAAGCCTTGTTTCCTCAAATTTCTTCTTTATCAACTAAAGTAAACACGACGATGAGAATTGTAATTGAATTGGAGCAGAAAGTGTCTGGAATGGCGGTTGAGGAGGAAGATATACGGAATAGATTATCCAGCTTGGAAGATCAGTCTGATACTTTTAAAAAGTGTTTTCTATCTGTACACATGAGGCTGGAACAACTGGAAAATTTTTCTCGTCTCAATAACTTGAGAATTGTCAACTTTCCTAGGTCACCCTCTATAAGTGCTAAGGATATGTTTAAAGAGTATTTACTTGATATATTGGGAGTTTCTCCTGAGTTAATGCCACCTTTGGCAAAAACTTACTATCTACCTACAGGGAAGCGTGTTACTTTTTGGAGGGTGGATTAGATCAAGGTGATATTTTAAATGTTACTAGTATGTTGGAAAATTCTGGCACTGATTCTTTGGAGCCTTCCACTTTACTTGTAACCTTTGCCCTACTCTCCGATAGAGAGTGGCTATTAAAGCTTTTTTTCCGTAAGAGAAAGGTTCCTTTTCGAGGCTTTGCTGTCCGTATATACCCAGACTTATCAAGAGAAACACAGAAGCGCCATAGGGAGTTTCTTTTGTTACGATCAGGGGTCTTACAGCTGGGGGGGCTTTTTTTCCTTAAGCATCCTTGTAAATGCTTGGTAAAATATCAGGCTGTTTTTTATGGGGGTTTTTAGCCTTCCCAGCTATTAGCCTTTATCAGTGCCAGGCGACTAGAATCCTCTGTTGTCACCTCCTAATGAGCTTATGTTTGAAATGTCTGAATTTGATTAGCTGCTTTTTTTCTTGCATATTTGGTAGTATGATTGTGTGAAAGGCCCCCTTGTGTTGTGGACTTGGGTGGATTGACACATTGTTTTTTTTTTTTTGCTTCATGAGATTGTTTATCTTTTCTGACTTGTTTTTTCTCTGTGTCATCCAGTTTCTTCAAGAGAGTGTTTTGTTAACTTTCTTGACTTAATTGTAACATTTTCATAAATAAAAAATTAAAAAAAAGTTCCTGGAGGAAAGGTCCATATACCATTATTAAAGGGGCCCCTGGATATTTCTGCTTTGACCCAATACAAGCATTGTGGAACCTGTGTCTTTTGGGGAACCTGCTAGGTACTTGTGACCTGGATTTGCCACTGTTGGAAACAGGATAACTGGGCTTGATGGATCTTGGTCTGACCCAGTAAGGCATATCTTATGTTAATATGTTTGACCTCTGTCATTTTGTTGAGTTTTAAACATGTTTGGTAAGGGTTTTGATAAAGTTGCCATATCTTTTTATAGAGCCTACTTGCAGGTGAAAGGGCACAATAACGAAGCTATGAAAAAAAAAAGGCGGTAGCAACTATTCAGATTACAGGTCTGTGCTCTTCATTGAGCTCAGAGATGGTCTTAAGAGCAGGAAGTGAGGTATCATATTTTAGCAGTATGTCTACTGGTAGACAAGCTGACTGGTGCGGGGTTTGACCATCGGTCTGCCTTGGAGCTCTGCAGGAAAATTAACTTCGAGTTCTGTGGGGACTTTCTGCCGCAGTAACTGGTCCAAGGGTGTGACTAGCAACCTTCCTATCAGTCACTACCTTGTTTTGCATCTGGCCTCTCAGGTAAATAGCTGCAGTGGGAAGATTCCGTCCTAGTTTGCGCTGGTGCTCGCCTAATGGCATGCAGGCTGGGATAGGTGTATATTTGGCCTTCCCAGTTTTTCCTGAGTTATGCGTCGTGCCTACACCATCATGCTATCGGAGGGGCACTCGAGGCTGCCTCTCCAGAAGGCTTTCATGAGAGACAGCGGATATGCTTGGCTTCCACAACATTCCCTAATGCTTTAGTTACATGTTTGCGGAACTCTAGTTGCCTTGAGTTTCCTAGCGAGAGTACCTATTCCTTTTCATCATATTTTTGTAGGGCTATTTTAGATTTGCTATGATTCGTAATTGTGGTAGGGATTGCTGTTCGAAGGTGTTCACTCTTGTGTGTTCTCTGGAAACAAGTACGAAGTCAGTCCTCACATATGGCTGATGTCTGTGCTGATGGAGCCCACGTGGAAGCATTTCCCCTGCTTTCAATGAAAGCCTTTGGGAAATGTACCACTTATGCGTTGTCCCTTTCCCGCCCAAGGGTGCCATCTTGCCTCAGTCTCCTTTTCTCTGTGGAACCTTTGGACATCTGTCCAGTTTGCCCCGGAAAAAGTGTGATTTTTTGATACCTTTCTATCCAGTCTGCACACTGGTTCCTTTCCCGCCTCCGAGCCAGCTCACCTTGGCATTGCCCCTTGGGTTTGTCACTTTGTGTTTTCTTCGATCCTTCGACTGGTGTTTGCACCCTTTTTCGGCCATAGGCCTCGGACCCCTGCCAGGCAGCAGGGCCCCCCTTTTTCCGATGGCCTCCAGCGGCTTCAAGAAGTGCGATCGGTGCAGCAAGATCTGCATGATTGCTGTCTCTGGTGCCTTGGCCTGGAACACAGCGACTCAGACTACAAACCTTGCAGGACAATGACCCCAAAGGCCCTTAAGAGCTGTCAGCAGCAGCAGGAAAAGTTTTTTCCAAAAGTCCGACGTGGCGCCGGAGTCTCTGGCGATACCCCACTCAGAGCCCCCTCTGGTACCTGGTTGCTCCATGAAGCCTGGTCCACCTCGGAGTCCCATGGCCATGGTTCCTGAAACGCAAGAAGTTGAAGACCTCCATGGAGACTGGGTCCGGGAAGATGGGACAATCCCACTCCAGGCCCCACAATCTCCGGCATGAGTTGGAGGAGTCGGAGCGGGAGCAGCCTCACAAGCTGCCTCAGAAGGAGGCGTCGGTACCCACTAGCCAGCTTTGGACATCCAAGGCCATCACCGTCGAAGACTTCCCCTCGGCAGAACCGGCACTGGACCTGAAACCCTCAGTGTCTGCTTCGAAGGCTGCGGAGCCAACTGGCTTGGAGACCAGGATGGTGGCCTTAAAGTGCAGTATCTCTGCCCTTGTGGTCCAGCAGCAGGCATTCATGCTCGGTTTGTCCAGTTCATCTGCCTCGACAACAGGACCCTCGACATCGAGTTGATCCTTGAGCACCACCGGCCTTGAGAGAGCCATTGGCATCAGACGAGGTCCCTGTCCCATTCCTTGGGTCACCGGTCCTCTCCGGCAAGCTTACAAGGCTCGGACCGCAAGTTCTCTGGAGGCGCCGGGCCCCTGGGCTTGGACCTAAACCGCGGTGATGACAAAGCCTCGGAATCTGCTTTGGACTTCCAGTTTGATTGGGAAACCGAGGATGAGGAGTCCCTGGACACTCGGCACTACCGAGACATATCTTCGGACCTATCTTCCCTGGAGAGATCCTCTTCAGGAAACCCATGGTGGACAAAGCAGCGGAGGTAGAGACCGAGTTCCTTATGAGGATCAGACTCTCAAAAAAGACCTTGGTGCAAGCCCATAAGAAGCCCTTCTTCCTGAGCAAAAATGGTGACTTTGGCAACATCTCACAGTTCGAGGCCTCCTTGGCCCCACAGCATGGCCAACAGCACAAGGGCAGGGGCATGGCTCCCATAAGCAAAACACCCCCAAGTTCCAGGCGCCGACTCCAGCTCAGCCTGGGGGGAGCTTTAGACGCGCTGGGTGTGACCTCTTCTCTCCCAGGAGGTGCCCTACAGCCCACAGGGGGGCGTCTGGCCCTGTTTGCCCACAGGTGGTCCTCATCACCACTGATACCTGCGGTTCTACAAGTGATCAAGGAGGGCTACCTCCTCCACCTACAGCAGATGCCATCCTCATACTTGCCAGGAGAGCTTGTAAGACCTTTCCTTCAGCAGACCCTGCTTCTCACAGAGCTTGCAGGTCTCCTAGAGGACAAGGCTGTGGAGCCGGTGCCAAAACATCTCTGGGGCACCAGGTATTTTTTCATCCCCAAGAAAACAGGGGTCTCAGGCCCATCCTGGATCTGCGGGATCTGAACAAGTTCCTGATAAGGGAAAAGTTCAAAATGCTGTCCTTGAAACATTGATGCCATTCTTCCAGCAGAGATGCTATGCTCCTTAGACCTGAAGGATGCTGACACACACATCCTGATCCATTCCAGCCACAAAAAATACCTCTGGTTCGTATTGAGAGAAGAGAACTCCCAATGTAGGGTGCTGTCCTTCAGGCTGTCCTCATCACCAAGGGTCTTCATTAAGTGCCTCATGGTGGTCGCATCCCACCTCTGTCTCCAAGGGGCCTTTGTCTTTCCCTATCTGGATGACTGGCTTATAAGGGGAGGCACAGCTACAGAGGCGCAACACGCCACAGAGCGCACCATCAATGTCCTGCAGCATTTGGGATTTGGCATCAACTACCCCATGTCCCCTCTCTCTCCGGCTCAACGCCTGCAGTTTATAGGGGCTCAGCTAGACACCCTCCAGTCCAAGGCCTTCCTCCCTCAGGAAAGGTCAGAATGCCTCAGGGGGTTAGCTGCAGAGGTGCAATGACACAGGTCGCTACTCACCTAGCTTCTCCTCTGCCTGTTGAGCCACATGGTCTTTACAGTTCACGTGACCCCATATGCTCGACTGCACATGAGAGCGGCTGAGTGGTGCCTCCACTCTCAGTGGACACAGGTCACAGGCAGGCTCTGGTTCAGAGTGAGAGTGACCCGCCAGCTGGTGGACTCCTTTGGATGGTGGCAGATTCCCCATCACCTTCAAGCCAGGATGCCCTTCCAGGCACCCACTCCCCAGAGGGCCCTCACCATGGATGCCTTCTTACTGGGTTGGGGAGCACATTGCAAGAGCCTGCAGATGCAAGGCAGCTGGTCCGAGACGGAATCCCAGATGCAAATCAATCTGCTGGAGCTCTGGGCGATATTCTTGGCTCTCCGAACCTTTCGCCACCGGCTGTAGCACCAGTTGGTGCTGGTCCAGACCGACAACCAAGTTGTTCTACGTGAACAAGCAAGGGGGCACGGGGTCATGTTCCCTATGCCAGGAGGCAGTAGCTCTCTGCTCCTATGCAACAGCAGAGAGATGCTCCTAAGAACAATCTACCTCCTGGGCCAAGACAATGCCCTGGCAGACCAGCTGAGCAGGGTCCTCCAGCTGAACGAGTGGTGCCTGGATCCTCAAGTGACCACCTGGCTGTTTTCACTTTGGGGTGTCCCCCTAGTGGATCTGTTCGTCAGCCAGGACAACACGCAGTTTCCCTGCTTCTGCTCCCACCAGCTGCACCCGTCCCGGGTGACAGCGGATGCATTCCTGATTCCATAGACAAAAGGCCTCCTTTACGCCTTCCTGCTGACACCACTGGTTGCCAACTCCCCTTATCAAGGTCCAGTGTGACAGGGCATCTCTAATCCTGGTAGCCCAGGCAACCCTCGTTCCCACTGCTCCTCTCTCTGTGGGTGGCATTGCTGATTCTCCTGGGCCAAGCCCCAGGACTATTCTCACAGGAGCAGGGCTCTCTCCTACACCCCAACCTGGTGTGCTTGTCGTTCATGGCTTGGCTGCTGAAAGGATAGCTTTAGCTCCCTTCTACCTCCCATGGAACATGGAAGAGGTTCTTCTGGCCTCTTGTAAGGCTTCCACAAGGACGTATGCTTTCAAGTGGTGTCAATTCTTGGTGTGGTGCGCCAAAAGATGGGCAAACCTGTTCTTGTGCTTGGTACAAGTGGTACTCTAGTACCTGCTCTACCTGTTGCAGGTGTGTCTAAAGTCCAACTCTGTCAGAGTGCACATGAGCACTATGACAGTGCACCACCATTCTGTTGAGGACAAACCGCTCTTGACTCAGCCCCTTGTAGCTCTGCTCTTGTGGGGCCTCATGTTATCCAGACCCCTTATCCACCCTCCATCGGCAGAGTGGTATCTCAGCGTGGTGCTCTTGCAGCTTACTAAGCTGCCATTTGAGCCCCTGGCTACCTGCCACTTAAGGTACCTCTCCTGGAAGGTTGTCTTCCTTGTGGCACTCACATCAGTGAGCTCCAGGTTCTGATGGCAGAGCCCCCCCCCACACTAGGTTCCACACCCCACCCAAGTTTCTGCCGAAGGTGGTGTCCCATCTTCTTCCCGAGGCCTCATACTGGCAAGGCGGAGAAAGTCCTCCATACTCTGGACTGTAAGAGGGCCCTGTCCTTCTCTCTGCAAAGGACTCAGGGCCACCACAAAGCACCTCCAGCTTTTCGTAACCTATGACCCCAGTTGCCTGGGGCTCCCAGTGACTAAACAAACTGTCCACTTGAGTAGGGGAGGATCTCACTGGACCAGAGGGTCATAGTGCACCATGTCAGAGCCATGGTTACCTCCGTGGCATGCCTTGCTCCTTACCTGTGACGGAAATCTGCCGGCCGCCACTTGGTCTTCAGTCCATACCTTTGCAGCTCACTACCGCCTGGAGAAAGAGTCCCGACAGGACGGTGCCTTTGGCCGGGCTGTGGTCCGTAATCTCTTCGGATTGTAAGCAACTCCTGCCCTCCGACCCTTCTATGTTCAGGCTACTGGAGTGCTGGTTCCCCACCAGTACTTGGGTCTTGCAAGAGTGTCTCAGTAGGGACTCAACAGCTACAGCTCATGGCTCACCCTTTGCAGATCACCGTGGTGTTTTGTACAGGTTCTCGGTAGCCTGTAGCCTGAGAATCCCATATTTGAGGACTGACTTCCTGCTTGTTCCTAGAGAAAGCGTAGATCTCCAGGAACAAGCAGGAATGTAGTCTTCACATATGGGTATCATTGGTACTGACGGAGCCTGCGCGGGAACGCTCCCCAGCGTCCAATTAGAAAGCTTTTGGGAGCATCCCACAGCGCCTGCGTGCTGCCTTCCCGCCTTTCCCAACTGCCTCTCTCCAGTTCTTCGTTTTCTGCGGAGCCAGCAGGTCATTGTTCCTGTCACCGCAGAAAACTTTTCCTTATTCTCCTTCTTTTTTGTGGTCGCGTCTGCCTTACTCGACGCTATACTGGTACCGCCGGTTCTTTCTTTCTTTTAAAATAAAACAAAATATATAGTATTTTTTTTCTAAACTTTTCTTTTCCAGGTGCACGCACCATTTTGGGCCTTAGGCCCAAAATGTTTCCTCCACTATGGCAAAACCCGCTTCGAGTTTCAAAAAGTGCACCAAGTGTGGCGGTACCATCTCTGTCACCGATACCCATGAGTGGTGTCTCAAATGTTTAGGTCCTGACCACTCCATCTCCGAGTGTATGGCTTGTGCCATGATGTCCAAGAGGGGTCGACAAAACCGAGCTGCTAAGCTCAGCACCCTTTTTCCCTCCGATGCAGCTTCTGCCTTACTTCTGCCTTACTATTTAACATTTATATGCAGCCTATCTGCTCTCTGATCCGCTCCCTAAATGTAGAATGCCTGGTGTATGCTGACGACATACTACTATACATTCCTTTTACCATTGAGCAGCCCGATTTCTCCCCTATCATCAGATGCTTCGATGCAGTTGCTGAATGGCTCCTCACTCAAAACCTGAGGATCAATCATAACAAGACTGATGTCCTCTTTGTAACTAGGAACCAGAAGTTCGTCACACCTCCCTACCTGCAAGTTAAAAATGCTGAACTCAAAACAAGAGACACAATCAGATATCTAGGAATTACTCTAGATCGGCGTCTGGACATGACAACCCATGTAAAGGCTGTTACAAGATCAGTTTACCACAAGATACGAACCCTCCGCCACCTCCGCCCTCTACTAGATTTCTCGGACTATCGAACGATATTTCAGGCCCTAGTAATCCCACATCTCGATTTCGCAAACATCATCCTTCATGGCCTCCCACAGACAACCCTCAACCCGCTTCGGCTGGCCATGAACTCAGCTGCTAGGGTTTTAACAGGTGTATCAAAAATGGAACATTTAACACCAGTGATGAAAGAGTTACACTGGCTACCACTACAAGCCCGAATTCAATACAAGGTACTAGTCATGACTTTCAAGGCACTGAACAACCAGTCTCCTACACCTGTCAGCAACATGATTAACAATATTCCTGAAAACAGAATAAGACGGCCTGCACTACTCAACATGTTAATAGTACCCAAATTTAACACAAGGTGCACAAAGACAACTACTAATAGAGCTTTCTCGATTTATGCTCCGACAACCTGGAATGAACTTCCCACCTGGATCCGATCCATACCAAGCCTCACCACATTCAGAAAAGAAATAAAACACCATCTATTTCAAATCTACTATCCCGAAACCAGTCCTGAAAAACACAAGTTGCAGGCATCCACCCCCTATTCTAATCATCCCAACGCACTAACCCAACATGAAAACGGTTAGCCGCCCTCTTCCTATGGCTGTATCCTGCCCCCCATCTGATCTAGCTATAACCAATCATCAGTTGTATATAACTCTATGTAAATTTTATATGTATATATCTTATAAATAGTTTCCCCCCGTTATTCTCCCGTTATGACTGTACCCCTGTTCTATGTAAGCACATTGTGTTATGTAAAAAACATTGTTGCATTGTTCAGTTGTAATGTAAACCGCATTGATCTTAATAGCGCGGTATATAAGAAAAGCAAATAAATAAAATAAATAAATTCTGTGGCATCGACGTCTTCCAGGGCTTCGTCTTCCTCCCATGGATCTCAGGTAACTAAACATAAGTCTGGCCGGCCCTCAAAGGGTAGATCTCCTTCCAAGCATAGAGATGCCTCTGGCGTTGCCCTTGAGGGTTCTGTACCGGCAAAATTGCCCCGGCGGGAGGCTTCGGCTTCCAAAGCATTATCGGGGCTCCAGGATGTTCTCGAGGCCTCAACCTCGGCAGAACTACTGGTGCCATGCTCTGGGGTACCGGCTGCTTTCTCCGGTACCGATACCCAAGCATCGGCAGCATCGATAGACCAGAGGTTCCTGGCTATTGAACACAGTCTGACAGCTCTCCTTGCGGCATCGACACCCTCGGAACCGCGTCAAGACAGTTCAACCGGTACCAGCACCGACCCTGGCACCAGTATCGGTACCGGTACCGACAGCATCGAGATCAGTGTCTGCTTTGCCAGCACCCAGTCATGCGATGCTTTCTGGTACCGATATACCGGTACCGATTCCCCCCGGTACCGACTTAGGTCGGTACGAGTATCGGGCTCTTCAAGAGCATCCAGACAGAAGGTACTTCGAATCCTCGGAGGAGTCCGAGGATTCTTACAGCTCTGTCGGTACTGGAATACTTCTCCCGGAGGAGCCTTCCTCTCTTAAACGTAGGATGTCTCCTCCAGAAGTTATCTTCTTTCAGGATTTTATCAGGGAGGTGGCTTGAGGTCTTTCCATTACTGTGGCTCCCGAAACAGAGCCCAGGGCAAAGGAGTTGGAGATTCTACAATATCCCAAAGCTCCTAAAGAGGCAGCTGCTTTGCCTATCCATGAGATCTTACATGATCTCATGCTAAGAATGTGGGAAACACCTCTTTCCACCTCTCCTCACTCTCATAGACTGGATACTATGTATCAAGTCCCTCCTTGTCCTGGTTTCCAAAAGACTCCGCTTCCTCACCACTCTATTGTAGTGGAATCAGCTATGAGAAGAATCAGGAGTATAAAGAGGCATGCCTCTAATCCTCCAGGACGTGAGTGTAGAACTTTGGATGCCTTTGGACGTCGTACTTTCCAGGCTTCCATGCTTTCTGCCAGGATCAGTTCCTATATTTTATATATGGGAATGTTCCTTAAGGAAGTCACAGGAGATTTAGAAGTTCTGAGCCCTCTTCTTCCTAATGATAAAAGGCAGGACTTTCTCACACTGGTTAAACATGCCCAGGATGTCTCTAAGTTTGTCAACCGTGCAGTTTTTGACTGTTTTGAGTGCATAAGCAGGACTTCTGCCATTGCCATAGGTGCACGTAGAATTGCCTGGCTCCAGGCATCCGATTTGGAGCTCTGGGTGCAGGACAAACTGGGCAATATCCCCTGTACAGGTGAGAATCTATTCGGCAAAAATTGGCAAGAAAAAGCCAATGAGTTGGATGCTGACAACTCCACTTTGGATAGGTTATCCAAAGCCACAGCTGATCCTGCAAGGAAGAAATCTTTCAAGAAACCATTCTTCTCAAAGAAGAAGAGGTTTTATCCCTCTTATTCCCAGCAGGGACGTCCTGCAGGTCAGCCTGCCTGAAAGAGTCAGCAACCACCTAAGCAAAGGAAAACCAAGACTGCTAAGCCTCAACCGTCTCAGCAGTCTCAAGCCTCCACAAGGCCTTTGACTTCCATCTAGAGAACTTAGCCTTCCTGGCTCTCAATGGACCAGAGCCTTCCACCATTCCAGGAAGGTTGTGTCACTTTGCCCCCAGATTGGGGCAGATAACAGCAGATGGAGGTGTCATAGAAGGACAGGAAGAGCTTCCTACAAGACAAGGCTTGCAACTCCGAGATTCTGCGAGCCGAGCATATCGCTACCAAAAACACAACTTTAAGGGTAAGATCTTTTAAGGATGCCTCCGCTAATGGTTCAAACGGCTCTCTTCCCAGGACGTCAAGCACAAACGGAAGACTCCATCTGGGCACCACCTGCCGACATGGCAGACGAAGTAGCGAAACCGCTCATAAGAACCGCTTAATATCTGAATGAGACGCTATTGCCTGTCCCCGAATCTTACCTCTATAGCATGACACCGCTGCTACATGCACACGCAAGGAAGCGGCTGCTAAGCCCTTTTCTAAACCGCCTTGCAAAAAAGCCAATACCTGAGGAACAGATGCCCGCAATGGCTCTACCTTTCCATCCGCACACCAGGCTTCAAAACACTCTCCAAATACGCACATAAGCTAACGAAGTAGAACGCTTTCTGGACTTCAACAAGGTGGCTATGACCGGTGCCGAATATCCCTTGACCCTCAGCCTAGCCCTCTCAAGAGCCAAGCCGTAAGCGAGAACCAATCCACCTGAGGCATTTGCAACGGTCCCTGGGATAGCAGATCCTCCCGCAGTGGCAGCCGCCACGGCCTGCCCACTATGAGCCTCAACAGGTCCGCGTACTAAGGTCTTCTTGGCCAGTCCGGCGCTATCAACAGCACCGTGCCCCTGTGCCGCTGTATACCCCTGCCTATCAACACCAAAGTGGAAAAACATACAGGAGTTATCCTTCCGGCCATTTCTGTATGAGAGCATCCAGACCCTCTGACATTCGCTCTCTTCTTCTGCTGTAAAACCGCTCTACCTTGGCGGACTGGTATGTTGCCATGAGGTCGATCACCGGAGTCCCCCACCGTTGTACCAACATCTTGAACACGTCCTGATGGAGGACCCACTCTCCCAGATATACCTTCACTCGACTCAGGAAGTCTGCTTCCACATTGTCCACTCTGGCTACATGTGCCGCCGACAGCGCCTTCAGATTCTGTTCCGTCCTCTTGAACAGCCTAGCCTCCTCCATGGCTACACTGCCGGTGCCGCCTTGCCGATTGATATAGGCTACCGCCGCGGCACTGTCGGATAACACCTGAACGGCCCCATTTCACAGCATATCCTGAAACGCCTGCAACGCTAGCCGTATGGCCCTCAACTCCAACCTGTTGATAGACCAGGTCTTCTCCAGTTCGGATCAGTGGCCCTGGGCGAATTTCCCTTGCACATGAGCACTCCAACCGGATAGACTGGCGTCCGTCATCAAGGGCACCCAAGGAGGCGCCTCCAACGGCATGCCTCTGCTTAACACGTCCACTCTGATCCACCACCGCAACGCCTGTCTCGTCTCTGAAAGCCAAGGCAAATGATGCGACAGGGGATCGCGCTGATGAGGCCATCTCCGGAGCAATGCCCTCTGCACCGTCCTCATGTGCGCTCTTGCCCACAAGACCATCTCTATCATTGCCACCATAGTCCCAAGTACCTGCATATAGTGCCACGCCACGGGACAAACCCTGTGCAGAAACTGTCGGATGAGCGACCTGAGCGCTCTAGCCCGGTGCTGCGGAAGATAGACCCTTCCTGCCTGTGTATCAAACAACGCTCCCAAATACTCCAGCTTTTGTGAAGGGACCAAATTGCTCTTGGACATATTGACCACCCAACCTAGACTTTGAAGAGCTACCACCCTCGCTGTAGCCTTTTCGCTCTTGACCCGGGACTTTGCCCGGATCAACCAATCGTCCAGATACGGGTGCACAAGAACGCCCTCCTTTCGCAATGCTGCCGCTATGACTACCATCACCTTGGTGAATGTTCTTGGGGCCGTAGCCAATCCAAATGGTAACACCCAAAACTGAAAATGCCCTATGGGCACTGCAAATCTGAGGAACCTTTGATATTCCCGCCGAATTGGGATATGCAGATATGCTTCAGAGAGGTCCAGGGATGTCAGAAACTCTCCCTTCTGAACCGCCACTATTACCGACCGGAGCATCTCCATACGGAAGTGCTGTACCCGCAGACAACGATTTACCCCCCTGGGGTCTAAAATTGGCCAAGTCCCCTCCTTTTTTGGAACCACGAAGTATAAGGAGTATCGACCGCATCCGTGTTGGTCTCGAGGAACAGGCTCTATCGCCCTGAGAGCTAGCAAGTTCACGACCGTCTCCTGAACGGTGTTGCATTTGACCAGCGACTTGCACGGGAACTGAACAAAAAATTCTCCGACCGGTCGCTGGAACTCCAATGCATGCCCTTCGCGAATGAGTTCCAACATCCAGTGGTCAGATGAAATTTTGACCCAGGCAGGGGAAAACTCCCTCAGGCGACCTCCAACAGGAACCAAGGCTGCCTGGATCCTCCTGATCTCATTGCGACTTTTGGAAATTCAAGGAAGAGGCCCCAAAACCCCTCCCTGCTCCTCGAAAGCCCTGGTTTCTGGCCGGGAACCTTACCCTGTTAGCCTGACCAAACCTTGGATATCGAAAACGCCAAAACTCCCGCTGCTGCCCCTTGCCCGCAGTAGGAGGACAGCCATGCCTTGGATGGTCTTCTGGAAGTCTTCCTCCTTTGGACTCCCCCAGATCCTTCACCAGCTTGTCCAAATCCTCACCAAATAGCAACTTCCCCCTGAAAGGAAGCTTGCTTAACCTGGATTTTGAAGAAACATCCGCTGACCAATTGTGCAGCCAAAGATAACGACGCGCTGCTACCACCGAAGCCATGCTCTTCGACAAACCGCGGATAAGATCATAATGGGCATCTGCCAAATACGCCGTTCCAGACTCCAGCCGCGCCGCTTCCCCCGAGTCCTCCCTGCTCGGATCGCTTTGCAGCCTCTGAGACCAGCGCAGGCAGGCTCTAGCTACCCAAGCTCCACAATTAGCTGCCTGCACCGACAAGGCATTGATGTCAAACACCTGTCTCAGCAAGGTGTCCAGCTTTCGGTCCTGTGAGTCCTTGAGGGCCGCAGCCCCCTCTACTGAAATGGTAGTCTTCTTAGTGACCGCCGAGACGGCCGCATTCACCTTAGGAGACTTGAATAGCTCCCGGTCCTGGTCTACAAGGGGGTATAGCCTCCCCATTACCCTAGACCCCTTGAGTGCGGCCTCAGGCAGATCCCACTCTTCTTGAATCATCACTCTATGCACAGGGAAGGCCCTCTGGGTCTTCCGAAAAACGTGCAAAAATGGATCCTCCAACGTAGCATCTTCCGCCGGCTCTGGCAACGGCATGTTTGACGCCTTGAGCGCCTCGTCTATGAGAGCGGGCAGTTCGTCCCTCCTAAACACACTCACAACTCTGGCCTGATCCTCCTTATCAGTAATCTCACCTTCCTCCAACTCATCTCCCAAGTCCAGGTCCAGTTCCCCCCTCATCCGACAGACCCCCTTCGGAGTCCACCTTGGACCTCTTGGTGTTCCAGCAACCCCTGAAGCTCCCTGTCTCTTAATTCCATGGACCTCACCTGGGTTACTTGCCCCAGGCCCATACCCTGGCTACCAAAAGCCTGCTGAATCAGGTCCACAAACTCTTGTGAAAAAATGGTTGCCAACCCTCCTGGTAAGGTGGCCAGCGCCACCGGGGGATCCGGGACCGAGGAAAGCCCTGCCACGGGTTCCTCTAAACCTACCCCAGATGCCGCAGGCTCCTGCCCTGCTTTTGTGATCCACTGACCGTCAGTTGTACTTTCCAGGTCGCGCTCCATCGCGGAAGCCCCCTGTGCGCACCTCTTGCAAATTCCGGTCTCCCCCGAATTGCTCCGTCTGAAATAGCAAATCAAACAACGCGGCTTGGATGGCATGCCCCACTTCCCAGGGCGAGGGGATACTGTGCCTGAATAACAAAACACCCCCCTAGCGCAAACAGGCCGCGTTCAATCTCCTCCTCCTCTTTTTTTTTTTTTAAACTCAGCCTAAAACAATAAAATTGCAAAAGAAACTCGCCCTAACGCCTATCTAAATGCCAAAGAAAAGCTTACCCCAGACCTGTGCCTTCCTGCGCAAACCCGGCGGTCCTGTCAGGCCTGATTAGTCAGCATGCACTTCCCGCCCAGTCGACACACGGCTGGGCCCAAAGCACCGAATTCGCCTGCTCCGACTTACCTCCTTGTGCACTACGAGGCTCTCTGCCCCCTCCAGGGTCTGTTTCTTCCTCGCGTTCCCAGACGCTCAGGAGCCGGGAAGCCGAACTGACCGCGAAGGACTAATGACCCGCCTTGAGACGGTCTCGCCCACACAGCTTCACCAGCGTGCTCCGACGCACGCAGTCATAGATGGTGTCCCAGGGCCACAGAAACCGCTGCCACCCTGCGCCGCTGGAAGCCTGTCTCTCTCTGCTTACCACCCAGTAAAAGACGTGGAATGCAAAAAAGGACGTGCAAAATAGCTTTTATTTATATATAACACTCCAGCCACTGGCCCGACACAGGCCGTGTTTCGTAAGACCTTCCTCAGGGGCTTAAATGGCTGAAAACAATCACAAAACATATTTAAAACCATACAGAAGAGATAAATAATTAAAAATAAAAATTAAAAATACCAAAGATGAACACGCACCAGCGTGTAAATAAATGAACTAAATAAAATAATCTTTATGTGTAATATTAAAGTTACTGTCACATCCTCTCAGAGCCCCTGAGGAAGGTCTTACGAAACACGGCCTGTGTCGGGCCAGTGGCTGGAGTGTTATATATAAATAAAAGCTATTTTGCATGTCCTTTTTTGCATTCCACGTCTTTTACTGGGTGGTTCTTTGCACGTGGTTTTTTGCTCTCTTCGTTGGTCTCTCTGCTTACCGACAGGACTGCTGTCAGCGTCGGAAGCAGGAGAACCGCCCCACCAGATGCAGCACCGTGGCCGGGACTCTTCACAGCGCCGCCAGGCAGAACATCTGTAGGCGCTGACTGACTGCCCCAAATCAGGCGGTAAGAGCTATCGCTGCTCTATGCCCCGAAAAAAGAAGGGTAAGGAGCGGATAGGGGGGAAGAAGGGGGGGGGCCTAGAAGGGGAATGGAGGAACAGGGAGAAAAAAGGACCTCCTGAACAGGGCCCCACAAGCTTACCAAAAATAATTCCCCCCCCCCCTTTTTTTTTTTTTTTAAAGGATTCAAATAAAGGTAAACCAAAGCAAACTAAAATAAATATAAATTTAGACTAAAGAACAACCCATGCTACACCTAACCACTCTCCTTAATTGCTCCTCTGCTGTGCCTGGACCTCCAGGCTCAACAATCCTCCAGCTGCTTGGAGACTGAGGGTACTGGTGTCAGGAGACAGATCCGGTGAGGATATACCGGTGACATCACAAAAGAAATTATGTTTTTTCTCAGTCTCCAAGCTGCTAGAGGATGGTGACAACCCCAGTGGTCCGGGACTAGCCTGGAGGGACGATAAGGAACACCATTATTATTACTGTGCTGTAACGTTTGTTAGCTTCCCTGATTTCTTTGAGCATGTCATCATCCATTTGTTCATTCAGGCCAGGCGGTCGATAGTACACCCCCACTGCCATCGCCTTCCCCTTTTTACATAGAATTTCAATCCATAGAGATTCTACAGCAAATTTTGTTTCCTGCAAAACTTTAATCCTTTATGACACAATGCCCTCTCTAACAGAGCACAACTCCACCAATTTGATCTGCTCTAGCATTACAATATAGTTTGTACCCAGGTATCACAGTGTCCCACTGGTTGTCCTCCCTTCCACCATGTCTCTGAGATACCAATCATATCTAACCTCTCATTTAGTGTTATATATTCTAACTCTCCCATCTTATTTTTTAGACTTCTAGCATTTGCATACAAGCATTTTAGAGTCTGTATTTTATTCATATTTATCTGGCTATCGGTAGAAAGGGGTAATTTGGGATCTTTAAGCTCTGTCTGCTCCGTACTCAAGAGCATTTTGGCTACTTTTGTCTTTATTAGAACCTTTCTGCTGATATACCCTAACTTCATTCTTTTGGTAGTATCCTTCACGGATACATTGTTCCGAACCATGCACTCTTGGGCAACTGTCGGCTTTCCCCTATTATCTAGTTTAAAAGCTGATCTCCTTTTTAAAGGTTAATGGCATTAATCTAGTCGAGAACCTAAACTTCCAGTCACATATAAACAAAACAGTAAGATCAGCTTACCACAAACTATGAATAATTCAAAAGCACAAACCACTGCTAGATGAGAATAACTTCCATACAATCTGCAAAGCCATGATAATGCCACTACTGGACTACTGTAATGCAATCTATCAAGGCCTTCCGAAACATAGTAACATAGTAAATGACAGCAGATAAAGACCAGCATGGTCCATCCAGTCTGCCCAGCAAGATACGGCAAGAGTAGGTGCACACTATCTATCCACTATAATTAGTACAGAACACAGAGGCTCAAATATTAACTAGTACAACAAGAAACATTCGCGTATCCCCAACCCTGAAACATTTACGCTGGTTGCCAGTACTATAAAGAGCCAAACTCAAATCATTGATCATCATTTTTAAAATATTTCACCATCTAGCCTAGTCAGCCTTCAACCATTGATTGATAAGGACCCAGAAATCTGAATCCGACTAACATCAAACAAAATCTTACTATTCATCCCAAAGGTCAAAACAAAAGCCAAACAACTAACTTGCTATCGGGCATTCTCTCTTTATGTTCCAACACCGTGGAACTCTTCCTGAGAGCCTAAGAGCTATCAAAGACCTGCAAGATTTCAGAAAAGCTATAAAAACATTCCTCTTCTTGGAACGCTATGCCACAACTACCTGACTCATGACTTGTAGCCCTGACCCCACCCCTGTCTAGTATAATTGCCCTGCTTTTAACCTACTCCTTCCTATGCCCTCTTACAATTGGGTTCTTATAATTGTACTCCTATTATCACAATTTATCCCACTAAATGTTCCTCATTAATACTGGTACATCATATTACCTAAGTTCTAAAATGTTTTATGTTTAATCCTCCAAGTTACTTGTCTCTATTCAGTATAAAGTTCTGCTATAATGTAAACCACCTTGAATTTAAGATGAGGCGGTATAGAAAAAGCGTAGTTACTCACCTGTAACAGGTGTTCTCCAGGAGCAGCAGGAATCAGTCCTCACTTATGGGTGACGTCGGCGCCGACGGAGCCCTCGCGGAGCAATTTTCCCCAGCTTTCAAAGAAAGCCTTTGGGAATTGCAGCGCGCATGCGCGGTCGTCTTCCCGCCCAAAGGTGCCATCTTAGCCAGTCAGATGACATAGCTAAAAAGACAGCATAAAATTTTGCAAAAAGAACATAAGCAGACGATTGCAACTCCAAGGGGAGGAGGGAGGGTAGTGAGGACTGATTCCTGCTGCTCCTGGAGAACACCTGTTACAGGTGAGTAACTACGCTTTCTCCAGGACCAAGCAGGAAGTCAGTCCTCACTTATGGGACTCCCAAGCTCAAGGCTACCGGAGACCCTAAGCACAAAAATGAGCTCCCTCTAGCTCAGCAGCACAGAAGGATAGAATCTTCGCTGAATTATCACCCACCGGTAGCCCACATCCGGGATGGAGGGTAGGAGTTGCTCAGACCTCAAAGAGATTACGGAGGACTGCCTGTCCGAAAGCACTGTCCCTACGGGACTCCCTCTCGAGACAGTAATGGACCGCAAAAGTCTGGCTCGAAGACCAAGTAGCGGCCCGGCAGATGTCTGCCAGCGGAACAGAGCGGAGGTAAGCCACTGACGTGGCCTTTGCCCGAACACAATGAGCCGTGACTCGACTTTCTAAGGCGAGTCCGGCTGCCCCATAAGCCCAAGAGATACAGTCCGCAACCCAGATGGACAGAGTACGCTTGGAGACCGGGAGCCCCAATTTATTGGGGTCAAAAGACACAAAAAGCTGAGCAGCTTTACGGTGCTCCCGCGTACGGTCAAGGTAGAAGTTTAAAGCCCTTCTACAGTCCAGGGTATGGAGGACCGTCTCAGCTCGGCTGGAGTGTGGTCTGGGAAAGAAGGTTGGAAGTACCACCTCCTGATTGATGTGAAAAGGGGAGACCACTTTAGGCAGAAACTTTGGGTGAGTCCGTAGGACTACCCTATTCTTGTAGAACCGAGTGTAGGGGGGATCAGACACGAGGGCCTGCAATTCACTTACGCGCCTAGCGGAAGTGAGGGCTATCAAGAACAGTGTTTTCCAAGACAGAAAACGGAGAGAACATGTAGCCATAGGTTCAAAAGGCGGACAGGTGATCCGCTGCAAAACCACATTCAGGTCCCAGTCCGGCGCTGGCGGGCGCAGAGGTGCTTTAAGTAGAAGGAGACCTCGGAGAAACCTCGCCACGAGAGGGTCGCTGGAGAGAGGTCTACCGTCCACCGGCACATGATGTGCCGAAAGAGCACTGAGGTGAACTTTGACGGAGTTGGACTTAAGTCCCAGATTAGAGAGGTGTAGCAAGTACTGCAAGATCACCGACACCGGGCAGGAGAAGGGATCCTGCGATTGTTGGGTACACCAGACTGCAAAGCGACGCCATTTAAGGGCGTAGCATTTGCGGGTAGAAGGCCGTCGCGAAGCCAAGACGACCTCCTCCACCTCCGCCGGCAGGAGAAGGGGAGCAAGGACTACCCTCTCAGCAGCCAGGCCATGAGGTTGAGAGACCTGAGGTTAGGGTGCAGTAGGGACCCCTGATCCTGAGTGAGGAGATCCGGTTGTACCCTCAGAGGGATCGGACCCTCCACCGTCAGTTGCAGCAGGAGCGGAAACCACGGCTGTCTGGGCCAGCGAGGGGCCACCAGGATCATAAAGGCCTTGTCTCGGAGAACCTTGAAAAGAGTCCGAGAGACCAGCGGGATGGGAGGGAAAGCGTACAGAAGGCTCCCCGACCATGAGATCAGAAAGGCGTCCGCCGCAACCCGAAGGGGGTGCGGCTGACGAGAGCAGAAGCGAGGAAGCTGCCGGTTGCGAGGACTGGCAAAGAGATCCATCGTGGGGAGGCCCCACTTGAGGAAGAGCTTCTGAACTACCAAGGGATCCAGACGCCACTCGTGCGGCTGGAGAACCCTGCTGAGTTTGTCCGCAAGGCCATTGTCTCGGCCCGGGAGATAAACTGCCTTGAGGAGAATGCCGTGACTGACGGCCCAAGAGCAGAGCTTCTGTGCCTCCCGGCAGAGGAGGAAGGAGCCCGTGCCCCCCTGCTTGTTCACGTAGAACATGGCAACTTGATTGTCCGTCTGGACAAGGACGGACTGGTGAGAAGTCAGGTGGGAGAAGGCCTTGAGAGCCAGGCGGATCGCCCTGAGCTCCAGGAAGTTGATCTGCTGAGCAGACTCCCACGTGGTCCAGAGGCCCTGAGTACGTGCCCCTTGGCAATGCGCACCCCAGCCCAGGAGGGATGCATCTGTTGTCAGCACCCGGGCCGGCTGAGGGGACTGGAAAGGCATTCCGAATATCAGGTTCGGTTGCTGAAGCCACCACCGGAGAGACGAGATCAGCGGCTCGGAGACGCGCACAAGGTCTGTTAGGCCGCCTGTGGCTTGTCGCCACTGTTGGCGGAGACACCACTGTGCAGGCCGCATATGCAGGCGGGCATTGGGGGTCACATGGACGGTGGAAGCCATATGGCCGAGTAGTCTCAGGAAGCGCCTGGCGGAGACCAGGGGCTGGCTGCGAAAACGGTCGGCTAGGTCCATGAGCCGTTGAGCCCTGTCGAGCGGTAGGTACGCTCGCGCCTGAGGAGTGTGCAGCCTTGCGCCGATGAACTCGAGATCCTGTGAGGGGAGCAAAGTGGACTTTGCGAAGTTTATGACAAAGCCCAAGTGCTGCAGAAGAGTCACCGTGCGGTGCGTGGCGCTGGTGACCTCCGGAGCTGACGCCGCTCTGATGAGCCAGTCGTCGAGGTATGGAAAGACATAGAGGCCGTGAAGCCGGAGATGGGCCGCCACGACCGCGAGACATTTTGTGAAGACTCGCGGTGCGGAGGACAGGCCAAAGGGCAGTACTCTGTACTGGTAATGATTTCCTGCCACCACAAACCTTAGGTATTGGCGGTGGCTTGGGTGGATGAGGATGTGCGTGTAGGCATCCTTTAGATCCAAGGAGCATAGCCAATCTCCCTGCTGGAGGTAGGGCAGAAGGATTCCAAGGGTAAGCATTTTGAACTTCTCCCGCACAAGGAACTTGTTGAGGTTGCGCAAGTCCAGGATGGGTCTGAGGCCTCCTGTTCTCTTTGGTATCAGAAAATACCTTGAATAGAAGCCTTGACCTCTCAGGTGGTGTGGCACCGGTTCCACCGCCTGTTCCTGCAGAAGACCTGCTAACTCCTGAAGGAGCAACTCCCTGTGCAGAGGGGGGCGCGGAGGCTCTCCCGGAAAATAGGAGGGAGGGACCTGATGGAAGTGGAGAAGGTAGCCCTCTCGCACGACCTGAAGCACCCAGGCATCTGCGGTGATGCTGGACCACCTGTGGGCGAAGTGAACCAGCCGGCCTCCGGTGCTGGGGGGAACCAGCGGGGGGGGAGAGGCTATGCTGAGCGAGTCAAAAGCCCCCACCCTGCTGAGCAGGGGCTGGTGGTGCAGGCTTGGGGGCTTGCTGCCTACGGGACCCGTTACCCCGTCCCTTGGCCTGCTGGCCCTGTTGGGGAGCTGCAGGGGCCTGATAATGGGGGTATTGTTTGTAGGCAGCCGCCTTCCTCGGGTAAAAGGACTTTTTCCCCGAGCCCTTCTTTTTCTGGGAAGGGGCGGAGGTCTTCCTAGAAAGCCTGGTCCTGGTGAGAGTCTCAGTCTCAATTTGTGCAGCCTTTTCCGCCATGGGCTTGCCAAAGAGGTTCTCGCCTCGGCAGGGGACATCGACCAACTTGTCCTGTACCCAGGGCTCAAGGTCGGACGACTGAAGCCAAGCCTGTCGGCGGGCACCGATGCCGGCTGCGGCTACGCGAGCCGAGGCTTCAAAGCCATCATAGGCTGCTCGGGACATGAACTTTGAGCATTCCCGAATGCCCATGGACAAGGCTAGGAACCTCCGCAAGGGCTCCTCGGAGAGACCAGCGGAGAAACCGGCTAGCTCTTTAGCCAGATCCCGGAGATACATGCCCATGTATAGCTGGTAAGTCTGGACACGACATGCGAGCATAGAGCCCTGGAAGCACTTCTTGCCAAGGCCATCCAGGTTACGGGCCTCCCTTCCAGGAGGCACCGAGGAGTGCATCTTCTGGCTCTTAAGACGATGCATGGCCGATTCCACTACCATGGAATGGTGTGGCAACTGTGCCTTTTGGAAGCCAGGGCTCTTGCGGACCCGATAGATAGAATCGACCCGCTTGCTCAGGACCGGCGAGGAGGCCGGACTCTCCCACATGCGGAAGAGTAGTCGTTCCAGCATAGGAGGAACCGGCACAGTAAAGTGTTCCCTCGCGGGAGAGTCATACTGGAGGGCGTCGAGCTCTTCGGCTCGAGGCTCCTCCTCGGGATCCGCCGGGAAGGCCAAAGCCTTGGCCATATCCCTAACGAAGTCCGAGAACCGGGCATCCTCCGGGGGGGACTGCTTCCGAGGCTCGGACTCCGGTGAGTCCGATGGGACACACCGAGTCCGGAAAGAATCAGGTGACTCTTCCTCCTCAGACTCCCAGACCGACTCCGACGAGGACTCGGTGGGGTCGGCCCGGGCAGGGTGCGGCGCCAGCCGCCCCGACGCCGAGGGAGTCGGCGTCGGCGACCTCGGTCCCGAACGGGAGGCCGAGGGTGACCTCGACCGAGGATCGACTCGAGTTCTCATCGACTCGAGGATCGGCTCGGTCTCCGGGGTCGACTTGGACGTCGACGTCCCGGCGGTCGGGGCAGCGACGCCAGCGAAGCCAGCGAGCAGTGCCCTCTGCTGGTCCATGAAGGCAGACAGTCTGCTCTCCAAGGCCGTCAACCTGAGTCCGAGCTCAGGTGACCCAGCAGTCCCCGACTCGGGCCCCGACGGCGTCGGGCCCGACGTCGGCTGTCGCGGAGGCGAGTCCAGAAGGACCACAGGACTTACCCGGGCAGGCATCTCCGACTCCAGGCGAGGTCGCTTCGGGAGGTGTTCCTTCTCCAAGGACCCGGGGCGGCTGTCGGGGCTATGCGACCTGGCCCTCGCGGAGCCAGGAGCGTCCACCGACGCCGCCCTCGCGGGTTTTTCCTTCCGACGATGGTCCCCGGAGGGAGAACCCCGGTCGGAGGAGCTCCGGCGACGGTCCGAGCTGGAGCCTTTCGACACGGAGGCCTCCGACGAGGTCCGGGTACGGCTGGGGTCAGCGAAGATTCTCTCACGCTGATGCCGCCGACTTCTCAACGCCTTCGAGGACAGTTTGCTGCAGGGCCCACAGATCAGTTCCTCATGATCCGGGCCCAGGCAGCGGAGGCAAAAGTCGTGTGTGTCGGTTAGTGACATATTTCGGTCACACCGACCACACCGCTTAAACCCACTGGCAGCCATCGGGGGAAAAAGGGCCCCTGCGAGGTCAAAGGACCGGGCTGCCAGGGAAAACGAAAACGAAAGCTGACTAAGTCAGAAAAACCGAAAAAACGTAAGAGGACTCGAGACCGGCGTCGCGAGTCCGGCGGGAAAACGATCGGCGTCGAACCGAAAGAAAAAAGGATAAAATAAAGAAGAAAATCAACTTTTTCGCGGGGACAAGACGGGGACGTCTGTAGGGCTCCGCGGAAAAAAGAAGACTGGCTAAGATGGCACCTTCGGGCGGGAAGACGACCGCGCATGCGCGCTGCAATTCCCAAAGGCTTTCTTTGAAAGCTGGGGAAAATTGCTCCGCGAGGGCTCCGTCGGCGCCGACGTCACCCATAAGTGAGGACTGACTTCCTGCTTGGTCCTGGAGAACCATTTAAATAAATAAGTGCACCTGAGGCTAGAAAGAGAAACTGATGCCTTCAGAAAAAAAATTTACCCTATAACAAGCCTTAAAACCATAATTTGTGCATGAACAACCCGAGTCAGGCATTGATGGACCAATGCTCAGATTAACCTTCATACCAGAACCATCCATTATGCCACTAAAAGCAAGAAAAAAAATACAGATCTTCTGGACAGCCTGGAGCTGGCATATGAAAAACAGAAGCCCCCAAGCGACGTCAAACTAGAACCATGTGGTGTGGTTCTCGACTCTGCTCTTTCCTTTCAGGAACACATTTCTTCAGTTGTCCAACGGTCTTTTCTCTCTCTTAAACAGTTACGAGCTGTTCGCCCCTTTCTCTCTCCTTCTGCACTAGCCACACTTCTGCTTTCCTTAGTTATATCCAGGCTCGACTATTGCAATGTCGTCCTGGCGGGTCTCCCAAAGTCACAAATTGCTCGAATCCAGCGTATTCAGAATACCGCAGTTCGTCTCCTCACTCACGCTTCCCGGTACGATCACGTCACCCCTCTCCTCCTACAACAACATTGGTTACCGGCAATGTTCCCTCTAATTTTCTGTGGGCTGTGTGCGCATAAAATATCAGCTGTGTGCAGCTTTTGAAGGAAGGTTAAATTTTTGTGCGCCACATAACGACACTTGGAGTTATATACTTTAAAATTTGACTACATGTCAGAATACAGTATGTACACCACATTGATTTTAATCAAATTAAATGAAAATAGACAATTACGAAATGAAGTGGGAAATTTCTAGTAATTACAATCATAACTTTTAAATTTTAAGATGTCTGTGTTGTTTTCTATCAGAATCAGAGCCGTAATTTTTGTGCGCTCTGTTGTAAAGTATGTGCGCTCGCCCGGCGAGGTGTGTGCGCGCGCACACGCGCACAGCTTAGAGGGAACAGTGGTTACCGGTACCTTTTCGCATCCACTATAAGATTCTTGTCTTTGTTCACAGGGCCCTCTTCACAGGTATTCCCCTCTATCTTGCCGATCAGGTTCGCTTTCATACCCCCCACCGTTCCCTTCGTTCTATTCATCTTAATCGTATGTTCCTTCCCCCTCCCTCACATGCCCATTTGGAATCCACTCGTTCTTCCGCTTTTTACTTTTTAGGTCCACGATTATGGAATTCACTCCCTCTTTCCCTCCGCTCTGAAACATCTCTCCAGCACTTTAAAACGAAGCTCAAAACCCATTTGTTCACTACAGCATTTAACCTCCCCCCATAAGCCCTGCCCTTATGTTTGCTTTTCTTTCTTACTCTTTTTTCTGACCTGCCCTTATTGTCATGTCTTTTGTTTTATTTGTCCTGTCATTTTCTCTTCTTCTTTACTGTTTTAATTTGATGGCGTTCTTTTCATATTTCTGCAGCCTGTAATTTTAATTGTGAACCACCCAGATGCCTAATATGGTGTGGGTGGTATATCAAATTTTAATAAAACAAACATAAAACATGACAGAAATTAAACTGCTCAGGAACTTCCCCTGTAAGGATAGTCCCCCCCCCCCCCAAAATAAGTGTGTGAAGAAAAATCTTAGTTCAGTCCTTGAGCCACCTATAATCTGGGTATTCAAACCATGCACTCAAAGAAGAACAGACTTGTAAAGAGCCAGGTCTGAGATGTCAAAGGGCATCTCTCAACCTTTTAATAAAGCCTCTAAGAAAACCAGTTACCTCCTAAACATCTCCGCCAAAGATAACAAGAAAAATACACCATCTACAAAGTCAGCCTAAGACCTAACCTCCATTACCAAGCATATCAGGGAACCTGAAAAGCCCCTAAAAACCCAAACATCTAATGAACAGGAGAAAGGCTGAGAAACCCTACCAGCGTTATGCTGATCCTTTATCTCATACTTCTTCCTATATTTAAAAAGGAGAAGACAGCTTCATATCAGCACCGAACTCACTTAAGAACACCGAGAGCAACCACAGGAGAAAGCTCTTCACCAGTCGGAAAAATCTAGACATGTGGATCCCAGTTCCATTCAGGGGCGGAAAGGTCAGTTCTTTCATTTTATTTATTTTTTATCATCAAATAGCCACAGACTCAGAGGCATTACAGGCTGCTAAAGTAATATATTTGGAGCATTCCTTGACCATGGACACCAGGGTCCAGAATCGCTGAAGAGATTCCTTGGACAGACAAGCCGAGAACCAAGCCAATTCCTTGGCCAGGTGTCAGGTACATGCCCATGTACAGCAGGTAAGCCTGGATTCAGGCCACAAGCATCGAGCCCTGCTAACACTTTTTACCAAAGCCATCCATGGTGTGGGCCTCCCTGCCAGAAGCACCGAGGAGTGCATCTTTTGGCTCTTGATCCAATGCATGACCAACTCCACCATCATGGAAATGTGTTGTGTCTTTTGGAATCCAGGACCCTTGCACACTTGATACATGGAATCGAGCCACTTACTCACAATGAGCACCAAAACAGGCAACTCCCACAACCTTTACAATGAGCGTTCCAAAATAGGGGGAACGAGCACAGTGAGTGCCTCCATGGGAGGGGTATCATACTGCAGGACCTCAAGATCCTCCGCTTGAGGCTCCTCCTCAAACTCCGCAGTGAAGGCCAGAGTCTTTGCCATGCCCCGGATGAAGTCCAGGAAGGAGAGGTCCTCAGGCAGGGCCCTCCAACACTCTTGAGGCAGAGACAGGTCTGAGGGAACATCCCTGTCTCGCCAGGGGTCCAGGGACTCGTCCTCAGTCTCCCACTCTAAGATGGAATCAGAGGAGATCTCGAGAACCCGATGGGCCTCATGCGCATAACCGGTCGGGGGAATCAATGGAATCCCGATGCTCTGAACCAGATACACTCATAAGCAAAACCCAAGGCCTCAAGCGGGACAGAGACCGATGCGGGAATCGTCTCAAAGCCGATGCCACTCGAACACCGGCTGGATCTCCTCAGGCAATGCCCTCGCAGTGGAAGGACCAGTCCCCGGGTCCGATGACCCGGCGGAACCGGGCACCAGACCCCAATGCTGCGCCAAGAAGGCAGCAAGGCTGCGTTTCAAGGCTGCCATCCTGACTTCCAGGCCAGAAGACTCTGCAGCCACTGGAGTGGGTACTGAGGGAATCTGTTCCAATACAGGCTCCATCGAGGATTCCTCAATGACAATGGCCTCGGAGGACTGGTGTCGACCCCCCGATGCCAATGGAGTCTCCTCCTGCCAGGGCAGCTTCAAGGGCCACCCCAAGCCATCACCCTGAGCATTGTACCGAGAATTCTGATGCCCAAGGGTCTTACCCAGGTTCCGGCATTGGCCTTCGATGCCGCCACGGGCGAAATGCGATCCTTCTGGAGATGGCTCTCTGAGGATGATGCTCGATCTGATGTCCCGCAACCTCAGGGCTCTGAGTGGTTGCGGCTGCCAGGAGATTCCGAGGTCTCCACAAAGGCCCTCAAGGGCATAGATTCCGCGCTTGAAGCTGGTGCTGAAGAAGAGGTCTTGTGGCCAAACAGTGTCTGCAGCTGCCTTTCACAATTCCAATGACCCTTGCTTGTTATCTGAAGAGCAAGCAGGCAGAGACATCGTGATCGGTTCCGAGGTACCACAGGCAATAGTCATGTGGATCCATGTGGGACATGGTTTGCCCGCAATGGTCACACTGCTTAAATCCACTAACCAAGGACATAGTGGGAAAAACGGTACCTGTGATATCAAACTCCAAAGTCCCAGTTAGGGAGGGCATGTGGAAAAAATCCCACACACCCGAGAACAAGAAAAATGAAAAAGGGAACGCAAGAAAGTGTAGTTACTCATCTGTAAAAGGTGTTCTCCAGGGACAGCAGGAATCAGTCCTCACATATGGGTGACGTTGGCATCGATGGAGCCTGTGCAGATTCACTCCCCAGCTTTCAAAGAAAGCCTTTGGGAGTTAGACTGCACATACGTGGTCACCTTCCCACCCAAGGGTGCCATTTTACCTCGGTACGACGACACAGCTTAATCAAGCATAAAAATAAAAAACAACTCCACGTGGAGGAGAGAGGGTTATGAGGACTGATTCCTACTGTCCCCGGAGAGCACCTGTTATAGGTGAGTAACTACGCTTTCTCCAGAAACAAGCAGACGTCAGTTCTCACATATGGGACTCCCAAGATAAGAGCCATGGGTGACCCAAAAGGTGAACCGCGAAGGGCAGCAAGGAGCACTGAATGACTTGAATTTATTTATTTATTGCTTTTATATACCGCGCTTTTTAAAATCAGTACGGTTTACAGATAACATTCGTACAGAACAGAAGGCCTGTTATGTACTTACAGATGAACGGGTTAGACAACTTGGGATTCAAACTGGGGTGACTATCTACAATATAAACATAAGTTGTCTGTTATTTACAGTTGGCCTACTGGGTGTGTGGAGGGTGGGGTTGAGTTACTGGGCTGTGAGTAGTGTAGAAGGAAGAGGTGGTGTTTTAGTGCTTTTCTAAATTGAGCAAGGTCAGTGATCACACGGACAGTAGTTGGGAGTGCATTCCAGCAGCTAGGAGCATAGAACTTAAAGGCTCTTTGTTGCCTGGGTGCATTTTGTATTTCATTGGGGGGTCTGTAGCGTGTTGGTGGCGAATGTCCTCCTTGCTCTGTTCGCTGGAGTGGGGTAGAGAAGGTCCGCCAGGGAGTTGGAGGATATTTTGTTGATGGCCTTGAAGGTCATCAGGACTACTTTATAGATGAGCCGGCAGCAGATTGGTAGCCAATGCAAGCCCTTTAGGATTGGGGTAACGTGGTCCCTTCTGGCAGCCCCCGTGTAGGAAGCATGCAGCCGCGTTCATTGCTAGCTGTAATGGGTTTAGTGTATTCTTGGGGAGTCCGTGCAGGATCACGTTGGCGTAGTCAAAGTGGGGGGTCACCATCGCCTGAAACACTGTTCTGAAGTCATCTGGTTGGAGCAGGGTCGGAGATGTCGCATTGTTCGTATTTTGTGGTAAATTTGTTTGATGGTGTTGCTGATAAGTGCTTTGAATTCGAGGTGCTGGTCTAGCGTAACTCCTAAGTAACGGATGGTGGGTCTACTTGGGAATTCAGCGTCTCTTATCTTTAATGTCGCTGGTGGAGAGAAGGATTGATTTCTTGTAATGAACAGTACGTCCGTCTTGCTGAAGTTTATCTTGAGGCTCTGTGAGAGGAGCCAGTCAGTCATGGCCTCGAAGCATTTTACTAGTGGGGAGAAGTCCGGATGGTCCAGTGATACAGCCCAACATTGACGCTGGAATCACCTCTCTGCTAGCCTGGACACAAAGGGCCGGAGAGAAGGAGTTGCCCTATTCCACAAAGAGGAGATGAAGTACTGCCTGGCTGAAGGCGCTATTGCGCCGTGAGCTTTCCTCCAAGCAGTAATGCGCTGCGAAGGTATGGAGCAAAAATCAGGTCACAGCCCAGCAGATGTCCAGCAAAGGGACCAAGCACAGGTGTGTCACAGAGGCCGCCATGGCACGCACATTATGCACACTAACACGACGCTGCAGGGAGAATCCAGCCTGCTTGTAGGTGAAAGAGATGCAGTCTGCCACCCAGGTAGATAGGTTACGCTTGACAAACAGTTGCGACAACTGGTGATGACGTTGTGTCCTCTGAAGGTAGGAAGACAATGTCCTCTCTCAATCTAGGGCTACAGAGAGGCCTCTGCTTGGGATGTATGAGGCCTGGGGAAGAAGGTAGGAAGGACCATCTCCTGGTTCATGTGAAGGATGGACACAACCTTAGGCAGGAATTTCTGTTGAGACCGGAGAATGCCCCTGTTTTTGAGGAACCTAGTATAGGGGGCGTGGGCTACCAATGCCTGCAGCTCACTGACCCTCCTGGCTGAAGTGTGCGCTACCAGGAACACTACTTTCCACGACAAGAACTTGAGATGGCACATAGCCAGAGGCTCAAAAAGGGGAGCCATCAGCTTACAGAGAACAATGTTCAGGTCCCATGCCATCGGTGGTGGTCGAACGGAGGGGCAGTGAGAGGAGAAGCCCCTTCATGAAGCAGCCCACAAGGGGGTGCACAGAGACGGGCTGGCCATCGATGAGGTGGTGATGTGCCGCTAGGGCACTGAAGTGCACCCTGACTGAGTTGGACTTTAGACCAGCCCAGAATAGATGCAGAAGATATTGCAGGATGTCCTGCACTGAGCAAGAAAAAGGGCTGAGATTCCTGTCTGCACACCAGAGAATCTACACCATTTGAAGGCATACACTCACCATGTTGAGTCCTTGCGTGATGCCAGTATGTCATCCTCTACCTCCTGGGAAAGGTGGAGGTGCGCTATGACTAGCCGTTCAGCATCTACGCCGTCAGGACGAGGGACTGTAGGTTGGGATAGAGAAGAGTCCCATCCTCCTGTTAGAGTAAGTCCGGGGCCTGGCCCAGGGATTTCAGGGCCGCTCAAGACAGCTGCAAAAGCCATGGCTGCCAGGACCACGAGGGGCAATGAGAATTATGGAGCCCGGTCCGACTGAACCTTGAGCAAGGTCTTGGGAACCAGAGAGGTAGGTGGGTATACATTGTGATAAGGAAGCTTATCATAGCTCAGGAAGGAGCTATAGTAAAGGTGAAGTGACTCTGAACAAGCAACCTGTCAGTTCTGGTAGAAATAAGAAAACAGAATTTTTCCATAAAAGACTATCAGTCCCAGAATGCACCAGGTTTCCAACAGCCATTAGAGGAGCTGAAGTGGGGAAACGTGTGTTCAATCAGGAGGGCTATGAGGTAATCCCCAAGCACTCATCTCAAAGGGCAGGGCCTGATTCAGCACAGCTGCGCTGTGCTAAGGTGGAGCACTCATCTAAGCAGAATAAAGGTAGAGTTTATTCTACAGAGAATCATCTTCATGATCTTGGACAGCTTCATCATCTGGAGGATCATCAGAAGCAGAAGCCAGAGCGGACGGACAGAGAGGGCAAGAAACCCTTTGGAAGAAAGAAGAGAAAAGGAGTCCAGAGCAGTACGTATACTGGGAGACATTCAAAAGGCCAGCATACACCATTGGACTGGGGAAAACCAGAGGAGTGGTGCTGCAGAGCTAGGAACCTCCAGACGGTACCTGTGAGGGAGACGGCTGCACTTGGAAGGGACCCTAGGACCCGTGCCAGAAGGTATGTGAAGAGAGACCCAGTGTCCAGGGATCTGGATTGGAAGGCTGGACATAAGAACTGGACTACATACTGGCCAGGCTATTTAGAGAGGAACTCTAACAGCAATGGAAGCTCAGGTATGAACACTGATCTATGCCCTAGCTATACCCTTGAAAGACAGCAGGGAAACAAGTATTCTCCTGAGAGTGCTCCATTGAGAAATTCCTCTGTACCAATCCATGATATTGAACCCATGATTGTTGAAGAAGGGGGAGGGGTTGTAGATACAGGCTGTGAATACATGGATTGCTCTCTGTCTAAACTCTTTTCGTAATTTACTGTTACAAAGTACAACAACCATCACAAAGAAATACAAACTTGTTCTTTAAATCTACTCAGAAAAGCTCCTGAGTAGGATTTGAGCCAGGCAGTAGAAAGTAAGCCAGCTAAGGGGTTTCAGCTGGATAACTGCTAGCAATTGAGCCTTACCTAATTGCTTGTGAGCTCTGAGGAAATCACTTCTGAGTCTATGTGTGAAGATATAAGAAGTTAACCTGAAAAGAACAGTTTTTCCCTACTTTGTGGGTTTTGTTTGTTGATTAAAGCACTGCTAAGAAAATATTAGCTAGAGCCTACAGAAAAGACCAGTTTGTTACCAACCAGGTCTTTATTCTTTTGATTTGATTGCCTGACAAGTTCAACTGTTGTTTTCCTGATTTTGTTTTTCTAAGTTTTAACACTGAAAGCAAGTATCTGGTTTTATGTGCTACCAAGCATATCTGTGTTGGGAGAAATAACCCCATAAATAAATATCTTATTGGCTTTACACTCAAGCACAACTAATTATTGTGAGCGGCTGTGTCTGGTGTGAATGGACTGCATTTCCCACAATCCCTTGCAAATCATATTGATATATGCCTTTGCCAAGACTGTGAACATTCTCACCCAGGCACCCGTCTGACAACATACAGCAGGCTCCCGGACCAAGACAGGAGAAAGGCATCTGCTGCCACTCGTTCCAGGGCCAGTCTCCAGAAGCAGAAGCACGGCAGCTGTGCATTCTTGGGGTGGTGAAGAGATCCAATGTTGGGCTCCCCCATCATTGAAAGAATGGGGTGAGGCGACACTCACGGGGCTGAAGGAATCTGCTGAGTCGATCTGCAAGCAGATTGTTCTGACCAGGCAGGTAAACCACCCAGAGAATCATGCCCTTCTCCGCAGCAAAGTTCCACAGGTGAACCACCTCCCAACAGAGGAGGTACAAGCCCTTCCCCCCCCCCCCCTGCTTCTTGACGTAAAACATCACTACTTGGTCGTCTGTCTGAACAAGCACAACCTGGCCTGCCAGGTGGGCCTGGAACACCCTAAGGGCATTTCTCACAGCTCTGAGTTCCAGGAGGTTGATCTGGAAGGCACTTTCCTCCTGAGTCCAGGCACCCTGCAACTGGAGACAGTCACAGTGGGATCTCCAGCTAAGCTTGGAGGCATCCGTGGTCAGAATGCATTGGGCCGGTGAGACCTGGAAGGGTAGGCTGTCTGTGAGATTCTATCAGCTCTGCCACCAGGCAAGAGGCCGCAAGAGACTGGGTGATTCAGACTTGATCCTCCAGTCGACCCATGTTTATGTTTGTTTGTTTATGTTTATTAGAATACTTGGCCTGCGTCCACTGAAAGTTGAGGGTCCACTGGGGCTGTCACAGTCAGAGACAGGCCTGCAGGGTTATGTGAACCATCAAAGCCATAGGCACAGCAGGAGATGGATGGACGCCGATGAGCAACTCTGTATCTCTCTTGGTAGGGTTGCCAGATGTTGCATCCGGACTAGAAGGAAAAAAGCTCTGGCCTGGGTCATCCAGAAGGGCTCCTATGAACTCCGGGCACTGAGTCGAGAACAGATGCGACTTTGGGAAGTTGATCATGAATCCCAGATGTTGCAGCATCCTTATGGTGCAGTAGGCCACATGATGTATCTTCACTGGTGAGTTGGCTTTCAGAAGCCAGTCGTCCAGATAAGGGAAGACAAAAACTCCCAGTAAGCGGAGATGAGTGGTGACTACCATCAGGCACTTGGTGAACACCAGGGGGGCCAAGGAAAGGCCAAAGGGGAGCACCCTATACTGGTAATAGCAACCTCTGATAACAAAGAGGAAGTACTGGGGAACCCACCAATGCAATTATCGAATGTTTCCACAAACTTACAATATGGCTAAAAGAACACAATTTAAACATCAATTACTCAAAAACAGACATCTTATATGTAACAAAAATCAAACCTTTATCCCCCCAACATTTACTACACTACAGAACCACAAAATCAAAACAAAAAATGAGGTGAAGTATCTAGGTGTGATTCTGGATAAGAATCTTAGCAGGGAATCTCACATCAAAAACACAACAAAAATAATTCACTACAAGCTTGAGATACTTAAACAACTACGCCCACTGGTTCACCTACATGATTTCATGAGCATAATTCAGGCAATCATTACACCCCACTTTGACTTTGCAAACACAACACTCCAAGGAATAACCAAACAGAACCTTAAAAGACTTCAGATGGCACAAAATGTAGCCGCCAGAACTATCATGAAAGCCAGTACAATAGAACATCACACACCTATCTTAGCTAATCTACACTGGCTACCAATCTACTGCCAAATAAACTATAAAGTCCTAATAACCACATTCAAAGCATTAAACAAGCTGGCACCATCAGTACTGAACCTAATTAGCAAGAAAACACCAAAAATCAACCAAAGGAAAGGTAACGCAAACAAAATTATGTTTCTGAAAGACTTTACAAAATCTAAAAAGTCCAATAACAAGGCCTTTTCACACTCAGCCCCAATCCTCTGGAATGCACTACCCGAAGAAATCAGAATTCTAAGTGATATCAAGGAATTTCGTAAGAAGTTAAAAACACACCTATTTATGACACACTATGGTGACCAGTCAAATACTATTACACAAACAGGCAAAGGTTAATAGAAGATAATAAAATTCTCAAACCAGAAAAAATTAATACAATTAATTGCAATCAAAGAAACACTAATTCTGTTTCTCTACTCATTGTAATATAATAACTGCCAATTATCCTGTAATGCATATAGTTTAATTACAATGCAACAGTTGTACTGTACATAGTTGCTAAGCTCCGTGCAAAGGTTGTTATGCACACAGCTGTTAGATCATTGGTAACAAGTTCTAGTTCTCTGTATTAAAGCTTATGTTCTTTGTATAAAATTCACAGATGTTATATGTAAGATGAACAGGCACTTATTATTGTTTCGCCGGTTTATACCATTGTTCTTTGTAAACCACACCTGATCCATGGGAAAGTGTGGTATATAAGTGTTGTTAAAATAAAATAAATAAAAATACTGTCAGTGCTGGGGATGGATGAGGATGTGGGTATAGGCATCTTTGAGATCCAAGGAGCATAGCCAATTTCCCTGCAGGAGGTAGGGCAGCAATGTTCCAAGGAATAGCATCTTGAGCTTCTCCTTGATCAGAAAATGGTTTAGGTCCCCCAGGATGAGCCAAAAGCCGCATTTTGGGACGAGGAAGTACCAGGAGTAGAACCCTGTGCTCCAGAGGGGCTAAAGTACTGGCTCCACTGCCCGATCCTAGAGTAGGAACTAGTTCCTTCTGCAGGAGCTCTCTGTGCAGGGAGGTCATGGGATGTTCCCCTAGAAAGAAGGGAGGAAGCATCTGGTCGACGTGCATAAGATAACCTTCCTGCACCACCTGTAGCACCCAGCACTCGGTAGTGATGCCTGGCCAGAGATGAACAAAGTAGACCAGACATCCTCCCGTGTGCCTTGCGATCTGGCCCTCTGGGGGAAGACATGCTATGCCCAAGGAGTTAAAAGCCCTCCTCCCAGTCTGTGGCTGGGGCGCTGTTTGGGGCTTAGGGGATTTCTGCTTACGGGGGTCATACCCCTGGCCCTTGGCCTACTGACCCTGTTGGGGACCCCAATAGGCCAGAAATTGGGGGTATTTTTGTATTACTAATTAAAGATTTATTTGGATTTTTTTTTTTTTGGATCAGCAAAGATATTGTACTTTATTATAAGCCATTCTGCCTGTGAGGACAGGATAAGAATTCATCAATTGTAATGTAGAAGCCTTGAGCTGTTTCTAAAACCATGGGGGGTGTCTCCCTTGACAAGGAGTCCTTAAGGCAAACAAATTTATGACAAAAGAACACTTCATCTAGCCTCTGAATGTAGACCATGGGGGATGTGTCCTTTGAGCATTCTCAGATGTCTGACCACAAGGGAGGTGATCAGAAGCCTGCCCGGAAACCAAAGCAAAAAAAGGTGGATGGGGTGGAGAGAAGTTCATGTGAGTCTGACCAGCAAAGAATGTTGTAGGTCAAAATTCTCTAAGCAGGCAAACAGGTTTGGCCGGACAAAACTAGATGAGTGACTCAGCAGCTAACACTGCTGGTCACGAGCACAGATTTGGCCCTGGCCAATCCTGGTGTGAACCATGTGCACAGGATTGGCTCTGACCAATCCTGATTTGAGCATGCAGCGTGTTAACCTATGGCATGCAGCCAGCACGAGTCTGATTAGAGTACTTAACAGGGGGACTTGCAGCAGGAGGGCGGGACTGCAACTGATATACGAGACAAGCGTTCCGGATTTTCCTCCTGAGAGTGATTGCTAAACAGTTCCCCACCTGGAGTGATGAGCTATAATATCCGGTAAAAGTATTAATGCTTACCTTTGTGCTTTATCATTATTTCAAATGGACTTAATTTAATAAAACTCATATTGCATTTACTAAAGTGTCTATGCATAGTCTGTAATGAGTGACAGAGTTAACTCATACTGTATTTGCCAGAATATTTTTTGCCTAGTCAGTGAACTAGTGAGTGACAGGGTTAAAAGAAAAGCGTAAAACTTGGCAATACAATTTTCCATAAGCCTTTTTTCGTCTTTGGGTGGAAGGGCTTTTTCACTGAAGCCTTCTGATCAGAAGGGTCAGCCATCTTCAGGGACAGCCTAGTCCTGGTCATGAACTTTGAATCCAACTTGGTCGCCTTGTCGGGTTCTCTCTCAGGAAGGGACATCAGCCAGTTTGTCTTGCACCCACTGCTCCTAGTCTGAGGACTGTAGCCAGTCCAGGCAGTGGCAACTGATGCCCACTGTGGCTACGCAAGCCATGGGCTTGAAGCCGTCAAAGGCCACTCGAGTCTGGAATTTGAAGCATTCCTTGACCAAGGAGATGAGAGTCTGGAAGCGCTTGAGAGATTCACCTGCCAGCCCAGCTGAGGACCCGGAGAGCTCCTTCGCCAGGTCCCTCAGTATATGCCCACGTACAGCTGGTAAGCCTGGATGCCGGGTGCAAGCATCAAGCACTGGTAGCAGTTTCTGCCAAACCCATCCAGAGTGTGGGCCTCCCTACCAGGGGACACCGAGGAATGCATCTTCCGATTCTTTATCCGACGCATGGCCATTCCCACCACCATGGAATTGTGAGGCAGCTGTGTCTCCTGAAAGCCGTGGCTCTTGCCAACTCGATAGTGGGAATAGTTGCTGGCTCACACTACTGGCACAGTCACCAGGATCTCCCACATCCTGAACAGCAAGCGCGCCAGGATGGCGGGAAATGGCACCACCAGTTCCTCCTTCAGAGGGGCCTCGTACTGGAGCACTAAGCCCTCGACACGAGGCTCATCCTCCAATTCCGCCATGAAGGCCAGGGCGTTCGACATCCTCCGACAAAGTTAAGGAACAAAAGGTCCTCGAGTGGGGACCTCCGGTGCCCCTTAAGGGGAGATAGTTCAGAGGGGACATCCCTGTGCAACATGATGTTAGGCGACTCATCATCCGTCTCCTAGCCTGACTCTGAGCTATACGAGACCTTGCATCCCAGATAGCCATTGGGTTGATGAGCCGCCAGCGCTGAAGGACAGTGAGATGCCCAACCCCACCAACCTGAGATGCAAGTCGCACCTCAAGCAGGAGGACGACTGAAGCAGCTCCGAGCAGGCAAATTGTTTCAGCATAGGCTGGACATCCTCCGGGGAGGTCCTCGCAGTGGAGAGTCACGTTGTCAGCACAGATGACCCGAAGGCTCTGCACCCTGCTGCGCCTCGAGGAAGACAGCTAGGCTGCGTTTCAAGGCTGCCATCCTGGCTTCAATGCCAGTAGGCTCTGCAGTGATCAGTCTGGATCTCTAAGGCATTGAGCCTTGAACCGAGTCCTTCAAAGAGGAATCACCAATGGAGATTGTATCGGAGGACCGAGCCTGATCCCCTGACGCGATGCAAAACTCCTTTCACCGGAGCAGCTTTGAGGGCCACTCCCAGCCATCGCCCTCAGCGTTTGGTCAAGGTCTCCATGGCCGTGTACTGGACGTCTTACCTCTGGCTCCGGGATCGGACTTCAACTTGAACAATGTCTTGGACTCACAGGGGAGGTCCTTCGAGGACGACCCCTGGTCCGAGGCGCCATGTCCTCGGGGCTCGGACCGAGCACATGTGCACAACACCAAGTCGTCAGACATAGCCTCCGACGAGAAAAAGCGCAACGCGGAGGTGAGGGCGAACTTGGGCTGTGTGAAGGTAATCGGGAACAGACTAGTAAAAAGCGCGAAAATGCTAAGAGAAAAAGCGTATAAAAATCAACTTCTACCACGGACAGATAGGATGTCTCCAGGGCACCACGGAAAAAAGAAGACTGAAATAAGATGGCACCCTTGGGTGGGAAGGTGACTGACTATTTGCGGTCTAACTCCCAAAGGCTTTCTTTGAAAGCTGGGGAGTGAATCTGCGCGGGCTCCATCAGTGCAGACATCACCCGTATGTGAGGACTCACTTCCTGCTTGTTCCTGGAAAAATAAGCATGCATGCTCTTGGCAGTACACATACTTATAAAATTACACGGGTACATGTGTGCAAGAAGACTGAAGTGTTTATCACAAAAGATCCACACTTCATACCACCATCTTTCCTACAGGTAAAAGATGCAGATTTGAAAACGAAGCAAGCAGTGCGTTACCTAGGAATCAGCCTAAACAACGATTGAGTATGGAAACACACAAAATGTTACAGAGGCAGTATACCACAAAATAAGGACCCTGCGTCATCTACGTCCACTGCTGGAGGCTGCCAACTTCTGCACCGTATTCTAGGCACTTATCTTTCCATAGTTTGACAATGCAAATATCATCCTGCATGGCCTCCCAAGCTACACGCTTCATCCTCTGCAAATGGCCTCGAATACTGCAGCCCGAACCCCATATGGAGTCACCAGATTTGAACATGTTATGCCCAGCCTAAGACAATTGCATTGGCTCCCAATAGCTAGCCGCCAAAATTACAAAGCCCTCTTGATGACATTTAAAGTACTGCATAACCTCTCTGCAATCTCCCTTATGGAAATCATACAGAGGACACCAAACAATAGAATGAGAAGAACAAACATGACAAACACACTCATCATCCCTTTAGCAATAAGAAAGAGTTCACAAGCTGCTAAGAACCAAACCGTCTCATTATACGCAACAACTCTTTGGAACACCCTCCCTGCCCCAATCCGATCCATCTCCGACCTTTCAACCTTCAGGAAAGCAATAAAGATGCATCTGTTCCAACTGCACTATGACCATATATCATAGCTATGCTACAGATGTTGCCTGTCAGCCTTAGCTCCAACCACCCTACTGCTTACGGACCACATTCCAGCTTGTAACTTATTTCTCCCTATTATTACCCAAGTTGATGCCCCTTAAGGTAAAATGTTTATTGTTTATTGTGCAATGCTAGGTGTTTATTGTACTGTTCTTTGTAAAACATGTATTCTTCTTCTGTGTAAACCGCGTTGATTTCAAAATAGTGCGGTATATAAAATCAAATACATATACAGTTATTTCCCACACATAAAACATACTTTATATGTAGGAAATACTTTATAAAATTAGTCCCTAAATATATCAGAATTGTGGATACTACTAATGTCGGACAGGATTAAAATAACCGGACAAAAATAAAATTTTTTATTAAAGACCTCTTCAGATCTATTTTCTTATATTTTTCCTCTATTGTTACATTTTTATGAATGTATCTTCTATTTAAAACAATCATTCTGCTTCTCCTTCAGCTTTTCATGGATTAGCCACCTAGTGCTCAGAGCAGCAGGCTGAGGAACAAGGAATCCAGGCTGTTTTATGGCCTTAGGCAAGTCCCTTTGCCCTCCATTGGTCTCGGGTACAAACTTTGGGCTATATCTACAAAAATGCACTACCATGTTAACATGCACAAATGCCATTAGTACAGGCCATGAAAAATTTTATGCAGACTTAGGATTCAGGCCAAAATCTTAGGAGTCAGTGCTCATGACCTCCTCTCGCACTGGTCTCATGTTCTCAAGTCTCATTAAATAAGCACCAAAGTTCCTACACCATGTATCATCCTTACATATAACAGCCATCTTGGAAGCCCAGACCAGCTGTATTCCATGCTTTAAGAAAAGTGGAAGGAAGTCCAAAAAACTGCCAGCATGGTTTAAAGGTGAGGTCAGAGAGGCTGTTACCAAAAAAGCATCTTTCAGGAAATGGAAAAAAGAGCCAAACAACGAAACCTGGAAACAGCACAAACACTGGCAAGTTAAATGCAAGGCAGTGATGAGGCAGGCAAAGCGAGAATTTGAGAAGAACCTTACTGCGGAAGCAAAAACGCGTAATAAAGTCTTTTTCAAGTACATTCGTTGCAAAAAACCTGTGAGTCAGTTGGTCCATTAGATGGCAAAGGGGTTAAAGGGGAACTAAGAAGCGACAAGGCGATAGCGGACAGACTGAATTCTTTGCTTCGGTCTTTACAGAGGAAGATGTAGGAATGCTACCCATGACTGAAGTGGTATTTAAAGGTGCGGAAGAATTGAAGGAAATATCAATTCAGCGAGAAGATGTATTACAACTATTAGATAAACTGAAGAGTAGAAAATCATCAGGGCTGGATGATATACATCCAAGGGTGCTGAAAGAACTGAAAAATGTGATTGCAGACCTGCTATTAGTAATCTGTGAACTATCATTAAAATCATCTGTAATACCTGACGATTGGAGGATGGCAAACGTAACGCCAATTTTTAAAAAGGGTTCCAGGGGTGATCCGGGAAACTACAGATCGGTGAGCCTGATGTCACTACTGGGAAAAATGGTAGAAACCATCATAAAGAATAAAATTGCAGAACATGTAGATAGTCATGGTTTAATGGGAGACAGCCAACATGGCTTTAGAAAAGGAAGATCTTGTCTTACTAATCCGTTATGGTTTTTTGAAGGTGTGAATAAACAGGCAGACAAAGGTGAGTCGGTTGATACAGTGTTTGGACTTTCAGAAAGCCTTTGACAAGGTCCCTCATCAGAGACTTTTGGCAAAACTAAAGAGTCATGGGATAGGAGGCAGTGTACTATTGTGGATCAGGAACTGGTTAAAAGATAGAAAGCAGAGGGTAGGGCTTAATGGCCAATTTTCCCAATGGAGAAAGGTGAATAGTGGTGTACCCCAGGGATCTGTGCTGGTTCCGCTGCTTTTTGACATATTCATAAATGACCTGGAAAGTGGAATAACGAGTGAGGTTATCAAATTTGCAGATGACACAAAACTATTTAAAGTTGTTAAAACGCAAGAGGATTGTGGAAAATTGCAAGAGGATCTTGATAAATTGGAAGACTGGGCATCAAAATGGCAGATGAAATTTATTGTGGACAAGTGCAAAGGTATGCACCTAGGAAGGAACAACCCAAAATATGATACACAATGCAAGGTTCCACATTAGGAACCACCACCCAGGAAAAAGATATAGGCGTCATTGTTGATAACATGTTAAAACCCTCGGCCCAGTGTGCAGCGGCGGCCAAGAGAGCAAATAGAATGCTAGATATCATAAGGAAAGGAATGGAAAATAAAACAAAGAATATTATAATGCCTCTATCTCGTTCCATGGTGAGCCCGCACCTTGAATATTGTGTGCAATTCCGGTCGCCGTATCTTAAAAAGGATATAGCATTATTAGAAAAGATTCCGAGAAGAACCACCAAAATGGTAAAGGGGATGGAAGGATACCCCTATAAAGAAAGGCTAAAAAGGTTAGGGCTCTTTAACCTGGAAGAGAGTCGGCTGAGGGAAGATATGATAGAAGTCTATAAATTAATGAACGGAGTGGAACGGGTAAACAATCGATTGTTTACGTTATCAGAATATAGAAAGACAAAGGGAACATGCAATGAAGCTACAGAGTAAACTAATTAAGACTAATAAAAAATATATTTTTACACTCAACGTGTAATCAAACTCTGGAATTTGTTGCCGGAGGATGTAGTAAAGGTTGTTAGTGTAGCTGGGTTTAAAAAAGGTTTGGACAAATTCCTGGAGGAAAGGTCCATAAACCATTATTAAGAAGGGACCCAGGATATCAATACTTGACCCAATACAAGCATTGTGGAACCTGTGTCTTTTGGGGAAACTGCTAGGTACGTTATGACCTAGGATTGGCCACTGTTGGAAACAGGATACTGGGCTTGATGGACCTTGGTCTGACCCAGTATGGCATATCTTATCTTCTTATAGCTTCAGATAGCAGGTGCCTGTGCGGGTGTGTAACGGTGGTGTGCCAGTCTGTGCATGGGATATGGGGTGGGGTGCAGGGCTGCGGTAACTGTGTGCGCGCTCTGGGAAGGCTTCTGGGGAGCTTGTGTGTGTGAGGTGCAGAGGTGAGGTTTATCCTATGGAAGTGGGATGCCTGTGTGTATGTGAGTGTCTGGTATGGGGTGCTAGTGTGTGTGTGTGTTCTTGGGGGAGGGGAAAGCGTAGTTACTCACCTGTAACAGGTGATCTCCGGGAACAACAGGAATTGAGTCTTCACATATGGGTATCGTCGGCACCGATGAAGCCTGTGCGGGAACATTCCCCAACATCCAATAGGAAAGCTTTTGGGAGCATCCCACTGCACCTGCACCACAGCCTTCCCGCCTTTCCAACTCTCCCTCTTCAGCTGAGTTTATAGCTGAAACAAAGGAGAGAAGGAGAGAGAAAGATAGAGCAATAACTCCTAGGGACGGTGGGTGGGTTGTGAAGACTCAATTCCTGCTGTTCCCGGAGATCACCTGTTACAGGTGAGTAACTACGTTATCCCCAGGAACAAGCAGGAATGTAGTCTTCACATATGGGGATTCCCAAGCTGATAGATGCCAAGGAGATGACCCCAGAAAGCTGTGAAACCCAGGTTGAGATGGGTCATGCTTCCTCCCATGGATCTCTAGCATCAAAATCTGGGACGGCGGGTAGGAGTTCTTCTAAGTGTGAAAGAGATGCTGGAGAAAAGCTGGCCAAACAAGGCATCCCGACGGGAGTCCTTGTCTAAGCAGTAGTGGGCTGCAAAGGTGTGTACCGAAGCCCAAGTGGCTGCTCTGCAAATGTCGCCAATGGACACTGAGCGAAGGTTGGCCATAGAGGCTGCCATTGCTCTCACACTGTGAGCTGTGACAGGACCTTCGAGAGAAATTCCCTTGCTCTCATAGGCAAAGGATATGCAATCTGCAATCCAGTTAGAAAGAGTTCGCTTGGAAACTGGTAATCCAAGATGACTGGAGTCAAAGGCAACAAAAAGCTGAGAAGCCTTTCTATGTTGCTTAGTTCTCTGAAGGTAAAAAACTAAAGCTCTTTTACAATCCAGAGCATGAAGATTCCTTTCTGCATTAGAGGCATGAGGCTTAGGGAAGAATACAGGAAGGTAAACTGACTGGTTTAAATGAAAAGGCGAAACCACCTTTGGCATAAAGTGAGGGTGAGTCCTAAGAACTACTTTATCATGGTGGAACCTTGTATAAGGAGGATCAGCCACTAAAGCTTGTAGCTCACTGATGCGTCTTGCAGAAGTGAGGGCAATTACGAAGATCAACTTCCAAGAGAGAATCTTCAGAGATGCAGTGGCTAAGGGTTCGAACGGGGGTTTCATAAGCTGCCCGAGGACAAGGTTCAAATCCCATGCCACGGGTGGTGGCTTAATGGGAGGTTTAGCAGGTTGTCCATCAAAGGGCTTGTGGAAAGCCACAATGGCACTAAGGTGGACCCTTGCTGAATTAGTTTTAAGACCAGATGGTGATAAATGGAGGAGATACTCCAGTAACACCTCCACTGGAACTGAAATGGGATTAAGTTCCCTTTTTTGAACACCAGATAGAGAACCTTCTCCACTTAAAGGCATAGGCCCGCCTTGTGGAAGGTTTTCTTGAAGCCAAAAGGATATCCTTATCCTGGTGAGAAAGGTTGATATCCTGGAAGTCTAGGCTCTCAGCAGCTACGCCATAAGGTGTAAAGACTGAGGATTCGGGTGCAATAGCGTCCCGTTCTCCTGGAAAAAAAGATCTGGAACACATCCCAACTCCAGAGGCTTGGCTTGAGAGAGACGTAGAAGCAGTGGATACCACGTCTGTCGTGGCCAGCGTGGGGCTATGAGGATCATATGGCCCCTGTCTCTCTGAAGCTTGAATAGAGTTTTGGGAATGAGGGGAATGGGTGGGTAGGCATAGAGGAAGTCCTGACCCCAATGGAGATGGAAGGTATCCCTTGCCTGACATCTCTGAGTCGGAATTCTGGAACAGAACCGGAGAAGTTTGGCATTCTGAGCACTTGCAAAGAGGTCTATATCTGAAGTTCCCCAGATTTGAAAGATTTGAGCAATTTGCTCTAGATGAAGAGACCACTCGTGTGGCAGCAGTACACGACTGCATTTGTCTGTAACGAGATTTTGTGTGCCTGGAAGATACATCACTAGTAGGTGGATTTGAAGATCTCTGGCGAAGGCCCAGAGGTGTAGAGCTTCGTTGCACAGTGCCTCAGAAACCGTCCCACCCTGCTTGCTCACAGAGAACATGGCTACTTGATTGTCGGTCTGGACCAGAACAGTCTTGTAGCTCAGGCGGTCCTGAAATACTTGAAGAGCATAGAAGATGGCTCTGAGTTCCAGGAGATTTATGTGAAGACAAGCCTCTTGCTCGGTCCAGACACCCTGAGTGGAGAGATTGTCCAAGTGAGCTCCCCAAACTAACTTGGACGCATCTGTTGTCAAGGTGGCTTGGTGTAGTGGCTGCTGAAAAGGAGACCCTACAAGAAGGTTTTTCAGTGATTGCCACCACTGTAGGTACAAAATGAGGCGCGTAGAGTTTCTGATTTTGTCCCCCAGGTGACCCGACGCCTGTGTCCACTGAGAGACTAGGGTCCACTGGGCTGCCCACATGTGTTAGCGAGCATAGGGAACCACATGAACAGTGGATGCCATATGCCCCAGTAGCTGAAGCATTTCTCGAGCAGTTAGAAAAGTTTTCATACCTGCTTGAGATGCCAGCTGGAGTATTCGAAGACAAGGAGGAGGGTGGAGTGGCTCAGTGGTTGGGACAGGTTACCTCAGGCCAGAAGGCTGGGGGTTCAATTCCCACATGGGGACAAGCAACCTCAGGCTGGAGGGACTGGGGTCTCCAGTCCCATGGCCACTCCTTGTGGCCTTGGGCAAGCCACTTAACCCTCCATTGCCTCAGGTACACTTAGATTGTGAGCCCTTCGGGGACAAGGGAATAAAAAAGTATCTGTTAGTATACATGTAAACCGCACTGATTCTAAAGAGCGTGGTATAAAAAATAAATAAATAACGTGGTTGTGGCAGGAAAGCCCTTGACTGCCTTGTGTCGAGAAGAGCCCCTATGAACTCTAGGGACTGAGAAGGTGTGAGATGAGATTTTGGGAGGTTTATGACCAGTCCCAGGTACTGCAGGATTTGCATTGTACAGGAGATAGCGGAGTTGGCTTCTGGAGCTGTTGATGCTCGGATGAGCCAGTCGTCTAAGTAGGGGAAGATGAATATCCCCAGAGTTTTCAAAAATGCTGCTACTACTGCCATGCATTTTGTGAAGACTCTTGGGGCAGAAGCCAGTCCAAAGGGTAGAAGCCTGTACTGGTAATGTCTTCCTTGAAAGAGGAAACAAAGAAACTTCATGTGATCTGTATGAATGAGGATATGTGTATATGTACCCTTTAGATCTAGAGAACATAGCCAATCCTGACTATGAATGTAAGGAAGAAGTGTTCAGAGAGAGATCACCTTGAATTTTTCTCGGAACAGATACTTGTTCAACTCTCTGAGGTCCAGTATGGGCCTGTATCCCCCTGTCTTCTTTGGAAAGAGGAAGTAGGGGGAATAGAAACCCATGCCTTGTTGGGACACAGGTACCTCCTCTATTGGTTCCTTGAACAAATAGTGAGGTGATCTCTTGACACAAGAGAGTGGTGAAGGGGCCCCGAGAATTGAACTGTCTTCTGATGGTGAGAGGGGGCATACTGTGGAAATGAAGTTTGTACCCCTCTATTACAATGGAGAGAGTCATCTGCTCTGATGTTATCTGTTGCCACCTTTCGGCAAAATGACAGTGTCTGCCTGGAATGGTGAGAGGGTCTGGACCCTTTAGAGGTAGGATGACTAGGTTCTCAAGTAAGGAGTCAAAGCTCCTGAGGCGGCTGTGTCGGCTGAGCTGGTTGAGCTCTGGGGACTTGGGCCTTCCTCTGTTTGGGTTGCTGCTGCCCCTTTTGGGAAGCATGGACTGGGCAGTAGACAGCCTGGGTGTAAGATGGATATAATTTCTTTTTCTTGTTGAAAAAGGGCTTCTTAGCTGTCTTTTTCTTAGCTGGGTTGGCCATGGTCCTTGATAGTCTGTTCAAGGTGGTGTTTTCGGACTCAAGCTGAGCAGCTTTGTCCTGCCAATCCTTGCCAAAGAGGTTTTCTCCTGTGCAAGGAATATTCCCCAGCTTGTCTTGCACCCATTGTTCTAAATCAGATGCTTGTAACCAGACAATGCAACGTGCACCAATAGAAATAGTAGAGGTTCTGCTAATGCACTCAAAGCAATCAAAGGTGGCACAGTTCATGAACTTAGAGACATTCTGGGCATGTCTGACCAGAGTGAGGAAGTCAGCTCTCTTGTCAATGGGAAGAAATGGAGCCATAAGTTCCAAATCTCTTGTAACCTCCCGAAGAAACATACCCATATAAAGTATGTAAGTAAGAGCTTATTCTAGCCAATAGCATAGAGGACAAAGCATCGACGCTCAAAGGCATCGAGCGTCCTTGATTCATAATCTGGAGGGTTGGACGAATGTGTCTTAGCACTCTTAATTCTGCACACTGCCGATTCCACCACCATGGAATGGTGTGGTAATCATGTTCTTTGGAAACCGGGACATTGCAGTACCCGGTACATTCAATCGAGTCTCCGCAACGAGGGTAGAGTATGGATCCATCAGACTCACCCCCTGGAACACACTCTCCGCTCAGGTAGCCAGCAGCAACAGAGGGTCGGGGGAAAGGAGACATAGTTAAGTCCAAAAAAGGCACCAAGGGATGGCTTGGCCAAAGGTTGTGTCCCTACTGGCGTCCTTGTCTAGACAGTAATGGGCAGCAAAAGTATGAATGGAAGACCATGTGACAGCTCAGCAGATCTCCAAAATGGAGATAGAACTTAGATGGGCAACTGTGGCAGTCATGGCTTGGAAATTATGAGCTGTGACGTGACCCTCTACGGAAAATCTGGCCTGCATATAAGCAAAGGAAATGTATCCTTTCCAAATGGATTGTGAACTGCACTTGGTTACTGGTAGGCCCAAGTGACTAGGATCAAATGATACGAAAAGCTATGAAGACCTTCAGTGGGCTTTAAATCTATCTAAATAGTAGACTAAAGCTCTCCTGCAATCCAGGGTATGCAATGTTGCTTCAGCTCAAGAAGAATGAGGTCTCGGAAAAAAGGTTGGAAGAGAAACCAGCTGATTAAGGTGGAAAGGAGAGACCCCTTCGGAAGGAACCAGGGATGGGTCCGAAGGACCACCCTATCACAGTGGAAGTGTGTGTAAGGAGCATAATCCACTAGAACAGGGGTGGGCAAGTCCAGTCCTGGAGAGCCGCAGACCAGTCAGGTTTTCATGATGTCCCTAATGAATATTCATGGACCTATTTCCATACAATGGAAGGCAGTGGATGCAAATAGATCTCATGAATATTCATTAGGGACATCATGAAAACCTGACTTGTCTGCAGCTCTCCAGGATCAGAGGTTTGAGCAGCTGAGCCAGGACAACATTGAGGTCCCAGGCTACTGGAGGTAGTCTGATTGGTGGCCTAGTTAGAAGGCTGTGTATGAAGCGTGCAACCAGAGGATGAATGAATATAGGCTGTCCGCCGAATGGGCAGTGAGAAACCGCAATGATATTAAGGTGGACTCAAACTGAATTTGTCTTTAGTCCTGCCCTATAGAGATGGAGAAGATATTGGAATAGGGGCTCCACCGAGCAAGTAAATGGGCTGAGCGCCCTCTGGGAGCACCAGGAGGAAAACCTGCACCATCTGAATGACTAAGCATGTCAAGTGGAGTCTCTTCGAGATGCCAGGAGGATATTTTTAACTTCATCCAGAAGATCTAGGTGAGATAAGACTGGGTTTTCAACAGCCATGCCGTCAGACAGAGCGCTCTTACACTGGGTGAAGGAGCAAGCCCTGGTTCTGTGAGAGGAGAGTGGGCGTGCATCATAGACAGAGGTTTGTGTTCCGTTAGTCGAAGGAGCAGGGGAAACACAGTTGACCTGGCCAGAATGGGGTGATAAGAATTATCATTTCCCTGTCTATTTACAACTTGAAGAGGGTCTTTGGTATCAATGCAATGGGTGGGAATGCATATAGCAGTCCCTGTCCTCAATGAATGAGAAAGGCATCAGAGGTCTGTCTCTGTGGAGATGGGATCCTGAAGCAGAATCGAGGAAGCTGTGTGTGCAATTCTGGTCGCTGTATCTTAAAAAAGATATAGCATTATTAGAAAAGGTACAGAGAAGAGCCACCAGAATGGTAAAGGGGATGGAAGGATACTCCTATGAAGAGAGGCTAAAAAGGTTAGGACTCTTCAACCTGAAAAAGAGACAGCTGAGGGGACATATGATAGAGGTCTATAAATTAATGGAGTGGAATGGGTAAACGTAGATCGATTGTTTACATCAGAATATAAAAAGACTAAGGGACATGCAATAAAGCTACAGGGTAACCTATTTAAGACTAATAAGAGAAAATATTTTTTCACTCAACGTGTAATCAAACTCTGGAATTTGTTACCGGAGGATGTAGTAAAAGCTGTTAGTGTAGCTGGGTTTAAAAAAGGTTTGGACAAGTTCCTGGAGGAAAGGTCCATAAACCATTATTAAAAGGGACATGGGATATCACTACTTGACCCAACACAAGCACTGAGGAACCTGTGTCTTTTAGGGAAACTGTTAGATACTTATGACCTAGATTAGCCACTGTTGGAAACAGGATACTGGGCTTGATTGACCTTGGTCTGACCCAGTATGGCATAATTATGTTCTAAGCTGAGTGTTCACTGGAGTAGCAAATAGGTCGAATATGGGAGTTCCCCATAATCAAAAGATGTGCTGCGCTGTCTCGACAGAGAGTCTATTTGTGTGGTCGAAAGACTTGACTCAGGTCGTCCGCTAGCACATTTAGCTCCCCTGGAAGGTAAACCGCTCAAAGAAGCATCTGATGAGAGACTGCGAAGGCCCAAAGGCAGACTGCCTCCCTGCAAAAGAGGCAAGATCCAGTTCCCCTCTTGTTTGTTTATGTAATACATGGCTATTTGGTTGTCAGTCTGAATGAGTACCGATTGTCCAGTCAACTGAGAATGGAAGACCCGAAGGGCAGTGACAATTTCCTTGAGTTCAAAGAGGTTGATATGGTAAGAGACTTCCTGGGGGACCAGAGGCTTGCGTAGTTAGGCCCTCAAGAGCCCCCCTAGCCTACTACTATTGAACATTTGTATAGCGCTACAAGATGTACAGCACTGCACACTGTGGTAAGGAGAGCTGTATAGAAGGGATGGAATGGGAAGAAAGTGAGACCTGTGCCTTAAAAAGCAGAGATCAACAGAGTTCCCATAGTAACCACAAGCATCCGAGGCACACTACAGCTAGTACTAAGCCCCGCCCCCTTAATGACGTTAGAGCTAGGTTGAGCCCTAACAGCTCTCACGTGTGCAGGGAGAAAGGCGTGGTGCCTAAGAAGCACCAGTTTAAAACTGCTTCAGTGTTTGATAGAAGGGGGGGAAGGTGAGAAGCAAAGCAGGCAGCAGCAGACACGGCAGAACTTGCAGGAAAGCACGCAGCAAGAGAGTCCAGAGCAGCTGGGAGCTGAGCAGCAGAGAGCCCTGGAATCAAGGCAGAAACGTGTCTCAAGATACCTCAGAGAAAGGAAGCTGGAGGAGTCAATTCCCAGGTGTGGAAACAGCTCGGGAAGCCAGTTGAGTCCTGGAGGTACAGAGAATAAGTTGCCTGAAGCTCCTAGCAAAGCTCTTTCTGGAGAAGTGGTTAGAGAGCTAAGAAAAAGTGCCAGACGCTGTGTTAGCCAGAAAGCTGTAAAGCAAGCTTCAGACAGAAATAAGAAGTGTGCCAGTGACTGCCGTGACTCAGCAGTGAGAAATATTGAAAGGCTGATAAGGGAGAGAGAAACTTCGTCTTTAAAGCCTGTGACTACAGATCTGAGGGAACGCTTGCTGCTAAAGCTGGATGAGCTGCTGCAGGGTGTAAATCATAAATCCTATGATACCCGTCCACAGGAAGATAGCTCTAGTGAGTCTACGCATGAAATGGAAATAGAATTGTGTGAAAGCACCTGTGAAAGTGATACTGAAGAAATGCAATGCTCTTATTGCAAGGCAAACGAACTGAACATGTGCTAAGCTCAAGCCCATGTGAAGGAGTGGTTTGTTTAAAGCAATTATAAGCTTGTTTCTGGGAACTGAGAAGGGAAAGAAACTTGCTAGAAGTTTGAAAGCCATTGTAGCTTGTTTCTATGGAAGCTGTGAAAGAAAAGAAACTTGTTGAAAGCTTAAGTTACTTTGATATGGTCAACAGCCTTAGCTTTAGAAGGTAGTTACCAGAAAGAAGCTAAGAGTTGACAATGTGAAGAAGAAATTCCTGTCTGTTTGAGTTAAGCCTGTTGGAGTTTATTTATCCTTTGCCTTTAGGAGAAATTATCCTTACCTGTGTTTAGTGCAACGAATTTGATGCGAGGGGGAAACCCTGAAAAATAAATTTCTCTGTTTTTGCCAAACAAACCGTGTGGTCACACTGCTTGCTCAAAAGAATAGCTGAAACTACATATCCCAGCAGTCCATGCTGGCAGCCATATTGGGGACAGTATTCAGAAGGGCAATTAAGGCGAGCCCTCTTGCTCATCGGCCACCAGCCCGGGCGGGAGGACGCAACAACACATGTAAAAGGCGGTCCCTGCTCATCAGGGCTTACAATCTGGTCAAGACAGTCAACACAGCAGCTATAGATATAGAATACATCTAAGGGGCATGGTAAGGAATCACAAAGGAGATGAGATGAATCAACATCCAAGTGCCGCAGCGAAAAGGTGAGTTTTCAGCCTGGATTTCAAAAGGGCCAGATATAAAGCCTGACGTACAGATTTAGGTTGTTTGTTCCAGGCATAAGAAACAGCAAGGTGAAAGGAGTGAAGTCTAGAGTTAGCAATGGAAGAGAAAGGCACAGATAGAAGCAATTTGCCAGAAGAGCATAGTTCCCAAGGAAGGGTGTAAGGAGAGATAGCGAGGTGCTGCAGAGTGAATGCACTTATAGGTCAGCAGAAGTTTGAAATGAATGCGGAAAAGGATAGAGAGCCAATGAAGTGACTTAAGAAGAGTAATATGAGCATGTTTGGAAACATCTGTCATCAGGGTATACTGCTGTGCAGTCATCCGAAAAGGTAACCAGATTTTGAAGGATGCACCACCACTTGAGGGAGTCCACAAGTTGTGAAGTGATGGTGATCTTGTCCATGAGACAACCTGTTGACTGTTTCCATTGAATGGAGGAGAGTCCACTGCGCTTGATGAATGTGAAGTTGAGCATATGTGATGACGTGGACCTTGGAGGCTATGTGTCCCAAGAGATGGAGCATATCCCTTGTCCTGATGTGGGACTGGCTTTGGCAGTGATTTGCCAGCTCAATGGGGTGATGGAGCCTGTCTACTGGAAGAAATCCCCGAGCTCGTATAGTGTCCAGAAGTGCCCCAGTGAACTATTTTTTAAGTTGGAGAGAGATGGGACTTTGGGTAGTTGACCACAAGGCCTAGATGGTGAAGCACCAAGATGGTGCACTGGAGAGATGTGGTCACTATGCAAGGGGAATCACCCTTGACGAGCCAATCATCTAAGCAAAGGGAGACAAAGATGCCCATGTGCAGAGGTAGGCTGCTACTAGTGCCAGACACTTTGTAAAAACTCTTGGTGCAGATACGAGACCAAAAGGTAGACCACGGTACTGGTAGTGCAGCCCCTGGAATAAAAAGTACAGGAACATTCTGTGAGAGGGATATATGAGGACGCGAATATAGGCATCCTTGAGACCTAGAGAGCAGAGCCAGTCTTTCTCCTGAAGGTAAGGAAGTAAGGTTCCTAGCAAGACCATCTTGAACTTTTCCTGAACTAGGAACTTGAGATTACTGAGGTCCAGGATAGGCCTGAACCCACATGTCTTTTTGGGGATGAGGAAATAATGGAAGTAAAACCCCAGCCCTTGTTGTGGGGGGGGGGGGGGGGTGGAACCTCTTCTATGGTTCCCTGCGCTAGCAGAGTGACTATCTCTTGCTGAAGCAGGCTGGAGCATAGATGATCCATGGGGAACTCCCCTATGAAGAAAGTGGGGGGCAGGTTCTGAAAGCTGAGCTGATATCCCATGCTCATAACCCTTAGCCCAAAGCTCTGATGTAATGAGAGGCCATCTGTGGGCAAAGTGGCCTAACCTGCCTGCAATGTGGGAGGGGAGGAGGTCCTGTAGGAGTAAACTGGCTATGCCCAAGGAAGCAGTCAAAAAACAGCTGTAGGATGCACCTGCAGAGCTGGTTGAGGCTTTGGAGCTTTATGTTTCCTGGCTTCATGTGGCCCCCCTGCTGCTTCTGATGTGGCTGCTGAGGCTGATAAGAAGAATAAGGTGGGAAAGAAGGATAGTACCTTTTCTTCCTGGGGTAGAAGGGCTTCTTGGAAGAAGCCTTCTTCTTAGCTTGATCAGCCATCTTTCAAGACAGGCATTTTAGGGTGAAATTATCCATTTCTATCTCACCAGCCTTTTCTTGCCACACCTTCCCAAAGAGGTTCTCTTCTATACAGGGAATGTTCAAAAGTTTATCTTGAACCCACTGTTCAAGGTCAGTCGCTTGTTGCCAGGCCATTCTCCTTTTGTACCGGTTCGAGGTGGGACTTGGGGTAGTTGACCAAGAACCCCAGGCGCTCAAGGATAAGGATTGTGCTTGATGTCGCCAAGCGGGCTTCCCAGGCCGAGGGCCCCGTGATGAGCCAGTCATCAAGGTAAGGGAAGACCGGTGTGTCCTGCCATCTGAGGGAGGCAGCGGCCGCTGAGAGGCACTTTGTGAAGACCCGTGAAGCAGATGCGAGTCCAAAGGCAAGCACACTGCATTGGTAATGCTCCCCTTGCACCCTGAAGCGCGGGAACTGCCTGTGCTGGGGGTGAATCAAAATATAGGCGTAAGCATCCTGAGATCCAAGGAGCATACCCAGTCGCCCTGCTGGAGGAAGAGCAGCAGGACGCCAAGTGATAGCATTTTAAACTTCTCCCACACCAGAAACTTGTTTAGTTTTCAGAGGTCGAGAATGTGCCATTCTGTGGAACGAGGAAGTACCGGAAATCGAAGTCCTGACCTCGGAGGTGCGTCGGTACCCTCTCAATCATTCGCTGGGCGAGGAGATTGTCTAACTCCCCTGTAGGAAGGTCTGCTGCGCGAGGAGTCGAGGAGGCTCCGGTGGGGAGAAGGGAGGGGGAAACCTGTTCAGACTGAGACGGTAGTCGTCCCGGACTACTCGGAGGACCCAAGCAAAGGGGCAAAGGAGGAAAGGCATCCCCCCATTGGCTGCAGTGCAGCCAGGTGGCGAAAGGCTACGCTGCTGACATCAAAAACCCTGGGCGGGCTGAGGCGGCACCAGGGTTTGGGGTTTGGGCCTTGGGCCCTTTCAGCTTGCGATGACCGTGGGGCCCAGACTTTCCCTGCGTTGCGGTGGTCGGCGCGGGAGTGGATGGGTACGGTGGTTAGGGTAGGGTAAACCCTTCCACGGATAGAACTTTTTCTTAGTTTGCTGTTTCTTCCGAGGGAGGGAGGAGGTCTTGCACGAGAGGCGGGTTCGGGTGCCAAACTCTGTCTATCTCAGTGGCCTTATATTCCATTGGCTTACTGAAGAGCTGCTCATCCAGGCAGGGTACATCTAGGAGCTTTTCCTGGACCACTGCTCCAAGTCCAAAGATTGGAGCCATGCCTGGCATCGGGCCCCAATGCCAACGGCCACCACTTGAGCAGAGGACTCGAATCCGTCATAGGCAGTGCGGGAGGTATTTTGAGCACTCCGCGATGGACTTCAGAAGGGTCCAGAACCTACTGAGAGGTTCACCCGCGAGGCCAATGGGGAAACCCCTGGGTTCCTTGTCTAGGTCCCGCAAAAACATGCCCATGTATAATTGGTATGCCTGAAAACAGCATGAGAGCATGGACCCTTGATAGGCCTTGCGGCCTAGGACATCAAAGGCTCTCAACTCCCTGCCCGGCGGAACCGAAGAGTGGGGGACTTCAGACTCTTCTGTTTTCTCATAGCCAATTCCACCACCATGGAGGTGTGGGGAAGTTGGGTTTTCCTGAACCCAGAGCCGTGCTGCACCCTGTACATCGTGTCGAGGCGCTTACTCACAATGGGGACTGTAGCAGAAGTCTCCCACATGCGGAGCAGCAGCCTGGACAGAATGGGGGGAACCGGAACAGTACAAGATTCCTGAGGTGGGGACTTGTACTGCAAGATATCGAGCTCTTCAGCTCAAGGTTCCTCCTCAGCCTGGGTAGCCAGGTTGAGAGCCCGTGCCATATCCCGTACAAACACCATGAAGGAGATGTCCTCAGGTGGCGAACGCCTCTAAAAGGTGGGCGGGGAAGGGTCTGACGGGAGGTCCCGATGGGCACGGGTCTCGGGGAAGGTATCCCTGTCTGACTCCCAGTCCGAGAAATTGGAGGAACCACCCGATTTGGGCTGATCACCTCACCTGGAAGCCGAGGCACGCTTGGAGCTAGAGGCTCTGGAGGATCTCGTCCCCGAGGAACAGGAAGGCTAGCGAGACTGATGCCAAGGACCCTCACGAGGCCCATGGCTCTCGGGGGTTTCCAGGGTGGATTTTGGTATCCCTTTCAAAGGAACCTCAGTCTCTAGGCGCGGGCCAGCTTAGCTGGATACGAGCGCCTACTGGGAAGCTATGAACGCAGAAATACTACGTTCTAGTGCCAACATATGGGACTCCCACGCAGTCGTGGAGTCCTGTGACGCCGACATCAGGGTCAATGGGTCGGGCGTCGAGGAAGAGAGTGGGTCCTCGCCGGGACAGCCCTCAGGAGACCTGGTGCCATCGCCGGGGGCCTCTGAGTCTGTAATGTGTACCTTACGAGGTCGCTCTTTGTCTGACTCTTGGGAATGCCGAGGGGGGCTAAGCGACCGAGCGCAGGTGCGCTCGTGCTTGTCAGGAGCCCCCAACTGCGACTTAGAGGCCTTCTTCTTATGCCGCTCCACTTCAGGAGACCCCTGATCATAGTGCTGTCTTGAGCACGGAGCCAAGGTGGGGGATCCCACCTTCGGAGAGATGACCAAGGGTGCCACCGGGGATTCCGAGGCAGCCTTACGGAAAATGTCTTTGGACTGAGCAGGGCTTTGGAGGACATTTTCTTACAAAGCAAACAGAGCTCTGGATCATGGTCAGCCCTGAGACACCGCAGATAGCAGTCATGGGTGTCCATAAGCGACATCCTCTTGGAGCATCTATCACATTTTTTGAAGCCGGTGGCCATCAGGGCAAAAAGGGCCCCTGCGAGGTCGAAGACCCATGCGGCCAGCAGTTCGGAGAAAAAAGGGTGCAAAGCCCGCTAACAGCAAAAATTGTAGGAAAATTGTCCCCTATGCTCAAAAGAAATGGGAGCAGGGGAAGGACGGGTAGAGGACCTGTGCAACCGGAAAAATAGTAGGCCAGAGGCTGAAAAACGAAACACTTTTTCCGAGGGACGATGACATGAGTTTGAAGGGCTCCGCAGAAAAAGGGAGACTGAGCAAGATGGCACCCTTGGGCAGGAAGAGGACCACACATGCGTGGCAGCAATCCTAAAGGCTTTCTTTGAAAGCTGGGGAATTGCTCCGCGCCGGCTTCATCGGTGCCAACATCACCCATAAGTGAGGGCTGACTTCCTGCTTGTTCCTGAAGAAACACAGATCTTTTCCAGTTTGTTGACCATGAGGCTGGCTTCCAAATTTCCTGGCAGAGTCTTGTATGGTAATAGCTGCATCCGATTGATGTAATACTTCAATGTGAATGCCATCAATGTCTGGTGCTTTGTACTTTGATAAGGCTCTCAATGCTGTTTCAACTTCTTTCATCACCAATGGTTCATGATCATAAGGTACAGGTTGAAACGGCTGTGTGTCCACTTGATCTTTATGGTATGACGACTCTGTATATTCTTTCCACCTTTCCTTGATCTTCTCAGCATCATCCTTGAGCATCTTGTAGCATTCCAATTCTAGGATGGAATTTTTTCTTTAACTCTTGTAACTTTAGGAAAGCCAATCTTGTTCTTCCTCTAATAGTTTCTGATTATATTTCCTTGCATGCATCATTGTAGTACTTCTTGTTGCACATTGGAAATCTTGATCGAGTTCTGCGACTGCCTCGCTTCTTCCTCTGGCTTTAGCTTCTCTGCGTTTCTGGGCACATTTCAGAGTTTCTTTAGTCATCCATTTTGGCTGTTTTGGCTTTTTCACCTTTTGTAGAGCCTTCTCACTTTCTTTCAACACAACCTTCTTGATTTCATCTCATAACTCTTCTATCATTTGTATCTACAGCAGCAAATCAATTTTGCAGGCAGTCTTTAAATTCCAGTGGTATATTCTCAAGGTCATATTTTGCTGCATTCATGAGTGGTTTGCTCTTTTTCAACTTTAGCTTGAATTTGCATACTAGTAGTTGGTGATCTGTACCACAATTAGTTCCAGGTTTTGTCTTTGTTGAAGGTATAGAGCTTTTCCATCGTTGACTTCCACAGATGTAGTCAATTTGATTTTTGCACAATCCATTGGGTGAAGTCCATATGTACAGTCACCGCTTGTGTTGCTGGAAGTTATTTGAGATTAATAGATTGTTAGTCTTGCAGAATTCTATCAGTCTTTCTCCAGCTTCATTTTTGTTGATACTTTGCCTTCTTCTTTGTTGTCAACTTTTACGTTCCAGTCACCCATGACTATCAGCATATCCTGTTTGCATGTTCTGTCAATTTCAGCTCATACTTGTTCATAGAACTCATCAACTTCATCCTCTTCTGCAGTTTTTGCTGGGGTATTATAGTTGTATTGATGGGCATTCCTCGTAGACGTATAGAAATTAAGCGTTCACTGACTGCATTGTATTTCATTACAGTTCTTGCAAGTTTCTTCTTGATTATAAATGCAACACCATTTCTTCTGTCTTTTATTTCCAACATAATAGACCATGGGATCATCTGATGCAAAGTGCCCAATGCCAGTCCATTTCAGTTCACTGACATCCAACAGATCAAGTTGTACATGTTCCATTTCATTCTTGACCACCTCAAACTTCCCTTGGTTCATGTTTCATACGTTCCATGTCCCAATATGTTACGACATCTTTGCAGCTTCTGACTCATTTCATGCGCAGCTACATCAGCAGTCAGACATCGTGAGGGCTTTGATCCAACTACAGTATAAATGCTGGCTTTACTCTGAAAAGTCTTCAGCTCTTCCCCAGTAGTCAGTTGAGTGCCTTCCGACCTAGGGGTCTCATCTTCCAGCACTATAGTGCATTTTGTTTTGTTTTGATTTGACTATCCACTGGATTTTCGTGGCAAAGTACAGAAGTAGATTGCCAGGCCTTTCTTTTGCGCAGGTAATTCTAGTGCTATTGCCATTGTCACAGAAATGTGATCCTCCACCGCCAACACACTTCAATTCTGCTGCTGCCCAGATGGGTGGTTTGTCTTAGTCTGGTACCTCAGCTGAGACTTGTCCATCTTAGGAAACCCTGCCAGTAGTTAAGCTACTGACAGCTTAGCTCTCAGCATCACTGATGCACACAAGCCCTCACAGTACGACAAGCTGCAAGCCAAGAGTTGATCCTGGATGCTAGCATAACTGCTTGGAAGCATCAACGTCCAAATGCATTGACAGTCCTCGATTCCCTTCCTGGGGGAACAGAGGAGTGATTTTTATAACTTAACTCGACACACTGCTGATTCCACAACCATAGAATGATATAGTAGTTGAGGCTTTGAAAGCCTGGGCAAAAAGGAACTCTATAGAGTGTGTCTAGCCTCTTGCTGACCTGATACAACCATCAAGGGAGCTTCCCACATGTGGAATAGAGGCTCTGGAGGATACAAAGTATTGGTATCATAGCAGCCTCTTTTGACGTAGAGGAGTATTAAAGAATTTCAAGTTCTTCAGTTCTCTGTTCAGTCTCTGTGGTTACTGTCAAACAGAGTGCTGCTGCCATGTCTCGGATGAAATCCTGAAAAGACACAAACTCCAGCAACCTTGATGACCTGATCCACAACTGGAACACCACAATCTCCTCAGCATCCAGCGCAACTATAAACAAAACCAATACCAGACCCATCTCCTCAAAAGCCCGATGGTTCACCCCCGCCCTCCGAAAACTAAAGACCAATCTTAGATGAGCAGAAAGGAAATGGAGGAAAACCAAAAACGAAAAAGACAACACAAAATACCTCTACGAACTCTCTACATACCACTCAGAAACCGACAACGCGAAGAAAAACTACCACACCAAAATCATCACGACAGCCATAAACAAACCTCGAGAACTTTTCCAAATTGTCAAAAAACTGACAAAAGCACCTAGTAAATCTGACCAGCTGCCAGATATCCCCCCTGATCTCCTAGCCCGACAATACAAACAACTTCAACAACCGCAAAGCTCAAACCACTATGCTGAAACAACCAAGACGAATCCATGCACCATCATAAACAAAGACTGGAATACGTTCGACACAACCTCAAAAGAAGAAATATCTTCCACCATCTCCTGCCTGAACACCACCACCTCCCTGCTGGACCCCTGCCCTACTGATTGGATAAAGAAAACCAAAGAAGCCCTGAGTACACCGTTAACCCACATCATAAACGAATCCTTTACCCAAGGGACACATGCCAGACGTCCTCAAGACCACAATAATTTGACCAACTCTGAAAAAGCACAACCTAGACCCCCTAGACCCCACCTCCTACAGACCAGTAGCGAGCCTCCCCCTCACCGCCAAGATAATAGAGAAGGTAGTCCAACGTCAACTCCAAGAACATCTGGACATCAACAATATACTAGACCCGCAGCAAAACGGCTTCCGACCACTACATGGAGTCGAGACCCTCATGACCACACTGATGAACACCCTCATCACAGGAACCCAAGAGAAACACTCCGGATACATCCTGATCTTCCTAGATATATCAGCGGCCTTTGACACCATCTCCCACGACATCCTCATACACAGACTCCAAACAATTGGAATCAAAGATACTGTACTCCAATGGTTCAGGTCCTATCTAACCGACAGCAACTGATCCGCACCAGCACCTCAACCTCGCCCCCCTACCGGCAACATCAAGGAGTACCTCAAGGACCACATTATCAGCCATGCTCTTCAACATCTACCTCCGTCCACTCTGCTCAGTCATACGCACCCACAACATCAACTTCCACATATACGCAGACGACATAATGCTCTACGCACCAATTACAACCACAAACCCAGCAAATGACCAGCTATCAGCCTGCCTCACTAACGTATCCAACTGGCTACAAGAGAACAACCTATCCATTAACATTAAAAAAAACGAAGCTCGGAGGAAGTGACGTCATCAGTGGAGATGGCAGCCTAAGCGCAGAGCTCCGGACTTGAACCCCGAAAGTTGCGGAAAACGAGCGACTCCCCTGCCCGATACCATACCCTGGACCACGGAGAGTGGTGGCGGAACGAGTGGGGAAGGCGGGCGGCGAGATGACTACTCGCAAGAAGGCGGCAGACCTGAAGGAGTTCGCCTACAGCGGCGGGCAGGCTGGAGGGAGAGAGCACAAAATGGCGGCGGGGGAAAGACAGCCTCGGGACTCTGTGGAGAGCCTGTTGCCACGTGCACAGGAACTAGAGCGGGGTGCTATGGTGGTGAGTGATGTCTCCAGGGCCGAATTGAAGGCCTGGTTTGGGGAATTAAAAGCCGAGATGGTGGCAGTGAAAGCGGAGGTTGGCGAGATGTGTAATGCCATGCGGGAGGAAGTACAGGAGCTGAGCAGGAGAACGCAGAGGTACGAGCAACAACTCAACTGTGTGAAAAAGCAGCAGGGTGAGCTGGAGAGTGCTGTGAAAGACTGGGAGAGGTGGAGAATGCAACTTTTGTATAAAATGGAGGATTTAGAAAACCGCACACGTAGGAACAATCTCCGTATAAGAGGCATCCCCGAGGACCCTGAGTTCAATGACAGCAGGCGAGTGGCTGAAGCAATTTGTAAGGACATTTTAATGAAGGGTGCAGCTGTTAAGGGGATTGATAAAGTGGTATTGGACAGAGCGCACCGGGCCCTGGGGCCTAGTAGACCTAATCGACCGCGGGACATTGTGATCTGTGTGCAGGACTATACTTTAAAGGAGAAGATTGAATTGCAGATGCGGAAGATGAAGGACTACGTTTGGCAGGGGTACAGTGTGGCGCTGTATGCGGACTTGGCAGCAGGGACACTGCAAAGGCGTCGTGAGCTGCAGCCGGTAACTATGCGGCTGCGGCAGGAGAATATACGCTATTGCTGGCTGTACCCCTTTGGGTTGTGCTTCACAGTAGGACTCCGCAATTGGCGGGTGCAGAATCGCGAGGAGGCTGACAAGGCCCTGCAGGAAGCGGGTCTGCGGGGCATGCAACGCCGGAGGGAGGAGAGACCGGATGAGCAGTTGGAGCGGAGGATGCGGGAGGAGGAGCAGGAGGGCGTACATGCTGGTGAACAGAGTCAACTTGTGGAGGAGGCCCCATCGGGGCTGACGTGAAGTGGAGAATTGGGACTCTTGGACATTAAAATAATTGAGTAATGATTTCCCGATTTGATGTTGGGGAGAGGAGGGGGGAGGGGGGGGGCAGGGCGGAAGGGAGGGAGATAGAGAATGTGGTCCTGGGGGGGGTTGGAGGGGAGGGATAACGGATGGGGTGTGAGAGAGGGAAGGGCGAGGGGGAGCTGGGGTCCGTCAAGGCGCACTGGATGGGGGGGGGGAGGGGAAAGTGGGGGCGAGGAGACCTAGGGGGGGAGAGGTGTGACACGGCGGGGCTGAAGGTGAGGGGGGGGGATTATGTGGAGGTGGTGGGGGAGGGAGTCATGGAGGGGGCGGAGGGGTGGGGAGGGCGAGTGGGTGGTTCGGGGGGGCGGCTGGGCTACTTTGCACTGATGGGCACTACTCTACAGGAGGCCTGGGGAGGGCGGAGGAGGGGGTTGGGTGGGGGTGGGGGCGGGGGGAAGGGAGGGGGGGAGAGGGGGGAGAGAGGGGAAAGGGGGAGGGGGCGGCAGGGGGGTGCGGTGGGGGGGGTACGGAGGTTTGTGGGGGGGGTAAGGAGGGGGCAGGGGGATGTGGGAGGGCAGCAATTGCGGGTGGTCACAATTAATGCTAAGGGGCTGCGAACGTGGCGGAAGCGGCGTTTGCTAGAGAAGGAAGGGGAGCGCGTACGGGCAGACTTCATGTGTATCCAGGAAACGCATTTGCGGGTGGGTCAAGAAAAAATGCTGGAGTCCAAGGTTGTATTGGCGGGGCAGAGAGCTGAATCGCGGAAGGGAGGGGTGGGAATCATGGTGGGGGCAGAGATGAGGGATAAGGTGGTGGGGGAATATAGAGACAAAAAGGGGCGTTATGTGGGAATTAAGGTACAGTTGGGGGAGGAGGTGGTGTGGATTATAAGTGTGTATGGCCCGAATGAGGGACAGGGGGTGTTCTACGATCGTATGAGGGAGGATTTGGAGAAGTTGGCTGATTTGCCCCTCATTATCGGAGGGGATTTTAATTTAACTGTTAATCCACGTTTGGACAATGGAGGGGGGGTGGGGGCCGGGAAACGCTCAGAGCGGCTGAAAATGTTGGAGATGAAAGAAGCATTAGGGTTGGTGGATGTTTGGCGCTGTAAGAATCCTGGGAGGAAGCAATATACATATTACTCGGCACCACATGGGTGCTATAGTCGGATAGACATGATCTGGGTGGGGGGTGGATGGATGAGTAAGGTAGCTGAGGTAGAGCAGGGGTCTATTACGTGGACCGATCATGCCCCGGTGAATGTAGCCTTTAATTTGAAGTATAGGGATACGGGCGTGAAGTTTTGGAGACTTAATGACTCGTTATTGGAGGACCTCGCTATTGTCGAGCGGACGGCTGGAGTAATGAAGGAGTATCAGGAGTTTAATTGGAATGGGGAGGTCGCATTGGAGATGGTATGGGATGGACTGAAGGCGGTGGTGCGAGGGCATTTGTTGGGGGAAGCCTCGCGTAGATGTAGGCTGAAAGGGGAGGCGGAGGGTACTTTGTTGCGTGAGATTCAGCAATTGGAGGAGAGTCATCAATGTGATCGGAATGAGGGAGTATTAGCAGAGTTGCAAGCCATGTTTGAGGGGGGGGAATAAGGCGGGGAGACTCCTGGCCAGTAGACTGCGGGCAAGGGAGGCTCAGATGGCTATAAGGGGTATCAGAGATGGGAGGGGGAAGCTAGTCACCGGGAATAATGAGATCTGCCAGACATTTCGGGAGTATTACCAGCAGTTGTATCGTAGTGAGGTATCGGGGGGGGTTGGAAAAAAGTAGGAGTTATATGGAGGGGTGTGCACTGCCCAAGCTGGATCCAGCAGAGGTGGAGAGGTTGGATAGGCTCATTACCGAGGAAGAGGTGACCGAGGCGATAAAAACTTTGAAGATAGGGAAGGCACCGGGTCTGGATGGCCTGACTGGAAAGTTTTACAAGGTATTTCAGGCCCAACTGAGACCTCTATTGGCGGAGGTGTTTAATGGGGTGCTTGGGTCGGGAGTGGTTCCAGGCTCAATGACGGAGGCGGGGATCACCATTCTACTTAAGCCGGGTAAAGATCCCATGGTATGTGGCTCATATAGGCCCATATCGTTGTTAAATGTGGATGCTAAACTTTTAGCAAAAATACTGGCCACTAGATTGCAAAATGTATTACCTAAGTTAATACATGGGGATCAGACGGGGTTTGTGGCAGGGAGGCAGGGGGGAGACAATATCCGCCGATTATGCAATTTAACCTGGGAGGTACAACGGACAGGGCAGAAGGCGGTGTTTATTTCTATCGATGCTGAGAAGGCGTTTGATAGGGTGGAGTGGGAGTTTTTGTTGACGGTCCTGGAAACGGTGGGGTTGGGAGAGAATTTCAATACATGGATCCGTGCCTTCTATACAAGACCACAGGCTAGGGTCCGAGTGAATGGGAGTTATTCTCAGGGGTTTCAGTTGGAACGAGGAACTCGCCAAGGGTGCCCGCTGTCACCTCTGCTTTTTGCATTAGCTATAGAGCCCCTGGCGGATCGAGTTCGTCGGGCAGTGGATGTTAAAGGGGTGCTTATGAATGAATATGAATCTAAAATAGCATTATTTGCGGATGATATTATCTACACCCTTCGCGAACCTTTGGTGTCTTTACCCGTTTTAATGAACGAAATAGAACAGTATAGTGGAGTGTCAGGGTATAAAATAAATGGCAGTAAAACTGAGCTATTGGGATTTCATCTGGGAGAGAGGCTAGAAGAGAGTCTCCGTAGTAGCTTTCCTTTTCGGTGGGTGCGGGGAGGATACCGGTATTTGGGGATACAAATGGGGAAAGACTGGCGGAGGCTGTGGGAGCAGAATATGGTTCCACTCATGCAGGCGGTGAAGAGGGATTTGGCCCGGTGGAAGAGGTTGTATCTGACATGGCTGGGGCGAATTGCTGTTATTAAAATGAATGTTCTGCCCCGGTTCCTGTTTCTGTTTAGTTCTATCCCATGTAAGATTCCTTCGACGTATTTGAAGCGGGCCCAGAGTATGATCTTGGAATTTATTTGGGCAGGGAAGCGACCTCGGGTGTCGCAATTTACTCTTTATAGGGATCAATGTGAGGGGGGTATGCGGGTGCCGTGGTTTGAAAAATATTATGGTGCAGCGCAATTAAAGGCCTTAGCGAGCTGGCACGGAGGGGGGGGAGAGATTCCTATTTGGGTGGAGTTGGAACAGCTCAGAGAGGAGGGGGAGAACCTGCGGATGTGGATGTGGGACCCGGGGGGGCGGAGGGGAGGGGGTCGTGGAGGGAATCCATTCACAGAGTATACGCAGGGTTTGTGGTTGCGTCATAGGGACAGTCTGTTGCAGGGGAAGAAGTACACCCGGGGTACCTATATAAGGGGGATACAAGATTTTGGTCCTGGGAAGGAAGGGAGGGTGTTTCAGGACTGGGGGGTGAAAGGCTTACATACCTTGGGGCAACTGGTACTTAATGGGTGTGAGCTTAGACCTTTTGCAGACCTGCAGGAAGTGTATGGAGTGGAGGATAGAGATTATTTTGCATACATGCAGGTAATCTCCTATGTACGGCGGAAGGGGGTCCTAGCAGATTTGCGGAAAGTGCCTACGCCTTTTGAGTTAGCAATGAGGAGGGAGGGGGTACGGCGGGGGCTGATTACAATATTGTATAATGAGTTAAGGCACTCTGTGGCTGCCAGTAGGCAGGGGAGGAGTAAAGGGGAGGCGGCTTGGGAGCAACAATTAGGAGGGGAATGGGGGGAGGAGCGGTGGGAAAATATTTATAAATGGTCTCGACGTTTAGCTCCGGGACCGTCCTATCTAGAAAATAGTTTGAAGGTTCGCCATCAGATGTATTGGACCCCGTGGAAATTGCAAGCTTTTTGCCCTCAAGAGTCTGGGGCATGTTGGCGGGGATGTGGGCAGAAAGGGGACTTGTTTCACAGAGTATGGGGATGTGACGAGGTGCAGAAAATGTGGAGGTCTGTGGGGAAGTGGCTATCGGGCATGGTGCAGGTGGATATAGCCTTTACTGCGCCTATGATCATACTGAATGAAATGCCCGAGGAGGGGGAGAAGGGGCTTCTTCGGCTTATGGGCAGTTGCATAGGGGCTGCACGGGGGGCGATTATGGCAAGGTGGAAGTGTAAGGAGGCACCGACACTTCCCATGATCCAGCAGTATATGGATCACCTGTGGACGATGAGTGCTATAGCAGCCCACAGGCATCATAACATGAAAGCATTTCGGGAAGTGTGGGGGAGATATGAGGAATGGAGGGAGGGGAGAGGGGTAGGGGAGGTGGCTGGGGGGGTTTAGGGAGAGGGGCTGGGATATGGGATGGGCGGGCGGGTTAGAAGGGGGGAGGAGTAGTGGGGGGGAGGGGGGGGTTCAGTAGACATGGGGTGGCAGTTCTGTTGATGGGCCGGGAGTAGCTGTGTAGGGGGAAGTTGGATGCGCCATCTCGGGCATGTGTGGAGCTTGGAGATGTCCGCTTACACTTTGGGGTAAGCTGTTTGATATTTACTATGTTGAATTCCATGTTGTGTTATGTTATTGAGAAACCCTTACTAACAAACAAAAAATTTTCAATTATAAGGGAAAAAAAAAAAAGATAGATCGGGGAGATTCTGATAAGGAAATATCGATGTTGTAGTATTTGTTTTGCATTTGAGCATAAGATTAAGGGGACGGATAACAGTTTGATGGAATGTGTTTGTTGGTGTATTAGTGTGCTTTACGTTATAGATCAAAGGGTATAAAGAAGTGTATAAAAGAATGGGAGGCGGGGTAGGTGGGGAATTTATATTGAAGGGGGTGCTTATGCTCAAAGGTGTATGATGAGGAGGAGGTGGGAAATGAAGTCTGACTGTGTGTAAAAGTTGATGACTATGTTTGTAATAGTTGATGACTAGGAATGTACAGTTTGAAAAATAATAATAAAAATTATAAATTACAAAAAAAAAAAAAAAACCCGAAGCTCTTATAGTAACAAAAGACCCAGACTTCAAGCCACCTACCCACCTCAGCATGGGAACCACGCAAATTCAAGTACAGCCACAAATAAGATATCTAGGCATTATCATTGACCAAGCTCTAACCCTTAAGCATCACATCAACAAAACCACCGGAACTATATTCCACAAAGCTAAAACTGTACAACGTCTCTGACCCCTCCTTGAACCTCAGGACTTCAGGACAGTAATGCAGGCTGTGACACTCCCACATCTGGACTTCTGTAACAATCTACCATGGACTACCCGCCACACAAACCAACCCCCTCCGAACTGCCTTAAATACTACGGCAAGGATTATTCAGAATGCGAAAAAACGGGACATCACTCCAATCCTGAGATCTACACATTCTTCCCATCGAAGCAAGAATCAAGTACAAAGCCATCCTACTCACCCACAAAACCATCCACCAAACACAGAACACCCCGCTTCACACCTTACTGCCTCGCCCGATCCACGGCAGAACAACCAGACAATCCTCCAATAACTCCATCACCATCCCCCACAAAAGAACCAAGTCCACACAACGGACCTGCAACAAAGCCTTCGAACTTTATGCTCCATCCCTCTGGAACTCTCTGCCGAACCACATCAGAAACAACGGTGATCTCACATCATTCAAAAAACAGCTGAAAACAGTCCTATTCCGTGAACATCTCTGAACAGAAACACCACCCCCTCTTCCAGAACCCATGATTAGAAACTGTAGGATTGTACATGTCTATGTCCATCCCAAATCATTAATGTTGCCCCATGGTGATGGCCCTACCCTATAACCATTGATTCCCTCCCCCTGTTATGTGTTACACCGCTTTGACCCGGTGAAAAGCGGGATATAAATACAGTTAAATAAATAAATAAATAAAATAAATAAAGACATATCCTCAGGCTCTGAGCGATGCTGCTCATGTGGTGGAGAAGGGTCCGAAGGAATGTCCAGGAGTCCAACGGAACCAACAGACTCTATGTCTGATTCCAAGGCGGTAGAATCACTACTTGGTAGGAAGTCAAAATTGTGTCTGTCGGTACTATGGTGTCGATGCCACTCTGATGCATCCATCGCATCTAGGCGCTGATGCACCAAGGTGTCAGAAGCAAGGTGCCCCAACACAGGTTCATCCATGGGCTCTAACAGGGGTATTGGCCCTGGAACTTGTGCCGATGCTGTTTCCGTCAGCAATGCCACAGAGTGCCTCGAAGAAACCGCCATCAGGTCTCCAGATCCCGAGGGCACCGGCACTACTGCTACAAGGATAGCAGCCAGACTCCGCTCGATAGCCAGCACCTGCTGGTCAAGGGAGAGTGGAGATGTCTGGATGGATTCCCTTATGGGGCCTTGCGCCACCATCCCAGAACACGGAACCAGGAGCTCAGAGGATGATGCCTCGGGAGCATCTCAGAGCCCCTCTAGTACTTTGGAAGAAGTATCCTCCCACTGGGGCTGTTTTGCTGGCTGGTCCAAGTCCAGTCTCCCTGTTGGGGAGTCTCGGTGTCTATGATGGGAATCTGTGTCAGACGCCAACGTCTTCAATACCTTTTCTGCCTCTGTGGAGGACATGTTTGCTGCTCTGTTTAGGCTTCGAGGAGGTATGGGAACTATGCGATGAGGTGGATGCCCATGATGGTGTGGAGGCCATCGAAGAGTGTGCTGAAGAGGCTGAGTTGACGGAAAAAGCTTTCCCCATTGTTGTTCACATTTTTTCTAAAGTCCCCTCCTGGTCATTTGCTGACAGAGGGGGTAAGCGGAAGCATCATGTTCCGGGCCCAAACACTTTAAGCACCAGTCGTGCTTATCTGTACCAGAAATAGTGTTTCAGCAGTTAGTACAATTTTTAAAACTGTTGGTTGAGAAGACCAAAGGCAAAATCAAAAAAAGCAATGATGGCCTAAGCCAGCAGCAATGCTGCAAAGAAAAAATTAAGTAAAATATCAAGAAAAAAAATCAAAATGAGAAAGTAAAAAAGATAGATGGCCGATGCAGGATCCAATCAATGGAAAGACAAGGCACAATGTACCTGAAGGCACTTAGATGAATTTTTAACAGCAAGAGAAAGATGATGTCCTAATGGCTCCACGGGAAAAAAAGACGAGAGGAGAATAGCTGGGAAGGCAGGCATAAATGTGAAGAGGGATGCTCCCAAAATCATTCCTATTGGATGCTGGGGAGTGTTCCCACATGGGGCTCCATCGGTGCCAATGTCACCCATATGTGAAGATTGCATTCCTGCTTGTTCCTGGAGACTGTATGTTCTCCACGGACAGTAGGATATATCTGCCACACAGAAGGGTAATATCGTCCATGATGTCAATATGACAGATGTTGATTGGCACATTCCTGCTGCGGTGTCATCTAGAAGTAAAGAGATCCTGGATTCTCTACAAGGAGAACTATTCCATCAGTTGGTAACAGAACCACACATGAGGGGGGCCATATTGGACTTGGGGCTTACTAATGGGTAAAATGTTTCTGATATTATAATGGGCGATCATCTCGCATCAAGTGATCACTGGATGGTATGGTTCAGTACAAGGACTAGAGAGGATGCTGGACTTCAGAAAAAACTAACTTTGCCAAGATGGGACAATATCACAAGGAGTCTTTAACAGGATGGAAACAGTTGAAGGATGTAGAAAAGCAGTGGGAAACACGGAAAAGGGATATTTTAAGGACAACAAACCTTTTTGTTAGGAAAGTAAATAGATGTAAAAGGAAAAGGAGGCCACTATAGTTCTCCAAAGTAGCAGCTGAAAAGATGAAGAAAAAGAGGGTGGCCTTCATAAAATACCAAGAGAACACAGAAAGAAGATAAGCATTGATATTTGGAAAAGCTAAGAGAAGCTAGGAAAGCAAAGAGACAAATGAAAGAAAAAACAGCCAATGCAGTAAAATGGGAGAGGATATACATTTTTCATATATGTTAATGAGAGAAGGAAGTGCAAAAGTGGTATTCAAGGGTGAAGGGGAGGAATATGTAGCAGCTGTCGAGGATAAAGGAGAATTGCTTAACAAATGTTTTTGTTCTATGTTCACAAATGAAGGGCAGGATCTCAGAAAACACCCACAATAGGACCAAAACTGAAGGGGATCTTAATTTTCAGAAGACTGTATTCATAAGGAGCTAGCTAAGCTAAAAGTAGACAAAGTGATGGGGCTGGATGGTATAAAGCCAAGGTTACTGAAGGAACTTAAGGAAGTTCTAGCAGCTGCACTGTTTGTCCTTTTCGATGTTTCTGTCGAGTCGGGATTGGTCCCAGAGGACTGGAAAAGGGCACATGTGGTCTCTTTACACAAAAGCAGAAGAATGAGGTTGGGAACTACAGGCTGGTTAGTCTGACCTCTGTAGTGAACAAATTAATGGAAACACTGCTAAAACAGAGGTCAGTGAGGTTTCTAGGATCCAATGGACTGCAGGATATGAGGCAGCATGGTTTTACTAGAGGCAGGTCTTGTCAGAAAGCTAATTAATTTCTTTGAATGGGTGACCAGAGAGTTGGACTGAAGGAGACCGCTCGATGTAGTGCACTTAAGATTTCAGTAAAGCTTTTGACACCATTCCGCACAGGCAACTTATAAATAAATTGAGCACTCTAGGGAAAGACACTAAGGTGACTGACTGGTTGAGTGGGAGGAGGCAAAGGGTACAGGTAAATGGAGCTCATTCTGAGGAGAAGGATGTTACCACTACTACTACTAATCATTTGTGTAGCGCTATATGGTGTACACAGCACTGTACAAACAAATGTAAGAGAGGCAGTCCATGCTCATCAGAACTTAAGAGTCTATTCAAAGGAGACATCACAAAAATTGGGGACTAGGATATATCTAGGAGAATGGTAAGGAAACACATAGGTGAAGGAAGGTTGTGGGGATCACGATCCAAAAGCAGTTTTTAGCCTGGATTTGACCAGAGCCAGAGAAGGAGCCTGATGTACTGGCTCGGGTTGTTTATTTATTTATTTTATTTGCAAATCTTTTATATACCGCCACTTCCTAAGATCAGTGGCGGTATATAAGGCATAAGGAGCAGCAAGGTGGAAAAATCAAAGTCTCGAGATGGAAGTGAAGGGCACAGACAGAAGGGATGTTCCCAAGAAGAGGTGTAGGGAGATATAAGAGGAAGGGTAGTGAGAAGCTGCAGTAGTAGAAGTTTCAATAGGATGTGGAAATAGATAGGAAGTCAATGAAGTGACATGAGAATAGGGATGACATGAGCATAGTGACAGTGGCAGAAGATTAGTCGTGCAGTTGAGTTTTGAACAGATTGAAGTGGGGAGAGATGATTCAGAGGAAAACCGGCAAGGAGGAGGTTGCAATAGTCTAGACAGAAAGTGACTAGAGAATGCATAAGTGTCTTAGTAGTGTGTTCAGAAAGGAAGGGACAAATTTGGCTGATGTTATAGAGAAAAATTACAGGTTTTAGTTTTCTGTTGGATATGTGGAGAAAAGGGAGGAGTCAAAGATGACTGTAAAGTTTTGAGCCAATGAAACAGGTAATTGGAGTGTTATCCACAGAAATAGAGAACGGAGTAAGAGGGAAGGTAAGTTTAGGGAGAAAGATGACAAGCTCAATTTTGGCCATGTTTGATTTCAGATGGTGGCAAGACATCCAAGCACCAATGTCACATAAGCAGGCAGAGATCCTGGCCCAGATTCCTGGAGAGATTTGAGATGAAGAGAAATAGATCTGAGAGTCATCAGCATAGAAATCGTACTGAAAATCATGGGAGGAGATACATGCACCAAGAGAAGGTAGTGTGCTTCAGAGATCAGTCCTTGGTCCAATTCTTTTTAACATTTTTGTTAGTGATATTGCAGAAAGGCTGTCAGGTAAGGTTTGCTTCTTTGTAGATGATTCCTGGCTGTCTATTGCAGATTTTGGAAAGAAATAGTTAACATGAGACGGGATCTAGTAAAGCTTAAAGAATGGTCTAGAATTTGGCATCTGAGATTTAACACTAAAAAATGCAGGATCATGTATTTGGGCTGCAAAACTCCAAGAGAGCGGTACAGTATAGGGAGGTAAAGTACTTCTGTCCACGAAAGAAAAGTGGGACATGGGTGTGATCGTTTCTGATGATCTTAAGGTCGTTGAACAAGTAGAAAAGGTGACAGCGAAACCAGAAGGATGCTTGGTGCATAGGAAGAAGTATGGCCAGTAGAAAGAAGGAAGTGACAGTGCTTCTGTATAAGTCTTTGATAAGACTGCATTTAGAGCAGTGTGGGAAAGTCTGAAGACCATACCTTCAAAAAGATATAAAAAGGATGGAGTCAATGCAGAAGGTGGCTACCAAAATGGTCAGTGGGCTTTGTCATAAAGCATAAAGGGACAAACTTCAAGATCTCAATATGCCTACTTTGGAGGAAAGGTGGAAGAGAGGAGATATGATAAATACTTCTGTGGCATCAATGCACAGGAGAAAAGCCTCTTAATATTGAAAGAAAGCTCTGCAATGAGGGGGCATAGGATGAAGTTGAAAGGGATAGACTTGGGAGTAATATACAGAAATATTTCTTTATGGAAAGAGTGGTAGATGCATGGAAGTGTCTCCTAGTGGAAGTAGTACAGACAGGACTGTCTTTGAATTCAAGAAAGCAAGAACAAACACAGATCTTTAAAGGAAAGAAAAGGACTACAGCAGTAGGTATGGAAGGATAGACTGGATAGGCCTTATGGTCTTCATTTGCTGTCATGTTTCTTTGATGGCACCAGAGTGAGATTCATGACTGCCATGGTATGCACAAAACAAACCCATTTGGAGAAATTTCCCTAAAAGAGTCTAAAAAACCTCTGGGTGTGTGCAATTGCTCCCTCCTATGCGACCGTTGCTCCTCCTTCTCAGTCTGTTACACAGAGAACCTCTGTTATAGCTAAGTAGCTTTACTTTCTCCATGGACAAGATGGATTTGATCAGCCACGCAGATGGGCAGTTCCAAAGTTGAGGATGCAAGGACCGGTATTATTCACACTAGTAATTGAAGGCCTTTGCCATCTGTGCACTACTGCTGTGGTAGGTTGAGGCCTCATCTTTTTTTGTTTTGTTTTTCATATTTGTCTTGAATTTCTTTTTTTCTGGACTGAAAGACAAGAATGTCTAGAAATAGGGAAGCCAATAGTGTAGGCCAAGAAGTTACAAAGCAACTAGCTTTTTTAGGCTTTTGGAAATAGATATTGTGGAGGATATTAGATATGCTAAATATGACATTTACTGGAAAATAAAGGCCGAGTTCTGGAAAGAAACACTGGGTTTTGCCCTGGCGTGTCTTCAGGGAAAGAATCTGGTACTCTATGGAATCAATGGAGATAAGGATGGCGTTCCTTTCCTAATCTGTGTTTACGTAGTGTGTGTAATTTGAATTGTACACCGCCCTACTAATAGAAGGTATGGTATATCAAGAAATAATAAACCATAAACCATAGTGTAAAACAACAGAAATTAATATGCAAGGACAACGTATTTAAATTTGCCAAGCCATTGCCTTAAATGGACCTAGGTGCCTGTGGTAGGCCTAACATCCCTCTGTTAGAATACATGCGGGGATGACATTTTTCATGTTAGTGAGAGGAGGAAGGGCAAAGGTGGTATTGTCAGACTCATAGTTGCAGGGGAGGAATATTCAGAAACTGTTCAGTGTTTCACAGATGAAGGGCCAGCAGCAGGACCTCAGAAAACACCCACAAAAAGGAACAGAAGAAACTGAGATCTTGAATGATTTTCAGAAAACTGTGTTCGTGAGGAACTAGCTAAACTAAAGCGATGGGTCCAGATGGGATACATCCAAGAATACTGAAGGAACTTGGGGACATATTAGCGGCTCCACTGACTGACCTTTTCAATGCCTCTTTGGAGTTGGGAGTGGTGCCAGAGGACTGAAGAAAGGCACATGTGGTCTCTTTACACAAAAGCCGACGTAAAGATGGCACTGAGAACTACAGGCTGGTTAGTCTAACCTCTGTGGTTAATAAATTATTGGAAAAACTACTAAAAGAGAAAATAGTGAGGTTTCTGGAGAACAATGGATGGCAAGATCTGAGGCAGCATGGATTCACCAGAGTCAGGTCTTCTCAGACAAATCTGATTGATTTCTTTGGCTGGATGAACAGGGAGTTGGACCAAGGGAGAGCCCTAGATGTGGTATATTTAGATTTCAGTAAAGCCTTTGACATTGTTCTGAACAGGCGACTTATAAACAAACTGAGCACCCTAGGGATAGACAAGTTACTGATTGGGTTACAAATTGGTTGAGTGGTGTCACGCCACCACCACTCGCCTCTAGGTTAGAGGGGCGTGGATTTTTGAAGGAACATTCTGCTGCATGCTTTATCAGATTTTTAAAACTATTTCTCTGCAATGCCCTCTGGTAAATGTAGTCCTTATTCAGCTGTATGAGTGCACCATGCAGAAAGCTGTAGTCAGGCTCAAGTAGGTAAGGCAAATGACAGAAATTTATTATTTTTATATACACAATGGTTCAATCATACCACACATAGGATTGTTGGTTCAGGACTCTTTGAAGCAAAAACTGTCCAAAACATATCCAACCACAAAATGCAGTTTTAAAGGTTCTCTCTATTGCAGGATACACAGTCTTTACCAGCAAGCCTAATTGTATTCCCTTCTTAGCTTTGCTGGCTAAAGCACCAAACAAAAAGCACATTTAAAGTCTCTGGTAAACTTCCCCTTTATAAACACAAGGGAAACACAGCCACCCTGCTTGTGGGATAAGGCTACCTTTTTCCTGGATAACCTTCTGGCTTGCTTTCTCTACGTTCCCCAGGTTTATAGCTTGGCACAAAGAACAGTCCATGGGAGTGTCCTCCTCAATCAGCTTCACCTCGGGCTCTCCCAGCTGCATAGGCTCTGACTCCCCATCCTGCTCAGCATGCTCAGCTAACAGCCTCCCGGGGGATCTTGGAGTCTCTCTCTTGTTCCTGGCTCCAAACTGTCCTGCAGCCGTGCTACATGCCAAATAGCACTCTCTCCAGCTGGAAGCTCCGTTCCTCTGCTCTGCTTAGCCTGACTTCCTGCTTCTCCTCTCCTCCTTTCCTTAGAACATAAGAACATAAGATATGCCATACTGGGTCAGACCAAGGTCCATCAAGCCCAGTATCCTGTTTCCAACAGTGGCCAATCTAGGTAATATGTACCTAGCAGTTTCCCCAAAAGACACAGGTTCCACAATGCTTGTACTGGGTCAAGCATTGATATCCTGGGTCCCTTCTTAATAATGGTTTATGGACCTTTCCTCCAGGAACTTGTCCAAACCTTTTTTAAACCCAGCTACACTAACAGCCTTTACTACATCCTCCGGTAACAAATTCCAGAGTTTGATTACAAGTTGAGTGAAAAAATATTTTCTTTTATTAGTCTTAAATAGTTTACCCTGTAGCTTCATTGCATGTCCCCTAGTCATTCTATATTCTGATAACGTAAACAATCGATCTACGTTTACCAGTTCCACTCCGTTCATTAATTTATAGACTTCTATCATATCTCCCCTCAGCCGTCTCTTTACCAGGTTAAAGAGCCCTAACCTTTTTAGCCTTTCTTCATAGGAGTATCCTTCCATCCCCTTTACCATTTTGGTGGCTCTTCTCTGAACCTTTTCTAATAACGCTATATCCTTTTTATGATACGGCGACCAGAACTGCACACAATATTCAAGGTGCGGTCTCACCATGGAACGATATAGAGGCATTATAATATCTTTTGTTTTATTTTCCATTCCTTTCCTTATGATACCTAGCATTCTATTTGCTCTCTTGGCTGCCGCTGCACACTGGGCCGAGGGTTTTAACATGCTATCCACAATGACGCCTAAATCTTTTTCCTGGGTGGTGATTCCTAATGTGGAACCTTGCATCGTGTAACCATAGATTGGGTTGTTCTTCCCTCGGTGCATAACTTTGCACTTGTCCACATTAAATTTCATCTGCCATTTTGATGCCCAGTCTTCCAATTTATCAAGATTCTCTTGCAATTTTCCACAATCCTCTTGCGTTTTAACAACTTTAAATAGTTTTGTGTCATCTGCAAATTTGATAACCTCACTTGTTATTCCACTTTCCAGGTCATTTATGAATATGTCAAAAAGCAGCGGACCCAGCCCAGATCCCTGGGGTACACCACTATTCATTTTTTTCCATTGGGAAAATTGGCCATTTAGCCCAACCCTCTGCTTTCTATCTTTTAACCAGTTCTTGATCCACAGTAGTACACTGCCTCCTATCCCATGACTCTTTAGTTTTGCCAAACGTCTCTGATGAGGGACCTTGTCAAAGGCTTTCTGAAAGTCCAGATACACTATATCAACCGACTCACCTTTGTCCACCTGTTTATTCACACTTTCAAAAAAACATAATAGATTAGTAAATCATACTCTGCTCTGGGTTTATACTTCTAGCTCCAACCCCACCCTAATCAGGTGACGGCAATCAGCCTGACTCCGGTCACCTGAGTGCTTGAAGCATTCACTGCCTAAAGGGTTCTGAGCCTTGTATCCTCTCCCCTTCATTCCACTAGGGGGAGCCTGAAATGTTTTCCACGTGGAAGTTTTCTGATCCCTGGAGGTGTTTATGGCTTTCCTACCCTGTCTTGGTAAAAGGGGGCCCTTCATTAGGGTGAATTCCCTGTCTCTTTGTCCTTCCCTGAACTCTGGATAGGCCTCCTTGCCACAGTGGGAGATGACAAAGGGTACAGGTAAATGGAGCTCACTATGAAGAGGAGGAGGTTACCAGTGGTGTGTCGCAGGGATTTGTCCTTGGTCCGATTCTTTTTAACATCTTTGTTAGTGATATTGCGGAAGGGCTGTCAGGTAAGATTTGCTTGTTTGCGGATGATACCAAAATCTGCAATAGGAGTAGACACCCAGGAAGATGTAGATAACATGAGGAGGGATCTAGCGAAGCTTGAAGAATGGTCAAGAATTTGGCAGCTGAAATTTAATGCTAAATAATGCAGGGTCATGCATTTGGGCTGCAGCAATCTAAGGAGCACTACAGTGTAGGGGGTAAGGTACTTCTGTCCACAAAACAGCGGGACATGGGCATAATTGTGTCTGACGATCTTAAAGTAGCTAAACAGGTATAAAAGGCGACTGTGAAAGCCAGAAGGATGCTTGGATGTATAGGGAGAGGAATGGCCAGCAGAAAAGAGGTGGTGATAAAGCGTAGTTACTCACCTGTAACAGATGTTCTCCGGGGACAGCAGGAATCAGTCCTCACATATGGGTGACGTCGGCACCGATGGAGCCCTTGTGGAAGCATCTCCCCAACTTTCAAAGAAAGCCTTTGGGAGATGACACCACACATGCGTGATCCCTTTCCCACTCAAAGGTACCATTTTGCTCAGTCAAATGACATAGCTGAAGATAGCAAAATAAAAGAAGGTAAAGAAGCAACTCCAAGGGGAGGAGGAAGGGTTGTGAGAACCGATTCCTGCTGTCCCCAGAGAACACCTGTTACAGTTGAGTAACTATGCTTTCTCCGGGAACAAGCAGGAAGTCAGTCCTCACATATGGGACTCCCCAGCTAGAGGCTACCGGGAGACCCGTAGCAAAAATTAGGCCCCCTCAAGGGGAGTCGCAAGCAGCAGCAATTCAGTCTGGTGTACAGACTACAGTAGGACTGCTGTGTCCGATGAAACCAGCACGCCGGTAGCCTGAACACAGAAGGGTCGGAGGGTAGGAGTTGCCTAGACCCCGAAAAGATTACGGAGCACAGCCTGGCCGAAGGCGCTATCCCATCAGGATTCTCTTTCCAGGCAGTAATGGGCTGCGAAGGTATGGACTGAAGACCAGGTAGCGGCCCAGCAGATGTCCGCCATCGGGACAGAGTGCAGATGTGCCACTGAAGCCGCCAGGGCTCAGACACGGTGTGCTGTGATGCAGCAGCTTTGCCTGCTCATAGGCGAGAGCAATACAGTCCACCACCCATGCATACAGCGTACGCTTAGTCACCGCTTCTCCCATGCTGCTGGGGTTATAGGAGACGAAGAGCTGGGAGGCTTTGCAGTGGTACTGAGTACATTGGATATAGAAGGACAAGGCCCTCTTACAATCCAAGGTGTGGAGGACCGTCCCCACCCGATTGGCATGAGGTCTCGGAAAGAAGGTAGGGAGTACCACCTCCTGGTTGAGATGGAATGAGGATACTACCTTCAGAAGGAATTTGGGGTGTGTACGGAGCACCACCCTGCTCTTGTAGAAACTGGTGTAGGGCACTTAAGCCACAAAAGCTTGGAGTTCACTAATCCTGCAAGCGGAAGTGAGCACAACCAGTAAAACTACCTTCCATGAAAGCTAGCGAAGGTGGCAAGTAGCCAAGGGCTCAAATGGTGGACGGGTTAGCTGCCCCAACACCACATTGAGGTCCCATTCGATCGCTGGAGGGTGAACTGGGGGGCTTAGATAAGAGCAGGCCCTGTAGGAAGCGGCCCACCAGAGTTTGGGCCAAAAGGGGTCTACCATCCACCGGGTGGTGGTGAGCCGCCAGGGCACCGAGGTCCACCCTAACAGAATTAGACCTGAGCCCGGAGTGAGAAAGGTTGAGAAGGTACTGCAACACCATAGCCACCAGGCAGGAGAAAGGGTCAGCCCTTCGCTCAGCACACCAAGCTGAGAACCTACGCCATTTGATGGTGTATATCTTCCTTTTAGAGGCCTAACGGGAGGCCAGCAGAACGTTCTCCACTTCTGTGGGAAGGTGGAGATGGGCCAGGGCTACCCTCTCAGCAGCCAAGCTGTGAGCGAAAGAGACCCCAGGTTGGGGTGTAGGAGAGAGCCCCCCCTCCTGAGATAGAAGCCCGGGGCTGGCACCACCGATTGCAGAAGCAGCAGGAACCACGGCTGCCTAGGCCATCGGGGGCTATCAAGATGAGCAAGGCCCTGTCGTGGAGGGTCTTGAACAAGGTCTTGGCAATCAGTGGCATCAGAGGGAAGGCGTACATGAGGCCCCCCGACCATGGGACTAGAAACGCATCAAAAACCGCTGCTGATCGCTGGAAGTAGCGGTATACAAATGTATACTAAATAAATAAATCTGCCGCCACCCTGGAGCAGTGAGCCTGCCGAGAGCAAATGTGGGGCAACTGGAAGTTGTCTGGACTGGAAAACAGGTCCATCATGGGTTCCCCCTAGAGTCGGAAAAGCCGACTGGCTACCGTGGAGTCCAGCTATCACTCGTGCAGTCAGAGAACCCTGCTTAGCCTATCAGCTAGTAGGTTGTCCTGTCCTGGCAGATGCACAACTTTGAGGAGGATCCCCTGCTGGGCCGCATAAGAGAAGAGGGCCAGCGCCTCCTGACAGAGGGCATGTAACCCCTGTGGCCCCTTTGCTTGTTCACACAGAACATGGCCACCTGGTTGTCCGTCTGGACCAGGACAGGCCGATGGCGAAGGCAATGACCGAAGACTCTCAGGGTGAGGTGAATGGCACAAAGCTCCAGGAGATTGATTTGCAGGGTGCTCTCGTCTGGCGACCAACTGCCCTGGGTGCGGAGACCCTCGCAATGGGCTCCCCAGCCAAGTAGGAGGCATCCGTGGTGAGGACAATTGATTGTCCTGGGCCTTGGAAAGGCATGCCCGTTTGCAGGTGCTGAGACGACTGCCACCAGACTAGGGAGTCCGCCAACTGGCAGGTCATCCGAACTCTGGCCCTGAGGCGGCCCGTGGCCTGGGACCACTGGTCCCAGAGACACCACTGCACCACTCTCATGTGGAGACGGGCATCTGCAGTGATGTGTACCGTGGAGGCCAAGTGCCCGAGGAGGCGCAGAAGATGGCGGGCAGACACCGAGGGACAGTGCTCTATGTCCCAGGCCAGAGATCTGAGGCGGTCTGCCCAGTCCATGGGCAAGAAAGCCTTTGACTAGCAGGTGTCAAGCTTTGCTCCAATTAATTCCAGGCACTGTGTCGGAAAAAGGTGGGACTTCGTCATAAACTACCCAAAGCCCAAGTGCTGTAGAACCTGGATGGTGCATGTGGTGGCCTGCTGCACCTCGGAGACCATGTCCACTTTTACGAGCCAGTCGTCCAGGTAGGGAAACACGAAGACTCCCTGAAGCCTGAGAAAGGTGGCCACGGCTGCCAGGCATTTCATGAACACCCTGGGGGCAGAGGCGAGCCTGAATGGGAGCACCCTGTACTGAAAGTGCCTGCCCCCTAATACGAACCGCAGGTATTGTCTGTGATGTGGGTGGATTAGGATGTGAGTATAAGCATCCTTGAAGTTTAAGGAGCATAGCCAATCTCCTTGCTGGAGGTAGGGCAGTAATGTTCCAAGGGAGAGCATCTCAAAAGTTCTCCCGCACCAGGAATTCGTTGAGGTTGCACAGGTCGAGGATGGGCCTTAGGCCCCCTGTCCTCTTTGGGATGAGGAAGTATCTGGAGTAGAAACCCTTGCCCTGGAGGTGGTGGTTCCACCGCATTGTCCTCGAGAAGACCTGCCAGTTCCTTCAGAAGAAGGTCCCAGTGGAGGGGAGACCTGGGGTGCTCTCCCAGAAAATGAGGTGGCGGCATCTGGATCAAGCAGAGGAGGTAATCCTCCCTGACCACCCCTCAGTGTCCAGGCATCGATAGTGATGTTTACCCACCTTGGGACATAGAGGGTCAGTCGTCCCCCTGTGAGCTGCTGACCTCCTTGCAGTAGAGAGGCTATGCTGGAGTAGTCAAAAACTCCCCCCTGATTGGGCCGGAGCCAGTGCCTGGGGCTTCGGAGCCTTCTGCTTACGCCGGCCATGCCCTTCTCCCTTGGCCTGCTGATCTGGTTGGGGAGCTGGGGAGGCCTGAAAATGTGGGTAGTTACGGTAAGCAGCTCCCTTCCTCGGGTAAAAGAGCTTTTTACCCGAGGCCTTCCGTCGGGGAAGGGCAGCGGTCTTCTTAGAGAGCCTGGTCCTCGTCATGAACTCGGTCTCCAACTCGGCAGCCTTGTCAATCATGGGCTTGCCAAAGAGGTTTTCTACCTGGCAAGGGACATCGACCAACTTGTCCTGGACCCATTGTTCGGAGGTCAGACGACTGGAGCCAAGCCTGGCAGCGCACACCGATGCCTGCTGTAGCTACCGGGGCCGCCAACTCAAACCCGTCATAGGCCCCTCAAGACAAACTTGGAGCATTCATGGACGGCCTTGGGCAGGCTCCTGAAGTGCTGCAAGGGTTCCTCGGAGAGACCAGCAGAGAAATCGGCGAGTTCTTTCGCCATATCCCTCAGGTACATGCCCATGTAAAGCTGGTAGGGGCCCAGAGGCTGCACAGTCCGCCCCCAGGGGGGACAATGGGGATGACCGTGGCCCCGTCGAGCAGGACACTGAGCGCGACCTCGGCTGAGGATCGAGGCCACAGGACCTCGAGGATCGGCTCGGCCTCTGGGGACATTTTCGACGTCAAACGCCCTGTGGCCGGGGCAGAGGAACCGGACGTGCCAGACAACAGTGCCTACTGCTGGAGACAAGCTGTTCTCTAAGGTCACCATTCTGGACTCCAGGCCAGAAGGCTCCACAGCTTGTGGCAGAGACACCGAGGAACTCAGGCCTGATGCTGGCTCCCCTGAAGAGGAATCCTCAATGAGGATAGCCTCTGAGGATCGAGGCCAGTCCGCCACCAGATCCTTCCAAGGACCTTTGCCAGCCGCACTTTCTCCGAAGCCTCGGGCGGGCGCCTGGGACTACAGGACCGAGCCCGGGAGGAACCCTGTCTGTAGGAGCCATCCAAGGATGCCGCCGCCTTTGAGGGTTTCTTCTTCCTCCTGTGTTCCCTCAAGGGGGACCCCCCTCTCTAAGGACCCACGACAGTGCTCGGGTTCGAAGAACTCCTCCCGAGATGTCGGCGCCTCAGACGAGGCCCTGGCCTTCAGAGGCATCGGGGAGTCGGGGAAAAATCTATCATGCTGCTGGTGGTGGCTCTTCAGGGCCTTGGCAGACATCATTTGCATAAGCTGCAGGCCGCCAGGTCATGGTCCGGTCCAAGGCAACGGAGCCAGCAGTTGTGCGTGTCGGTTAAAGACATGAGCTTTGCACACCGATCATACTTTTTGAAACCACTGGTAGCCATAAGGGAAAAAAGAATCCCTGTGAGGTCGAAGACCCTCCGAGCTGCCAGCGGGAAAAAAAGGCACGAAGGCACCAAAAAAAAACAAACACACAAAATGAACCGAACTCGACGCCGAGGCACCAAGATTGGTAGGCGGGAAGAGTACCGATGCGATACCGGAGTCGAGTTAAGAACTTGAGAAGAAAAAAAAATCTAATTTCCGACCGGTCCTTCTCATTTCTGAACTTCTTTGCCACTAGACCTGTGACCGCTGCGACTAAAGGAGCCCCTGGCCGCTTCAACCCCAGGTCGGGAACAGGAACCCCCGGGGCCTGCCTCCCCTGAGGTGCGCCGAAGGCATGCTGTATCAAAGCCACAAAATCTGGCGAAAAAATTGCTGCCAGCCCTCCTGGGAAGGACTGTTGCGACCCGTAAAGATCTGGAGCCGAAGACATGCCTGGCATCGGGTCCAGAGATGGGAGTATGGTGGAAACCAGTTCCGGATCCGCTATCGGTGTTCTTCCATGGACAGCCTCCCCTTCTGCAGGAAGCAGTTCCATCTCCGCAGCTGCATGCACGCAGGCCCTACACATGCCGCCTCTGAAACCGTACCCCATTTTGCACCACAGAGCAAGCAGCGAGGCCTGGACGGCACCCCCGAGAATAGATGAAGTCAGGCACCGTCCCCCTTGCTGTAGTCGATTCTCTGTTCGACTAGGAAAAGGGAGCCTCCAAATAACCAGAGAGATTGGAACCGAGCTACTGATATCCCAACTCTATCAAAATGTTTATTTTTATTTTTACTTTAATCACTAATGGGGGTCCTTCAATACTGGCAAGCTGATAGTGAGGTAAACACCCCCAAAAAAACCAAAGCTTCCCGACACGGCTATTGCCGTGCAAAGGAAATCCAAACCAACAGCCGTTGTGTTTTCCCGCGTGGCTGCCACATGGCTGGGCCTGCTGCGGCAGCAGAGGTGCTTCAGCGCACTGAAGTCAGCACACTGACCTGCTCTCCGACACCGCACTTCTTCTCCTAGTCCTCCCAATTTCCCCTCCAACATGCCACTGCAAGTGCGCAATCTTGTGCCACTGCCCAGGTCCTACCGCAGCGGGGGAACTCTCCCGAAGAGACAGGCTGGCGGAGAAACTCCTCCGGAGCACTGCCGCTGTGCCCCGGCTCCGGCTTACTAGTGTGTGCAGGCAAACCCTCTGCTTACACTACTGCCGGAGAGCACCTGCTCCTCACACTTACTGCCAGTTCCTTGGCCCCGAGCCGAGCCTCTCTTCTCAGCATCTGTCTTCAAGGCACCGGAGGGCTGGCACGGCTGGGGGGGAGGGGGGGGAGGAGGAACAAGGGAGAGGGATGAAGCCTCAGCACTCTGAGCATTCCGACCCTATCAATAACCTAATAAATTCAAAATCCTCTTTTTTTTTTTTTTTGTAAATTCAATCCAATCTGAAGTCAATCAACTACTCTAAATTAACTGCCTTAATTGCTCCTCTAGTGAGCCTGAACCTCCAGGCTCACACATCCTCCAGCTGCTTAGAGACTGAAGTAACTAGTGGGAGAAGGCGGAACCGCAGCTTATATACCAGTGACATCACAAGAGTGACGTTTTCAGTCTCCAAGTTTCTGGAGGAGGTTGACTACCCCAGAGGTTCAGGACTAGACTGGAGGGACGATAAGGAAGAGGCAGGTAGAGCTCCGGAGTCACAATGCATAGATAAGACGTTGGTTTAAGGAAGAGGTTTTGGGATTTGTTAGAAACTGGGTGTCATCGTGGATAACATGTTGAAACCCTCCGCCCAGTGTGTAGTGGCGGCCAAGAAAGCAAATAGAATACTAAGAATCATAAGGAAAAGAATGGAGAATAAAACAAAAGATATTGTAATGCCTCTGTATCGCTCCATGGTGCAACCGCACCTTGAATATTATGTGCAATTCTGGTCTCAGTATCTTAAAAAAAAGGATATAGCATTATTCAAAAAGGTACAGAGAATAGCCACCAAAATGGTAAAGGGGATGGATAGATACCCCTATGAAGAGGCTAAAAAGGTTAGAGTTCTTCAACTTGGAAAAGAGACGGCTGAGGGGAGATATGATAGAGGTCTATAAATTAATGAATGGAATGGGTAAACAGAGATCGGTTGTTTATGCCATCAAATATATAAAGACTAAGGGACATGCAGTGGAGCTACAGTATAACCTATTTAATACTAATAAGAGAACATATTTTTTATTTTATTTATTTCAGTTTTTCTCTATACCGCCCCTTCCCGAGATCAGGGGCGGTTTACAAACAATTTACATAGAACAAATTGTATAATCCAAACATAAAACATTAAATACAACTATTTAGATGTGAAATTATTTACAGGGTTTGCAGGATTACATTATGCGTTTGTCTTGGATACATTTACAGTAGCACTTGAAGGGTTCAGCGTGGGTTTGGTGGTATGTCATTATTACTATTGTTTTCGCCGTAGTGTTCAGTGAAGAGCAGTGTTTTTATTACTTTTCTAAATGTTTGTAAATCTTTGATGGATCGTAATGTGTTTGGTAGAGCATTCCATAAAACAGGCAACATAAGGGAATGCTCTGTTGCTTGTGACTTGTTTTGTTTTGCGAAAGGATCTTGTGTCTGTTGTATGGGTAATTAATGCTGAAAGGAATGATGGTGCGATATTGTTAAATAGCTTGAATGTTATCATTAATGTTTTTATACCTTATTCTACTTGAAACAGGTAACCAGTGTAGGTTGTATAATATGGGTGTGATATGGTCTGTTAATCAGGCTTTATGGATTATTCTTGCTGTAACATTCTGTGCCATGTGGAGTTGGTTCAGATTCTTTTTGAGTAGTCCGTGAAGTAGGCTATTGCAGAAATCAAAGTGTGGAGTGATTAGGGCTTGTACAACTGATCTAAAGTCATGCATGTCAATTAATGGTCTAAGATGTATGGTTCTAGTGATCTGTTTTATGTGTGACGTCATGGAGAGGAATGGATCAAGTATCACGCCAAGATACCTTACCTCCTTTTTCACTGGGAGCACAGTATCTTGTATTGTGAGTGTTAGAGGGGAAATAAAATTCTGATTCCTTGATATGTAGAGCACTTCAGTTTTCTTGAAGTTAATGCTCTGGTTATGCGAACTTAGCCAGATCTCAGCTTCTTTGATACATGATGCCATTATGTGTTGAGAAGGGTTATAACACATGATATTATCTGCATATATATGGAATCCCATTTTGAATATTCTGAATATATTGCAAGTTGGTTGTAGATAAAGATTAAATAGAAGTGCTGAGAGAGCAGATCCCTGTGGTATTCCCTGCTCCTGTTTGAAGGTTGTGGACGTTTGTCCTACTTGTACTTGTTGCATGCGGTCGGAGATATATGATTTAAACCATTGGTGGATTGTTCCCTTAATTCCAATTTGTTCACGTTTAGCGAGTAGGGTGTTTTGACTGACATTGTCAAATGCGGAGGCAATGTCTAGAAATATGAGAATGAATGCCTGTTTGGCATCATCCATGCCATGAATGAGTGTGTCGAAGAGAACTAGTAGAAGTGATTCAACGCTGTGGAATGGGCGGAAACCAAATTGTTGGTCATCTTGTGAAGTATTTAGATCTACGAAGTCCTGGAGTTGAGTTTGGATGACCTCAATTACTTTGGCTACAAATGGTATGCTAGCTGTTGGTATATAAGAAATAGGCTCTTGCTTATCAAGTGTTTTGTTTTTTAGGATTGGTCAAATCATGGTGAATTTAAGTTCCTTCGGTATGGTTCCTTGGAGGAGGGATTGGTTAACTATATGGAGGAGGTAAGGAGCTAGCTCAGTCTTGGATGCCCTAATCCAGGCAACTAGACAGGGGTCTAGAGGGGAAGTGGTGGTATTAATTTTGAGGATTCTGTTTATCAGTTGTTTTTGGTCTATTAGGTGAAAGATGTGCCATGTGTAGTCGTTTGTGGGAGGCTTGGAATGAGTGATGGGGGTCTATAGTATTTTTTCTTTTCGGTTTATCTGCATAATGTTTTGCTAGAATTTGGGGGTTTATGTTAATATTGTTTGCATCATTTTGAATTATCTTGGTTAGGGACTTGACAATCTCAAAAAGTTCTCTCGTTAGATTGAGGGAATTAGTAAGGATTTCAGTATAGTAGTCCTCCATTGCCTTGTTAATTGCTTCCCTGTAATTGTTAAGTGATGTAGATAAGTTTATTTTCTGGAGTTTTAGTGGATCTCCATTTATGTTCATATTTCCTTAATTGCTTTTTTAATTTTGCTAGAACTTGTGAGAACCATGTTTCTGATGTTCTTTGGGTTGTTCTTAATTGAGTGTTTGTTACGGTTGCTGTGTTTTGTATTGTGATGTTCCAATTACATAGTGTGTCATTTAAGTCTGTTCATGGGGTATTTAGTTTGGGTAATATGTCTTTTAAGAAGGTTTCCTTATCAAAGCGTCTGAATCTACTTTTGTGTGGTATTGTGTGTTGTGTTAGGGAGGATGGAGGGTGAGTGGTGAAGTTAAGTATGTAATGGTCTGACCATGGGACTTGTTTTGACTGAGGGGGAGAGTAGAAAGGGTAGTCTGTAGCTGATTTCGGGAGAAATAGAAGGTCTAGGATATTCAATGTGTAATCAGTCAAACTCTAGAATTCATTACCAGAGGATGTAGTAAAGAATCTAAAAGTTTGTATTGGAAGTGTGTGAAATGGTTATATTATATAAGTTGTTCAATAAAAAGATTACAATTAAAAAAAAAAAAAGGTTTGGACAAGTTCCTGGAGAAAAAGGCCATAAAACACTATTAAAGTGAACCTGGGAAATCCACTGCTTGCCCCAATACAAGCAAGCATCGTGGAACCTGTGTCTTTTAGGGAAAATGTTAGGTACTTGTGACCTAGATTGGTCACTGTTGGAAACAGGATACTAGGCTTGATGGACATAGGATATGCCATACTGGGTTAGACCAATGTTCTTATTCTGGGGTGGGGGGAGCTTTTCCGAAAGGTGAAACCAGGTTTCTGGCATTAACCTTTAAAAAGGAGCCAGAGCAGCTTTTAAACAAAATAATGGGGGACAGCCGACAGTCACCCAAGAGCATATGGTTTGGAATGATGTATCTCTGAAGGATACTAGCAAAATAGGGAAGTTAGGATATCCCGACAGAGAGGTTCCAATAAAGCTAAAAGTAACCCAGGTGCCTTTAAGAATCTAGCATACAGAGCTGAAAGATTCCAGTTTAACTCTATCATCAAATAGCCAGATTGTTAATATAAGCAAAAAACAAACTTTGAAATGCCTGTATGCAAATTCTAAAAGTATAAAAAAATAAGATGGGAAAGTTAAGAATATATAGCACTGAATAAAAAGTTAGATAAATTGACGTCTCACAGACCTGGTGGAAGGAGGATAACCAATGGGACACACTGATACTAGGCTACAAACTATATCGCAATGATAGGATGGATTACATTGGTGGAGGAGTGACGCTATATGTTAAAGAGGGCAATGAGTCAAACAGGATAAAGGTTTTGCAGGAAACAAAATACACTGTAGAATCTCTATGGATAGAAAATCCATGTAAAGGCAGTAAGGGTGTACTACCATCCAGCTGGCCAAAATGAATAGAGAGATGATGAAATACTAACAGAATCTGGGGAAGCTAGCAAAGTTTACAACAAAATAATAATGGGAGATTACAATTACCTTAGTATTGACTGGAACAATGTCACATCAGGACATGCAAGGAAGATAAAGTTTCTAGATGAAATGACTGCTTCATGGATCAGCTGGTTCAGGAACAGGCATGAGGGGAAACTATTTTAAACCTAGTTCTCAATGAAACCCAGGATCTAGTGTGAGAGGTAACAGTTTTGGGACTGCTTGACAATAGCGATTGCAACAGGGTCACATTTGATTTAATAAATGCTGGGAGGATAGCAAAGAAATTCACTGTACCAGCATTTAACTTTCAAAAAGGAAACTATGATAAAATGAGGTAAATGGTTAAGAAAACACTAAAAGGAGCAACTGCAAAGGTGAAACGCACACATATGTATTCCGCACTTTAAAAAAGGTGGAAGGAAGGACACATGACAGCCAGCATGGTCTAAAGGTGAATTCAGAGAGGCTGTTAAAGCTTTCAGAAAATAGATAAGAGTCAAATGACAAAAACAGAAAAAAAACGTTAAGTACTGGCAAGTTAAATACAGGCAAAGAGAAAATTTGAAAATAAGCTTGCATAATAACAGTGCATAATAAAAACGTTTTCAGGTACATTCATAGCAAACCCCCTGTGAGAGTCAGTTGTACCATGCCAGAAATGATATCTAAAGGTGATGTATCAAAGCAACTGAAACAAATCTTGATAAATCGGGAAGATGCAATACAGTTATTTGATAGACTGAAAAGTTTTTTTATCAAATTTGCAGATGACACAAAACTATTTAAAGTTGTTAAAACCCAAGAGGATTGTGGAAAATTGCAAGACGATCTTGATAAATTGGAAGACTGGGCATCAAAATGGCAGATGAAATTTAATGTAGACAAGTGCAAAGTTATGCACCTAGGGAAGAACAACCCAAACTATGGTTACACAATGCAAGGTTCCACATTAGGAACCACCACCCAGGAAAAAGATTTAGGCGTCATTATGGATAACATGTTAAAACCCTCGGCCCAGTGTGCAGCGGCAGCCAAGAGAGCAAATAGAATGCTAGGTATCATAAGGAAAGGAATAGAAAATAAAACAAAAGATATTATAATGCCTCTATATCGTTCCATGGTGAGACCGCACCTTGAATATTGTGTGCAATTCTGGTCGCCGTATCTTAAAGAGGATATAGTGTTATTAGAAAAGGTTCAGAGAAGAGCCACCAAAATGGTAAAGGGGATGGAAGGATACTCCTATGAAGTAAGGCTAAAAAGGTTAGGGCTCTTTAACCTGGAAAACAGACGGCTGAGGGAAGATATGATAGAAGTCTATAAATTAATGAACGGAGTGGAACGGGTAAACGTAGATCGATTGTTTACGTTATCAGAATATAGAAAAACTAGGGGACATGCAATAAAGCTACAGGGTAAACTATTTAAGACTAATAAAAGAAAATATTTTTTCACTCAACGCGTAATCAAACTCTGGAATTTGTTACCTGAGGATGTAGTAAAGGCTGTTAGTGTAGCTGGGTTTAAAAAAGGTTTGGACAAGTTCCTGGAGGGAAGGTCCATACACCATTATTAAGAAGGGACCCAGAATATCAATGCTTGACCCAGTACAAGCATTGCGGAACCTGTCTCTTTTGGGGAAACTGCTAGGTACGTATGACCTAGATTGGCCACTGTTGGAAACAGGATACTGGGCTTGATGGACCTTGGTCTGACCCAGTATGGCATATCTGATGTTCTTATGTAGGAAATAACCTGGACCAGATGGCATACATCTCCGGGTACTTACAGAACTGAAATATGAAATTGCAGGCCAACCTTTAGCAACCTGTGAACTATCATTAAAATCATCTGTAGTACCTGAAGATTGGAGAGCGGCCAATGTAATATCAATTTTTAAAAAGGGTTCCAGGATGATTTGGGAAACTACAGCCTGAAGCCAGTAGCAGGCAAAATGATACAAACCATGATAAAGAGATAGTCATGGTTTAATGGCAGAAAGCCACCAGACGTTTAGCCAAGGAAAGTCTTGTCTTACTAATGTCTTATATTTTTTTGAAGGTATGAATAAAAAAGTAGATAAAGGTGAACTGGATGATACAGCGTATCTATATTTTCAGAAAGCCTTTCATGAAGTCTCTCATGAGAGATATCTGGGGAAATTAAAAAGTCACAGGATACGAGGCAATGTACTATTATGGATTAGGAAATGGTTAAAAGACAGAAAACAGTAGGGCTAAACAGTCAATTTTCTCAATGTTGAAAAGTGAATAATGGAGTACCTGAAAACAACAACTAGTGAAGTGATCAAATTTGCAGGTGACAAAATGAATCAAAGTTGTTAAAACACAACAGGATTGTGAAAAATTGCAAGAGGACCTTAAACTGGGAGATTGGGTGTCAAAATGGCAGTTGAAATTTAATGTGGACAAGTGCAAAGCTACAGTATGCGCATAGGGAAGAACAACCCAAAATATGTTACAAAATGCAAGGTTCCACGTTAAGAATGACCACTAAGGAAAAGGATCTGGGCATTATCATGGCTAATACATTGAAACTCTCTGCCAAGTATGCAGCCATGGCCAAAAAAGCAAATACAATGCTAGGAATCACAAGGAAAGAAATGGAGAATAAAACAGAGGATGTTAAAATACCTCTGTATCACTCCATGATGTGACCATGCCTTGAATATTGTGTGCAGTTCTGGTTCCTGTATCTTAAAAAGCAGAATTAGAAAAGGTACAAAAAGTGACCAAAATGGTAAAGGATATCCCTACGAGGAAAGGCTTAAAATGTTAGGGCTCTTCAACTTTAAAAAGTGAAGGCTGAGGTGACAGAGGTCTATAAAATAATGAATGGTGTGGAAAGAGTAGTTACTCAGCTGTAACAGGTGTTCTCCAGGAGCAGCAGGAATCAGTCCTCACATATGGGTGACATCGACGTCGATGGAGCCCTTGCGGAGCATTTCCCCAGCTTTCCATGAAAGCCTTTGGGAATACAGGCACGCATGCGTGGTTCCCTTCCCGCCTAAAGGTGCCATCCTACCTCAGTCAAATGACATAGCTAAGAACAGCACACAAAAAAACAAAACAAACTATGTACAACTGCAACTCCAAGGGGAGGAGAGAGGGTTGTGAGGACTGATTCCTGCTGCTCCTGGAGAACACCTGTTACAGGTGAGTAACTACTCTTTCTCCAGGACCAAGCAGGAAGTCAGTCCTCACATATGGGTGACTCCCTAGCTCTGGGCTACCAGGAACCCAGGCTGAACAAGAGAACTCCCTCTAGTCCCAGCATCAAAGAAAGGCTTTTCACTGACAGAACCTCCACCGGTACCCCCAAAAGAGAGCAGGAGTTGCCTAAACCTCAAAGAGATTCCGGAGTACTGCCTGGCCAAAAGCACTGTCCCTACGGGACTCCCTCTCCAGACAGTAGTGGGCCGCAAAGGTCTGGCTTGAGGACCAAGTAGCAGCCCTGCAGATGTCCACCAATGGTACAGAGCGGAGATGAGCCACTGAGGCAGCCATTGCCCTGACACGATGGGCCGTGACCCGACCCTGCAAAGGAAGGTCAGCCGCCTTGTAAGCCCAGGTGATACAGTCAGCCACCCAGATGGACAAGGTACGCTTGGACACAGCTAACCCCAAATTATTAGGGTCAAAAGATACGAAGAGTTGAGTAGCCCTTGTGTGCCCTTGAGTACGGTCAAGGTAGAAGGATAAAGCTCTCCTACAGCCCAGGGTATGCAGAACTGCTTCAGCCTGGCTTGCATGAGGCCTAGGGAAGAATGTTGGAAGAACCACCTCCTGGTTGAGGTGGCAAGAGGAGACAACCTTTGGGAGGAACTTTGGATGAGTCCTGAGGACTACCCTATTCCTATAGATTCTGGTGTAAGGACTGTCACAGACCAGGGCCTGAAGCTCACTCACTCACCTGGCCGAGGTTAGGGCTACCAGGAAGAGAGTCTTCCAGGACAGGAAGAGGAGAGGACAAGTAGCCATCGGCTCAAAAGGTGGGCGAGTCAATTGTTGCAAGACCACATTCAACTCCCACTCAGGAGCAGGATGACTGATTGGAGGCTTGAGCAAGAGCAAGCCTCTGAGAAAGCGGGACACCAAGGGTTGAACTGACAGAGAATGTCCGTCTACCAGTGAGTGGTGAGCTGCTAGAGCTGAGAGGTGGACCCGAACAGAAAGAGTAGCTACTTACCTGTAACAGGTGTTCTCCAGGAGCAGCAGGAATCAGTCCTCACTTATGGGTGACGTCGGCGCCGACGGAGCCCTCGCGGAGCAATTTTCCCCAGCTTTCGCAGAAAGCCTTTGGGAATTGCAGCGCGCATACGCGGTCCCCTTCCCACCCAGGGATGCCATCTTGCTCAGTCTGATGACATAGCGGAAAGACAGCAAAAGTTAGCAAAAAATATGCAAAAAGAATGACTGCAACTCCAAGGGGAGGAGGGAGGGTAGTGAGGACTGATTCCTGCTGCTCCTGGAGAACACCTGTTACAGGTGAGTAACTACTCTTTCTCCAGGACCAAGCAGGAAGTCAGTCCTCACTTATGGGACTCCCAAGCTTAAGGCTACCGGAGACTTCAAGCCTAAAAAGAGCTCCCTGAAGCTCAACAGTACAGAAGGAAGGAATCTTCTCTGAATACGCATCCGGCCGGTAGCCAACACCGGGGCCGGAGGGTAGGAGTTGCCTAAACCTCAAAGAGATTGTGGAGGACTGCCTGACCGAAAGCACTGTCCCTGCGGGACTCCCTTTCCAGGCAGTAATGAGCCGCAAAGGTCTGACCTGAAGACCAAGTAGCGGCCCGGCAGATGTCTGCCAATGGAACAGAGCGGAGGTGAGCCACAGACGCGGCCTTCGCCCTGACCCGATGCGCCGTGACACGACTGTCCAAGGAGAGACCGGCTGCCCCGTAAGTCCAGGCGATACAGTCGGCTACCCAGATGGACAGAGTACGCTTAGAGACAAGTACCCCCAACCGACTGGGGTCAAACGAGACGAAAAGCTGGACCGCTTTTCTATGCTCTCGCGTACGGTCAAGGTAGAAGGATAAGGCTCTTCTACAGTCCAGGGTATGCAGCACCGTTTCAGCTCGGCTGGTGTGCGGCCCGGGAAAGAAGGTCGGAAGAACCACCTCCTGGTTGATGTGAAAGTGGGAGACCACCTTTGGAAGAAACTTAGGGTGGGTCCGCAGGACTACCCTATTCCTGTAGAACCTAGTGTACGGGGGCTCCGACACTAGGGCTTGTAGCTCACTTACTCGCCTCATCGAAGTGAGGGCTACCAAGAAGAGAGTTTTCCAGAAGAAGAAACGAAGAGGGCAGGTAGCCATGGGCTCAAAAGGTGGGCAGTTAAGCCTTTGCAGAACCACGTTGAGGTCCCAGTCAGGGGCTGGGGGGCGCAACGGAGGTTTAAGCAGAAGGAGGCCTCTGAGAAAACGCGCCACCAAGGGGTGCGAAGAGAGAGGCTGGCCTTCAACCGGTGAATGATGTGCAAAGAGAGCACTGAGGTGGACTCTGACAGAGTTGGATTTGAGACCTAGATCGGAGAGGTGAAGCAAATATTGCAATACCACCGATACTAAACAGGCGAAGGAGTCCTCAGATCGCTGAGAACACCAGACCGAGAAGCGACGCCATTTGAGGGCGTAAGATTTCCGGGTGGAAGGTCGCCGAGATGCTAGGACGACGGCTTCCACCTCCGGGGGTAGCAGAAGCGGAGCTAGGACTACCCTTTCAGCAGCCAGGCCATCAGGTGCAGGGCCCGGAGGTTGGGGTGCAGAAGAGTCCCCTGATCCTGGGTCAGGAGATCGGGTTGAAACCCCAGAGGAAGAGGGGTGTCCACCGCTAGCTGTAGAAGTAGAGGGAACCACGGTTGTCTCGGCCACCGGGGCGCTACCAGGATCACGGAGGCCCTGTCCTGGACAACTTTGAACAATGTCCGGGACACCAGCGGCGTGGGAGGGAAGGCATACAGCAGACCCGTGGACCACGAGATGAGGAAAGCATCCAGCGCTACTCGAAGAAGATGAGGGTGCCGGGAGCAGAACCTGGGGAGCTGCCTGTTCAGGGGACTGGCAAACAGATCCACAGTGGGAGAGCCCCACTGGCGGAAGATCTGCTGGACCACCGCGGGGTTCAACTTCCATTCGTGCGGTAGCAGAATCCGGCTCAGTTTGTCCGCCAGGCAGTTGTCCTGCCCTGGCAGGTAAACCGCTTTGAGGAGGATGTCGTGATCGACAGCCCAAGAGCACAGCCTCCGGGCTTCCTGACATAGAAGGAGGGAGCCCGTGCCCCCCTGTTTGCTCACGTAGAACATTGCCACCTGATTGTCCATCTGCACCAGTACGGACTGACCGAACGTAAGGTGAGAGAAGGCCCGCAGAGCTAGGCGGATCGCCCGCAGCTCCAGGAAGTTTATCTGCTGGGCGGCTTCCCAAGGTGTCCGAAGGCCTTGAGTGCATGTCCCTCGACAATGAGCCCCCCATCCCAGGAGGGAGGCATCTGTCGTGAGCACCCGGGACGGTGGGGGAGACTGAAAGGACATGCCAAGCACTAGATTGGGCAGGTGAAGCCACCATTGCAGGGAGGAGACCAGACGGTCGGAAATCTCTATCAGGTCCGACAGCCTCCCTGTGGCCTGATGCCACTGGGTGCGAAGGCTCCACTGAGCAGGTCTCATATGTAGACGGGCGTTCGGAGTGACATGGACCATGGAGGCCATGTGCCCGAGCAGCTGCAGGAACTGTCTGGCAGAGGCTTGCGACCCGCTGCTGAACCTGCCAGCTAGAGCCATGAGCCTGTTGGCCCTTTCCAGAGGCAAGGCGGCACGAGCCCGCCGAGTGTCCAGCCGTGCCCCTATGAACGCGAGGTCCTGAGAGGGAAGCAAAGCGGACTTTTCGAAGTTTATGACAAGTGCTGAAGCAGAGCCACCGTACGTTGGGTGGCCTGGGCGACCTCTGGAGCAGACGATGCCCGGATGAGCCAGTCGTCCAGGTATGGGAAGACGAAGAGGCCTTGAAGCCTTAGGAAGGCTGCCACCACTGCCAGGCACTTCGTGAACACCCTGGGAGCGGAGGACAGGCCAAAAGGCAGCACTCGGTACTGATAATGATTCCCTGCCACCACAAACCTTAGGTATTGTCGGTGGTCCGGATGAATAAGGATGTGGGTATAAGCATCCTTTAGATCCAAGGAGCATAGCCAATCTCCCCGCTGGAGGTAGGGCAGAAGGGTCCAAGGGTAAGCATCTTGAACCTTTCCCGCTGCAGGAACTTGTTGAGGTTGCGTAAGTCTAGAATGTGCCTGAGGCCTCCTGTTCTCTTTGGAACCAGGAAGTACCTCGAGTAAAACCAGTGACCCCACAGGTGTTGGGGCACTGGCTCCACCGCCCGTTCTTGAAGCAGACTTTGCAGCTCCTAAAGGAGTACGCCCTTGTGCAGCGGGGGTCTGGGAGGCTCCCCTGGGAAGTAGAGGGGGGGCACCTGGTGAAAATGTAGGAGGTAGCCCTTTTGAACCACCTGCAACACCCAGGCATCGGATGTAATGGCTGACCACCTGTGAGCAAAGTGGGTCAGCCGGCCCTCCGTGCTGGCATAGTCAAAAACCCCCACCTTGATGGGCCGGGGCCTGCGTGGCGGGTTTGGGGGCTTTCTGCTTCCGGGAACCGTTACCCTGCCCCCTAGGCCGCTGCCCCTGAAGGGGGGTTGTGGCCTGATATTGAGGGTGGTGATGCGTATAAGCAAACACCTTCCTTGGGTAAAAAGGCTTCTTGCCCGAGCCCTTCTTCTTCTGCGAAGGGGCAGAGGACTTTCTGGAAAGGCGGGTCCTGGTGAGAGTCTCTGACTCGAGCTCCGCCGCCTTTTCGGCCATGGGTTTGCCGAAGAGATTTTCCCCTCTGCAAGGGACATCGACCAACTTGTCCTGCACCCATGGCTCGAGGTCGGATGATTGAAGCCAAGCCTGGCGGCGAGCCCTGATGCCGGCTCCGGCTACTCGAGCCGATGCCTCAAAGCCATCATAGGCCGCTCGAGAAATGAACTTCGAACATTCTCGAATCCCTGAGGACAGGGCCTGGAACCGTTGCAAGGGTTCCTCGGAGAGACCGGCAGAGAAACCCTCAATTTCCTTCGCCAGGTCTCGGAGGTACATACCCATATACAGCTGATATGTCTGGACCCGACAAGCAAGCATAGAGCCCTGGAAGCACTTCCTACCGAGAGCGTCCAGGTTCCGGGCCTCCTTTCCCGGGGGCACCGAGGAGTGCATCTTTTGACTCTTAAGTCGATGCATGGCCGACTCCACCACCATGGAGTGGTGTGAAAGTTACGCCTTCTGGAACCCGGGGCTCTTGCGGACTCGATACATGGAATCGACCCGCTTGCTCAACACTGGCGTCGAGGCTGGGCTCTCCCACATGCGGAAGAGAAGCCGCTCCAGCATCGGGGGAACCGGTACAGTGAAGGCCTCCCTCGGGGGGGAGTCGTGTTGGAGGGCCTCGAGCTCTTCAGCTCGGGGTTCCTCCTCCGGATCCGCGGGGAAGGCCAAAGCCTTGGCCATGCCCCTCACGAAATCGGAGAACCGGGTATCCTCCGGGGGGGACCGCCTCCGAGGCTCCGACTCGGGCGAGTCGGAGGGGACGCACCGAGTCTGGAAAGAACCGGGTGACTTGGCCTCCTCCGTGTCCCAGCCCGATTCCTCCGAGGAGGAATCGAGCGGTTCCGTGCGGGCGGGGCCCGGGGACCTCCGCCCCGACGCCGAGGCCAGCATCGAGGACCTCGGTCCCGAACGGGAAGCCGAGGGAGACCTAGGTCGAGGATCGGCTCGAGCTCGTATGGACTCGAGGATCGACTCGGCCTCCGGGGTCAACTGGAGCGTCGACGACCCGGTGGTCGGGGCAGATGCACTGGCGAAGCCGGTGATCCATGCCCGCTGCTGGTCCATGAAGGCAGATATACTGCGTTCCAAGGACGTCAGTCTGAGATCAAGCTCAGAAGACCCAGCAGCCGCCGACTCGGTTCATCCGTGGGGGAGTCCAGGACGACTATAGCACTCACGTGTCCAGGAGACTCCACTTCGAGACGAGGAAGCTTTGAAGGCCTTTCCCCCTCCGAGGGCCCGGGGTGTCGGACCGGGCTAGGCGACTTGGCCCTCGAAGGACCAGGATCGCCGCCCGACTCCACCCTCGCGGGCTTCTTCTCCCGCCGGTGTTCCCGGCCGGGGGAGCCCCGCTCAGAAGAACTCCGACGATGCTCCGAGCCGGAGCCTCGAGACGTCGAGGCCTCTGACGAGGTCCGCGCGGAGTCAGAGAAGATCCGATCCCTTTGCGACTGCCGGCTCCTCAGCGCCTTCGAGGACATCTTGCCGCACGGACCGCAGCCCATAGGGTCATGCTCGGCCCCAAGGCAGCGGAGGCAGCAGTCATGCGTGTCGGTAAGAGACATGAGTCTGACACAACGATCACATTTTTTAAAACCGCTGGCAGCCATCGGGGGAAAAAGAACCCCTGCAAGGTCGAAAGACCGCGCTGCCAGGGATGAAGGAAAAAGTGGCGGGAAAGCCAGTTGGGATAAAATAAAAACGTAGACGGGCCCAATAGGGGATATCGAGGCCCTGGCGGGAAGAGGGACACACGAACCGAGAAAATTTAACGAAAAAACAAATCAAAGAAATCAACTTTTCAGTGGCGGTAACAGACTACGTCTGTAGGGCTCCGCGGGAAAAAAGAAGACTGAGCAAGATGGCATCCCTGGGCGGGAAGGGGACCGCGCATGCGCGCTGCAATTCCCAAAGGCTTTCTGCGAAAGCTGGGGAAAATTGCTCCGCGAGGGCTCCGTCGGCGCCGACGTCACCCATAAGTGAGGACTGACTTCCTGCTTGGTCCTGGAGAATTGGACTTAAGCCCCTGATTTGATAAGTGCAATAAGTACTGAAGCACTACTGGTACAGTACAGGAGAAAGGATCCACTGTACGTAGCTGACACCACACAGAAAACCTTTTCCATTTGAGAGCATAGGTTTTCCTAGTGGACTGTTTCCTAGAGGCTTGGACAACCTCCTCAACTTCCTGAGGTAGGCCCCAAGAAGCCAAAACTACCCTTGCAGCCTCCAGGCCATCAGATTGAGAGCTTTGAGATTGGGGTGCAGAAGGGAACCCTGATCTTGAGAGAGGAGGTCGGGTTGCAACCCCAGAGGCAGTGGGGGATCCACTGCCAGTTGAAGTAGAAGTGGAAACCAAGGCTGTCTGGGCCACCTGGGAGCCACCAGCAGGACCGAGGCCTTGCCCTGAAGAATCTTGAACAGGGTTCAGGCCACCAAGGGTGTGGGAGGAAACGCATACAGGAGGCCTTGAGACCATGGGATCAGAAAAGCATCTGCTGGATGGAAGGCCCCATTTCAGGAAAATCCTCTGAACCACCAAAGGATGGAGCTGCCACTCGTGGGGCTGCAGAATCCTGCTCAACCTGTCGGCCAGGTAGTTTTCCTGGCCCGGAAGGTACACAGCCCTGAGAAGCATGCTGTGCTTGTGGGCAAACAAGCAAAGGTTCTGTGCTTCCTGACAAAGGAGCCAGGATCCAGTTCCGCCCTGCTTGTTCACATAAAATAGAGCTACCTGGTTGTCTGTTTGAACTAGGACAGACTGATGAGCCAGGGTAGGAGAGGTGGTCTTGAGGGCTAACCGAATAGCCCTGAGTTCCAGTAGATTGATCTGCTGTGCGGCTTTCCAGGGAGACCACAGGCCCTGGGTGCACTTGCCTAGACAATGAGCACCCCAACCCTGCAGGGAGGCATCGGTGGTCAACACCACTGTGACCCCACGAATCTGAAAGGGTACCCCTTGCAGCAGATTGGGTGGGTGCAGCCACCAGCTGAGGGAGTTCAGAAATTGTCTGGACACCCTTATCCTGTCTGAGGCTGCCTGTGACCACTGAGTCCGAAGGCATCACTGTGCAGACCTCATATGGAGCCTGGCATTGGGGGTCACATGTACTGTCGAAGCCATGTGGCCAAGAAGCCGCAGGCAGAGTCTGGCGGAGACCAGTGACCTGCTGAGAAACTGGTGTGCTAAGCTTATCAGTCTTTGGGCTCTGTTTTCTGGCAAGAATGCCTTTGCAAGCAGAGTGTCCAACCTCGCCCCTATGAGCTCCGGGAGGGGAGCAAAGTGGACTTTGCGAAGTTTATGACGAACCCCAAGCTTTGAAGAAGAGTAATCATTCTGAGAGTAGCTTGTCGGGCCTCCTGGCACGTCTGATCCCTTATGAGCCAGTCGTCCAGATATGGGAAGACAAAGACTCCCTGATTTCGCAGGTAGGCCGCCACCACTGCCAGGCATTTGGTAAAGACCCTGGGAGCGGAGGTAAGGCCAAAAGGCAGTACCCTGTACTGATAATGGTTTCCTCCCACAATGAACCTGAGGTACTTTCTGTGGTCTGGATGAATGAGGATGTGAGTATACGCATCCTTTAGATCTAAGGAGCATAGCCAATCAACCTGCTGGAGGTAGGGCAGACGTTTTCCAAGAGTAAACATCTTGAACTTTTCCTTCTCCAGGAACTTGTTGAGGTTTCTGAGATCCAGAATAGGTCGCAGGCCACCGGTTCTTTTGGGTTCCTCGACCGTGTAAGTGGGGAGGCACAGGCTCCACCACCCTGTCCACCAACAGACCCTGGAACGCCTGAAGGAGAAGATCTGTGTGCAGGGGAGGCCTTGGAGGCTCCCCTGGGAAGTATGGAGGCGGCAGCTGTTGGAACTGCAGTGCATAGCCCTTGTGGACTATGCTTAACACCCAATTGTCTCCAGTGATGAGCGGCCACTGGTGGGCAATCAGGGTGAGGTGACCTCCTGTGCAGGGTTGGGAGAGCAGGGACGGAGAGGCTATGCCTAAAGAGTCAATAACCCCCACCCTGCTGAGTGGGAGCAGGGGCCGGAGGATTGGGGGTCCTCTGCCTACGGGGCCCATTACCCTGCCCCTTGGCTTGCTGACCCTGAGGGGGAGCTTGGGCGGCCTGGTACTGTGGGTACTGTTTGTAGGCAGTGCCCTTCCTCGGGTAAAAGGACTTTTTACCTGAGCCCTTCTTTTTGTGAGAAGGGGCAGCAGTCTTTCTAGACGGCCTTGTCCGTGTGAGGTGCTCGGTCTCGAGCTGTGCGACCTTCTCGGTCATGGGCTTGCCAAAAAGATTTTCACCTCGGCAAGGGACATCGACCAACTTGTCCTGAACCCATGGCTCGAGGTCCGATGGCTGCAGCCATGCCTGGTGTCGAGCCGCGATGCCGGCTGCTGCAACACGGGCCGAAGCCTCGAAGCCATCATAGGCAGCGCGGGACAAACTTAGAGCATTCCCGGATCCCGGAGGACAAGGACTTGAACCTCTGCAAGGGTTCCACGGAGAGACCAGCAGAGAACCCGGCCAACTCCTTGGCCAGGTCTCACAAGTACATGCCCATGTACAGCTGGTAAGACTGGACACGGTAAGCAAGCATCGAGCCCTGGAAGCACTTTCTACCAAAACCATCCAGGTTTCGGGCCTCCCTGCCATGAGGCACCGCAGAGTGCATCTTCTGACTTTTCAGGCGATGCATGGCCGATTCCACCACCATGGAATGGTGTGGTAGCTGCGCCTTTTGAAAGCCAGGACTCTTCCGGAGTCGATAGATTGAATCGACCCGCTTGCTTAAAACCGGCGCCGAGGCCGGTGCCTCCCACATACGGAAGAGGAGCCATTCCAGCATCGGAGGAACCGGGACAGTAAAGGCCTAGTTCGGAGAAGAGTGGTACTGCAGGGCCTCGAGCTCCTTGGCTCGAGGCTCCTCCTCGGGGTCCACCGGGATAGCCAATACAGTGGCCATATCCCGAACGAACTCTGAGAACCAGGTATCCTCCGGAGGGAATCTACTCCGGGGTTCAGATTGCGGTGAGTCCGATGGGACGCACAGAGTCTTGAAGGTGTCGAGGTCTCCTCATCCTCCGTCTCCCATGCAGACTCGTCCGATGAGGAATCGGGGTCCAACCTCGCGGGGCCTGCGAGCACCCGCCCAGATGCTGAAGGCACCGGCGTCGACACCCTCGGTCCCAAACGGGAGGTCAAGGGAGACCGCGACCGAGGTTGACCTCGAGCCTTCATGGTCTCGAGTATCGGCTTGATCTCCGGGGTCGACTTCGATGTTGATGCCTCGGTAGTCGGGGCAGATGCGCCAGACAGGCTGGCCATCAGTGCCCGCTGCTGTTCCATGAAGGCAGACAGTCTGCTCTCCAAGGCTGTCAACCTGAGACCCAGCTCAAGATACTCAGCAGCTCCCGACTCGGGCCCCAGCAGCGCCGGGCCCGACGTCGGCTCCCTGGTAGGGGAGTCCACGAGGACTACAGGGCTTACGTGTCCAGCAGACTGCGGCTCCAGTCGAGGAACTTTGAAAGGCTTCTCCTGTTCCACAGGCACGGGGCGACGGTCGGGGGTCTGAGACCGAGCTCTCGAGGAACCCGGGACCTCTTCCGACAACGCCCTCACTAGCCATTTCTTCCTCTTGCGTTCCCGGTCAGGGGACCCCCTTTCTGGGGAGCCACGATGGTGCTCGGGATCAGACTCCCGAGATGTCGAGGCCTCAGACGAGGTTCGGGCCCGGCCGGAGGCCGAGTCAGAAAAAAGTCTTTCCTTTTGGTGCTGACAACTTCGCAGTGCCTTGGAAGACATCTTCCCACATGGTCCACATGTCTTAGGGTCGTGATCAGGACCGAGGCACCGGAGGCAGCAGAAGTGTGTGTCGGTGAGAGACAGTTTCTTGCACCGATCACACTTCTTAAAACCACTGGAAGCCATCGGGGAAAAAAAAAAAGAGTCCCCGCGAGGTCGGAGGACCGGCCTTCCAGGGAAAAAGAAAAAAGGGAGCGAACGCCAGACACTAAGGGCAAAACCCAAAAAAAGTAGATCGGGCTCGATACCGGAATACCAAACCCGGCGGGAGGGGAACCGGAGTCGAACCGGAGAAGAAAAAAGTAGCAAAGAATCGCAAAAAGGCAAACAATTTTCCGGGATGACGAGGACTCACGTCCGGTGGGCTTCACGGAAAACGAGAGACTGAGGTAAGATGGCACCTTTAGGCGGGAAGGGAAACGCGCATGCGTGCCTGCATTCCCAAAGGCTTTCATAGAAAGCTGGGGAAATGCTCCACAAGGGCTCCATCGACGTCGATGTCACCCATATGTGAGGGCTGACTTCCTTCTTGGTCCTGGAGAATGGGTAAATGTAGATTGGTTGTTTATGCCTTCCAAAAGTAGAAAGACTAGGGGACACGCAATGAAGCTACAATGTACATAACATAAGAAATGCCATACAGGGTCAGACCAAGGTCCATCAAGCCCAGTATCCTGTTTCCAACAGTGGCCAATCCAGGTCACAGGTACCTAGCAGTTTCCCAAAAAAGACACACAGGTTCCATAATGCTTGTACTGGGGCAAGCAGTAACATAGAAACATGATGACAGAAAGACCACATGGCCTATCTAGTCTGTCCTTCCATAACAACAACTACAACAGTCCACTTTTTACCTTTAGAGATCCTCTGTGTTGGTCCCATGCTTTTTTCAATTCAGTTACTGTCCTCATCTCTACCACCTCCACTGGGAGACTATTCCACGGATCCACTACTCTTTCTGTAAAGAAATATTTCCGCATATCACTCCTGAATCTATCTCCCTTCACCCTCATCCCATGTCCCCTCGTAGCAGAACTTGCTTTCAATTGAAAGAGTCTCTCTCCCTGAACATTTATGCCACGGAGGTATTTAAACCTCTCGATCATATCACCTCTATCCCGCCTTTCCTCTAAGGTGTGCATATTAAGATCCTTAAGTCTGTCCGCATATGCTTTATAATGAAGCCCACTAATCATTTTAGTAGCCACCCTCTGCACAGACTCCATCCTGTTCACATCCTTTTGAAGGTGCGGTCTCCAGAATTGCACACCATACTCCAAATGAGGTCGCACCAAAGACTTATACAGAGGCATTATCACCTCCTTTTTTCTGCTAGCCATTCCTCTCCGTATGCACCCAAGTATCCTTCTAGCTTTTGCCGTCGCCTTTTCTACCTGTTTAGCTACTTTAAGATCATCAGACACAACCTTGCCTAGGTCCCGCTCTTCTTTAGTGGACAAAAGTACTTCACCTCCTATACTGTATTGCTCCCTTGGATTGCTGCAGCCCAAATGCATGACCTTACATTTTTTAACATTAAATCCCAGCTGCCAAATTCTAGACCATTCTTCAAGCTTAGCTAGATCCCTCCTCATGTTATCTACACCTTCCTGGGTGTCTACTCTATTGCAGATTTTGGTATCATCTGCAAAGAGGCAAACCTTATCCGACAGCCCTTCCGCTATATCACTAACAAAGATGTTAAAAAGAATCGGACCAAGGACAGATCCCTGGGGCACACCACTGGTAACATCCTTCTCCTCAGAGTGAGCTCCATTTACTTGTACTCTTTGTCGCCTCCCACCCAACCAATTTCTAACCCAAGCAGTAACTTTAGGGTCCATCCCTAGGGTGCTCAGTTTGTTTATAAGTCGCCTGTGAGGAACAGTGTCAAAGGCTTTACTGAAATCTAAATATACCACATCTAGAGCTCTCCCTCGGTCCAACTCCCTGGTCACCCAAAGAAATCAATCAATCAGAATTGTCTGACAAGACCTGCCTCTGGTGAATCCATGCTGCCTTGGATCCTGTAATCCGCTGGACTCCAGAAACCTCACTATTTTCTCTTTCAGCAGCGTTTCCAATAATTTACTCACCACCGAAGTTAAACTAACCCGCCTGTAGTTTTCAACCACATCCTTACTTCCGCTTTTGTGTAAAGGCACCACATGAGCCTCTCTCCAGTCCTTTGGCACCACTCCCAACTCCAACGAGGCATTGAAAAGGTCAGTCAGTGGAGTTGCTAGAATGTCCCCAAGTTCCCTCAGTATTCTAGAGTGTATCCCATCCGGTCCCATCGCTTTGTCTACTTTAAGTTGAGCTAGTTTCTCACGAACACAGTCTTCTGAAAATTGTTCAAGATGTCCCTCGCTTCTGTTCTTATTTGTGGGTGTTTTCTGAGGTCCTGCTCCTGGTTCTTCATCTGTGAACACAGAACAAAAATATTTGTTAAGCAATTCCGCTTTATCCTTATCAGCTTCTACATATTCCCCCCCTGCACCCTTGAGTCTGACAATACCACTTTTGCCCTTCCTCTTCTCACTAATATATCTGAAAAATGTCTTATCCCCCCATTTTATTGCATTGGCTATTTCCTCCTCCTTTTGAATCTTTGCCTTCTTGACTACTTTGCTAGCTTCTCTAAGTTTTTCGAAATACAGATGCCTGTCTTCCTCTCTCTGTGATCTCTTGTATTTCATGAAGGCCTCCCTCTTTCTTCACTTTTTCAGCTACTTCCTTCGAAAACCTTTTCCTTTTGCCTTTATTTACCATTTTAACAAAAAGGTTGGTTGCCCTTAAAATACCCCCTTTCAGTTTTGCCCACTGTTTTTCTACATCCCCCAGCTGTTCCCATCCCACTAACGACTCCCTGAGGTATTGGCCCATCTTCGCAAAGTTAGTCTTCCTAAAGTCTAAGATCCTCACCTTGGAATGGATTCTAACAGCCCTAGTCCTAATACTGAACCACACCATCTGGGTCTTCTAAGGTTTAGGGACTTTCCTCCAGGTATTTGTCCAAACCTTTTTAAAACCCAGCTATACTATAAGAATATAAGATAATAATGGGCTATGGTGACCTGCACAAGGAGTGGTAGTGGGAATTGAACCCTGGTCTCCTGCTCCTCAAGCCAGTGCTCTAATCAGTAGGACATGTCTTCACACATATGGAGCAAACCTAACATTAATCAGAGAAAAGATTTTTACACTCAATGTGTAATCCAACTCTGGAATTCGTTACTAGAGGATGTAGTAACAGCTGTTATTATAGCTGGATTTAAAAAGAGGTTTGGACACATTCTTAGCGGAAACGTTCATAAACCATTATTAAAGAGAACTGGGGAAATCCACTGGGACGAGCAGCTTGGAATCTGTATACCTTTTTGGAATCAGACAGGTAATTGTGACCTTGATTGGCCATTGCTGGATTGGTCTGACCCAGGATGGCATATCTTATATTCTTATGTTGTCAAGATGCTGTACTATTTCTGCTCAGAGAAGAGCTACTCACATGGTGAGATGAAAAGTTACGAGAGGACAACAATGTAGCCAATTACTCTAGCGCTATTACTGACATAGCAGAAACTAACATGTTACTGGCTGTATGGCTTTGGCAAGGGAATGCCAGAACGCTTCCTCTGGTGGACATGCAATGAAGCTACAGGGTAAACTTTTTAAGACTAATAAAAGAAAATATTTTTTCACTCAACGTGTAATCAAACTCTGGAATTTGTTACCGGAGGATGTAGTAAAGGCTGTTAGTGTAGCTGGGTTTAAAAAAGGTTTGGACAAGTTCCTGGAGGAAAGGTCCATAAACCATTATTAAGAAGGGACCCAGGATATCAATGCTTGAACCAATACAAGCATTGTGGAACCTGTGTCCCTTGGGGAAACTGCTAGGTACATATGACCTAGATTGGCCACTGTTGGAAACAGAATACTGGGCTTGATGGACCTTGGTCTGACCCAGTATGGCATATCTTATGTTCTTATGTTCTTATGGATTCACCCTTCTCTTCTTTCTTTTTTTTTTTTAAACAAAGTAACAGCATACAGGCCAAGCGCAGCCCACTCTTCCTACACAGCTTTGATGAACTCCAGTGCCTGTGGTGCAGATAGAAGCACTCTGTAAACCATTGCAGAGGCGAAACGCGATGCAGCAATATGCATAAAAAGCATTAAGCATTAACATGTGAAGGGTTCGCAACACCAGGAGATCGTCTAGGTGGCCAACGGCATGCTTGTTCTCCAAGGATCATAAAACCTCGTGCACATCAAGCATAGTAACTCACCTGTAACAGGTGATCTCCGGGAGCAGCAGGAATTTAGTCCCACATATGAGTATCGTCGGTACCAACGGAGCCTGTGCGGGAACGCACCCCAGTGTCCAATTAGAACGCTTTTGGGAGCATCCCACAGCGCCTGCGAGCTGCCTTCCCGCCTTTCCCAACTGCCTCTCTCCAGTTGAGTTTTAGAGCTGAGACAAAGAGAGAGAGCGAGGGAAAGGAAAAGAGAGAGACAGAGAGATACAACTCCTAGGGGAGGTGGGTGGGTTGTGAACAATCAATTCCTGCTGTTCCCGGAGATCACCTGTTACAGGTGAGTAACTATGCTGTCTCCAGGAACAAGCAGGAATGTAGTCATCACATATGGGGACTCCCTAGCTTTAGGTGCCAGGGAGAGACCCCAGAAGTTGTGTGTCCCTGAGAAGGGCTCCACGTCCTTCCATGGATCTCTGGCATCCTACCAGGGATGGTGAGTAGGAGTTGATTAGGTATGGAACAGGTGTTTGAGAACAGCCTGACCAAACAAGGCATCCCGGCGGGAGTTCTTGTCCAAGCAGTAATGGGCTGTGAAGGTATGAACCGAGGCCCAAGTGGCTGCTCGACAGATGTCGTCAATAGACACAGAGTTCAGATGAGCCATTGAGGCTCTCATGGCTCTCACATTGTGAGCTGTGACATGGCCCTCCAGAGAAAGGTTCTTACTCTGATAGGCGAAAGAAATACACTGAGCAATCCAGTTAGATAGTGTTCTCTTGGAGACTGGAAGTCCCAAATGAGAAGGATCAAAAGCAACAAAGAGTTGAGAGGACTTTCTATGTTGCTGTGTCCTTTGTAAGTAAAAAGCTAGAGCTCTTTTACAGTCCAAGGTATGAAGATTCCTCTCTGCATTTGATGCATGAGGTCCTGGAAAAAAGACAGGTATGTAGACCTCTTGGTTGAGATGAAAAGGCGAGACCACCTTAGGCATAAAGTGTGGATGAGTCCTAAGGACTACCTTGTCATGATGGAACCTTGTATAAGGTGGATTAGCTACTAGTGCTTGCAATTCACTAATGCGGCATGCTGATGTGATTGCAATGAGAAAGATAACCTTCCAAGAAAGAAATTTCAAGGAGGTGGTAGCTAACGGTTCGAAAGGTGGCTTCATGAGCTGCCCAAGAACCAGGTTCAAGTCCCATGCCACCGGAGGTGGTCTAATGGGAGGCTTAGTTAGAAGGAGGCCTCTCATGAATCTTGCTATAAGAGAATGAGAGGAAATAGGTTGTCCATTTAGAGGTTTAAGAGAAGCTGCAATAGCACTCAAATGGACTCTTACTGAATTTGCCTTAAGGCCTGCATTAGACAAATGGAGGAGATACTCCAGCAAAGATTCCAGAGGTATCACAAGGGGGTTAAGACCCTTTTCCGAACACCAAATAGTAAACCTTTTCCACTTGAAAGCATAAGAACGTCTAGTGGAAGGTTTTCTGGAAGCATAAAGAACATCTTTCACTTGCTGAGAAAGATGAAGATCTTGGAGATCTAGGCCTTCAGCAAACAAGCCTTGAGATGCACTGGGGATTGGGATGCCATAACATTCCGTTCTCCTGAGATAGGAGATCTGGAGCAGACCCTAACTCCAGGGAGGGAGCTTGAGAGAGATGTAGAAGCAGAGGGTACCACACTTGCCGTGGCCAATGTGGTGCTATGAGAATCATGTGGCCTCTGTCTCTCTGAAGCTTTTAGAGGGTTTTGGGAATTAGGGGAATGGGTGGAAAGGCATACAGCAAGTCTTGACCCCAGTAAAGGAGGAAAGCATCCCTGGCCTGAGCCGGAATTCTGGAACAGAACCGGGGACGTTTGGCATTCCACGGACTTGCAAAAGAGGTCTATGTCCGGGGTTACCCAAAGTTGAAATATCCTGGTCACCTGGTCTGCATGCAGAGACCACTCGTGTGGAAGCAGAACTCGACTGAGTCTGTCCGCCCAAGCATTTTGAATGCCTGGAAGATATACTGCCAGCAGATGAATCTGATGCTCTCTGGCGAGGGCCCATAGTCGCAAAGCTTCGTTGCAAAGCGACAGAGAGCCCGTTCCCCCCTGCTTGTTCACATAGAACATGGCTACTTGATTGTCCGTATGAATGAGGACTGTCTTGTAGCTGAGCAGGGAGTGGAACACTCGCAGAGCCAGGAAAATTGCTCTGAGTTGCAAGACAACTCTCTTGGGGAGACCAGGTGCCCTGGGTGGAGAAGTCTTGCAGATGAGCTCCCCAACCCTTTGGAGAAGCATCTGTTGTGAGAGTTGCTTGGGGTAAGGGTTGTTGAAAGGGACACCCCAGCAACAGATTTTGAGTGGACGTCCACCATTGGAGGGACAAAATGAGGCGACTTGTGTTTGCTATTTTGTCTGACAGGCACCCTGATGCCTGGGTCCATTGGGTGGATAAAGTCCACTGAGCTGCCCTCATGTGGAGGCGAGCATATGGAACCACATGCACGGTGGATACTATGTGGCCCAGTAATTGCAACATTTCTCGAGCAGTTAGATGAGGCTTTAGCACTGCTTGAGAAGCTAACCGCACCAAGCGAAGGCAACGGGCCTGGGGAAGATAGGCCCTTGCCCTTGTGGTATCCAGAAGAGCTCCTATGAACTCTAAAGATTGAGTGGGAGTCAGACTGGATTTTGGGATGTTTATTACCAGCCCTAAATACTGAAAGATACGCACTGTGCACGATAGAGAAGTCTTGGCCTCTGACTGTGTTGGAGCTCGAATGAGCCAGTCGTCCAAGTAAGGGAAGACGAATATTCCCAGAGTGCGGAGAAATGCTGCTACTACAGCCATGCATTTCGTGAACACCCTTGGTGCAGAAGCCAGACCAAAGGGAAGCACCCTGTATTGGTAATGCTTTCCTTGAAAAAGGAACCGAAGGAACCTTCTGTGGGTTGGATGGATGAGGACATGGGTGTACGCATCCTTGAGATCTAGAGAACAAAGCCAATCTTGACTCTGAAGGTATGGAAGCAGAGCTCCGAGAGAAATCATCTTGAATTTCTCCTTGACAAGGAATTTGTTCAATTCTCTGAGATCTAAGATAGGTCTATATCCCCCTGTTTTCTTTGGGATAAGAAAATAAGGGGAATAGAACCCTGTGCCCTGTTGATGAAGAGGCACTTCTTCTATTGCCCCTTGGGTAAGAAGGATGGCAACCTCCTGACCTAACAGGTTGATGAGAGAGGTCAGAGAATTGAACTGCTTCACAACTGTGTGAGGGGGCATGCTTGAAAAATGAAGTTTGTACCCCTCCTTTATGATGGAGAGTGTCTAATGCTCTGTTATTTGCCCCCATCTGGGGGCAAAATGACATAACCTTCCTGGAATGGTGGACGGTTCTGGTCCTTCCAGAACCAGAAAGGCTAAGTTCTCTAGCTGAAAGTCAAAGGCCCTGAGGAGGCTGAGGCTGCTGAGCTTGTGGAGGCCTAGCAGCCTTTGCTTTCTTCTGTTTGAGTGGTTGCTGACGTTTGGTTGAAAACTGACCTGCAGAAGATGCCTGCTGACCATAAGCAGGATAAAATCTTTTCTTTTTAGAAAAAGATGTTTTCTTGAACAACTTCTTTATGACAGGATCAGCAGTGAACTTGGATAGTCTATCCAAGGTGGAATTTTCAGCATCCATTTCATTGGCCTTTTCCTGCCAATCTTTACCAAACAGGTTCTCACCAGTACAAGGGATATTTCCCAATTTATCTTGTACCCAGAGCTCTAAATCAGATGCCTGGAGCCAAGCAATTCTACATGCACCTATGGCAATTGCCGAGGTTCTGCTTATACACTCAAAGCAGTCAAAGGCTGCACGGTTGGAGAATTTAGAGACATCTTGGGCATGTTTGACCCAAGTGAGAAAGTCCTGTCTTTTATCCTCAGAAATGAAAGGACTTAAAGTCTGTAAATTATCTGTGACCTCCTTTAGGAACATTCCCATGTAGAGACTATAGGAACTGATTCTTGCAGCAAGCATGGAAGCTTGAAAGACTCTACGTCCAAAAGCATCCAGGGTTCTGCATTCACATCCTGGAGGATTAGAGGCATGTCTTTTTGCACTTCTAATCCTTCTCATAGCTGACTCCACCACAATAGAGTGGTGAGAAAGCTGAATCTTATGGAAGCCAGGACAAGGAGGGACACAATACATAGTATCTAACCTACGAGAATGAGGAGAGGTGGTAAGAGGTGTTTCCCACATCCTCAACATGAGATCATATAGAATCTCATGAATGGGTAAGGTAGCTGCCTCCTTAGGAGTTTTGGGATATTGTAAAATTTCCAACTCCTTGGCCCTTGGCTCTGTTTCAGGGGCCACAGTAATGGACAGGCCCCGAGCCACCTCTCTGATGAAGTCTTGGAAAGACATGTCTTCTGGAGGAGACATCCTGCGTTTAGGGGAGGAGGACTCCTCTGGAAGAAGCATTGCTGCATCGACAGAATTTTCAGAATCCTCAGATTCTTCTGAGGACTCGAAGTATCATCTGTCCGGATGCTCCTGCAGAGGTCGGTACCGGGAATAAACGGTACCAGAGAATCGGTACCGGAGGGCATTGGAGGACAGGGTAGCGGCATAGCAGACACCGATGCCGATGCTATCGGTACCGGTACCGATACCGATGCCGGCACCAGTGCAGGTACCGGTAGAGTTGTCTGTCACGGTACCAAGGGCGTCGATGCCGCAAGGAAAGCCGCCAGTCTGCGTTCCATGGTCAGAATTCTCTGGTCCCTAGACACCGCCAATGCCTGGATGTCAGTACCGGTGGAGACCACCGGTACCCCAAAGCATGGCACCAGGAGATCTGTCGAGGCCGAGCCATCGAGAACATCCTGGAACCCTGATAATGCTTTGGAAGCCGAAGCCTCCCGCCGGGGTAATTTTGCCGGTGCAGAATCCTCGAGGGCAATGCCAGAGGCATCTCGATGCTTAGAAGGAGATCTACCCTTCGAGGACCGGCTGGATTTATGTTTAGTTACCTGAGATCCATGAGAGGAAGAAGCAGTCCTGGAAGACGTCGATGCCACCGAAGCCGCATCAGAGGGAAACAGGGTACTGAGCTTGGCAGCTCGGTTCTGCTGACCTCTTTTAGACATCATGGCACAGGACACACAATCCGTGATGGAGTGGTCAGGACCTAAACATTTTAAACACCATTCATGGGTGTCGGTGACGGAAATGGTACCGCCACACTTGGTGCACTTTTTAAAACCTGTGGCAGGTTTTTCCATGTTAAGGAAAGTTTTTGGGCCCAAGGCCCAAAAAGGCGGGTGCACCTGAAGAAAATGGAAAAAAAAACAGATTTATTTATTTTTTTATAAATAGGAAAAGAAAGACCGGCGGTACCGGTAGAGCGTTGAAGGCGGCAGACGCGACCACAAAAAGAAAAAGAAAAGGAAATAAAGAAATTCTTCTGCGGTGACAGGAACACGACCTGCTGGCTCCGCGGAAAAAGAAGAACTGGAGAGAGGCAGTTGGGAAAGGCGGGAAGGCAGCACGCAGGCGCTGTGGGACGCTCCCAAAAGCGTTCTAATTGGACGCTGGGGAGCGTTCCTGCGCAGGCTCCGTCGGTACCGACGATACCCATATGTGATGACTACATTTCTGCTTGTTCCTGGAGATTAACACTGATCCAGAGACATTCGTCTTCGTTCCACAAAGAGAAGGGAAGTGACCGCCATAATAAAAGTATGCACTCAACTATGCATTACAGAGAACAGAGTGAGGAAAGACTGTGCCCGTCAGAGAGGAATGCAAAACATGCTGCAGGTTAAGCTCAAGGATATTTCCTGTGAAGGGCTGTTAGGAAGTGGCCCTTTTATCGCTCAGCACCGACTCAACAAATCAGATTCCTGCGGTTACCTCCTTTGCATGTGCTTCTTGGTTATGAGCACAAAATCTGCAAACAGAGGGTGATATCGGAGCAACGGTCCCAACTCTGGGGACTTAAACTCTGTAACAACTTGCCATTCCTGCAGATAGAACTGCTCTGCTGAGGGTAATGATGGCAACATAACCTGATTTCATCTTTGTAGGTGAAATGAGAAGGTGGAGCTGTGGTTCTGGTACTGGGGGCCATACGCTCTTGATATGCCACTACTGCCAGAGTGAAATTGCCCCAAGTGCATGCATGACAAGTCAGATCTCACTGAAGAATTAGATCCCAGACCCAGACTATAAGATCTCAAACCAGATATTGATATCGGAGGAAAAACTGCTACAATTATCACGGGTAAGGGGTGAACTGTGAAGAAGCTTTAGTCAGTGCATTCTGGTATTAAGCAAGTCAGACAAAACTGATGAGAAAGGCACAATGGTCACAAATTGAGTTAAAGTTGAGGCTTTTTAATGTAGAGAGAGAGAGAAAGAGCATGAAACAATACTGAAACTAAAGGTAACATTTAACTTACCAAATAATGCTCTTTCCTTGAGTTCTGCTACACTAGTCCAGACAAGTGGGTTTTGTCCCCCTCCCAGCAGATGTGGAGACATTCCAGAGACTTCTTATCTTCATCCTGACTTTTACAGCCAATACTTCTAGGAGCATACCTCAGTATTCATACCCAAGCACACGGTCAATAATCCCCGATTGCACACAACCTCAGTGAAGATAACAGGGCTTAACAGAATAATCAACCATCCATCAATAGGGCTTTTTCGAATTATGCTCCTAGATGTTGGAACAAATTCCCTCCCAATATCAGAGCAATTAAAGACATCAAACAATTCAAAAAAGCCCTTAAACACCACTCATCGCACACTTCAAACACCTAAACACCCCTTCCCCTCCCCCATCCTTTTAACCTCATACCTACCCTAACTGTATAGATTTTATATTTATCTCCAACATGAATTTTCTAGAAATATAAATGATTTCCCTGTTTACTTCCATGTTAATTTTCCTGTTACTTGTAATAGGTCTGCTATATCTGACCAATTATTGTATTGTTTCAATGTAAACCGCACTGATGACAAATAGCGCGGTATATAAGAAAATTAAATAAATAAGAACCATAACTATGTACAGGATCAGCTTCAGACATTAGTTTTGTCAGAAGTTTTGTTGGGTCAACCACAGAGAATACAGCAGACCAAAACAGTTTCCAGGAATGAGCCCTGAACTGGTCTAGCAGGACTCATGGAGAGGACATTAACTGGTAAGTAAAATGTCACTTTCCATATTGCCTTGCTAGATCAATCCAGACAAGTGGGACATATCAAAGCTACAATTCCAGTGGGGAGAAAGAAGACATGGCAGCTTTCAAGACCTCTGAGCCAAAGGTTGTGTCTTCCTGAGTAAGGACATCCTACCAGTAATGCTTGACAAAATTGGAAAGTGATGCCCATGTTGCCACCCGAAAAATGTCCAAGACAGCAACCGAGCTGTGCTCTGCTCATAAGAATGCCTGCACCCGAGTGGCATGCACATGCAACTTCTCCGGAACCTGCCAGATATACTCAGGCGATGGCCTCCTTGATCCAGTGTTCCAGAGAGATTTGGCAGCCGTGCCACCTTTACATGGTCCTGCAAACAGCACAAATAGACAGACTTGCGAAAACAGTAACCTTAAGACACTCTCCAGACATCCACCAGGTGAAGATTCTTGTCCTTCCCATGACACTGTTCCCTAGCAAAGGAGGGCGGACAAAGCACATGATTTAACATGAAAGTATGACACCACCTGAGAGTAAAGAGGAGGAGATGGGCTGAATGTACACTGCCCCCTCCAAGACGACAAGGGTCCCTGCAGGACAACACCTGCAGCTTGGACATTTATTTATTTATATTTATATTTCTTATATACCACGCTATTATAATCAGTGCGGTTTACAGTTGAACATAACATACTACAATGTAACAGGTCACATTGAGTTTACATTGAACAGGGATAGTAAAACATGGAAGAAACCGGGGGAACTATATACAAATTATGAATACTCTTACGAAGGATATATAAGGATCATTAAACGGAGGCATATGCTCATGGATCAGGGAGAAAAGGTAGGGGAAAGCCGATTAACCATTATCTGCGGGAGGCTGAACTATGGGACGGGCTATGTAGGAAGGCAAGGTGATGGCTGTGTGCTTTACGGAATTGGTATCAGGGTAATGTTGCAGGAACAGGTGGTGTTTGAGAGCTTTTCTGAATAACGTTAGATTCGAGACGGCTCAGATTTCAGCTGGGAGGGCATTCCAGGTCATAGGTGCGAAAATGGAGAAGGCTCTACTAGCTGTTATTTTTGTACATTTTATCAACAATTTAGGGACTTCAAGTGTATTCATCAATGTAGATCTCCTGGTTCTGTTGACTGGGGTGCTGTGGAGAAGTTTACTGATGGGTGTGGGGGCTGGTTCTTGAGGGCTTTGAATGTCATGACTAGAGTCTTGTAATGGATTCTAGCCTGCAGCGGTAGCCAGTGTAGGTTCTTCAGGACTGGCATTATGTGGTCTGACCTTGAAAGTTCTACCAGTACCCTCGCAGCTGAGTTCATGGCAAGTCAGAGCGGGCTTAGAGTTGACTGTGGAAGTCCATGTAGGATGATGTTGGCAAAGTCGAGATGTGGGATAACTAAGGCTTGGAAGATTCATCGGTAGTCAGAGAAGTCAAGTAGTGGGCGGAGATGACGTAGTGATCGGATCTTGTGATATATTGCTTTTGTGGTGTTTTTGACATCTGCTGACATGTCTAGCCGCTGGTCAAGAGTAATGCCTAGATAGCGAATTGTGGGTTTGGCCTCCAGTTCAGTATTGTTGACTTGTAGTGAGGGAGGTGGCGTGAACTTCTGGTTTCTCGTGACGAATAGAACGTCCGTTTTACTGTGGTTAATTCATAGATTTTGAGAGAGGAGCCAATCTGCTACCGCTTCAAAGCATCTTAGTACTGGGGAGAAGTCAGGTTGATCAATCTTGAAAGGTGTGTATATGAGGATGTCATCTGCATAGGCAAGGCATTGGACATTGAAGGAGCGGATTAAAACACAGATGGGCTGCATGTAAATGTTAAACATTAATGCAGATAGGGATGAGTCCTGCGGTACACCTTGCTTCAGTGGAAATGGCTCTGATGTCGTGGAGCCTGCTCTGACTTGTTGCCATCTGTTGCACAAATAAGATTTACACCAGGCTAGTGCTGAGCCTTGTATCCCTTTTTCTTTCAGGCAAAGTAAAAGTGTCTCGTGGTTCACCGAGTCAAAAGCGGCTGCTATGTCCAAGAAGACGAGACTCTAAAGCCAATATCAAAGCCTCGAAAATGATACTTCATAAAATTAAATAAGAGACTTCATCAAATTTAACATATTGCAACATTCAAACAATAGCCAACGAGTGACAGCCTCAGCAAAGACTCACTGATAAAACAAAGTCAGGAGTACATATAACATCAATGGCTATCACTCGTTCATTATATCTATCTGGATTCACAGAACAGTATTCCAAGCTGTAATCTCGATAAACATTCAAACCACACTTATATCATCAAGTCCGTGAATCAAGATGAAATTGAATGCCCCGACGCCTTCTCAAGACATCTTACGTGAGCGTTTCGCTACCGCTGTATCAAGGGGGTTCAATTCTAAAAATATAAAAGACAAAAGCTTTACACAGATGCCGCAATTCAAAGAAAAGACTCACCTATCAACACTGAGCCGAAAGCAGACTTACCCAGAAAATAATTGAAACTCAAGCCAGCAACAGCCAGCACTCTAACCAGCCACCATCTCGCACCGGTTCCAAAACATTTGTGACTACCAATCACATGATATTAAAGCAAACCAACCACTAACTAATCCAAATCAGCTGGAACCTAATAAATCAATTGAGGACACCAACATGCAATAATCACAAGGAAGAGAAGGAAAACGTTATTCATTCAGCGAAAGCAACCATCCATAATAAACACATTAAACACAAGCTCCCCATTCTATACATGAATTTAGACCGGAGGGTGACACTGTTTTTAAATAGAAGATCCACCATTGTTCTCTATATAAAAGAAAGCGATCCCGGGACATACCCATGGCACCACTCCGAACTTGTTGCATCACAAAACATTTTAGATCACTAAAAACATGATGCAATGTCAAACAATGTTCAACCATGGGGGCTTCCCTCCATAAACAATGAAGCTTACTTTTATGCTCGATCAAACGAGTCCGCAATTTCCGTATGGTCTTACCAATATAAAGAAGTCTACACGGGCAGAAAATACCGTAAATTACAAAATCAGAATTACAGGTAGTAGTATCTTTTAAGCCTACAAATTTACCATGATAAGTGAAGCTATCTGTTTCCCACATGACATCACAATAAGAACAAGCACCACATTTTGTATGACCAGATCCACCTAAAATAACAGAATTCAAAGGTCTCAAAGAAGAAGGACTCAAAATATCTTTCAAGTTAGAATTACGTTGCCACACACAGCGTAGTTGTTTAGATTCTAAACCAGGAACAATGCCCAAAACATGCTTATATTTCTGGAAAATCAATTGAATCTGTTTACTATGGGGAGAATAACGAGAAATGAAATTAATTTGATCAGTGTTATTTTCTACCCTCGGTTTAGGAGACAACAACCAGGATCGATCATTATATAGCGCCCTTTTATAGGCACGATTCACTATCTTGAACGGATATCCACGGCGTAAAAAATCACGCTTCAAATCCACTGTCTTCACCTTATAATCCTCAATAGAAGAGCAATTCCGTCTGAATCTAATAAACTGAGAGAATGGTAATCCACACACAAGACTCCTAGGGTGCATACTGGAAAAATGTAAATAAGTGTTCTTATCTGTCAATTTACGATAAACAGTTGTGCCCCATGACCCAGATTGCCGAAAGACTTTAACATCCAGAAACACAATTTCTTGATAACTATGATTAATGGTAAATTGTATATGAGAATCCAATGTATTTAACCACACATGAAACTCCAACAAGAGGTCCAGAGGACCATCCCATAACAAAAAGACGTCATCTATGTAACGACGCCAAATCAACATATGAGATTGATACTTAGATGACACTAACCAACGCTGTTCGTACAAACCCATAAAAAAATTAGCTACCGACGGGGCAAAAGATGCCCCCATAGCAATACCACTCACCTGCTGAAACAGCTCACTATTAAAGGAAAAATAATTACGACTAAGAGCTAAATCAGCACAGGCCATCAAAAACTCCAACATATCGTTATTGACATCCCCACGCTGTAATAAGCCCTCTTTAATAGCTTGTAAAGCCGCATTTTGTGGGATGCTCTTGTATAGGGCTACCACATCTAGTGTTACATTGTCTGTGGTGAACATTGTTTGACATTGCATCATGTTTTTAGTGATCTAAAATGTTTTGTGATACAACAACTTCGGAGTGGTGCCATGGGTATGTCCCGGGATCGCTTTCTTTTATATAGAGAACAATGGTGGATCTTCTATTTAAAAACAGTGTCACCCTCCGGTCTAAATTCATGTATAGAATGGGGAGCTTGTGTTTAATGTGTTTATTATGGATGGTTGCTTTCGCTGAATGAATAACGTTTTCCTTCTCTTCCTTGTGATTATTGCATGTTGGTATCCTCAATTGATTTATTAGGTTCCAGCTGATTTGGATTAGTTAGTGGTTGGTTTGCTTTAATATCATGTGATTGGTAGTCACAAATGTTTTGGAACCGGTTCGAGATGGTGGCTGGTTAGAGTGCTGGCTGTTGCTGGCTTGAGTTTCAATTATTTTCCGGGTAAGTCTGCTTTCGGCTCAGTGTTGATAGGTGAGTCTTTTCTTTGAATTGCGGCATCTGTGTAAAGCTTTTGTCTTTTATATTTTTAGAATTGAACCCCCTTGATACAGCGGTAGTGAAACGCTCACGTAAGATGTCTTGAGAAGGCGTCGGGGCATTCAATTTCATCTTGATTCACGGACTTGATGATATAAGTGTGGTTTGAATGTTTATCGAGATTACAGCTTGGAATACTGTTCTGTGAATCCAGATAGATATAATGAACGAGTGATAGCCATTGATGTTATATGTACTCCTGACTTTGTTTTATCAGTGAGTCTTTGCTGAGGCTGTCACTCGTTGGCTATTGTTTGAATGTTGCAATATGTTAAATTTGATGAAGTCTCTTATTTAATTTCAAGAAGACGAGGACAAATCCTTGGTGGATGTTGTCAAGTCCTGTGACTAGGTTGTTGAAGAGGGTTGTAAGGATGGTGTCAACGCCATGTGCTTCTCTAAAGCCGTGTTGGGATGGGTCCAGTGGTGCTTCAGTGTCGACATGGTGTTGGATTTGTCACTGGACTACCTTCTCAATGATTTTGGTAAGCAGTGGGATGCTCGAAATTGGTCTGAAGGACTCAACTTTAGATGGGTTGAGTCTATTTTTTTTTTTTTTTAACAGAGGGCGGATTGATGTGTATTTTAAGCTTTGAGGAAAGGACCCTGTTGAGAGGGATTGGTTCAAGATTCTGCATATGGTTGGACTGAGGTCATGGCGCAACTCCTTAATCCAGCTTGCAGGGCAAGGATCGTTAGGAGCAGTGGTGAGGTTAATAGAAGAGATAATATCGACAATCTCTTCATTGGATACCTTGGAGAATTTCAGCAGAGAGGTTGGTTGGGAGGACCCATGCGGGGTGGAGAAGGATATGCTGGATGCATTCATATTGGTCTGGATCATCTTCAATTGTAGGTAGTTGGAATAGTCTTGTGGCTGGGGCATGGATGGTTGGGCTAGTGCTGGATCGCCTGTTAGGGACTTTACAATATTGAATAGGTCATGTGGTTTGTTCAATGATCGTTTTAGTAATTCTGAATTGGTACTGTTTTCTTTTTTGCATGTTTTTTTCTCGGTGTATTTGAAGGTGAGCACAGTATGCACAGAGTGCCTCAGAGGTCCGGGTGTGGCGCCACTGTCTCTCGAGCTTGCATAGGTGGAGAAGTGATGCTCGCAGATCCTGGGAGTACCATGGTGCGTGTTCCCATTTTGCTGAGTTCTTGTTGGTGGATGGGAGGCAGGCAGCAGCTCTGAGGGCGTCATCCCAGTTGGACATCAATTCGTCTAGATCAAGGGATTCGTTGTCAAGGAGAGGTAGGATATTCTTGAGGGCCTTATCCTTAACAAGGGGTCAAAAGCACTTTGTTATAATTCTAGGAGGGGCACATGTTTTATTGCTGAAATTGCTGAGGTAGTTGGTGGGTATATGGAATAGAAGTAGATGATGGTCAGACCAGGGTACAGGTGTTATGGAGAGCAGCAGGCTCTGGGTTGAGTTGATAGCAGTCTGAAGAGGCGAAGATCAGGTCCAGTTTACCACCCTTGCTATGAGTAGGGGAGTCGATGAGTTGTATATAACCCAGCTCGTTCATTGCGTCAAGGAAGGCTGATGAATGTGTATTATATTGTTGCATAAAGTAGACTGTATTTATTCATCGTGTCTCCTTGTTAAGGGACTGGTTATTTATACCCTATTTTACCTGTTATACCTGCTTAATGCATACCCAAGTTTAATTTTCCTGTTTAATGTATACCCAAGTTATTATACCTGTTTCACTGTAAGCACAAATCACAAAATTGAGATGTGCAACTCTTATGTTCATTGTAAACCGCACTGATGTCGAATAGCACGGTATAAAAGAGACTGCAAATAAATAAAATCTTGTAGGGAGGGCAGGTTGAAATCTCCCATCAGCCAATTTAGGGAGCGTGGGTTATTTGAGTTACAGGCTAGGTCGATTATTGATGGTAGGTCATCTGGTGATGATGTTGGAGCTCGGTAAAGTAGGTTAATTGAACAGTGTTCATTCGATATGGAGATTATGTCCAGATGGGTTGAGCTAGTGGTGTTGCTTAGTAGAAATTGGAGTTAGGATCTGGCAAGGATGAGTGTACCGCCTCCCCTCTGGTGGGTCCTATGGCAGGCAAAGATCGAGTATACAGGTGGTGACATCTGGTTGATTAGAACATTATCACAGTCAGATAACCATGACTCAATTATCATTAGGATATCGAGGTCATGGAGCGTTATCAGGTCATTGGCTACAGGCCATTTCGAGCATATTGATCTAGCATTTATAAGTGCACATTTGAGTAAGCGTTGGTAGTTGTATTTCTCAGTTTGGTTCCTCTTAAAGCTCTGTAGAGGGATGTGTAGAAGGTGTGGATGAAGTGTATTAGCTTTTGTTGAGGAGTGACGGGGGTTTTCAGACCATCTTCTGCCATTGTTGTAGAGGATTGGGATGTGACTGATGCGAGTTAAATGCGTGTGATAGGTTGGGGGCCCAGGCAGTAAGGAGGAAGAGGGCTAAGGACAGGATTGGATGCATTTTGGGTGTTCTATGTGAGACAAACTACTCTAGGTGCAGGGCTGATACGTTTTAGTACAGGATTAAAGAGAAATAACAAAGTAATGAAGATTTGGGCAAAAGTTGTAAGGAATAACACAATGCAACAGCAATGCATATGAAATGTATCAGTACTGTGACAAATTAAGGCGGGTCTGAGCCGAGGGTTGCACTGTGACATACTGAGCAAACTGCAACCAAGATGATGTCTTAAGAGTCAAATGTTGAAACATGGCCCGCTTCATAGGCTCAAAGGGCTCCAACCTCAGAGTGGAAGCACTAGGCAGAGATCCTAAGAGGGAACGACTAAATGCAAGGGCAGGGGCAGGGGCAGATGCTGAAACCTCTGAAGGAAGAAAGACACCTCTGAGTCAAGGCTATAGACCATCCCACTACTAGTTCCCTGAAACATGATAAGGATGCCACCTGAACCTTCAGAGAACAAAGGGACAGGCCCTAATCCAGAGGTCCAACAAAAAAAAAAGCAGTCTACCAAGTGTGAAGCACCAACCCAGTCTAAGCGTGTCAGAAATAAAACAATCTATTTAAGTGAAACTTCACCAGGGATATTCAACCCCAACAGGGGTAAATTTGTTGCCAAACCAACACGGTCATGTTTCGGCTATGCCTTTTTCAGGGATTCATTGGCATACTAAAACCATAAAAACATAAAATAAACAAACACTTACATGCATTAACATAAGACATCTTATATGTACAAACATACTTAGAATAAATAAAAACAAAGTAAACAATATTAAAACACGCCACTTCCTGAAACAAACATTAGCATAAGAACATAAGATATGCCATACTGGGTCAGACCGAGGTCCATCAAGCCCAGTATCCTGTTTCCAACAGTGGCCAATCTAGGTCATACGTACCTAGCAATATCCCCAAAAGACACAGGTTCCACAATGCTTGTACTGGGTCAAGCATTGATATCCTGGGTCCCTTTTTAATAGTGGTTTATGGACCTTTCCTCCAGGAACTTGTCCAAACCTTTTTTAAACCCAGCAGATATGAACTATGCCAAAAAACAAATAATCAAAAAGATAAATGCATAACCAATCAACAATTCAATAAAATAATGTAAACATTAAATAAATAAATAAAAGATAAATCTATAAAACAAAACTTAAACTTAAGGGATGTGACATATCCAAGAAGAATAGACTGTACAGAGCTAATAACTTAACAGACCGTTGTCGATAATCCCTCTGACAAGACACCTTTTATTGTGTGTTTAAATCTAAGGAGAGAAAAAGAGAAAAATGTATGGTATTTAAACTAAGGTCCTATCCAGATAGATGAAGCCCTGTAAATGTCACAAACTACCCTAATACTGTACTACCAAGAAAACAGAGGCAAATGAGAAAATGTCTCAGCTGATATTTGAAAGGGGAACTATTGTCTTCCCTTAAGTCTTAATGCTGTAATCATGGGTTCATACAATTACTAAAAGAGATGAAAAAATACAGCCACCTCTATACTGCATCAAATAGTGGGGAAATAAGATACCTTTAACAAGTGCAATCACCGGCTTTATCAAAAGATTTTTAAACCCCAGGTGATACACTGTGAGGCTATTTTATTCTGGCACAAACCAGCCAAACTTAAAAAATACCCCCTTATGATTCCAAACATTGTTGCACTACATAAACCACCACTGAAAATGAAAGATTACACTTACTGTCTCCCACATCAGACACGGAACAATAAAATGCAAAACACGGGATATCTTGTCACCGTGCAGTCAGTCAAGGCAAAGAAACGCCCACTTCTGTGCAATAAAGACTTTTTATTCCAGTGCGAGCCAGCCAGCATGTAAATGTTCCCCGCTAGTATTTGCTTTACTATCTTTGTAGTAAAATAATTTTTACAGGGTCTAGAGGAGCCGTTCGTGGTATATCTTTATCCCGAATGGCAGGCCATATGGTACTCTACAACTTTTAAGATGCCTCATGTGATATTTGAAAGGAGCCTGGTAAAAGAATAAGTTAAAATTTGAATCTCTAAAACAATAAAAATGATAAAATATTAGCAAAAAAGGAGATGATCCACTTCTGTTTGAAAAAACAGAACACAATGTATTCTTAACTAAAAACTGAAGACTATTGGAGTGGAGGAGTGGCCTAGTGGTTGGGGCAAGGTACTTCAGGCCGGAGGGTCGGGGGTTCAAATCCCACTAGAGGACAGCAACCTTGGGCAGGAAGGACTGGGGTTTCTAGTCCCACAGGTGCTCCTTGGGCAAGCCACTTAACCCTCCATAGCCCATGTTCCCTGTAAAATAGTGCCCTGTTCAATGTAATTTCAGTTTGTTCAATGTAAACCGCCTTGATATCATGAAAGGCGGTATATAAGAAATGTTAAATAAAATAAATAAACAAACACTAAAAATGCTAAAGACTCAGCCATTGGTTCATTGGTGAAGAGATAAAAGGAAAGATAAAAATGGATCTTTAAGCACGCTAAGAACGTAGAACATAACAGAGCAAAGCATGTTCAAAAATTACAACATACATAAATGGCATCCATATTTTAAGATAAAGCGTAGTTACTCAACTGTAACAGGTGATCTCCGGGAACAGCAGGAATTTAGTCTTCATATATGGGTATCGTCGGCACAGAGAGCCCGCACGGGAACGCTCCCCAGCGTCCAATAGGAAAGCCTTAGGGAGCATCCCTCAGCACATGCGCGCTGCCTTCCCACCTTTCCAACTGTCCCTCTTCAGTTAAGTTTGTAGCTGAGTGAAAAGGATAGAGGGAGCGAGGAAAGAGACAAAGAGATAGAGAGAACTCCTATGGGAGGTGGGTGGGTTGTGAAGACTAAAATTCCTGCTGTTCCCGGAGATCACCTGTTACAGGTGATAACTACGCTATCTCCAGGAACAAGCAGGAATGTAGTCTTCACATATGGAGACTCTCTAGATGAAGATGCCAGGGAGATAGCCCCAGGAAGGTGCCACCCTGGAGAAGTGGGAATCCTTTCCTCTCATGGATCTCTGGCATTCCACTAGGGTTGGTAGGTAGGAGTTGAATTAGGTCTGAAAGAGATTTTGAAGAACAGCTTGGCCAAAGAAGGCTTCCTGACGGGAGGCTTTATCCAGGCGGTAGTGTGCTGTGAAGGTGTGTACCGAAGCCCAGGTGACTGCTCGACAAATGTCATCAATAGAGACAGAGTGGAGATTAGCCATGGAAGTTGCCATGGCTCTCACGTTACGAGCTGTGACATGGTTCTGAAGAGGAAGACCCTTACTCTCATAAGTAAAGAATATGCATTGGGCAATACATTTAGATAAAGCACAGTTACTTACCTGTAACAGGTGATCTCTGGGAACAGCAGAAATAAGTCTTCACATATGGGTACGTCGGTACCGACGGAGCCTGCGTGGGAACGCTCCCCAGTACCCATATGTGAAGACTCATTCCTGCTTGTTCCTGGAGATAGTTCTTTTGGAGACCGGTTGTCCCAAACGACTAGGATCAAAAGCTATAAAAAGTTGCGAGAACTTTCTATGTTGCTGTAGGTAAAAGGCTAAGGCCCTTTTACAATCCAAAGCATGAAGGTTTCTTTCTGCATTAGAGGCGTGAGGCCTCGGAAAAAATACAGGAAGATAAATTGATTGATTTAAATGAAAAGGCAAAACCACCTTTGGCATAAAGTGTAGATGAGCTCTAAGAACAACCTTATCATGGTGAAACCTAGTATAAGGAGGATTAGCCACTAAAGCTTGCAGTTCACTAATGTGACGTACATAAGTGATTGCAATTAGGAAGATGACCTTCCAGGTCAAAAACCTAAAGGTCGTAGTGGCTAAAGGCTCAAAAAGGCGGCTTCATGAGCTGCCCGAGAACTAGATTTAGATCCCATGCCACCGGTGGTGGCTTAATGGGAGGTTTGGTTAATAGAAGACCTCTCATAAATCTGGATATGAGTGGATGAGAGAAAATTGGTTGTCCATTTAGAGGCTTATAAGAAGATGCAATTGCACTAAGATGGACTCTTACCGAATTGGTCTTTAGAACAGAATTCGATAAGTGAAGGAGATACTCTAGTATCGATTCTAAGGGTATGCCAAGGGGGTTTAATCCCTTCTTGGAGCACCATATAGTAAAACGTTTCCACTTGAATGCATAAGATCTTCTTGTGAAAAGTTTCCTAGAAGCCTGAAGGATATTCTTTACCTGTTGGGACAGGTTGAAATCCTGGAGGTCTAAGCCTTCAGCAACCAGGCCGTGAGATGCAGGGACTGGGGATTCGGGTGCCATAGCGTCCAGTTCTCTTAGGAAAGGAGATATGGAGCATGCCCTAACTCCAGAGGTGCAGCATGAGAGAGATGAAGAAGCAGGGGATACCACGCTTGGCGCAGCCATCATGGCGCTATGAGAATCATGCGACCCCTGTCTCTCTGAAGCTTGAAGAGTGTTTTGGGGATGAGGGGAATGGGTGGGAAGGCATAAAGGAAACCCTGACCCCAGTGAAGGAGGAAGGCATCCCTTGCCTGACAATTGTGAGCCGGAATCCTGGAACAGAACCAGGGAAGTTTGGCATTCAGTGGATTTGCAAAGAGGTTTATGTCTGGAGTGTCCCAGAGATGAAATATCTTTGCCACCTGGTCCAGGTGGAGGGACCACTCGTGAGGCAGCAGTACTTGACTGAGTTTGTCTGCCCAAAGGTTTTGAACGCCTGGAAGATATAGCACTAGAAGGTGAATCTGATACTGTCTAGCGAGGGCCCACAGTCGTAAAGCTTTGTTGAATAATGACAGAGAGCCTGTCCCGCCTTGCTTGTTCACATAGAACATTGCTACTCAGTTGTCCGTCTGGACTAGGACTGTCTTGTAGCTGAGCTGGGCGTGGAATACTCGAAGAGCTAAAGAGATTGCTCTTAATTCAGGAAGTTTATGTATAGACCAGACTCCTGTGGAGTCCAGGTTCCCTGGTTCCCTGGGTAGAGAGATGATTCAGGTGTACTCCTCAACCCACCTGCGATGCATCTGTTAGGGTGACCTGAAAAAGGGGCTGATGAAAAGGAGACCCCATTGTCAGATTTTCTAGGGGGATTGCCACCATTGGAGGGACAAAATTAGTCGTTGAGAGATTATTATTTTGTCCGATAAACGACCTGTGACCTGTGTCCACTGTGTGGATAGGGTCTACTGAGCTGCTCGCATGTGGAGGCGAGCATATGGGACTACATGAACCGTGGATGCCATATGTCCCAGCAACTGTAGTAGCTCTCGTGCAGTTAGGGAGGATTTCCCTGCTGCTTGAGAAGCTAGTTGCATTATGCGAAGACACCGGGCCTGTGGAAGGAAAGCCCTTGCCTGTCTGGTATCTAGACAGGCTCCTATGAATTCCAGGCATTGGGAAGGAACAAGTTGGGATTTTGGGAAGTTTATTACCAACCTCAAGTTTTGCAGGATTCGCATTGTGCGTGACAGTGCAGTGCTGGCCTCTGCAACTGTAGGGGCTCGAATGAGCCAGTCGTCTAAGTAAGGGAAGACGAATATCCCCAGGGTTCGTAGAAATGCAGCTACTACTGCCATGCATTTCATGAATACCCTTGGTGCTGAAGCTAGACCAAAGGGAAGAACCCTGTACTGGAAATGTCTTCCCCCGAAAAGGAATCGTAAGAATTTCCTGTGATCTGGATGGATCAGAATGCGAGTGTATGCATCCTTTAAGTCTAGAGAGCAAAGCCAATCCTGGCTTTGAAGGTATGGCAGAAGAGTTCCTAGAGAAATCATTTTGAACTTCTCTCGAAACAGATATTTGTTCAATTCTCTGAAGTCTAAAATGGGTCTGTATCCTCCTGTTTTCTTTGGAATAAGAAAATAGGGGGAGTAGAATCCTGCACCCCGTTGAAGAATGGGTACTTCCTCTATTGCCCCTTGGGCAAGAAGTGTTGGGACCTCGTGATCTAACAGATTGTTTACAGAGGTTTGAGAATTGAATTGCTTTAGAATTGTAGGAGGGGGCATGCTGTGAAAATGAAGCTTGTACCCTACCCTTCTCCTACAATGGACAAAGTCCAATCTTCTGCTGATATTTGATGCCATCTGCTGGCAAACTGGCATAACCTGCCAGGGATATTGGGGGGTTGGGGACCCCTCAGAGGCAGGAAGACTAAGCTCTCTAGGAAGGAGTCAAAGCCCTTGAGGGGGCTGAACCTGCAGAGCTGGTTGGGCTCTCGGGCCTTTTGGCTTCTTTTGCTGTCTAGTTTGTCCCTTTTGGGCAACCTGACCCTGAGATTGACTCCGCTGGGTATAGGAAGGATAAAATTTCCTCTTTTTGCTGAAAGAGGGTTTTTTATAAGACTTCTTTTTGGCTGGAGTGGCTGTAGATTTTGACAAACTATCAAGAGTAGTATTGTCAGCATCTAATTCATTAGCCTTTTCTTGCCAGTTCTTGCCGAAGAGATTCTCTCCCGTGCAAGGAATGTTGCCTAACTTGTCCTGTACCCAAGTCTCCAAGTCTGATGCCTGAAGCCAGGCAATCCGTCATGCGCCAATGGCAACAACAGAGGTTCTGCTGATGCATTCAAAGCAGTCAAAGACTGCACGATTTACAAACTTGGAGACATCTTGAGCATGCTTAACTAGAGCAAGAAAGTCTTGTCTCTTGTCATCTGGGAGAAATGGGCTCATAAGCTCCAAATCTCCTGTAACTTCCTTGAGAAACATTCCCATATACAGTATATATGAACGGATCCTAGCTGAAAGCATGGAAGCCTGAAAGGTTCTGCACCCAAAAGGGTCCAGAGTTCTGCATTCACGACCTGGAGGATTGAATGCATGCCTCTTTGCACTTTTCATCCTACGCATGGCTGACTCCACCACCATTGAATGGTGTGCCAGCTGAGTCTTTTGAAATCCAGGACATGGCGGAACTCGATACATAGTAGTGAGGAGATGTACTCAGAGTTGTCTCCCACATTCTGAGCATCAAGTTATGCAGAATTTCATGGTTGGGCAGAGTGGCTGCCTGCTTTGGAGCTTTAGGATATTGGAGAATTTCCAATTCCTTTGCTCTGGGTTCCTCTTCAGGAGCCACCGTGATTGAAAGGCCCTTGGCCATATCACGAATAAAATCCTGAAAAGACACGTCCTCTGGAGGTGACATTCTGCGTTGGGGAGAAGAGGGATCCTCGGGGAGAAACCCTCTAGTACCAGCAGAATTGTCAGAGTCTTCGGAATCGGAGGATTCCAAGTATTCCTGACCATGATGCTCATGCAAAGCACGGTCCTGGTATTGATCAAAGTCGGTACCGAGTTGATCCGGTACTTATCTGTCGATTTCAGCCAAAGATGGCGTGGGAAGAATTCCCACCGGGGCCGGTACCGGTGTCTGTACTGCTGTAGGTACCGGCATCGGTGTCGATGTTGGTACAGGTGCCCGTTGGACCAATGGTACCGCAGCTGAGAGAAGAGCTGCAATGCTGCGTTCGATAGCGAGGAACCTCTGGTCTATCGACGCTGACGATGCCTGGGTATCAGTACCGGTGAAAACGGCCGGAACCTCTGAGCATGGCACAGGTAGCTCTTGCGAGGTCGGGGCCTCGAGAACATCCTGAAGCCCCATTGATGCTTTGGAAGCCGAAGCCTCCCGCTGGGGCTGCTTTGCCGGTGTGGTTCCCTCAAGGGCAATGCCAATGGCCTCTTGATGCTTAGCAGGAGAGCTACCCTTTGAGGACCGGCTTTTATGTTTAGTTACCTGAGATCCATGGGAGGAAGAGGAGGCCCTTGAAGATGTTGATGCAATGGATCTGGCATCCGAAGAAAAGAGGGTACCGAGCTTCGCAGCCCGGTTCTGTCTTCCTCTTTTAGTCATCCCCATACAGGAGAGACATTCAGATGGAGAATGTTCAGGCCCTAAACATTTAAGACACTAATCATGGGTGTCAGTGACGGAAATGGTACCGCCACAATTAGTACATTTTTTAAAAACACTAGTTGGTTTTTCCATGTTTTAGGAATATGGGGCCTAGTGCCCAAAATGGCGCCTAGCACCAAAAAAGAAAAGTTTCTGAAGAGAAACAGCTCAGAGTATAAGGATTTTTTTTTTTTTGGAAAAGAAAAGAAACGGCAGTACCGGTAAGCGTCGTGCGGCAGGCAAACGCGACCACAAGAAAACAATTTTAAAGACGGAATTTTCTGCGGTGACAGGGTATGGGGATCCTGTCGGCTCCACGGAAAACTAAGAACTGAAGAGGGACAGTTGGAAAGGCGGGAAGGCAGCGCGCATGTGCTGAGGGATGCTCCCAAAGGCTTTCCTATTAGACGCTGGGGAGCGTTCCCGCGCAGGCTCCGTCGGTGCCGACGATACCCATATGTGAAGACTAAATTCCTGCTTGTTCCTGGAGATAATCATATTAAAAACCATTTCAGGACAAATACCAATCACTCCTCAATATATTAGGTGAACAAACGCTGTTAAATGTAATGCCCTCAGAAAACAAATTAAAATTAATTAAGAAATGCACCTGTGAGACCAATGGGAACCCCATACTAATTGGGACCAGGAGGTATGAATAAATATAAAAGGAGAATCAGTTAATAAATACTTAAATGATTAAAATAAGCTCTAAGAGGCCAAATGGGAGATACTTGACCAAATAAATAAATAAATAGTTAAGACACTTTTCAATATCAAATATGTAAACCCCAGGGGGTTCCAAGCTACCACACTATGAAACATGGACACCGTTATGTAAAAATGTATATATGTAAATGCTGAATCCCCCCTTTAAGACCTTTTTCCTGTGTGCTGTGTTTTTCCCTTCAAATCAAGGTGTTTATACTCCAAAATTGCTGTCATGATTTGACAAACTACAACCTGTAATCAAACCGCTTCTGATTGCTGGAAGTAGCGGTATACAAATGTATACTAAATAAATAAATAAATGGCCCACTATGAAAGACAGCAGAAGCAGGAAAAAAGGGAAGGAGGAGGGGTTAGAAAAAGGGGAAAGAGCAAGAAGGGGGAAGGGGGGGGAAGGGGAGGGAAAGAGAGGGGAGGAGGGAGGAGGAAGGGGGAAGAGGGGGGGGAAAGAGAGGGGAGGAGGAAGGGGGGGGAGGGGGGGAAGGGGGGAGGAAAGGAGGGGGAAAAGGAAGGGAAGGAGGGGAAAAGAGAGAACGGGGAAGAGAGGAGGGAAGGGGAAAGAAAAGAGGTGGGGGGAAGGGAGAGAAAAGGGAGAGGGGGAAAGAGGAAAAAGGGGAAGGGGAGAGGAAGAGGGAAAAAAGGAAGGATAAAAATGGAAAAGGGGAGGGAAAAACAAGGGGGACTGCTATACAAAAGGAAAACTGACAAATCCATATAAAGGTTAAGACCTTTGGGAGTCAAAGAATCCAAAATAAAAATGTACCGCTGCTCTAACCGCAAAATGACCCCCTCTTCATTTTCACCTTTTTTAAAACAAAAAATCGTTATGTCTGAAATCTTGTGCCGCTGCCCCTGCCAGTGGGAAACCAACGGCTTATCTGTCAAGCCCCTCTTAATACAACTTTTATGTTCTACAATCCTTGCTCATATGGTCCTTGTAGTTTTCCACAACATATAATTTTTTGCATGGGCATTGGATAACATAGATGACATTATTAGTCTCACAATTAGAGAAATCATCTAAATAAAATTTCTGATTTGTAGTGGGATGAATAAAGCACAGTTACTTACCTGTAACAGGTGATCTCTGGGAACAGCAGGAATAAGTCTTCACATATGGGTATCGTCGGTACCGAAGGAGCCTGCGCGGGAACGCTCCCCAGCATCCAGAAAGAAAGCTTTTGGGAGCATCCCACAGTGCCTGTGCGCTGCCTTCCCGCCTTTCCTAACTGCCTCTCTCCAGTTCGAGTTTTAAAGCTGAGACAAAGAGAGAGAGAGGAAAGGAAAGATAGATAGAGCGATACAACTCCTAGGGGAGGTGGGTGGGTTGTGAAGACTTATTCCTGCTGTTCCCAGAGATCACCTGTTACAGGTAAGTAACTGCTATCTCCAGGAACAAGCAGGAATGAGTCTTCACCTATGGGGACTCCCCAGCTAGAGATGCCTGGGAGATCACCCAGACTGTGAGTCCCTGGGAAGGGCTCTACCTCTACCCATGAATCTCAGGCATCCAGTTCAGGGATGGAGGGTAGGAGCTGATTAGGTATGGAACAGGTGTTTGAGAACAGCCTGACCAAACAAGGCATCCCGGCAGGAGTGCTTGTACAAGCAGTAATGGGCTGTGAAGGTATGAACCGATGCCCAGGTGGCCGCTCGACAGATTTGGTCGATGGACACAGAGTTTAGATGAGCCATAGAGGTTGCCATGGCCCTCACATTGTGAGCTGTGACATGGCCCTCCAGAGAAAGGTTCTTAGTTTGGTAGGCGAAGGAAATACACTGAGCAATCCAACTGGACAGAGTTCTCTTAGAGACTGGAAGTCCTAAATGAGAAGGATCAAAAGCAACAAAAAGTTGAGGATGACTTTCTATGTTGCTGTGTCCTGTGTAAGTAGAAAGCAAGTGATATTTTACAATCCAGGGTATGAAGATTCCTCTCTGCACTTGATGAATGAGGTCCTGGAAAAAAGACAGGTAAAAACACCTCCTGGTTCAGATGAAAAGGTGAGACCACTTTAGGCATAAAGTGTGGATTAGTTCTGAGGACTACCTTGTCATGATGGAACCTTGTATAAGGAGGATTAGCCACTAAAGCTTGCAACTCACCGATACGGTGAGCTGAGGTGACTGCAATGAGAAAAATAACCTTCCAGGAAAGAAATTTTAAGGAGGTAGTGGCTAAGGGTTCAAAGGGTGGCTTCATAAGCTGGCCAAGAACCAGATTCAAGTCCCAGGCCACTGGAGGTGGTCTAATGGGAGGTTTAGTCAAAAGAAGGCCTCTCATGAATCTTGCTATAAGAGGATGAGAGGAAATAGGTTGTCCATTGAGAGGCTTAAGGGATGCTGCAATAGCACTCAAATGGACTCTGAACATGCTATCTCCAGGAACAAGCAGGAATGAGTCTTCACCTATGGGGACTCCCCAGCTAGAGATGCCTGGGAGATCACCCAGACTGTGAGTCCCTGGGAAGGGCTCTACCTCTACCCATGAATCTCAGGCATCCAGTTCAGGGATGGAGGGTAGGAGCTGATTAGGTATGGAACAGGTGTTTGAGAACAGCCTGACCAAACAAGGCATCCCGGCAGGAGTCCTTGTACAAGCAGTAATGGGCTGTGAAGGTATGAACCGATGCCCTGCATGGGATAAATGCAGCAAATAGTCTAGTAAAGAATGCAAAGGTATTGCAAGAAGGTTGAGACCCTTCTCTGCACACCAAATGGAAAACCTTTTCCATTTAAAAGCATATGAACGTCTGGTGGAAGGCTTTCTGGAAGCATGAAGGATATCCTTCACTTGCTGAGAAAGTTGTAAATTTTTTTTTTTATTTAAGGTCTTTTAGTCATATACAATAAACCAAATCAGAAGACGACAAATTACTGATGTTATATATATTAAAGAACATAATCAATACAGAGTAAACAAGGTAAAATGTAATACAACAGATGTTAGAATCCACATCACGGGAGCTAACCATTGATAAAATAACAAAAAAGTATAAACTATAGAAACCAAGTCAGTTTGACTACATATTAGGAGGAAACAACCACACTATGAGACCCAATTGAACCCTGCTTGTCAAGCAAGAATCTTTCCAAATGTGAGACCTCAAAAAAAACAAAAGAAGCGCCCTCAGAAAAGATCAGGCACTTACAGGGAAATTTTAGGAAAAATGTAGCACCCAGAGCTAAAACGCGCGACTTTAAAGATAGAAACTGTCGGCGACGCATCTGAGTGCTACGAGACACATCTGGGAAGATATTAATTTTTTGTCCACAAAATAAGGCTGCCTTCACCTTAAAGAACGCCTTCAAAATACGTTGTTTAACCGAGACAGACAGTAGGGTGACCAGCAAAGTGGACCGGGTATTTATTGTGTCTGAGGAATCCTCAAGAAAATTAGTGAGATTCGCAACATTAGGAATAATTTCATCCAATTCACCTTCTATGGGGTTAATCCTTTTAGTGCCAGAAGGAATATAATTTCCCATCACATTTGTAGCTTGTAACGAATGCACCTGAGATTCCAGCTTAACAACTGCTTTGTCCACTAAAGACACTTTCTCATCAAGTTGCTGCACTGCTATTGCAGCTTCCTGTGAGAAACGAGTAAACAAAGTAATAACTGTAGACACTAGAGTCTATGCACTTCAAAGCCCCCCATAAATCTTTTAAAGTAACATAAGATTCAGAAGGGAGGGCTGGAAGCTCAAAAACAGTATCCAGCACTGCCGTCTGAACAGGAATAGGCATTTTAACAATCTTATCTCTCTCTACAACTTCTGAGGAACCCCCCACATTAGACACTACTTCAGCAACAGGACAGGGGGGGGGGGAGATCTCCCCCCAGGGCTCAGAGATGCCGCCTCAGGTGAGGACTGCGCGAGGGGGAGGGGGGCAAAATGTTTGTCCAATGGGCCGGCTGGTTTCAAAGTGCCGGAATCAGCCGATTGGATTTTGCCTTGTGGTTTAGCCTTCCGCTTACCCATAACCAAACAGCAAAACACCCACAAAAACAAGCAAAAAGGAAAGCTAAAACCACCTCACCAAACTGCAACTGCGTGTTGGCCTCCCACTCCGTCAGATGGCATCGAAACAGCGTCGAAGGGGCGTCTAAGGGGCAGAACCTGCCCCTTTAGACACACCCCTTATGAAACGCCCCCCCGGCCGCGCTCCACGGTTGCAGAGAAGAACTGACTGCAATTTATACCAGAGAAACAGAAAGGCCCCTTCGAGCAGCAGGCTGTCCCCAGAGTGCCTGATGGTCCAGCAACACGGCAGAGGGGCAGAGCAGTCACAGCACTCCTCCAGCCCTCGGCAAGGCACAAGCTCCTCCAACTCTCTCCAAAGGTAGCTCCGCGGCAGAAATGACACCGGGGGAATTTAAAGAGCTCCAAGCCCCCTCGAGCAGCAGGCTGTCCCCGGAGTGCCTGATGGTCCAGCAACACGGCAGAGGGGCAGAGCAGTCACAGCACTCCTCCAGCCCTCGGCAAGGCACAAGCTCCTCCAACTCTCTCCAAAGGTAGCTCCGCGGCAGAAATGACACCGGGGGAATTTAAAGAGCTCCAAGCCCCCTCGAGCAGCAGGCTGTCCCCGGAGTGCCTGATGGTCCAGCAACACGGCAGAGGGGCAGAGCAGTCACAGCACTCCTCCAGCCCTCGGAAAGGCACACGCTCCTCCAACTCTCTCCAAAGGTAGCTCCGCGGCAGAAATGACACCGGGGGAATTTAAAGAGCTCCAAGCCCCCTTGAGCAGCAGGCTGTCCCCGGAGTGCCTGATGGTCCAGCAACACGGCAGAGGGGCAGAGCAGTCACAGCACTCCTCCAGCCCTCGGCAAGGCACACGCTCCTCCAACTCTCTCCAAAGGTAGCTCCCGAAAGTTGTAAATCTTGAAGGTCTAGGCCTTCAGCAACCAGGCCCTGAGATGAAGAGACTGAGGATTTTGGTGCCACAAGGTTCCCTCCTCCTGGGAGAGGAGATCTGGAGCAGACCCCAGGTCTAGGGAGGGAGCTTGAGAGAGATGCAGAAGTAGAAGGTACCACACTTGGCGTGGCCAAAGTGGTGCTATGAGGATCATAGTCCCCTTGCCTCTCTGAAGCTTGAACAGAGTATTGGGAATTAGGGAATAGGTGGAAAGGCATAGAGAAAGTCTTGCCCCCAATGAAGGAGGAAGGCATCCCTGGCCTGAACTCCCTGACATGGAATCCTGGAACAGAACCGGGGAAGTTTGGCATTCCACGGACTTGCAAACAGGTCTATGTCTGGGGTCCCCCAAATCCGAAAAATTCTGGCTATCTGGTCCCCATGGAGGGACCATTCGTGCGGAAGCAGAACTCGACTGAGTCTGTCTGCCCAAGAGTTTTGAACCCCTGGAAGATATACTGCCATGAGATGGATTTGATGCTCTCTGGCGAAGGCCCACAATCTCAGAGCTTCATTGCAAAGCGACAGAGAGCCAGTCCCTCCCTGCTTGTTCACGTAGAACATGGCTACCTGGTTGTCCGTGTGGATGAGGACTGTCTTGTAGCTGAGCAGGGTGTGGAAGACTCTGAGAGCCAGAAAGATTGCTCTGAGCTCTAAGAGGTTGATATGAAGAGATGTCTCCTGTGGAGACCAGATGCCCTGGATGAGAGATCTTGTAGATAAGCCCCCCCAACCCCTTGGAGAGGCATCTGTTGTAAGGGTGGCTTGGGGTAACACCTGTTGAAAGGGGGACCCCAGCAACAGATTCTGAGTGGACTTCCACCAGTGGAGGGACCAAAAAAAAGGCGACTGGAGGTTGCTATTTTGTCTGACAGGCAACCTGATGCCTGGGTCCATTGGGACGATAGGGTCCACTGAGCTGCTCTCATGTGAAGGCGAGCATAGGGAACCACATGCACCGTGGATGCCATGTGGCCTAAGAGTTGCAACATCTCTCAAGCAGTTAAATGGGATTTTAACTGAATCTGGGAGGCTAACTGCACCAAGCGTAGGCAACGGGCCTGGGGAAGATAGGCCCTTGCAGTTGTGGTATCCAGTAAGGCCCCTATAGAGACTGAGTAGGGGTGAGATGGGATTTTGGAATGTTGATTACCAGTCCCAGATACTGAAGAACACACCTTGTGCAGGCCAGGGAAGTCTGGGCCTCTGACTGGGATGGAGCTCGGATGAGCCAGTCGTCCAGATACGGGAATACGAATATCCCTAGAGTGCGCAGGAATGCAGCTACTACTGCCATGCATTTTGTGAACACTCTTGGAGCAGAGGCCAGACCAAAAGGAAGCACTTTGTATTGGTAGTGCTTTCCCTGGTAAAGGAACTGAAGGAATCTTCTGTGGGTTGGATGGATGAGAACATGGGTGTACGCATCCTTGAGATCTAGAGAACAAAGCCAGTCCTGACTTTGGAGGTATGGAAGGAGAGTTCCGAGAGAAGTCATCTTGAATTTCTCCTTGCATAGAAACTTGTTCAATTCTCTGAGATCTAATATGGGTCTGTAGCCCCCCGTTTTCTTTGGAATGAGGAAATAGGGGGAGTAGAACCCTGAGCCCTGTTGAAGAAGGGGAAATTCTTCTATTGCCCCTTGGGCAAGAAGGGTAGAAATCTCTTGACCTAGAAGGTTGAAGAGAGATGTTGGAGAATTGAACTGTTTCACCATGGTGTGAGGAGGAAGGTTTAAGAAATGAAGTTTGTACCCTTCCTTTATGATGGAGAGGGTCCATTGCTCTGCTATGATTTGTTCCCATCTGGGAGCAAAGTGAGCTAACCTTCCTGGGATGGTGAGAGGGGCTCTGGATGTTCTAGAGCCAGAAAGGCTAAGTTCTCTAGTAGAAAGTCAAAGGCCCTGAGGAGGCTGAGGCTGTTGGGCCGTAGCAGTCCTCGCAGCCTGGGTTTTGGCCTGTTTTGGTTGTTGCTGTCTCTTTGTAGCAAAACGACCTTGAGAAGAGGCCTGACCATAAGAAGAAAATTTCCCTTTCTTTGGGAAAGATCCCTTTTTGAACAACCTCTTTTTAAAAGGAGCAGTAGTAGACTTTGAAAGTCTATCTAAAGTAGAGTTTTCAGCATCCATTTGGTTGGCCTTTGCTTGCCAATCTTTGCCAAACAGGATTTCGCCTGTACAGGGAAGGTTACCTAGACCATCCTGTACCCAGGATTCCAAATCAGAGGCTTGCAACCAAGCAACTCTGCGTGCACCTATGGCAATAGCCGAGGCTCTACTGGCCCCCTCAAAAGAGTCAAAGGCTGCACGGTTGGAAAACTTGGATACATACTGTGCATGTTTAAGCCAGGTGATGTATTCTTCTCTCTTATCTTCTGACATAAAATTAGATGAGGTTTGCAGATGATCTGTAACTTCTTTTAGAAACATCCCCATATAGAGACTATAGGAGTTGATTCTGGCTACAAGCATACTGGCCTGGAAGATTTTCCTGCCAAAGGCATCTAGAGTTCTGCATTCTCTTCCTGGAGGAGCAGAGGAGTGCCTTTTTGTACTCTTGATCTTTTTCATAGCAGACTCTACCACAATAGAGTGGTGAGGAAGCCCAGGACAAGGAGGAACACGATACATGGTGTCCAACCTTCTGGAATGAGGGGAGGTGGAAAGAGGAGTCTCCCATATGCCCAGCATGTGATCATAAAGAATCTCATCTATTGGTAAGGTGGCTGCCTCTTTAGGAGCCTTAGGATATTGTAGGATATCCAATTTTTGGCTCTAGGTTCAATCTCAGAGGACACTGAGATGGACAGACCTTTGGCCACCTCCCTAATGAAGTCCTGAAAAGACAAGTCTTCAGGAGGAGACATTCTCCTTTTTGGAGAAGAGGGTTCCTGAGGAAGGATGCCCAATGCTTCAATTGAGGCCTCTGAAGAATCAGAGTCTTCAGAGGAATCGAAGTATCGACTATCTGGATGCTCTTGTAGAGCCCGATACGCGTACCGGGAGGTATCGACATCGGGAGTAGTCGGTACTGATGGGCATCACTGGATAGTGTACCGCTGCGGTCGATGCTGATGTCGATGCAAGCGGTACTGGTATCGGTACAGGTACCGACAACGGGGTTTGTTGCGGTACCGTAGGCGTTGCAGCTTGAATGAATGCCATGATGGCCCGCTGCATGATCAGAATATTCTGATCCATTGACGCCACCAACGTCTGGATATCGGTACCGGTAGAAACTGCCGGTACCCCAGAACATTGTAACAGGTGATCGGTCGAGGCCGAGCCATCGATGTCAACCTGTGACCCCATAGGTAGTGCTTTGGAAGCCAGAGCCTCCCGCCGGGGTAATTTTGCCGGTGTGGTATCCTCAAGAGTAAGCCCGGGGGCATCTCGATACTTAGAGGGAGATGAACTCTTTGAGGACCGGCCAGATTTAAGTTTGGTTACCTGAGATCCATGGGATGAAGAAGCAGCCCTGGAAGACGTCGATGCCACGGAAGCTGCATCGGAGGGAAACAGAGTACTGAGCTTAGCTGCCCGATTCTGTAACCCTCTTTTAGACATCATGGAACAGGACTCACAATCCGCAATTGAGTGGTCAGGACCTAAACATTTTAGACACCAGTCACGGGTGTCAGTGACAGAAATAGTGCTGCTGCACTTTGTGCATTTCTTAGACCCGGAGGCGGGTTTTTCCATGAGGGAAAAATATATCTGTAGGCCTAAGGCCCCAGAAGAAAAATGCACTGAAAAGAGTAGAAGGTTTTTTGTTTTTTAAAGAAAGAAAAAGGACCGGTGGTACCGGTGCAGAATCGAGAAGGCAGACACGCGACTAAAGAAAAATAAAAGAAAATAAGAAATTCTTCAGCGGTGACAGGAAACACGACCTGCTGGCTCCGCGGAAAAGAAGAACTGGAGAGAGGCAGTTAGGAAAGGCGGGAAAGGCAGCGCGCAGGCGCTGTGGGATGCTCCCAAAAGCTTTCTTTCTGGACGCTGGGGAGCGTTCCCGCGCAGGCTCAGTCGGTACCGACGATACCCATATGTGAAGACTCATTCCTGCTTGTTCCTGGAGATAAACATTTCTAACAGGACAAAGATGGAACATCTCCAACACTGATACTGGCCCTTATATTTAGAAAGAAATCTTCTTTCAGTAAGTGCAGACGGCACAAGCATATTTCGCAGATTCACATTGCATTTATGTGCTATGGTGAGTTGCGTATTGTGGTAACGAGTGCGCAGCTCAGCATGGAAATAAAAGAGAAAGAAGAACTTTTTCTTCTTTTCGGTGGATGGGTGCACTGGAACACATACACCACAGCAAAATCCCTGAGAGAAACCAAGAGGGTAGAGCTAGGTTTAAGCCACTCCCAGACTCCATGACAACCCCAGGTAAGAGTAGGAGGTACAAGTGGGTGGAGTCAGAAAAGGAGGTGCCCTGCTCAACGTTTAAGTTTGAGAAAACAAAGTTGAGAGAGGCAGTCAAGAGAGAAGCAGTCAAAGGAGAGGCAGCCAAGAGAAAGGCAGCCAAGCAAGAAGCAGCCACAAAGAGAGCAGCAGCAGAGACAAGAGCAGCCAGCACTGCAGCCAGGGAAGCTACAGAGAAGGTTCCAGGCAGAGGACCAAACAGACTGGCAAGAGGGAGAGAGAGAAAAGGTTGGCTTTGAGAAGGCTAAGGCAAGAGTGCTTAGACTCCTCTGATGAAGGGTCTGTCTGCAGGCAGCAGAAGCCCCAGGAAGGGAAGTGGAGATCTGACCCTGATTCCCTGTCTAGCTCAGAGGCAGAGAGAGTCACAAGCCACAGAAGCCTCAGCCAGGAAGGTGCTGCAACAAGGCTCCAAGGTAGGAGAAAGAAAGCAGTAAAGCCAAAACCCTGTGTTTCTTGCTCTAACTCTGAAGAGAGGTTTAGGCCTGGGAAAACCTGGATTAGGAAGAAGGGGTTTTCAGGAGAAACTGAACAGGAGAAGCCCGTTGAAGTCCTACCTAGAGGAGAAGGGGCCATTCAGTGGAATAGGCTGTTTAACCTGTTAAAGGACATTAAGCATAAAGTGCCGAGCGTTTTCAAGCTTTGCCAAGATACAGCTCAGCAGAAAGCATGGAGGTAGAAAGTAAAGAAAGTGACCTGACTTCAGCTTGTTCTGAGATGGACTGTGATATGTGCATTGTGGCTAAGTAATGAAAGCCTGAGAGCAGTGAGAAGTTAGGAATTGTAAATACATGTGCTTTATGATTACGGAATTGAGAAGCATCATAAAGGGAAAAGAAAAGAAAGCCTGTGTAAATAATTCTACTACAACACTGGTTGTAAGCTTTGCTTTAATGGGAGAAGATTATCCTTTATTTTCTTTGACTTGAGTGTACAACTGCTTTAAAGAGATTTGTTACCCGCTTGCCACGGAAGCTAATAAAATTCCTGTGTGCTTTGAAACAACCACTTGGTTCATTTATCTCTATACACAACTACAATCCTTGGTAAAGAGGAATTCAAGATGGCTTCCCGTCCCTACTAGGTGACCGCCTGGTAGGGGCGCGACCGCCACAGTATTCATAAACTCAGGTATAGTTTGTACCAAATACCACTCTTCTAGCAAAATCTTCATAATGTCCCGTGAAAACTGAGAATACAACAGCGAACAAACCATTTTAGTTTTTTACTTTCTAGGTTTCATCTTCAACAAGGAGTCTCTTGTGTAGACCCAAGCTCTCTTATAGGCATCATTTATATAATGATCAAGATAGTCTCAAGATACAAACCTCCACCTCATATCTGCTTGCAGATGAAAGTCTTCATTTGAAGTGCAAATCCGTCATGCTCTCAAAAATTGTCGTACAGGGAGATTCTTAAGAGCTGGGGTGTGGAAACTAAAATGTAGAAGTTGATTTCTTTCTGTTGGCTTCCTGTACAAACTTGTAACAAAACACTCCTCATCCATTTTAATCAAAAGATCCAAATAGGGAATCTGATTCTGATCAAATGTAATCTGAAACCGTAGATTGTCATCCAACGCATTTATCCATCCATTAAATTCTTCTAGGTGGTTCAAACTGCCATCCCAAATAATTAAAATGTCATCGATATATCGAATCCATAATTTTATATCGTCTTTAAACGGATATTGAGTTAAAAGCGTAGTTACTCACCTGTAACAGGTGTTTTCCAGGTACAGCAGGAATCAGTCCTCCCTTATGGGTGACGTCGGCACTGACTGAGACAGCGTGGAGCAATTCCCCAGCTTTCAAAGAAAGCCTTTGGGATTGCTACCACGCATGTGTGGTTCTCTTCCCACCCAAGTGTGCCATCTTGCTCAGTCAGGTCCCTTAGCTCGAGCCCTACCAAGCAGATGGCAAGGGAAGGACAAAAATACAGCAACTCAACAGGGGAGGCAGGAGGGTAGTGAGGACTGATTCCTTCCTGTCCCTGGAGAACACCCGTTACAGGTGAGTAACTACGCTTTCTCCATAAACAAGCAGGAAGTCAGTCCTCACTTATGGGACTCCCTAGCTACAGGCTACTGAACCTGTAAACAAATAATGCCTCTAAGGCCGTAAGCAGAAGCCGAAGACTGAAGGAGCCCGAGTCCTTGGATCCTCGAGGTGAAGTCCTCGGTAGCCATGAAGAAGGGTCGGAGGGCAGGAGTTGCTTATACCGCGAACAGATTACAGAGTGCAGCTAGGCCGAAGGCACTGTCCCGGCGGTATTCCCTCTCCAGGCAGTAGTGGGCATCGAAGGTGTTCGTGAAAAACCAGGTCGCCGCCCAGCAGATGTCCATCATGGGCACGGAGTGCAGCGAGGCCACCGAGGCCGCTTTGGCTCGTACCCCGTGTGCAGTGACTCGATGATCCAGAGGGACGCCCGCCTTCACATGGGCGAAAGCGATGCAGTCCGCCACCCAACTGAGAGGGTGTGCTTGGTGACTGCTTGCCCCTGCTGATTGGGATCGTAGGTCACAAAAGGTCTGTTAGACTTGTGGTGAGTGTGGGTATGCTGCAAGTAGAAGGCAAGGACCCCCTTGCAGTCGAGGGTGTGGAGAGCCGCCGACGCCTGGTCTGCATGGGGCCTCAAGAAGAAGGTCGGGAGCACTATCTCTTGGTTGAGATGAAAAGCAGACACGACCTTAGGTAAGAATTCAGGAAGGGTCCGGAGGATCACCCTCTTCCGATAAAAAACTGGTGTAAGGGGCGCCAGCCATGAGCACCTGAAGCTCACTGACTTGGCGAGCCGAGGTCAGCGCCACCAGGAAAGCAACCTTCCAGAACAAATGCCGGAGCGAACACGTCGCCATCGGCTCGAAGGGTGGACAGGTGAGCTGGATGAGCACCATGTTCAAGTCCCATTCCGCCGGAGGGGGACAGATGGGCGGCTTGGCTAGCAGAAGGCCCTGCATGAAGCGGGAGACTAAAGGCTGCCCTGAGAGGGGTTTTCCCTCGATAGAGAGATGATTAGCCGATATGACGCTCAAATGAACTCTAACAGAGTTTGACTTCAGCCCTTCCCTCAAGAGGTGGAGGAGGTACTGGAGAACCCACTGAACCGGGCATGAGAAGGGGTCGATCTAGTGTTCTGAACACCAGAAGGAGAAGTGTTTTCACTTAAAGGCATAAACCCACCTAGTGGAGTCCTTCCTCGAGGCAAGGAGGATTTCCTCGACCTCCTCCAGAAGGGCCAGAGAGGCTAGAAAGACCCGCTCAGCCGCCAGGCCATGAGGGATAAGGAGGTTAGGTTCGGGTGTAGTACCCGACCCTCTTCCTGCGTTAGCAAGTCCCTGGCCGAGCCCAGGTGAACCAGAGGCTCTGTCGAAAGCTGGAGCAGGAGCGGGAACCAAGACTGCCGAGGCCATGAGGGTGCCACGAGAATCAATGATGCCCCGTTCCGTTGAGCCTTGAACAGAGTCTTCGCAATGAGGAGAAAAGAAGGGAATGCATATAGAAAACTGGAGGACCAGTCCAGGAGAAATGCATCTGGGCCCTCCCTGCCTGGGTGAGGTACCAGGCCGCAAAAGTGAGGGAGCTGCGTGTTCTGGGGGCTGGCGAAGAGGTCTATTGCTGTAGTGCCTCAGCATAGAAACAAACAGCCAGCCGCCACTCGTGGGGGTGAAGGATTCTGCTGAGTCTATCCGCCAGACCATTCTCCTGACCCAGGAGGTACGCCGCCCTGAGGGACATCATCCGTCGGGTGGCGAAAGAGCAGATGAGGACTGCTTCCCTGCAGAGGGAGCATGACCCCGTGACCCCCTCCTTGCTGATGTAGAAAATCGCTACCCGGTTGTTGGTCTGTGCCAGAACCAACTTCCCGCTGAGATCGTCGAAGTCCCTCAGGGCCCACCAGATGGCCTGGAGCTTGACCAGGTTTATCTGCTGCTGAGCCTCCGTGGGTGACCATTGCCCCTGCATGCAGAGAGACCCGCAATGGGCTCCCCAACCTAACAGGGAAGCGTCTGTAGTCAGCACCACATTGTGCTGTGGGGTCTGAAAGGGCAATCCCCGCAGGAGGTTGCGGGGGTTTTGCCACCAGTTCAGGGACGAGCGGAGGTCGGGAAGAACCCTGACGGGATCCCTGAGGTGTCCGAGGGACTGGCTCCATTGGGCACTGAGACACCACTGAGATGTCCACATGTGCAGGCGAGAGAAAGGAACCACATGCATGGTCGAGACTATATGGCCCAGGAGACGTAGCACAGACCAAGCGGTGACCTGGCGGGCGCTTTGGACATGAGCCGCCAGAGTTCTGAGGCAGGTGGAGCGATCCACCAGCAAGTAGGCATTGGCCTGCCGAGTATTGAGGCATGCCTCAATGAACTCGAGAGCCTGCACTGGCTTGAGGTGAGACTTTGGGTAGTTGACCATGAACTCCAAGTTCTCCAAGAGGAGGACAGTGTGCAACATCGCTTGCCAGGCCTCCTCGACGGAAGAGCCCGTAACGAGCCAGTCATCGAGGTAGGGAAAACCCGGCACGCCCTGGTGCCGAAGATGAGCAGCGGCCATGAAGAGGCACTTCGTGAAGACCCACAGGGCAGACACAAGGCTGAAGGGGAGCACCCTGTACTGGAAATGCTCTCCCTGCACTCTGAAACGCAGGTACTGCCTGTGTTGGAGGTGGATCAAGATATGGGCGTAAGCATCCTTTAGATCCAAGGAGCATAGCCAGTTGCCGTGCTGGAGGAAGGGCAGCAGAACGCCAAGAGATAACATCTTGAATTTCTCCCGCACCAGGAACCTTTTTAGCCTGCGGAGGACAAGGATGGGCTGCAGACCCCCTGTCTTTTTCGGGATGAGGAAGTACCGGGAATAAAAGCCCCAACCTCAAAGGTGGGCAGGGAGGGCGTGCAATTCCAGCTGCAGCAGAAGCTGGTGTGCGGGAAGTCAAGGAGGATCCTCCAGTGAGAAAGCTGGTGGGAGCCTGTCGAAATGTAGGCGATAGCCCTCTCGGACAACCTGGAGAACCCAAGTATCCGAGGTGATGAGCGCCCACGATGGGGCAAAGCAGGACAGGCGTCCCCCCACTGGCTGCTGTATTGCCGGAGAGCGAGGGGCCATTCCACTGGCGTAAAAAACCCTGAGTGGGTTGCAGGTCAGCCGGCGTTTGGGCCTTCGGGCCCTTTGGTTTACGGTGCCCCTGGCCGGGCTTTCCCTGCACCGAGCAGTTGGCCTGGAGGTAGCCGGGTATGGCAGGTAGCCACGATACTGGAGACCTTTCCTGGGAAAGAAGGACGTCTTGGTTGGCTGCTTCTTCCGAGGCAGAGTGGAGGTCTTGCAGGAGAGACGGGTCCTGGTAACTAACTCCATCTTGATCTCCGCAGCCTTCTCCTCCATTGGCTTACCAAAACATTGTTCACCAAGGTAGGCTACGTCCAGGAGCTCCTCCTGCACCCATTGCTCCAAATCCGAGGAATAGAGCAATGTCTGGCAGTGGGCTCCAATGCCCGCAGTCGCCACCCAAGCCGATGTCTCAAAGCCATCATAAGAGGCTCGAGAGATGTACTTGGAGCACTCAGCCACTGATTTCAACAGGGTACGGAATCTGTCAAGGGGCTCTCCCTCGAGGCCCGCAGAGAAACCTCCCAGTTCCTTAGCCAAGTCGCGTAGGAACATACCGATGTACAATTGATATGCCTGGATGCGACAAGAGAGCATGGAACCTTGATAGGCCTTGCGGCCTAGGAGGGCATCAAGGGCTCTTGGCCTGGAGGTACCAATGAATGCGACTTCGGGCTCTTCTGCTTCCTCAAGGCCGAATCCACCACCATTGAGGTGTGTGGGAGTTGGGTCTTTCAGAAGCCAGGCCCGTGCTGCACCTTGTACATTGTGTCAAAGCGCTTGCTCACAATGGGGACCGAGGCTGGGGCCTCCCACATGCAGAGCAACAGCCAAGATAGAATCGACAGCACAGGCACAGTGAGGGATTCTCTGGGCGGGGACAAGAATATCGAGTTCTTCAGCACAAGGGTCCTCCTTGGCCTGGGTGACCAGGCTCAGGGCACAAGCCATGTCACGAACAAACACCAAGAAAGATGTGCCTTCAGGTGATAAGCACCGCTGGAATGCCGGCGGCGAAGGGTCCGACGGAAGATCCCTGTGGGTGCAGGTTTCCCAGGAGGTGTCCCCATCGGACACCCAGTCCGAAAAATCGGTCGAGGGATCCGAGCCGGGCGGGTCACCCTGTCCGATGGCTGGCAGCCTGGAGCCAGAGGCCCTGGATGATCTCGCCTCCGAGGAATGAGAGAGCGAGTGAGACCGACATCGAGGACCCTCACGAGGCCAGTGGCTCTCGGGGGTTTCCTGGATGGATTTGGGTGTCCCATGAGAGGGACCTGCGGTCTCTGGGCACAAGTCAGCGAACCTGGCCGTGAGCGCCTTCTGGGAAGCAATGAACGCAGAAATGCTGCGTTCGAGCACCAGTATACGGGACTCCCACATGGGCATGGGGCCCTGGGATGCCGATACCAGGGTCAACGGATCGGGCGTAAAGGAGAAGAGGGGTCCTCATCGGGATGACCCTCAGGAGGCTGGGTGTCTTCGTCAGAGGCCTTCATTTCCCTGCGAGGTATCTTGCGGGACCGCTCCTTGTCCGACTCTCGGGAACACTGAAGGGGACTAAGCGACCGGGCGTGGGAGTGCTCACGCTTGTCATAAGTCCCAGACAGTGATTTTGAGTCCTCCTCCTTTTTGCGTCGTTCCACCTCGGGGGATCCCTAGGTCAAAGTGCAGCTGAGAACGTGGGGTCGCAGGGGGGTGAACACACAGGAGGAGAGACGACCAAGGGCACTACTGGGGATTCCGAGGCGGCCTTTCAGAAAATGTCTTTGGACTTCTGCTTACAATTGAGTAGAGTCTTAGAGGACATTTTCTTGTAGAGTGAACAGAGCTCTGGGTCATGGTTGGCTCCCAGGCACCTCAGACAACAGTCATGGATGTCCGTAAGCAACATGTTCCTAGAGCATCTATCGCATTTTTTAAACCTGGTGGCCATGGGGGCAAAAATGGCCCCTGTGAGGTCGAAGACCCATGCGGCCAGTGGTTGGAAAGAAAAAAGGGCAAGAAGCCCTAAACAAAAAATTTAGGAAAATGAGTATCCCCAGGAGCTCTGAAGAAGAGCAGGGGAAAGGACAAATAGAGGACCGGTGCAACCGGAAAAAAAGAGCCTGTTAAGGGGAGGAAACCAAAACATTTTCCGAGAGACGAGGACGTGCATCCGAAGGGCTCCACGGAAAAAGGGAGAATGAGCAAGATGGCACCCTTGGGCGGGAAAAGGACCACACATGCATGGTAGCAATCCCAAAGGCTTTCTTTGAAAGCTGGAGAATTGCTCCACGCGGGCTCCATCGGTGCCGACGTCACCTATAAGTGGAGGACTGGCTTCCTGTTTGTTACTGGAGAGAAATTATTTTCAAACTCATATACATAGAGATTTAGCATAGTTACTCACCTGTAACAGGTGATCTCCGGGAACAGCAGGAATTTAGTCTTCACATACGGAGTATCGTCGGTACCAACAGAGCCTGCGTGGGAACACTCCCCAGCGTCCAATTAGAAAGCTTTTGGGAGCATCCCACAGGGCCTGCGTGCTGCCTTCCCGCCTTTCCCAACTGCCTCTCTCCAGATGAGTCTTAAAGCTGAGACAAAGAGAGAGAGGGAAAGAAAAGCGAAGAGAGATACAACTCCTAGGGGTGGTGGGTGGGTTGTGAAGACTAAATTCCTGCTGTTCCCGGAGAACACCTATTACAGGTGAGTAACTATGCTATCTCCAGGAACAAGCAGGAATGTAGTCTTCACATATGGGGACTCCCTAGCTACAGATGCCAGGGAGAGACCCCAGAAGTTGTGTGCTCCTGTGAAAAGGGCTCCACTTCCCCCCATGGATCTCTGGCATCCTACCGGGAAAGGTGGGTAGGAGTTGATTAAGTATGGAACAGGTATTGTAGAACAGCCTGACCAAACAAGGCATCCCGGCAGGAGTCCTTGTCTAAGCAGTAATGGGCTGTGAAGGTATGAACAGAGGCCCAAGTAGCTGCTCGACAGCTGTCGTCAATAGACACGGAGTGTAAATGAGCCATTGAGGCTGCCATGGCTCTCACATTGTGAGCTGTGACATGGCCTTCCAGAGAAAGGTTCTTACTCTGATAGGCAAAAGAAGTACACTGTGCAATCCAGTTGGATAATGTTCTCTTGGAGACTGGAAGTCCCAAATGAGAAGGATCAAAAGCAACAAACAGCTGGGAAGACTTTCTATGTTGCTGTGTCCTTTCTAAGTAAAAGGCAAGCGCTCTTTTACAGTCCAAAATATGAAGATTCCTTTCTGCATTTGAAACATGAGGCCTTGGAAAAAAAACAGGCAGGTAAACTGCCTGGTTTAAATGAAAAGGTGAGACCACCTTTGGCATAAAGTGTGGATGAGTCTTAAGGACTACCTTATGATGGAACCTCGTGTAAGGAGGATCAGCAACTAATGCTTGCAATTCACTGATGCGACGTGCTGATGTGATTGCAATGAGAAAGATAACTTTCCAGGAAAGGAATTTCAAGGAGGAAGTAGCTAAAGGTTCAAAGGGCGGCTTCATGAGCTGCCCCAGAACCAAATTCGGGTACCATGCCACTGGAGGTGGCCTAATGGGAGGCTTAGTTAGAAGAAGGCCCCTCATAAATCTCACTATGAGAGGATGAGATGAAATAGGCTGACCATTTAGAGGCTTTAAAGAAGCTGAAATAGCACTTAAATGGACTCTTACTGAGTTAGTGTTAAGTCCTGCATTAGATAAATGGAGGAGATATTCGAGTAATGATTCCAGAGGTATCGCAGAGGGGTGAAGATCCTTTTGCAAACACCATGCGGAAAACCTTTTCCACGTGAAAGCATAAGAACGTCTTGTGGAAGATTTCCTAGAAGCACAAAGGACATCCCTTACTTGTTGAGAAAGGTTAAGACCATGAAGGTCTAGGCACTCAGCAACCAGGCCCTCAGATGCAGAGACTGGGGATTGGGATGCCACAACATCCCGTCCTCCTGAGACAGGAGATCTGGAGCAGATCCTAACTCCAGAGATGGGGCTTGAGAGAGATGTAGAAGCAGAGGGTACCACACCTGCCGAGGCCAATATGGAGCTATGAGAATCATGTGGCCCTTGTCTCTCTGAAGCTTGAATAGGGTCTTGGGAATTAGGGGAATGGGTGGAAAGGCATATAGGAAAGTCCTGACCCCAATGGAGGAGGAAAGCATCCCTGGCCTGAGATCCCTGAGCTGGAATTCTGGAACAGAACCGGGGAAACTTGGCATTCAACAGACTTGCAAAGTGGTCTATGTCCGGAGTTCCCCAAATTTGAAAAATGTTTGCTACCTGGTCTGCATGGAGAGGCCATTCGTGTGGAAGCAGAACTCGACTGAGTCTGTCTGCCCAAGAGTTTTGAATGCCTGGCAGATACACCGCAAGGAGATGAATCTGATGCTCTCTGGCGAAGGCCCATAGTCGCAAACCTTCGTTGCAAAGCGACAGAGAGCCTGTTCCTCCCTGCTTGTTGAGATAGAACATAGCTACTTGATTGTCTGTCTGAATTAGGACTGTCTTGTAGCTGAGCTGGGTATGGAACACTCGAAGAGCAAGAAAGATTGCTCTGAGTTCTAGGAGACTGATATTAAGTAGGTCTCCTGTGAAGACCAGATGCCTTGGGTAGAGAGATCTTGCAGATGAGCTCCCCAACCCACCTGTGAGGCGTCTGTTGTTAAAGTGACCTGGGGTAGGGGTTGCTGGAAAGGGGTCCCCACCAACAAGTTTTTGGTTGACTGCCACCATTGTAGGGACAAAATAAGGCGACTTGTGATTGCTATTTTGTCTGATAGGCAGCCTGATGCTTGAGTCCACTGAGTGGATAGAGTCCATTGGGCTGCTCTCATATGGAGGCGAGCATAGGGAACTACGTGCACGGTAGATGCCATGTGGCCTAGTAGTTGTAAGATTTCCCGAGCAGTGAGATGAGGTTTTTTTTTTGTTTTTTGTTTTTTAACTTTTTATTGACAACAAATCCAGCACACAACCAAACACTGATAGCAAATCCAAAGAGCTGCTAAACATAGAACAACTAAGAACAACAGGAGCAAACCCCCAGCTTCTGCCCACAATTAAGTATGCAAAAACAGCCTAATACAAGCACTGTACCCTTATCACCGTCCCTCCCTTAACCCCATTCCCCCACAATGCTAAATATACCTTAGGCACCCTCAGGCTCTTTGCTCCCTCCTCCAACAGATTTGTCAATTTTATTGTACACAGATACCCCCCCAGTGAGGGTACCGTTACCCTACCCACCTTACCCCCCCCCCACCCCTCCCCATCCGGAAGCCTCCACCCACCCCGCTTCCCTCCTCCCCTCCAAATTCCCCAAACCCACCCGAGCCCCGACCTCTTCCAGCCCCCCTCCCCCGTTTTTACCCCCCCACCCGCCATGCTCCCCCCCCAATTTAATCACCCCGAGCCCTTCCCCCCCCCAGAACACATTGCAATGCACCCCACCGTTCTGCAAACCCACCCAATCGTTGCCTACGTGCTGCCGTCAACTTTTCCATAAGAACTATAGTCCTAAGGCGTCCCTCAAACTGCGCCACCGAGGGCATCTCCCGTTGTTTCCAGGCGGCAGCGATCTCACACCGAGCTGCACTCAAACAGGCCAGGACCATCTTACCCCCCCCCCCCCCCCCCCCCTCTCCCCCCCTCCCCCCAGAACGACAGCAACAATATAGTGGGCTCCATTTCCACCCCAATCCCTAATTTCTCCTGAATCCACCCTGTGAGCCATCGCCAATACTGCTGGACCTTCTCACAGCCCCACCAAATGTGCCAAAAAGTCCCTATCTCCCCACATCCCCGCCAACAAAGGGGAGAAACCTCCTTATATATTCGATGCAAGCGCTCAGGTGTGTAATACCAGCGCAGCAGAACTTTGTAACTGTTTTCTCTGGCCCCACTAGAACTCAGACCCCGCTTGATCTGATCCCACACCTGTTTCCAATCCACCAGAGAAAGGGTTCTACCCAGATCCCTCTCCCATTGCACCATATATTTATGCTTCCCGCCCCCGCTCCCGGAGAGCACCTTATATAAACCTGACACCATACCCCGTGAGCCACTCTTCCCATACCACAGGGCCTCCAACCCAGATATCTCCGCCCCCGACCCAACTATCCCCCCCGCTTTCCGGAGATACGACCGAATTTGTACATAAGCATATCTGTCCCCCTTATCAAGCTTAAATTCCCCTTGCACCTCCTCAAAACTCCGTACCACCCCCTCCTCCACTAGTTGAAAGCTACACCGCAAACCTTTCTTGGTCCAATGGTCAAACCGACCCCCCTCCCAGCCCGGTTTAAACTCTTTACACCCCCTCCACGGAGTCATGAGCGAAAACTCCGTTCCCCGCCATGCTATATCCGATCCCCGTGCCTTATCCCATATCCGAACCACCTGGCACATCCCTGGTGAACCCTGCCCCAGGTCTCCCCTCACCCCCCGCGACGCCCATAACCAGGCAGTTAGGCGCCCCCCTATAACCCTCCCTTTCTCCAGGTGAACCCAGGGGCGTTCCTCTCCCTCCTCCCGCCATCCCAGTGCATGGGCAAGCTGGGCCGCCCAATAATAAGCCCGCAAATTAGGCACCCCCAAACCCCCCTCCTCCTTAGGAGAGTACATCACCTCCCTCGCCACCCTCGGGGGTTTCCTCTTTCAGATGTAACTGAACACTCGCCGTTGGAGTCCCTGCATCACCCCCTCTGGTATCTCCACCGGTAGTGCATGAAAAAGATAAAGCAGACGGGGCAGAACATTCATTTTAATAGCCGCAATTCTCCCCAACCAGGAAATCTCCATTCTCATCCAGCCCGCCAGATCACTGTTTATACTGCGAAAGAGCCGTGGGTAATTAGCAGAGAACAAAGTCTCATACCGATCCGTGATCTGCACTCCCAGATACCCTAGAGACCCCTGCACCCAGCGCAGCGGAAACATACTCTTCAACCTCCCTTCCTCCGCCCCATCCATCTTTATCTTCAGCACCTCGGTTTTATCCACATTCATCTTAAAACCGGAGATGGCCCCATAACGTTCCACCTCCCTCATCACCTCTGGCATTGAAACCAGCGGGGAGCCGAGGAATAGCAAGATGTCATCAGCATACAAAGAGATCTTATGCTCCCACTCCCCGCGACACAACCCGCGGATCCGGGCATTCCGCCAACGGCTCCACCACTAAAGCGAAAAGCAACGGTGACAACGGGCACCCCTGGCGTGTCCCTCGACCCAGAGCAAAATCCCAGGAATACCGCCCATTAACCTTTACCCAGTGAGATGAGTTTTTAACACTGCCTGGGAGGCTAGCTGCACAATGCGAAGGCAGCGAGCCTGTGGAAGATAGGCCCTTGCTTTTCTGGTATCCAGCAGAGCTCCTATAAACTCTAGAGATTGAGTGGGAGTTAGGCTGGATTTTGGGATGTTTATGACTAGACCCAAATACTGGAGAATACGCAGGATAAAAAGGAAGAGCCATCCGGCACTGAGGAGACCCAGCTCCAGCCCTCCCAGCTCGCGGCAGCTCTCCCAGCCGGGGATCGAGCAGCCGGGGCTGCAACCTCCAGGCCCAGCTTTCCCGCCGCTGCCGTTCGGCTGCCCAATCGGGGTAGAGGCAGCAGGATAAAAAGGAAGCGCCATCCGGCGGGCCCGCGCCTGAGGGCCTCGCCAGAGGGCCCTTTGGCGTAGCCCTTAGGCGGAAGCCACTGTCGGAGACCACTCCCCATCAGGTTGACATCGGTCCAGCACGGAACAAATTCAGAGCTCCGGAGCACGAAAACGCAAGTAAAACCATAACTCTCATAGACCATAAAGCAGATATCATCTCGACATAGGCCTCAGAGCTAACAGTAGACAGGCACCTACCCAACACTGCAGACCTCTCTAGAAATAGAATCATTTGATAATACAAGCTACTTAATCAATGCGCTCATGCCAATTAAACCATTTTACTGCATATTCTTACAAAATCCGTGTTAATACATGCGCTACCACCAATATCGGTGCAGACCACTGGGAAACGCGCAACCAGGTAACCTACTATCTCCAACTGCCTCTGATATATTGTGTAACTGTGCAACCTGTCATCTCCAGTTATCTCTGATATATTGTGTAATTGTATAATCTGCCATCCCCAAACTGCCTCTGATAGATTGCATATTGTATCTACCATCTCCAGTTATCTCTGACATAGTGTTTAATTGTGCAACCTGTCATCTCCAGTTATCTCTGATACATTGTGTAATAGTGTAATAGGTCATTTCCAGTTATCTCTGATATATTGTGTAATAGTGTAATAGGTCATCTCCAGTTATCTCTGATATATTGTGTAATAGGCCATCCCCAGTTACCTCTGATATACTGGGAAACTCGTCAACATCAGCCCCTCACGTAACTGTGCCAAACCCCCTGCAAGAGCATCGGGACAGGGTAACTCACCTGACCCACCACCATCCAAGACTCCACCTCTGACCCACTTCCAGGCCACACACACAAAATGGCCCTATCTTGCACTATCACAATTGCCCTCTACCTCCTCACCATAGGACTAGGCAACGTTACCAGCCTACACACTAGCCACAATCACATACCAACGATCCACAATTACAGAAGGCGGTGGCCAGATGCCCCTTTCTACAACACAAGAGAAACTACCCAAACTCCCCACCACCATCTTCTACTCATCTCATTACAACACAACAAGAAAAAGAAACAGGAAGAAAACCCACTCCCCCAACACCTGAGGTGTGCACTGATAAATGCCCGATCGGTACGCATGAAATGGCCGGTCATCTCGGACATGATATCACTACACAACCTCGACCTACTACTGATCACTGAGACATGGCTTTCCTGCGATGACAACGTGATACTCAACCAACTCCTGCCCTCCAATTTCTCCATCCATGCATGTCACAGAAATGGCAAAAGAGGAGGAGGTGTTCTCGCCATTACCAAATCTGACCTCCAGTTCAACCTAAGAGAAGCAACCAGCTCACCACTCCTGGACACAATCTCGATAGCAAATAAGTGCTGCTCCTTCAATCTACTATACAGAGCTCCATCAGCTGACCCAGATGCCCTATCAACGATAATTGACTTGGCCTCCAATACCCAGAGCCCCCATACATCTAGTTGGGTGCTAGGAGATTTCAACCTACCCTCACTGCAAGACTCCCATGCAACAGCTTTTCTCGGAGCCCTGCAGGATTTAGGATACAGCCAATTAATCAAGGATCCAACCCATGTCAAAGGAGACATTCTAGATCTCATATTCACGACTGAGACAACCCTCAACGCACCAACCATCCCGGAGCTATCAATCACCTCAGTTCCATGGTCGGATCACAAGCTAATCTTATTCCAAGTCCCCCTTCCCAGCTGTAGCCATAATGAAAAAGGAAGAGCGAGAGGCCATCCCAGCGCCCCTCCGAGAAGGTTCCAGCCATTCAACAAAGACCTAATCCTGAAAACAACGCTCCCACTAACTACCTCACCGGCACACAACCCAGACGATCCAGTCTCCGATTGGAATATAACACTCAGCTCAATCGCCGTATGTCCGTCAACTAGCAAACTCCAAGGGAAGCGACCCTCCGCAACCTGGTATTCAGCTGAGCTGAAAGCCTCACGCACAACCCTAAGGAAACTCAAGAGAAGATGGCGCCGCTCACACTCAGAAGGAGACCGAAGTGCATATAACTCACAACTTGCAGCACATCGCACCGCAGTGACGGAAACCATGAGACGTTACCACACAGACATGCTAAAAAGATCTCTGAACAAACCTCACGACCTGTTTGCCCTCGTCAAGCGTTTGACAAAGGAACCTGCCTCAGAACATATAAGTGAAATCCATCCTCAAACATTCGCAGACTATCTGCAATCCAAACTCTGCCAGATCAACAACAACAACAACCCAGTAACTAGCACTACCCTTGAGCCATGCGATCAAACATCACTCACCATCTTCACAATACCGCCCAAACGACGCATCGAGGACACCATTGCTGGCATCAACACGACCACCGCCCAAACCGATCCATGCCCTGCGTTCTGGATCAAAGAACTTCGGACCGACCTCAGTCCCTTCATATCCAGACTCATGGAACAATCATTCACGACAGGGGCTTTCCCACGTACCCTCAAGCACACATCCATAAGACCATTACTAAAAAACAACAAGCTCGACCATCAGAAGCCAGAATCATATAGACCAATATCAAGCATACCATTTCTCGCAAAAATAATGGAAAAGGAAGTACAAAGACAGATCCAAGATCACATAGAAATCAACGCACCACTGGACCCATGCCAACACGGTTTTAGAGAAGCCCACGGTGTTGAAACACTTCTCACCACACTCTTCAGCAGCATAATAACAGGCATTGACAACATCCGCCAAGGGTTCGTCTTTGTCTTCCTAGACATTGCAGCAGCGTTTGACTCCGTGAGCCACGAGCGCCTCCTGGAATGACTCATGGAGAAGGGAATCACCGATAAAGCACTTGAGTGGTGCAAGTCCTACCTTTCCGACAGATGGCAACAGGTACGATCCAGCGATACATCATCAGATCCGTTCCACCAAAAGCAAGGTGTACCACAAGGGTCCTCCCTCTCCGCCCTGATGTTCAATATATACATGCAGCCTATCTGCAACCTGATCTGGTCCTTCAGTGTTAACTGCCTGATATATGCTGATGACGTGCTGTTATACATGCCGTTTTCAAACAGAGAACCCCGACCTCACACCATTAACAAACTGCATAAATGAAGTATCCAACTGGCTGCAATCCCAAAACCTCAGGATCCAACACAAGAAAACGGAGGTGGTGTTCATTACAAGGAACCGAAACTTCACCGCTCCGTCCTTCTTAAAAGTGAAGGAAGCAGACCTCCAGACAAAGCCCTCTATCAGATACCTTGGTGTCACCTTAGACCAGCACTTGGATATGAAAGCGCACATAGGAAACATTGTAAGAGCGGTATATCACAAAATCCGATCCCTCAGACACCAACGATCCCTGCTGGAGCCGGACGATTTCAGGACCATCTATCAGGCACTAATCATACCACATTTTGATTATGCAAACTCAATCCTGCAAGGTCTCCCTCAAGCCACCTTGAATCCACTGCAACTGGCAATGAACGCCGCAGCAAGAGTCCTACTCGGAGCATCCAGGAAAGACCATGTCTCACCCATCCTAAAACAACTCCACTGGCTCCCGATACAAAGTAGACTCACATACAAGACCCTGCTACTTACATTCAAGGCCATCAAAGGACTCTCGTCTGCATCACTAACAGAACTAATCCAGACGACACCACACAATAGGGACAGATGGTCAGTGGCTATCAACACCCTGATAGTCCCAAAATCAATAACACAATGCACTAAGGCAACAGCAGGCAGGGCCTACCAATTCTGTGCCCCAAGGTGCTGGAACAGCCTCCCTCATGGCATCCGAGCGATCACAGACTTATTTCAGTTCAGAAAGGCCTTGAAGCACCACCTCTTCCTCCTGTATTACCCAGTAACCAACGCAGACATAGCACCAACCGCACAAGCCACCCAAAACCCCCATGACTGAAACCAAAAAGGAGGTCACGATAATGTTGTAAGTTGTAAATAATTACCCCTGTTATCCAAGTTGTATTACCTGTTCAACTGTAAACACAAAGTACCATCGGAAATGTGTAAATTATTGTTCATTGTAAACCGCACTGATGCTGAATAGCGCGGTATAGAAGAGACTATAAATAAATAAATAAATACGCATTATGCAAGCTAGGGAAATTCTGGCCTCTGATATGATGGGGCTCGAATCAGCCAGTCGTCTAAGTAGGGGAAGACGAATATTCCTAGAGTGCGGAGAAATGCTGCCACTACAGCCATGCATTTCGTGAACACCCTTGGTGCAGAGGCCAGGCCAAAAGGAAGCACCCTGCATTGGTAGTGCTTTCCTTTGTGAGTTGGATGGATTAGAACATGAGTGTACGCATCCTTGAGATCTAGAGAACAAAGCCAATCCTGACTCTGAAGGTATGGCAGCAGAGTTCCCAGAGAAATCATCTTGAATTTATTTATTTATTTTATTTATTTAACATTTCTTATATACCGCCTTTCATGATATCAAGACGGTTTACATTGAACAAACAAATTACATTGAATGGGGCATTATAACTTGGAGATAACTATTTTACAGGGAACATTTCTCTTTGAACGGGAATTTGTTCAGTTCTCTGAGGTCTAAAATGGGTCTGTGTCCCCCTGTTTTCTTTGGAATAAGGAAATAAGGGGAGTAAAACCCTGTACCCTTTTGGGAAATGGGTACGTGTTCTATTCCACCGTGGGCAAGAGGTAAATTGACCTCTAGACTCAACTGAGCGTTGAGAGACGCTTGAGAATTGAACTGTCTTACCACTGTAGGAGGGGGCATGTTGAAGAAATGAAGTTTGTACCCCTCCCTTACGATGGAAAGAATCCATTGTTCTGCTATTATCTGCCCCCATCTGGGGGCAAAATGACACAACCCTCCTGGGATGGTGGAAGGCTCTGGCCCGTTCAAGGCCAGGAAGGCCAAGTTCTCTAGATGAGAGTCAAAGCCCCTGTGGAGGCTGGGACTGTTGGGCTGGTTGAGGCTTAACAGTCTTTGATTTCCTTTGCTTTGGGGGCTGCTGTCCCTTTCGGGTAGATTGACCTGCAGAATGCACCTGCTGAGTATAGGAGGGGTAAAACCTCTTCTTTTTAGAGAAGAATGGTTTCTTGTAGGATTTCCTCCTTGTAGGATCAGCTGTAGCTTTGGATAATCTATCCAGAGTGATGTTATCAGCATCCAGCTCATTAGCTTTCTCTTGCCAATTTTTGCCAAAGAGATTTTCGCCAGTACAGGGGATATTGCCCAGCTTGTCCTGTACCCAGAACTCTAAGTCAGATGCCTGGAGCCAGGCAATCCTGCGAGCTCCTATGGCAATGGCAGAGGTTCTGCTGATGCACTCAAAGCAGTCAAATGCTGCACGATTAACAAACTTGGAAGCATCCTGGGCATGTTTAACAAGTGTACAGTAATCCTGCCTTTAATCATCAGGAAGGAGAGGGCTCATAAGCTCTAGATCTCCTGTGACCTCCTTAAGAAACATTCCCATATATAAGATGTAGGAACTAATCCTGGCAGAAAGCATAGAGACCTGGAATGTTCGACGCCCGAAGGCATCAAGAGTCCTACATTCACGTCCTGGAGGATTAGATGCATGACTTTTTGCACTCTTGATCCTTCTCATAGCTGACTCCACCACTATGGAGTGGTGTGGCAACTGAGTTTTTTGAAATCCAGGACAAGGAGGCACTCGATACATGGTATCTAGCCTACAGGAATGAGGAGAGGTGGTAAGAGGTGTTTCCCACATTCTTAACAGGAAATCATGCAAGATCTCATGAATAGGCAAAGTAGCCGCTTCCTTGGGAGCTTTAGGATATTGTAAAATCTCCAACTCCTTTGCCCTGGGCTCTGTTTCAGGAGCCACTGTGATGGAAAGACCTCTAGCCACCTCACTGATGAAATCCTGAAAGGATATATCCTCTGGAGGAAACATCCTACGTTTAGGAGAAGGCGGCTCCTCAAAGATAAGTACTCCGGCATCGACAGAGCTGTCAGAATCCTCAGAGTCATTGGAGAATTCAAAATATCTTCTGTCCGGGTGCTCCTGTAAAGCACGATACCGGTACCGATCGAAATCGGTACCGGAGGGGTCCGGTATCGGCTTATCGATACCGGAGGAAACAGCATGATTCAGTGTCGGTAACACAGCTGCCGATGTCGATGCTGTCGGTACCGGTACCAATATCGGTGCCGGAACCTGTGTCGATAGCGGTTGACTTGTCTGAAGAAGTTCTGAAGGCACCAATGCCGCAAGGAGAGCCGCCAGACTGCGCTCAATAGCCAGGAATCTCTGGTCAATTGACGCTGCCGATGCCTGGGTGTCGGTACCGGACAAAGCGGCCGGTAACCCAGAGCATGGCACCAGTAGTTCTGCCGAGGTTGGGGCCTCGAGAACATCCAGGAGCCCCGATAGTGCTCTGGAAGCCGAAGCCTCCTGCCGGGGCAATTTTGCCGGTACAAGTTCCTCAAGGGCAATGCCAGAGGCATCTCGATACTTGGAAGAAGATCTACCCTTTGAGGACCGGCCAGATTTATTTTTGGTTACCTGAGATCCATGGGAGGAAGACGAAGCCCTGGAAGACGTTGATGCCACAGATGCTGCATTGGAGGGAAAAAGGGTGCTAAGCTTAGCAGCTCGGTTCTGCCGACCCCTCTTCGACATCATCCCATAGGCAACACACTCCGAGATGGAGTGGTCAGGACCTAAACATTTAAGGCACCACTCGCGAGTGTCGGTGACGGAGATGTACCGCCACACTTTGAACACTTTTTGAAACCCGAAGCGGGTTTTTCCATGTTGAGGAAAAATTTGGGCCTAGCGCCCAAAATGGCGCGTGGCGCCCTAGAGGAAAAAAGGGCTGGAAAAATCCAGAAAAAAGATTCTAATTTTTTTTTCTTTTTAAAGAAAGAACCGGCGGTACCGGTATAGCGTCGAAGGCGGCACACGCTACCAGAAAAAGAATGAAAAACACGGGATAATTTCTGCGGTGACAGGAAAACGACCTGCTGGCTCCGCGGAAAACTAAGAACTGGAGAGAGGCAGTTGGGAAAGGCGGGAAGGCAGAACGCAGGCGCTGTGGGATACTCCCAAAAGCTTTCTAATTGGACGCTGGGGAGTGTTCCCGCGCAGGCTCCGTCGGTACCGACGATACCTATATGCGAAGACTACATTCCTGCTTGTTCCTGGAGATGCTATATTCGGGGCCATAGAGGACCCCATAGCTACCCCCTTGTAAAAAAGGTCCCTAGAACAGAAAAAATTCTAAGTGCTAGATGTGCTAATTGAGTAAGGAAGACCGTAGGTATTCTTTTGTGCTCCTTCCTACACAAACATCTTCCATCTGTGAAATATTAGTGTAAAGAAATTCTACGTCCCGTGTGACAAGCATCAAACCCATATGAAAACCTTGAAAGGATGTAAGTAAAATATCCAAGAATTGTGAAATGGGCTCAAATAATGAACCAATGGCTGAGACAATGGGGCGCCCCGGGGGGGGGGGGGGGGGCCTCCAATGATTTATGAATTTTGGGTATCACATAATGGTAGGAATAATTGGATAATCAACTATCAAAAAAATCTTGTTCTTTCTTAGTGATATATCCAGTCTCAAAAGCAGCAATCACCAAATTACCAAACAAATCACCAAACTATCAACACTCTTTTTCAATCTACTAGTGGGATCATCATCCAGTCTAGTGTAAAAAGTCCTGTCTATTGTCTATTTATTTATTGTACATATATAATACTCCTTTATCCGTGACTACTACGGTCCCACCTTTATCTGCTGGTTTAATTATGATTTGATTATTCCTCTGTAAGGCCTTGGTTGCCTCTCTTTCTCCTTGAGTCAAATTATGAAAAAATGATTTTGGTTTGTTGGTCAGCTCTTTCATTCTATTCATAACTACTTTCTCAAAAGATTCTATAAGAGGATCAGTATGTGATGGTGGAATCTAGGAAAATTTTTTTTTTTTTTTTTTTTTTTTATAATAAAGGGATCAGTATCTCTTTCTGTATTATTTGCAAAGAAATGTCTGATCCTGATCTTCTGAAAAAATATGTACAAATCAATTTGGGTTTCAAATGGGTCATAGTTTTAAGTGGGAACAAAAGATCCTTATTCAAAACTGCAATTTCATCATTAGTAAGAGCATATTTTGCAATATTGATTACGCTATTTTTGAACTCAGGCTTCAATTCCCCCCTCTCGTAGGATCTGTCCTGTCTCCACCTTCCTCTCCCCCTCCCATGCCCCTGGCCTCTATACTGATTGTATGTTCTGTCTTGATTGTACGTTCTGTCTTAATTGTATATATTCTGTCCTGAAGAAAGATGAGCAAGAAAGGCAAGTCTGTCAAATTAGGACAAATCTGATGCTCAAGGCACCAATGCTCAAAGAGACACTAGACATTTATTTATTTAGCTAGGTTTAGATACCGCTTTTCACCGGGTCAAAGCGGTTTCCAGAGAACAGAACGTTTTACAGTAAATATATGTTGTACAGGTAACAGCATAACAGCTAACATTTGAAACAATTCAACATTTTGTTAACAAAACAGTCAAGATTAGTAGAACCTCTCTTTGCATTGAGGAGCATGGAAACCACGGCAGAACAACAGCCCTTATGCGCTAAACAACGCCTCTCAAGAATCAAGCTCTAAGTGAAAAGGGAACCAAGTCACCCAGAAGGACTGTACCCTGCCACAACAGCCCTCCAGGCTGAGGAAAGTAATGGAGGAGGCTCCTGCAAGAGCTGCATCAGGTCCCCGAACCATGGCCTCCAAGGCCAATCTGGCACCACCAGGACAACCCAGCCCAGATGTCATTTATGTGGAAAAGCATAAGCCCCACAAGCGGCCATTGAGGAAACACAGACAGCAGATACTGCTTTGGCCAGGACTGAACTAGGATGATGACAACCTCAGAGACTGCCTCCCTGCGGCAACTGAATAATCTGCACACTTCGGCACTGGATTGGGTTGTCATCAGATCCATCTCAGAATGACCCCATATACACAGATTCTGTAGAAATGCAGATTGGCTCAGTCCCCATTCCCCTGGATCGAGAGAGTGGCAACTGAGGAAGTCTGCCTCCACTTTTTCAGCTCCCGCAATATGATGTGCCAAAAAGAGCCAGGAAGCTCTTTTCTGCTGAGGAGAACAGAAGACTCATTTCCAAGGTCACTCCAGCACTCTTCATACCCCCTTGCCAGTTGAACTGGAAGGCTGAAGGGGGCCAGAGTCACCCTCTCAGCAGCCACGCTGCCAGTGACAAGGTCCCCGGAATGGGCTGCAGGAGAGAGCCCCCTCCTGAGAAAGGAGTCCCAGGGCGGTCCCCAAGAGGATGAGGATGTCCACTGTCAACTGTAGAAGCAGTAGGAACCACGGCTGCCTGGGCCACAAAGGCGCTATCAGGATGAGAGAGGCCCTGTCACGGAGGGTCTTGAATAAGGTCTTGGCGATCAGTGGGATAGGAGGGAAGACGTACATGAGACCTCCCGACCATGAGACCAGGAACGCATCAGCTGCCACCCTGGAGGGGTGGGCCTGCCGGGAGCAGAAGCGGAGCAACTGAAAGTTCTCTGGGCTGGCGAACAGGTCCATCACAAGTTCTCCCTAGAGCCGGAAAAGCAGACTGGCTACCCTGGGGTCCAGCTGCCACTCATGTGGCTGGAGAACTCTGCTGAGCCTGTCAGCCAGCTGGTTGTCCTAACCTGGCAAGTACACTGCCCGCAGAAGGATACCCTTTCGGACTGCATACAAACAGAGGGCAAGAGTCTCCTGACAAAGGGTACAAGACCCCGTGCCCCCTTGTTTGTTCACGTAGAACATCACTACCTGGTTGTCCGTCTAGACCAGAACAGACTATTGACACAGGTGGTGACAGAAGACCCTCACTGCTAGGTGTATGGATCAGAGCTCCAGGAGATTGATCTGCCAGGCGCTCTCGTCGGGTGACCAGTTGCCCTGAGGGCAGAGATCCCTACAGTGGGTTCCCTAGCCGGGCAAGGAGGTGTCCGTGGTGAAGACCCTAGAGGGGCTTGGGGTGACTCCCACCAAATGGCGGGTCACGAAAACCCTGTCCCGTAGGTGGCCAGTGGCCTGAGACCACTTGACTCAGACACCACTGCGCCGCCCTCAGGTGGAGGCGAGCTTTTGGGGTGAGGTGGGGGTGAGGTGGGGGTGAGGTGGAGGCGAGCGTTTGGGTTGAGGTGGAGGCCATGTGCTCAAGGAGGCACCGAGGGATGGCACTGTACGTACTGAGCAAGACGATCAGCTCAGACCCTGGGCAAGAAATCCTTCAACTGGAGAGTGTCTATCTTTGCCCCAATGAACTCCAGACACTGGAAGGAGGTAAGACTTGGGGTTGGGGTTGTTGTTGTTGTTGTTGTTGAGTGCCGTCGAGTCGGAGTCGACTCATGGCGACCCTCTGGATAGCTATCCTAAATTGTGTTCTGTCTTCAGTCAGGCGGCTCATTGTTGACAGAATGGTACCCGTAGCTGCTGTTATTGTATCCCCAAGTGCTGTAGGAGCTGAATGGTGCATACGGTGGGGCCTGCTGCACTTCTAAGGCCGTGCCGCCCTTTATAAGCCAGTCCTGCTTGAGGTCAGACTGAAGACAAGCTTGGCGGTGTGCACCAATGCCTGCTGTGGCTACCCGGGCTACCGACTCGAACCCATCAGAGGCCACCCAAGACATGAATTTGGAGCACTCACAGACTGCCTTGGCCAGGTTTATGTTTATGTGTTTATGTTTATTTCAAATTTGATATACCGCTCAGGCCAGAGGCATTAGAGCGGTTTACAATGCAAATCATTCAAGGAAATAGAAAAGAACGCCATTTATATGATAGGACAGAATAGAGGACAGAGACAGTCAGACAGAAAAGAAGAGAAGAGGAACACGGGACAGCGAGTTACTACAAAGTAGAAGCAAGTCGACCCAGTCCATGTCTTCGGATCAACCCACAGCCACAAACGCCACGGCCCTACGCCACTGCAAAGGTTCCTCGGAGAGACCAGCTAAGAACCCAGCAAGTTCCTTCACCAGGTCCCTCAGGTACATGCCCATGTACAGCTGGTAGGCCTGGATGATGCAGATGAGCATTGCATCCTGGTAGCACTTTCTGCCAAGGGCATCCAAGGTGCAGGCCTCCCTGCCAGGGGGGGCACCGAAGAGTGTGTCTTTTGGCTTTCCAGCCGACGCATGGCCCACTTCACCACCATGGAGTTAAGCGGCAGCTGTGACTTCTGGAAGCCCAGGCTCTGGCGGACTCGATACATCGAGTCGAGCTGTTTGCTCACCACCGGCACTGAAGCCGGTGTCTCCCACATTCTGGAGCATGAGCCATTCCAGGATGAAGGAATGGGCACCGTGAGCGATTCCCGCAGAGGAGCCTCCTACTGGAGGATTTCCAACTCATCTGCCCGAGGGTCCTCCTCCGACTTGGTCAAGAATGGCAGGGCCTTAGACATGTCCTTCACAAAGTCCAGGAAGCCCATGTCCTTGGGCGAGGAACGCCGCTGAGGTTCCCAGGCGGGAGAGTCAGAAGGGATGTCGTGGTGGCGACGGGTATCGGGGGACTCCTCGTCATCTGTCTCCCACTTGGGAGTAGTCCGTCAAGGACTTTAGGATGGCTGCTGTGCGATTCATGCCATTCATTAATTTATAGGCATCTAACATATCTCCCCTCAGCTGTCTCGTTTCCAAGTTGAAGAGCCCCAACCTTTTAAGCCTCTCCTCATAGGGGTATCCTTTCATCCCCTTTACTATTTCGGTGGCTATTCTCTGTACCTTTTATAATTCCACTATATCCTTTTTAAGATACGGCGACCAGACTTGCACACAATATTCAAAGTACAGTAGCATTATGGAACGATACAGAGGCATTATAATATCCTTGTCTTATTCTCCATTACTTTCCTTATGATTCCTAGCATTGCCTTCTTGGTTGTCACTGCATACTGGGCAGAGGGTTTCAACATGTTATCCACGATGACACCTAAATCTTTTTCCTGGGTGGTGGTTCCACATTAGGAACCACACATTGTGTAATCATGGGTTGGGATGTTCTTTCCTAGGTGCATAACTTTGCAATTGTCCACATTAAATTTCATCTGCCATTTGAACATCCAGTCTTCCAATTTATCAAGGTCCTCTTACAATTTTTCACAATTCTCTTGGGTTTTAACAACTTTGAATAATTTTATGTCATAGTATTAGTAGTGGTATTTCTTTCTTGACAGGTCAGCCATCTTACACAAGAGCCTGGAAATGGTGACCTGCTTTTTTTCAATCTTGCCTGCCCTCTCCTCCATTGGCTTGCTGAAGAGGTTCTCTCCCTGACAAGGCATGTCCACCTGTTCCAGGTCCGAGAATTGAAGCCATGCAAGGCAGCATGCCCTGATGCCCAATGCCACCACCTAGGCCTGAGACTCGAAGGCATCATAGGTGACACAAACCATATACTCCGAGCAGTCTTTTCTATGGCCCAATAGGGCTTGGAAGAAATTGAGGCACTCCGCCAGTATGAGGGAACTGAACTCACTGATGTCCCCCCATGATGTCCCTCAGAAACATACTCATGTAGAGTTGGTAGGAGGGTATGCGGGTGACTAGCATGGAGTTCTGATAACATCTCCTTCCAAAGGCATTGAGAGTCCTGGCCTCCTGGCCAGGTGGCAGAGGAGTGTGATTTTGAGCTCTTAACCTGCTTCATGGCGGACTCCACTACCAAGAAGTTGTTGGGTAGCTGAGGCTTCTCAGAGCCTGGAGCCTTCTGAACTCAATACATGGAGTCAAGCCACCGACTGATGGACGTCATCATTAGGGGGTTCTCCAACATCCAGAGCAGCAAATGCTGGAGGATTCGGTGCACAGGCACCATGATGGACTCCTTGGCCACTGAGGGGTATTGAAGGATCTACAACTCCTCTGCCCTCAGCTCGTCCTCTGCCTCGAGCAAGAATGGGATGATTTTGCCATATCAGCGATAACATCCTGGAAGGACATGCCCTCTGGTGGTGACTTCCTTCTCTCATTCGGAAAAGAAAGGTCTGAGGGCCAGTCTGGAGACTTATGTTTGGAAACCAGTGATTCCTCCTCCATCTCCCATCATTCAGAGTCTGATTCCAAGAGGAAGTCAAAATAGCACCTGGTCTCCTCCCTGCACTGCCGCCACTCAGGCGGGGAAGGTGGGCACCATTGGAACCAATGGCGCTCCTCACGGGGGTGCCAGTGCATAGAGGCATTGGAGCCCAAGACACTTGATAGGGAGACGTCTCTACCTCAGTGGGGAGGGCATATAGCATACAGCGATGCTGATGAAGACAGTGGGACCACCAGGACTCGTGCAGCCAGAAGCACAGCAATGTGTGCTTCGATAGCCCAAAGGCACTCAGTCAGCACTGCTGTCTCCGATGTCACTGGGGCCGGGACGACAACCTCTGCTACCGACCCCAGCACCCGTCTCGGGGACTCCATGATGGTTAGAAAATCAGGAGACTGTCATTGGCCCTCTGGGACCTTAAAAGTTGACTTCCCCCACCAGGGCAGCTTGGCAAGCCGCTCCCAGCCATTGCCCTCGATGTTACATGAAGAAGGGCTCCTGTGTCTATGTCCGTGACCTTTGGCCCGTTTATCGGCATCACCCTTCAAAGTCAACAGAGCTGTTCCTTCTGTGGCTCTGTCTGGAGATCAATGAACAGCCTCTGCAACAGGGTACCATGGTCCCTCGGCTCCAAGTGAGCATGGGCACCATGCAACACCTATGACTCAGTAGAGCCCCGCAAGGGCGTCAACGCGATAACAATGCCTTGGCTGAGGACGCCAAGTGCGAAAGCCCAAAAAGGGACACACTGCTTCTCCCGGTCCTTCCTGGTCATCTGTAAGCAAATATTACAGGAGGAGAGCTTGGGGTCAGGGCCGAGGCACTGAAGGCACCAGTTATGTCGGTCGGTGACAGAGATGGTACATGCACACAGAGTGCACTTTTTAAATCCGCTGGCTGGTTTAGACATGACCGGAAAAACAGCTGTCACAAAACTGAAAGGCTCAATGTCTCCAGCCAGCAAAACCGCACAGGAAGGACGAAAAAATCCCGAAGCACAGTAACAAGAAACTATTTGAAAAATGGCATCAGCAGGAACATGAGCACACAACGACAGGCAGTACACACTAGAAAACAATAAAAAATCCTACACAGGACAAGAGCAGATCAACTTTTTCCAGCGACGACAGAACACACCCTAGGTGCTCCGCAGAAAAAGAAGACTGGAAATAAGATGGCGCCTCGGCAGGAGGGAAGGCAGGCGTGCATGCACCATCGAGGTTCCCAAAAGCTTCCAGTGGAAGTTGGGGAGCGTTCCTGTGTAGGGCTCCGTCAAAGGACGTCACCCATATGGAAGGACTTACGTCCTACTTGCTCACGGAGAATCCTGTAAACATTCATAAGCTGGAACAAATCACAGTTGAAGAGTGGGAGAAACTACCAGCAAACAGATATATGAAACTTACAGATGGCTAAAAGAAACATTTAGCGGCTGTTATAACTGTCAAGGGTTGTGCAACCAAATATTAGTGAAGGGTGCCATTAATCCTGTCCAGGTCATATTTTCTTTTTTCTCAGAAATTACTATGACTAAGTTACACAAACATCATTTTTTTGCTGCATACCTTTGAACATACTATTAAATAATTATGATGACATACAGTTGGAATATTTCAAATTATTTCTCAAGATATTGTACACAACATACCTAACATGCAAAGGTACCAATAATGCTGACCACAACTGTACAGATAAATGTTATATATATAATTCCCCCTCTTGTTTTCAGACGAAAATGTTAATTTTACATCTTCTCTTACCAGGATAGAGAAGACCACATTACCTACACAGGACAAGAACAGATCAACAGGAGAAGCAATGTCCTTTGCTTCTATCACCAAAGAAATCAAAGGCAGGAGGTGGTTATAGTCCATGAGGTCTGGAACACAATCTCAAAATCAGGGACAGTCCCGAAAATCGGGAAAGCGTAGTTACTCACCTGTAACAGGTGTTCTCCAGGAGCAGCAGGAATCAGTCCTCACTTATGGGTGACGTCGGCGCCGACGGAGCCCTCGCGGAGCAATTTTCCCCAGCTTTCAAAGAAAGCCTTTGGGAATTGCAGCGCGCATGCGCGGTCGACTTCCCGCCCGAAGGTGCCATCTTAGCCAGTCAGATGACAAAGCTAAAAAAGACAGCATAAAAATTTGCAAAAAGAACATAAGCAGACGATTGCAACTCCAAGGGGAGGAGGGAGGGTAGTGAGGACTGATTCCTGCTGCTCCTGGAGAACACCTGTTACAGGTGAGTAACTACGCTTTCTCCAGGACCAAGCAGGAAGTCAGTCCTCACTTATGGGACTCCCAAGCTCAAGGCTACCGGAGACCCTAAGCACAAAAATGAGCTCCCTCTAGCTCAGCAGCACAGAAGGATAGAATCTTCGCTGAATTATCACCCACCGGTAGCCCACATCCGGGATGGAGGGTAGGAGTTGCTCAGACCTCAAAGAGATTACGGAGGACTGCCTGTCCGAAAGCACTGTCCCTGCGGGACTCCCTCTCGAGACAGTAATGGACCGCAAAAGTCTGGCTCGAAGACCAAGTAGCGGCCCGGCAGATGTCTGCCAGCGGAACAGAGCGGAGGTAAGCCACTGACGTGGCCTTTGCCCGAACGCAATGAGCCGTGACTCGACTTTCTAAGGCGAGTCCGGCTGCCCCATAAGCCCAAGAGATACAGTCCGCAACCCAGATGGACAGAGTACGCTTGGAGACCGGGAGCCCCAATTTATTGGGGTCAAAAGACACAAAAAGCTGAGCAGCTTTACGGTGCTCCCGCGTACGGTCAAGGTAGAAGTTCAATGCCCTTCTACAGTCCAGGGTATGGAGGACCGTTTCAGCTCGGCTGGAGTGTGGTCTGGGAAAGAAGGTTGGAAGTACCACCTCCTGATTGATGTGAAAAGGGGAGACCACTTTGGGCAGAAATTTTGGGTGAGTCCGTAGGACTACCCTATTCTTGTAGAACCTAGTGTAAGGGGGATCAGACACGAGGGCCTGCAATTCACTTACGCGTCTAGCGGAAGTGAGGGCTATCAAGAACAGCGTTTTCCAAGACAGAAAACGGAGAGAACAGGTAGCCATAGGTTCAAAAGGCGGACAGGTGATCCGCTGCAAAACCACATTCAGGTCCCAGTCAGGCGCTGGCGGGCGCAGAGGTGGTTTAAGTAGAAGAAGACCTCGGAGAAAACCTCGCTACAAGAGGGTCGCTGGAAAGAGGTCTGCCGTCCACCAGCACATGATGTGCTGAAAGAGCACTGAGGTGAACTTTGACGGAGTTGGACTTAAGTCCCAGATTAGAGAGGTGTAGCAAGTACTGCAAGATCACCGACACCGGGCAGGAGAAGGGATCCTGGGACTGTTGGGTACACCAGACTGCAAAGCGACGCCATTTAAGGGCGTAGCATTTGCGGGTAGAAGGCCGTCGCGAAGCCAAGACGACCTCCTCCACCTCCGCCGGCAGGAGAAGGGGAGCAAGGACTACCCTCTCAGCAGCCAGGCCATGAGGTTGAGAGACCTGAGGTTGGGGTGCAGTAGGGACCCCTGATCCTGAGTGAGGAGATCCGGTTGCACCCCCAGAGGGAATGGATCCTCCACCGCCAGTTGCAGCAGGAGCGGAAACCACGGCTGCCTGGGCCAGCGAGGGGCCACCAGGATCATGAAGGCTTTGTCTCGGAGAACCTTGAAGAGAGTTCGAGAGACTAGCGGGATGGGAGGGAAAGCGTACAGGAGGCTCCCCGACCATGAGATCAGAAAAGCGTCCGCCGCAACCCGGAGGGGGTGTGGCTGACGAGAGCAGAAGCGAGGAAGTTGCCGGTTGTGAGGACTGGCAAAGAGATCCACCGTGGGGAGGCCCCACTTGAGGAAGAGCTTCTGAACTACCAAGGGATCCAGACGCCACTCGTGCGGCTGGAGGACCCTGCTGAGTTTGTCCGCCAGGCAATTTTCTTGGCCTGGGAGGTAAACTGCCTTGAGGAGAATGCCGTGACTGACGGCCCAAGAGCAGAGCTTCTGTGCTTCCCGGCAGAGGAGGAAGGAGCCCGTGCCCCCCTGCTTGTTCACGTAGAACATGGCAACTTGATTGTCCGTCTGGACAAGGACGGACTGGTGGGAAGTCAGGTGGGAGAAGGCCTTGAGAGCCAGGCGGATCGCCCTGAGCTCCAGGAAGTTGATCTGCTGAGCAGACTCCCACGTGGTCCAGAGGCCCTGAGTACGAGCCTCTTGGCAATGTGCTCCCCAGCCCAGGAGGGATGCATCGGTGGTCAGCACCCGGGTCGGCTGAGGTGACTGGAAAGGCATTCCGAATAGGAGGTTCGGCTGCCGGAGCCACCACCGGAGAGACGAGATCAGCGGATCGGAGACGCGCACTAGGTCTGCTAGGCCGCCTGTGGCTTGACGCCACTGCTGGCGGAGACACCATTGAGCAGACCGCATATTCAGGCGGGCATTGGGGGTCACATGGACGGTGGAAGCCATATGGCCGAGTAGTCTCAGGAAGCGCCTGGCGGAGACCAGGGGCTGGCTGCGAAAGCGGTCGGCTAGGTCCATGAGCCGCTGAGCCCTGTCGAGCGGGAGGTATGCTCGCGCCTGAGGAGTGTGCAGCCTTGCGCCGATGAACTCGAGATCCTGTGAGGGGAGCAAAGTGGACTTTGCGAAGTTTATAACAAAGCCCAAGTGCTGCAGAAGAGTCACCGTGCGGCGCGTGGCGCTGGTGACCTCCCGAGCAGACGCTGCTCTGATGAGCCAGTCGTCAAGGTACGGAAAGACATAGAGGCCGTGAAGCCGGAGATGGGCCGCCACGACCGCGAGACATTTTGTGAAGACTCGCGGAGCGGAGGACAGGCCAAAGGGCAGTACCCTGTACTGGTAATGATTTCCTGCCACCACAAACCTTAGGTATTGGCGGTGGCTGGGATGGATGAGGATGTGCGTATAGGCATCCTTTAGATCCAAGGAGCATAGCCAATCTCCCTGCTGGAGGTAGGGCAGAAGGATTCCAAGGGTAAGCATTTTGAACTTCTCCCGCACAAGGAACTTGTTGAGGTTGCGCAAGTCCAGGATGGGTCTGAGGCCCCCTGTTCTCTTTGGTATCAGAAAATACCTTGAATAGAAGCCTTGACCTCTCAGGTGGTGTGGCACCGGTTCCACCGCCTGATCCTGCAGGAGACCTGCTAACTCCTGAAGGAGCAACTCCCTGTGCAGAGGGGGGCGCGGAGGCTCTCCCGGAAAATAGGAGGGAGGGACCTGATGGAAGTGGAGAAGGTAGCCCTCTCGCACGACCTGAAGCACCCAGGCATCTGCGGTGATGCTGGACCACCTGTGGGCGAAGTGAACCAGCCGGCCTCCGGTGCTGGGAGGAACCAGCGGGGGGGGAGAGGCTATGCTGAACGAGTCAAAAACCCCCACCCTGCTGAGCAGGGGCTGGTGGTGCAGGCTTGGGGGCTTGCTGCCTACGGGACCCGTTACCCCGTCCCTTGGCCTGCTGGCCCTGTTGGGGAGCTGCAGGGGCCTGATAATGGGGGTATTGTTTGTAGGCAGCCGCCTTCCTCGGGTAAAAGGACTTTTTCCCCGAGCCCTTCTTTTTCTGGGAAGGGGCGGAGGTCTTCCTAGAAAGCCTAGTCCTGGTGAGAGTCTCAGTCTCAATTTGTGCAGCCTTTTCCGCCATGGGCTTGCCAAAGAGGTTTTCGCCTCGGCAGGGGACATCGACCAACTTGTCCTGTACCCATGGCTCAAGGTCAGACGACTGAAGCCAAGCCTGTCGGCGGGCACCGATGCCGGCTGCGGCCACTCGAGCCGAGGCTTCAAAGCCATCATAGGCTGCTCAGGACATGAACTTTGAGCATTCCCGAATGCCAGTGGACAAGGCCAGGAACCTCCGCAAGGGTTCCTCGGACAGACCAGCGGAGAATCCGGCTAGCTCTTTAGCCAGATCCCGGAGATACATGCCCATGTACAGCTGGTAAGTCTGGACACGACAGGCGAGCATAGAGCCCTGGAAGCACTTCTTGCCAAGGCCATCCAGGTTACGGGCCTCCCTTCCAGGAGGCACCGAGGAGTGCATCTTCTGGCTCTTAAGACGATGCATGGCCGATTCCACTACCATGGAATGGTGTGGCAGCTGTGCCTTCTGAAAGCCAGGGCTCTTGCGGACCCGATAGATAGAATCGACCCGCTTGCTCAGGACCGCCGAGGAGGCCGGACTCTCCCACATGCGGAAGAGTAGTCGTTCCAGCATAGGAGGAACCGGCACAGTAAAGTGTTCCCTCGCGGGAGAGTCATACTGGAGGGCGTCGAGCTCTTCGGCTCGAGGCTCCTCCTCGGGATCCGCAGGGAAGGCCAAAGCCTTGGCCATATCCCTAACGAAGTCCGAGAACCGGGCATCCTCCGGGGGGGACTGCTTCCGAGGCTCGGACTCCGGTGAGTCCGATGGGACACACCGAGTCCGGAAAGAATCAGGTGACTCTTCCTCCTCAGACTCCCAGACCGACTCCGACGAGGACTCGGTGGGGTCGGCCCGGGCAGGGTGCGGCGCCAGCCGCCCCGACGCCGAGGGAGTCGGCGTCGGCGACCTCGGTCCCGAACGGGAGGCCGAGGGTGACCTCGACCGAGGATCGACTCGAGTTCTCATCGACTCGAGGATCGGCTCGGTCTCCGGGGTCGACTTGGACGTCGACGTCCCGGCGGTCGGGGCAGCGACGCCAGCGAAGCCAGCGAAGCCAGCGAGCAGTGCCCTCTGCTGGTCCATGAAGGCAGACAGTCTGCTCTCCAAGGCCGTCAACCTGAGTCCGAGCTCAGGTGACCCAGCAGCCCCCGACTCGGGCCCCGACGGCGTCGGGCCCGACGTCGGCTGTCGCGGAGGCGAGTCCAGAAGGACCACAGGACTTACCCGGGCAGGCATCTCCGACTCCAGGCGAGGTCGCTTCGGGACGTGTTCCTTCTCCAAGGACCCGGGGCGGCTGTCGGGGCTATGCGACCTGGCCCTCGCGGAACCAGGAGCGTCCACCGACGCCGCCCTCGCGGGTTTTTCCTTCCGACGATGGTCCCCGGAGGGAGAACCCCGGTCGGAGGAGCTCCGGCGACGGTCCGAGCTGGAGCCTTTCGACACGGAGGCCTCCGACGAGGTCCGGGTACGGCTGGGGTCAGCGAAGATTCTCTCACGCTGATGCCGCCGACTTCTCAACGCCTTTGAGGACAGTTTGCTGCAGGGCCCACAGATCAATTCCTCATGATCCGGGCCCAGGCAGCGGAGGCAAAAGTCGTGTGTGTCGGTTAGTGACATATTTCGGTCACACCGACCACACCGCTTAAACCCACTGGCAGCCATCGGGGGAAAAAGGGCCCCTGCGAGGTCAAAGGACCGGGCTGCCAGGGAAAACGAAAACGAAAGCTGACTAAGTCAGAAAAACCGAAAAAAGTAAGAGGAGTCGAGACCGGCGTCGCGAGTCCGGGCGGGAAAACGATCGGCGTCGAACCGAAAGAAAAAAGGATAAAATAAAGAAGAAAATCAACTTTTTCGCGGGGACAAGACGGGGACGTCTGTAGGGCTCCGCGGAAAAAAGAAGACTGGCTAAGATGGCACCTTCGGGCGGGAAGTCGACCGCGCATGCGCGCTGCAATTCCCAAAGGCTTTCTTTGAAAGCTGGGGAAAATTGCTCCGCGAGGGCTCCGTCGGCGCCGACGTCACCCATAAGTGAGGACTGACTTCCTGCTTGGTCCTGGAGAATATTTGGTAACCTTACCCAAAGATGAGCTAGTATATAAGTTCTTGAAAAGGGCCTATATGGTCTAGATCAAAGGTTCCCAACTCCAGTCCTGGAGGGCCAAACACCATTCAGGTTTTCAGGCTGTCCCTAATGAATATACATGAGATACATTTGAATACAATGGGGGCAGTGCATGCTAATTCATCTCATGCATATTTATTAGGGATAGCCTGAAAACCTGAATGGTGTTTGGCCCTCCAGGACCGGAGTTGGGAACCTCTAGTCTAGACCAATGCTAGACAAATCCTAACCAATAGGACACCATGGCGACAAAATAAAATCAGACCTAGCACTTGAGGATCAAAGCATCTCTGCAAAAGCAAGGAAATGGCAAAGTGCTGAGAAGGCAGCTATTGTGGCCAACAGTGTCTGCCCACAGGGTAGAAATGTGCAAAGACCAACATCGCAGGCAAAAAGGCCCAAGAGCTGGCATAACCTGCAAAAAAAGGTAAGAGGCAGGGGGAATTTATTTCACAGAAGGTTTAAGAAATTTAAAAGGTTAGTAGGTCTGAGTAATAAGAATGGTGGGGAGAAAGGAGGGCAGGATGTGAATGCAAGAGAGGAGAGAGTCTGGGAAGGGAAAGAGTAGGTGGAAGAGGACAGCAGGAGAGGTATTGGAAAGTGTAGTTACTCCCTTGTAACTGATGATCTCTGGGAACAGCAGGAAGTTAGTCTTCACATATGGGTGACATCGGTACCGAATGAACCCGTGCAGAAAAACTCCCCAGCGTCCAATTGGAAAGCTTTTGGGAGTACTCCACTGTGCCTGCATGATTGCCTTCCCATCTTCCCAACTCCCTCTCTTCAGCTGAGTTTGTAGCTGAGAAAAGAGAGTAAATGAAACCCTATAACTCCTAGGGGAAGAAGGCGGGTTGTGAAGACTAAATGCCTGCTGTTCCCGGACATCACCTGTTACAGGCGATTAACTTCACTATCTCCAGGAACAAGCAGAATCGGTAGAGGTTCTCCTCAGAGTAGGCATGATGAGGTCATGGATCTCACATGGATATCTGGTATCTTCGAAGTCCGGGACAGAGAGTAGAAATTGCATCTAAGTCTGAAAGAGGTGCTGGAGTACAGCCTGATCAAATATGGCATCTCGATGGGAGTCCTTGTCCAGACAATAATGGACAGCAAAGTAATGGACAGAAGACCAAGTTGCTGCTTTGCAAATTTCATTGATGGCTACTGAGCATAGGTTTGCCATTGAGGTGGCCATGGCGCGAATGTTGTGAGCAGTCACATGCCTTTTCAGGGAAAGTCCAGCTTTGTCATAGGCAAATAAAATGCAGTCCGCTAACAATTTGGAGAGAGTATGCTTAGAAACAGGTAATCCCAGGTGACTGGGGTCAAATAAGATAAACTGCGAAGCTTTAAGATGATCTCGAGTCCTTTAGAGATAGAAAGCCAAGGCACATTTGCAGTCAAGAATGTGCAGAGTTGCTTCGGCTCTAGATGCATGCGGTTTAGGAAAGAAAACAAAGGTAAACTGACTGATTTAAATGGAAGGGAGATACCACCTTTGGCATAATGTGTGGGTGAGTCTGAAGGACTACTTTGTCATGGTGGAAGCGGGTATAGGGAAGATCTGCAACCAAAATCTGAAGCTCTAAGTGAGGGCAATTAGGAAGATTACCTTCCAAGAGTGGAACTTAAGTGAGGTCGTGGCTAATGGTTCAAAGGGCAGCTTGAGAAGCTGCGCTAGAATGACATTGAGATCCCAAGCTACCGGAGGTGGCTTAATGGGTGGTTTGGACAGCAGGAGAGTTCTCCTGAAATGGACTACTAACAGTTGCGTGGAGATGAGCTGTCCATCTAGTAGATGGTGAGAGGCCGCAATGGCACTGAGATGGATCCTCATGGAGTTTGTCTTTAGATCTATCGAGGACAGGTGGAAGATATATTGGAGGAATGACTCCACTGGAGCAGAAAAGGGATTGATATCCTTCTGGGAACACCAGACACAGAACCTACACCACTTAAAAGTGTATTAAAGTCTGGTAGAGGGCTTTCTAGAAACCAAAAGGATCTCCTTAACCTCTTGAGTAAGGTCAAAGCCTTGTAAAGCTATGTTCTCAGTAGCTAAGCTGTGAAGCGGAGAGACTGTGGATTGGGATGGAGTAATGAGCCGTCATCCTGGGAGAGAAGATCGGGCACAGATCCCAATCACAGAAGACAAGTCCGAGTCAGACGTAGTAGCAGTGGAAGCCACAGTTGCCGCAGCCAGTGAAGAGCTCCAAGTATCATGGAGCCCTCATCGGACTGAAGCTTGAAAAGCGTCTTGGGAATGAGTGGTTTAGGAGGGAAAGCATAAAGCAGACCCTGACCCCAGTGTCGATTGGTAGATGTCTGAGTTCTTATGCAGAAAGCGAGGAATCTTGGCATTTTGTGAAGTCGCGAACAGAACTAAGTCTGTAGTTTCCCGGGTCTGGAAGATGTAGGACAATGTGTCCAGGTGGAGAGACCATTCATGGGGAAGAAGGATGCGACTCAGTCTGTCTGCTAAGACATTGAACTCCCCTGGAGGTACACCGCTTGGAGGTGTATTTGATAAGCAATGGCAAAGGACCACAGGTGTAGCGCCTCCTTGCAGAGGGCCCAAGAGCCTCTCCACTCTTCTTGATCACATAGAATATGGCAACCTGATTGTCCATCCTTCTTGTGCTCTGAGGTGGTGCTGAAACACCCGGAGGGCATTCGAGATATCACGAAGTTCCAGCAGATTGATCTGGAGTTGTGACTCTTGCGTTGTCCAGAGCCCCTGTGTAGTCAGATTGCCCAGATGGATTCCCCAACCCAGTTTGGAGGTATCTGTCGTCAGGGTGAATGGAAGTGGAGGCATCTGAAAAGGTGACCCTACAAGCAGATTTTCTGGAGACCACCACCGCCACTGAAGGGATGTGTTTATGTTTATTAAAACTTTAACCGCCCTTCACAGTTGTACCAGAGTGTTGTACAATAGAAATACAAAATATAAAAAGAAACAGAAATGGAACACCAATAGTCATAGGACAGAGGGAGCTTCATTCACACACAGTAACGAAGAGGATGGGAAATCAGAAAGGGGAGGAGGGGGGAGCTTCAGGAGGAGGAAAGGTTAAATTCCATGTCTTTAGAAGAGATTTGAATTTTATATAAGGATGCTTCCAGTCTAAGGTAGAGGGGGAGAGTTCCATAAAGAGGGACCAAGAACAGAGAAGGCAGAGGGAACAGGTGGATGATAAATGGGCTTGTGAAGTGAAAGGGAGGTGTGAATGGTTTATTTATTTATTTGGTTTTATATACCGCGCTATTTAAAATCAGTGCGGTTTACATATGAACAAACAAGACAGTCCCTGCTCTTACGAGCTCACAATCTAAATTAGGACAACTTTGGCAGGTACAGATATGGGTAGAACAGGGGTGAGACAGGGTGGAACAGGGTGGTAAGGGGTTACAGTCTTATTTGACGGCACATGCCATGCACATGCCACATGCATACGGCAGTTTTCATTTGTATGACTGATCTAGGGTGGGTGATCGTACGTAAGTTGGAAGAGGTGAGTCTTCAAAGCCTTCCTAAAAGTTGTGAGATCTGGTTAGTGTGAATCTCACGGAGGGCATAGTGAAGAGCGTGAGGGATTAAGGAATCTAAGAGATAATGGTGGAGACCAGTATGTAATGCGCAATGAACCAGAATAAGTAGCTTAAACTGAAAACATAACTGCATTGAGAGCCAATGGTGATGGATGAGGAGTGGTGTAATGTGGTCAAATCTTGAGGCATGAGAAGTATACAAACAGCAGTATTTTGAAATAACTGCAAATGGCGGAGCTGGTACTGAGGTAAACGTAGGTAAATAATATTACAATAGTCAATTTTTGATACGATTAAAAAAGGTAACAGGGTAGCAATGGAATGAGGTGAGAGAAAAGGCCAGATAGCACGTATTTGGCAGAGTGATAAAAAGCAACGACGAGATAAGGAGGCAGATGAGCCTGAAAGAACAGTGGTGGGTCCAAAGTAACACCCAAATACCGGAGGGAGTTCACCAGAGGGAGGGGACCAAAGGGGGAAGGGAGCTGCCAAAAGTGAACCAAATAGCTGCTGATTTACTAGAATTCAAATGAAGGAAATTATCAGATAACCAGTTAGAGAGAGCAGAAAGGCAGGTATTAAGGGGGACAATGTCAGGGGCAGTTGGACTGGTATGGTGCAGTAAGATGACATCATCGACATAGTAATGGGCTGAGATATCATATTGTTGGACAGGAGGGCTACGGGGATCATGAAAATACTGAATAGAAGAGGAGCAAGAACAGAACCCTGCGGTACACCACAATGTAGGAGAAGCGAAGAGGATGTGGTGTTACCAACTGAAACAGAAAAAGACCGGTGCATAAGAAAAGAGTGAATCCACCAAAAGACAGTGCCTCTAATCCCAAGATCATATAGTCGAGAAAGCAAGGTAGAGAGATCAACAAAGTCAAACGCTGCAGAAAAAAAACTAGAGAAACTGACACTGAGAAATCATCGCGATCGTGGGTTTGGTGCAGCTCACTGAGAAAAGAAAGGAAAACAGTTTCAGTGCTATAACCCAAGTGGAAACTGGATTGACAGGGGTGCAGGGCTAGAGAAGAAGCCAAGTGCTAAGAAAGCTGTGCAAAAACTAGTTTCTCAAGGAGCTTTGAGAAGAAAGGAAGTGTAGACACAGGCCGGTAATTAGATGGGGCGGAAGGGTCCAGGGAAGAGTTTTTCAGCAGTGGACAAACAATGGCATGCTTCCAAGAAGATGGAAAAACCCTAGAGGTAAGGCTGTTATTAAGAATATATAAGGCAAATGGAAGCAAGGTAAGAGCAGGGATGGAAATCCAAGAAGGAATGGGATCGGTTGTAGTGGTTGTCTTATGGGAAGAAGTAAGGACTTTAAAGAGTTCAGCTAAGGTAATCAGGGAAAAAAATGGCCAAGTGTGAAACAAGGCAGAGCTAGAAAGCACAGAGGATGTCTCTGCGTTAGGGGGCTCAAGAGGTGAGGGTGGTAAGAGAGAGGGATAGGTGATATTTTGGAAAGGAGGCACGCAGTGTGAAGATCTTTGAAATAAAGCATAGTGACTCACCTATAACAGCTGATCTCCGGGAACAGCAGGAATTTAGTCCTCACATATGGGTATCGTCGGTACCGACGGAACCCGCGCAAGAACGCTCCCCAGCATCCAATAAGAACGCTTTTGGGAGCATCCCTCAGCACATGCGTGCTGCCTTCCCACCTTTCCAACTGTCCCTCTTCAGTTAAGTTTGTAGCTGAGTGAAAGGATAGAGGGAGAGAGGAAAGAGAGGAAAGAGAGAGAGAGAGAGAGAGAGAGACACACACACACACAACTCCTAGGGGAGGTGGGTGGGTTGTGAGAACTAAATTCCTGATGTTCCCAGAGATCACCTGTTACAGGTGAGTAACTACGCTATCTCCAGGAACAAGCTGGAATGTAGTCCTCACATATGGGGACTCCCTAGCTGAAGATGCCAGGGAGATATCCCCAGGAAGGTACCACCGAAGGTGAGAATCCTTCCTCCCATGGATCTATGGCATCCCACCAGGGTTGATGGGTAGGAGTTGGTTTAGGTTTGAAAGAGATTTTGAAGAACAGCTTGGCCAAAGAAGGCATCCCGATGGGAGGCTTTATCTAGGCAGCAGTGGGCTTTGAAGGTGTGTACCGAAGCCCAGGTGGCTGCTCGACAAATGTCATCAATAGACACAGAGTGGAGATTAGCCATAGAAGCTGCCATGGCTCTCACATTGTGAGCTGTGACATGGTCCTGAAGAGGAAGACCCTTACTCTCATAAATAAAGGATATGCATTGGGCAATCCATTTAGATAAAGTTCTTTTGGAGACTGGAAGTCCCATATGACTAGGGTCAAAAGCTACAAAAAGTTGCGAGGACTTTCTATGTTGCTGTGTTCTTTGAATGAGGCCTGGGAAAAAATACAGGAAGATAAATTGATTGGTTTAAATGAAAAGGCGAAACCACCTTTGACAAAGTGTGAGTGAGTTCGAAGAACAACCTTATCATGATGAAATCTAGTATAAGGAGGATCAGCCACTAAAGCTTGCAATTCACTAATGCGACGGGCAGAGGTGATTGCAATCAGGAAGATGACCTTCCAAGTCAAAAGGTTAAGGGCTGTAGTGGCTAAAGGTTCAAAAGGCGGCTTCATGAGCTGCCCGAGAACTAGATTTAGATCCCATGCTACCGGTGGTGGCTTAATGGGAGGTTTGGTTAATAGAAGACCTCTCATAAATCTTGATATGAGTGGATGAGAGGAAATTGGCTGTCCATTTAGAGGCTTATAAGAAGCTGCAATTGCACTAAGATGGACTCTTACCGAATTGGTCTTTAACCCCGAATTCGATAAGTGAAGGAGATACTCTAGTATCGATCCTAAGGGTACGACCAGGGGGTTTAATGCCCTCCTGGAGCACCATATAGTAAACCGTTTCCACTTGAAGGCATAAGATCTTCTTGTGGAAAGTTTCCTAGAAGCTCGAAGGATATCTTTTACCTGCTGAGACAGGTTGAGATCCTGGAGGTCTAAGCCTTCAGCAACCAGGCCGTGAGGTGCAGGGACTGGGGATTCGGGTGCCATAGCGTCCCGCTCTCCCGAGAAAGGAGATCTGGAGCATGCCCTAACTCCAGAGGTGCCGACTGAGAGAGATGCAGAAGCAGGGAATACCACATTTGGCGTGGCCAATGTGGTGCGATGAGAATCATGCGACCCGTGTCTCTCTGAAGCTTGAAGAGTGTTTTGGGAATGAGGGGAATGGGTTTGAAAGCATAAAGGAAGTCCTGATCCCATGAAGGAGGAAGGCATCCCTTTCCTGACAGTGGTGTGCCGGTATCCTGGAAAAGAACCGGGGAAGTTTGGCATTCAACGGACTTGCAAAGAGGTCTATGTCTGGAGTGCCCCAGAGATGAAATATCTTTGCCACCTGGTCTAGGTGGAGTGACCACTCGTGAGGTAGCAGTACTCGACTGAGTTTGTCTGCCCAAAGGTTTTGAATGCCTGGAAGATATACCACTAGAAGGTAAATTTGATGCTCTCTGGCAAGGGCCCATAGTCATAAAGCTTCGTTGCATAATGACAGAGAGCCCGTTCCGCCCTGCATGTTCACACAGAACATGGCTACCTCATTGTCTGTCTGGACCAGGACTGTCTTGTAGATGAGCTGGGCGTGGAACACTCGAAGAGCTAAATAAATTGCTCTTAATTCCAGGAGATTTATGTGTAAATTTACCTCCTGTGGAGTCCAGGTGCCCTGGGTAGAGAGATGATCCAGGTGTGCTCCCCAACCCACCTGTGATGCATCTGTTGTTAGAGTGGCCTGAAAGAGGGGTTGATGGAAAGGAGACCCCACTGTCAGATTTTGTAGGGATTGCCACCATTGGAGGGACAAAAATCAGTCTTTGAGAGACTGTTATTTTGTCCGACAAATTGCCCGTGGCCTGTGTCCACTGTGAGAAGAGGGTACACTGAGCTGCTCGCATGTGGGACTACATGAACTGTGGATGCCATGTGTCCCAGTAACTGCAGTAGTTCCTGAGCCATAAGGGAGGATTTTCCTGCTGCTTGGGAAGCTAGCTGCATAATGCGAAGACACCGGGCTTGTGGAAGGAAAGCCCTTGCCTGCCTGGTATCCAGACAGGCTCCTATGAATTCTAGGCATTGGGAAGAAACTAGTTGAGACTTCAGGAAGTTTATTTCCAATCCCAAGTATTGGAGGATTCACATTGTACGAGACAGTGCAGTGCTGTCCTCTGCAACTGTGGAGGCTCAAATGAGCCAGTCGTCTAAGTAAGGGAAAGCACAGTTACTTACCTGTAACAGGTGATCTCCGGAACAGCAGGAATTAGTCTTCACATATGGGAGACGTCGTCGACGGAGCCCGCACGGGAATGCTCCCCAGCATCCAATCAAAAGCCTTTGGGAGCATCCCCCGCGCCTGCGCGGTGGCTTCCCGCCCTTCCTACTGCCTCTCCCCAGTTGAGTTTCATAGCTGAGCCAGGAGGAGAGAAGAGGAAGGAATAGAGAGATACAACTCCTAGGGGAGGTGGGCGGGTTGTGAAGACTAATTCCTGCTGTTCCGGAGATCACCTGTTACAGGTAAGTAACTGTGCTATCTCCAGGAACAAGCAGGAATGAGTCTTCACATATGGGGACTCCCTAGCTGAGGGTGCCGGGGGGATCCCATAGAATGCGTATCCCTGGAACAGGACGGCATTTCCCCCACCTGGATCCCCGGCATCCCCTGAGGGATGGAGGGTAGGAGTTGAGGAGAGAGGAACAGCAAACCAAGGACCACCGGGAGAGTGGTCCTTAGAACGCATGTGCAGTATCATTAAGCGTTTAATGAACTAGTACCATGAAGAGCTTACCTACTGGTCGTAAGAAGTAGAACTGTGTTGAGGTAATGTGGACGCAGTAGCGAGGTCTTCAAGGGAACTTCCCAGCAGCGAGGAGGAAGTTCCAAATCCGGAAGGGCAGGAGACCCAGGTATCAACTGGCACTGGATAAGAACGGCAGGTCTCCAGGGGAGCTTTATGCAAAAGCCGAGCACTCCCTTAGGGGCAGAGTCCGAACCCTGAGGGCTAAGAGCAGGAGACTGGCCGTTCCGGATAGCCCAGTCCGGAGGAGAACCGGGGTGTATCCCGGAGCCGAAGGAGTACACCGTCTTCCCTAGCTGAAAAGGTGTAGGGAGACAAGGGTCTGAGCCTACCGATACTGGTAATATCTAATATGTATCTAGGAGGGCGAGGCATGGAGAACGCCCACCCGGGTGCCAACACATGTATGCTGAGGAACCCACATACATGAGCATAACACTGATAAGGCGGACCAGCCACTGATCCACAGAGAACGCCCACCTGGGGAGGTGGCGGGGATACCCATCCGGGGGAGGGGCTCGATACCTGTGGAGCAGGGGCAGGTCAGCGAAACTAACAGCACGGTAGCGTGAAATACGGAGGATAATAGGGGTTCTTCGGGCCCTGGATGGGTCCCCAGGGCATCCACGCAGAGGAAAACCTCGCCCCCCCCCCCCCCCCGCACTAAACGGAAGGCAAGAGGGTATAGTCATCAGGGAGCATTGGAGTGACTATACCAGGGGGTTCTCCTGCATGAACAGGGAGAGCAGACAAGGGGACGGAGTTGGGCCGGCCTTGTCGAAGGTAACAGACACAGGCTTACGCTGGGAGAAGAATTTCGGTATGGTATCAATCAGCAGGGGGACCTTGGAAGGGAAGGGTTCGGGGGACGTACCTAAGGGTAGGTCCGTGAAAGGGTAGGATGTCCATGGGCCAGAACCATCAGGGAATAGTGGTGATCTCCCTCTTCTGAAAGGAAGGAGAATATCTTAATCCCTGGACAAGCATCTGAACCATCTGCCCTACTGAACGAACCCCAGCGTAGAGCTAGAAGAAAAAATATAAACTTCTGGAGAGAGAAGTTAATTGTCAGCCGCCGCGTACAGAAGCCTAAAGCTGTTTGGTATGAGTATCCCGGCACGGGCCCGGGAGCCTCCGACCGGAGTGAGACGTCCCTCGCTTGGGCGCACCTGGTGTGTGTGCGGAGGGATGAGATTTTCTCTTCCTCGGGAAAGAAGGTCTAGAAGGACATTTTCCACCCCGGGGGAAAGAGGACTTAGGGTGGCTGCCCACGCTGGGAGGGTTAGCGACGCACTGAGCAACCTGGCGTAAGGCTTCGCTATTGAAGAGGTGGTCTCCAGCACACGGAGAATTACCTAAATCATGTTGTGCCCGTCTACACAGGCCTGAAGCCTGCAACCAGGCTGTACGACGTGCTCTAATGGCAATAGCAGAGGATCTGCTAACAGACAGGAAGGAGTCTAGAGAAGCACGAGAAAGGAACCCCGAGATATTCCTGCAATGATAAAGAAGCAAGGAATATTCTGAGGCCTTAGTTGCAGACAAGAAAGAAGACAAACGAGATAATCTCTCGGTGACCTCCCGGAGTGTCAGGCTCATATAAAAAATATATGAAATAATTCTGGAAGCCAACATGGACGTTTGGAAGGTTTGACGCCCCAGGGTATCCAGCGTTTTAGAGGCGCGACCTGGAGGGCGAGAAGAATGCCTCTTCTTGCTCCCAACCTTCCTCAGCGCCGATTCCACCACGATGGAATGATGCGGCAGCTGGTGCTGCTGAAACCCTGGGGAGGGGGGCACCCGATACAGAGCATGCATGGCTGTAGACGGTGCAGGAACTCGCAAAGGCGACCGCCAAGCCCCCAGCAGAAGATCCTGCAGGGAAGGGTGTAGAGGAAGCATTACGGCTGCCTGTTCCGCAGGACCCGGACTTAGAGGAGGACCCGGGATAGGGATAGCAAGCAAGTCCGCCATGTCAAGGAGAAAGTCCTGGAAAGACGGCTCTCCCAGAGGGGCTATGCCATGAGAGGCGAGGGCGGGAGGGTCCGCTAGGGCACCAAAAGACCTATCGGACTGACGCCCGCTGGGCAGAAAAGGGTACCAACAGTCCCTGAACGGGGCAGTCAGCACAGCGTCGACGGTTCCTGGGATTGATTCCAAGCTAGGCATCGAGGGGGTCGACAGCACAGATGGAACCGCAGGGATCGGCCTCGGCCCTGACCCCGGGGACGACACCGTCCCCGGCGATTGAAGCTGCTCCGAGGCCGCCGGAGGGCAGTGGTCAGTAATTCCTGTACTGCGTCCCCAGAAGGGACAGGGGCCGGTCTCGAAACGTGTCGTAGTCACGCTTTCAAGGCTGGATACCGATTCGAGGCTAGGCATCGAGCTGAGCGAGGCGATCGACTCCCTCCTAGAGGGTCCCGACGGCGGTGGCGGTGGCGGCGCCCGCGATGCAGGTCCCAGGGAGCGAATCGGAACCGCGTCGAATGGCGCCGCGGGCCTCGAGGGCCCCCAAGGACGAAGCTCGGTGACGGGGGAGACATCCGACACCGGCGCCGATGTCGGGCAGCAGGCACTGCCAGACGCAGGGCCCCCTCTCGAGCCCGTCCTACCCGGAGGGAAATCCTTCCGGGGCATACGACCCGTCCCCGAGGGTACACAGGTAACCCGATGACGAGCCCCTGCGGGGAGGGAAGCGCAAAGCTCCGGCGCCGACGCCGGAGCACCGGCGCCTCTTGACGCTGGAACTAACCCCCTGGCAGGCCGGGACGACGGGAACCCAGGCTGGATCGAAGCGATCGAAGACACCGGGGTCCCCCTTCTAGCAATGGGCGGGGCCCTCGACGTTCACGTCGATGCCGGGGGATCGCCCGTCTGGGATTGATCGATAGACCCCGAGGACACCGGGGAAGGCAGACGGCGATCCCTGGAGACTAGTGGAGCACTCGACGCCCCTGCCGACTCCGGGGGAGCGGCGCCACTCAAATCTGGTACCACCCCCGCGCAGGGCTGGGATACCGGCAAACCAGCGTGGGTCAAAGCGATCGGCCCCGAAGGAAGCGAGGGCACCAGATGACAATCCCCTGCGAAGAGTGGAACACTCGACGCTGACGCCGAGGCCGCGGTACCGCCCGAAGCGGGTACCACCTCCGCGCAGGGCATGGATGTCGGACCGCCAGACTGGGTCGAGTCGATCGGCCACGGAGGCGCCGAGGACAGCAGCTGACGATCCCCGGTGAGGAGTGGGACGCTCGACACCGACGCCGAAGCCGAGGGGTCGGTACCGCCAAAGTCGATACCACCCCCGCGCATGGCTGGGATGTAGGGAAGCCAGACTGGGTCGAGTCGATCGGCCCCGGAGGCACCGAGGACACCAGCTGACGATCCCTGGCGAAGAGTGGGACACTCGACGCCGGCGCCGGGGAATCGGCACCGCTCAAAGCGGATACCACCCTCAAGCATGGCTCGGGAATGTTCTGTGAGGAGCGAACCCCAGGAACAACCCGAAACCCTGTGGATGCTTTGGAGCCCGAAGACTCCCGCCGGGGTATATTGGCCAAGGAGGGCTTGAGGGGTTGGCCGGAGCCGTCGCCATGCCGCGCATGAGACTCGTCCCTCAAGACTTGGCTAGTCTTAACAGACTGTTGTGTGGTTACCTGATCCTGGGGAGAAGAAAAAACCGATGACCGCACCTTGGGTGGGAAGACGTCATCGAGGGATACCCGAAAAAGAGAAGGTCTTCTCCCGATACTGTGGCCCGGAGGACCCGAGAGGAAAGGGTCAGGACCCAAACAGGAGAGGCACCAGGCGTTGGAGTCTAAGTGGAAAACTAAGTCTCCGCAGTGAGGGCACTTCTGGGGGGGGGGGAAGAAGGCTCCATGCTGTAAGCCCGGTAGGCCTCAAACGACCTGAGGGAGAAAGAGGGTTCCCTCTAGGTGACGAAGAATAAAAGAAAAAATGGGGCACGGGAGGTGCCGTTGTCGGCGGGAAAAAGGCCGCGACCACAGGAAACAAGAAAAAAGGAAAGTTTCTGCAGTGGCAGGAGGGACGTCCTGCCTGCTCCGCGGAAAACGAAAAACTGGGGAGAGGCAGTAGGAAGGGCGGGAAGCCACCGCGCAGGCGCGGGGGATGCTCCCAAAGGCTTTTGATTGGATGCTGGGGAGCATTCCCGTGCGGGCTCCGTCGACGACGTCTCCCATATGTGAAGACTCATTCCTGCTTGTTCCTGGAGATGACAAAAATCCCCAGGGTTCGTAGAAATGCTGCTACTACTGCCATGCATTTCGTGAACACCCTTGGGGCTAAAGCCAGACCAAAAGGAAGAACCCTGTACTGGAAATGTCTTCCCCTGAAAAGGAAACGTAAGAATTTCCTGTGATCTGGATGGATGAGAATGTGTGTGTATGCATCCTTTAAGTCTAGAGAGCAAAGCCAGTCCTGGTCTTGAAGGTATGGCAGAAGAGTTCCTAGAGAAATAATTTTGAATTTCTCTCGAAACAGATATTTGTTCAATTCTCTGAGGTCTAGAATGGGTCCGTGTCCCCCTGTTTTCTTTGGGATAAGAAAATAGGGGGAGTAGAACCCTGTTCCCTGTTGAAAAATGGGTACTTCCTCTATTGCCCCTTGGGCAAGAAGTGTGGAGACCTCGTAATCTAGCAGATTGTCTGCAGAGGTTTGTGAATTGAACTCCTTTAGGATTGTAGGAGGGGGTATGCTGTGAAAATGAAGTTTGTACCCCTCTCCTACAATGGACAAAGTCCAATCTTCTGCTGTTATTTGATGCCATCTGTTGATAAAGTGGCATAAACTGCCCGGAATATTGGGGGGTTGGGGACCCCTCAGAAGCAGGAAGGCGAAGCTCTCTGGGAAGGAGTCAAAGCCCTTGAGGGGGCTGAACCTGGAGAGCTGGTTGGGCTCTCAGTCCTTTTGGTTTCTTTTGCTGTCTAGGTTGTCCCTTTTGGGCAACCTGACCTGAAGCCTGACTCTGTTGGGTATAGGAAGGATAAAACTTCCTTTTTTTTGCTAAAAGAGGGGTTTTTTTTTATAAGGCATCCTTTTGGCTGGAGGGGCTGTAGACTTTGACAATCTATCTAAGGTAGAATTGTCAGCAACTAACTCGTTAGCCTTTTCCTGTCAGTTCTTGCCGAAGAGATTCTCCCCCGTGCAAGGAATGTTGCCTAATTTGTCCTGTACCCAAGTCTCCAAGTCTGATGCCTGCAGCCAGGCAATCCGTCGTGCAGCAATGGCAATAGCAGAAGTTCTGCTGATGCATTCAAAGCAGTCAAAAGCTGCACGATTGACAAACTTAGAGACATCTTGAACATGCTTAACTAGAGCAACAAAATCTTGTCTCTTGTCATCTGGGAGACATGGGCTCATAAGTTCCAAGTCTCCTGTGACTTCCTTAAGGAACATTCCCATATATAGGATGTATGAACTGATCCTAGCTGAAAGCATGGAAGCTTGAAAGGTTCTGCGATCAAAAGCATCCAGAGTCCGGCATTCACGACCTGGAGGACTGGATGCATGCCTCTTTGCATTTTTCATCCTGCGCATGGCTGATTCCGCTACCATTCAATGGTGTAGCAGCTGAGTTTTCTGAAATCCAGGACACGGTGGAACTCGATACATAGTATCAAGCATCCTAGAGTGAGGAGAAGTAGTCAGAGGTGTCTCCCACATTCTGAGCATCAAGCTATGCAGAATTTCATGGATAGGCAGAGTAGCTGCCTCCTTGGGAGCTTTAGGATATTGGAGGATTTCCAATTCCTTTGCTCTGGGTTCTTCTTCAGGAGCTACTGTGATTAAAAGACCTTTGGCCATATCACGGATGAAATCCTGAAAAGACATGTCCTCTGGAGGTGACATTCTGCATTGGGGAGAAGAGGGATCTTCTAGGAGAAACCCTCTAGTGCCAGCAGAATTGTTAGAGTCTTCGGAATCGGAGGATTCAAAGTATTCCTGACCCCGATGCTCTTGCAAAGCACGATCCTGGTACCGATCCAAGTCGGTACCGAGTTGACCCGGTACCGCTTTGTCCCCTCCAGCCAGAGATGGCATAGGAAGAGTTCCCACCGGAGCCGACACCATCGGTACCGGCATCACCGGTGTCAGTACCGGCATCGGCGTCGATGTCGGTACCGGTGCTCTTGGGACCACCGGTACCGCAGCCGAGAGAAGGGCTGCGATACTGCGTTCGATAGCGAGGAACCTCTGGGTCTATCGACGCTGCCGATGCCTGGGTGTTGGTACTGGTAAGGACGGCCGGAACCCCTGAGCATGGCACAGGTAGTTCTTGCGAGGTTGAAGCCTCGAGAACATCCTAAAGCCCCATCGATGCTTTGGAAGCCGAAGCCTCCCACCGGGGCTGTTTTGCCGGTGTGGTTCCCTCAAGGGCAATGCCAACGGCCTCTTGATGCTTAGCAGGAGAGCTACCCTTTGAAGACCGGCTCTTATGTTTGGTTACCTGAGATCCATGGGGGGAGGAAGAAGAGGCCCTTTAAGATGTTGATGCAATGGATCTGGCATCTGAAGAAAAAAGGGTACCGAGCTTTGTAGCCCGGTTTCGACTTCCTCTTTTGGTCATTCCCATGCAGGAGAGACATTCAGTTGGAGAATGATCAGGTCCTAAACATTTTAGACATGGGTGTCAGTGACGGAAATGGTACCGCCACACTTAGTACATTTTTTAAAACCACTAGCTAGTTTTTCCATGATTTAGGAAAAATGGGGGCCTAGTGCCCAAAATAGCGCCTAGCACCAAAAAGGAAAGTTTCTGAAAGAAACAGTCAAAGTTTTTTTGTTTATTTTTAAAGAAAAGAACTGGTGGTACCGGTAGGCGTCGTGCGGTAGGCAAACGTGACCACAGAAAGAAGTTTAAAGATGTAATTTTCTGCGGTGACAGGGAATAGGTCCTGTCGGCTCCACGGAAAACGAAGAACTGAAGAGGGACAGTTGGAAAGGTGGGAAGGCAGCACACATGTGCTGAGGGATGCTCCCAAAAGCGTTCTTATTAGATGCTGGGGAGCGTTCCCGCGAGGGCTCCGTCGGTACCGACAATACCCATTCCTGCTTGTTCCTGGAGATAATAGTTCGCAATGCGCTGAGGCGAGGGGGGCAGAGAATGAGTAGGAGAGAATGAACTAGTGTAGTGTACAGAGTACAGGCAGGAAGAGGAGTTGGCAGAGGTGGTGATAAGATTCGAGTAGTAGCTAACTTTGGCTAGCTGAACTTGGGAACAATAGTATTGGTGGGCCAGCTTATACTACTACTACTACTGAGCATTTGTATAGCGCTACAAGTCATACGCACCGCTGCACAGACATGTAAGAGACAGTCCCTGCTCATCAGAGCTTACAATCTAGTCAAGACAGACAACACAGAAGGTGTAGACAGAGATAAAACAAGGGGGAGGAAGGTAAATAAACAAGGAGATCAGGCAAGTCAAGATCCAAAAGCAGCAGCAAAGAGGTGAGTTTTCAGCCTGGATTTGAAAACGATCAGAGAAGATGCCTAACGCACAGACACAAGTAGTTTGTTCAAGGCAGAAGGTGCAGCAAGGTGAAAGGAGCGAAGTCTGGAGTTAGCAATAGAAGAGAAGGGCAGAGATAGAAGCAGTTTGCCAGAAGAGCAGAGTTCCCGAGGTGGGGTGTAGTGAGAGATAAGAGAAGAAAGGTAGTGAGGAGCTGCACAGTGAAATGCATTTGCATTTATATTTATTATTTATTACAATTTCTTATATACCGCACTATTTGACATCAGCACGGTTTACATTAAAACAGAAGGACCAGAACAGGAGGCTGTTCGGTTTTACAGAGAACAGGAGTACAAACTGTTTGAACTGGATGCGGAAATGGATAGGGAGCCAATGAAGTGACTTGAGAAGAGGGGTAATATGGGCACGATGAGACTGGCGTAAGATTAGCTGCGCAGCAGAGTGTTGAACAGATTGAAGGGGAAAATGATGATTCAAAGGGAGACAAGCAACGAGTAGGTTACAGTAATCAAGACAGAAGGTGATTAGGGAGTAGATAAGTAGTGTGTTCAGAAGGAAATGGGCGTTGATGTTTAGAGAAAGAAACAGCAGGTCTTAGCTATCAGATAGGTGTGTGTGGAGAAGAAGAGAGGCGTCAAAGACAACCCCAAAGTTTATTTATTTTATTTATTTATTTATAGACTCTTATATACCGCACTATTAAGCATCAGCGCGGTTCACAAAAAACAGTGAGATACACAATTCAACAGTACTTTGTGTTTACAGAAAACAGGAGAATATAACTCGGATAACAGGGTATATAATTAATAAACATAGTCATAATATCATCATGGCTTCAGTTTTGTGTGTATGTGGTCTGTGGGGTATCTGTATTGTATGTGTATGAGTGGAAGGTCTGTGGGTTGGTTGAGATGTCTTTATTGTTTACTGGATAAGATAAAAGGAAGAGGTAGTGTTTCAAAGCTTTGCGAAACTGCAAAAGGTCTGGTATTGCTCGGATGTTTTGAGGAAGGCTATTCCAACACCTTGGTGCACAGAATAAAAAGGCCCTGTCTGAAGTAGTTTTGGTACACTGTGATATTGATTTAGGGACTAACAGAGTATTGAGTGTTACTGACCTTCTGTCTCTATTGAGGGGTGGTGTTTGGATCAAGTCTGATATTGATGAAGATGAGAGTTCTTTGAAGGCTTTGAATGTAATTAGTAAAATTTTGAAAGTGAGTCTACTTTGAATTGGGAGCCAATGAAGATGTTTTAGAATAGGTGAGATATGGTCTTTCCAGGAAGCTCCATGAAGGACTCTAGCTGCAGCATTCATAGCCATTTGAAGTGGGTGTAAGGTGGTTTGTGGAAGACCTTGTAAAATTGAGTTCGCATAATCAAAATGAGGTATGATTAGCGCCTGATAGATGGTTCTAAAATCGTCTGGCTCTAGCAAGGATCGAAGGTGTCTAAGGGAGCGTATTTTGTGATATACCGCTCTTACAATATTACTAATATGTGCTTTCATATCTAATTTCTGGTCTAAAGTGACACCGAGGTATCTGATGGTGGTCTTGGTCTGGAGGTTAGCATCATTCACTTTCAAAAAGGATGGAGCAGTGAAATTTTGGTTACGTGTAATAAATAACACCTCCGTTTTCTTGTGTTGGATCCTTAGATTTTGGGATTGTAGCCAGTTGGATACTTCATTTATGCAGTTAGTTAATGGATTGAGATCAGGGTTCTCAGTTGTAAAAGGAAAATATAAAAGTACATCATCCGCGTATATCATGCAGTTAACTCTAAAGGATCGAATCAGGTTACAGATAGGCTGCATGTATATATTAAACATAAGGGCGGAAAGGGATGAGCCTTGAGGGACCCCTTGTTTTTGATGAAACTGATCTGATGAAGTATCGTTGGATCGTACTTGTTGCCATCTGTCAGAAAGGTAGGATCTACACCACTCAAGTGCTTTATCAGTAATTCCCTTCCCTTTGAGACGCTCAAGGAGGCGTTCATGGCTAACAGAATCAAAAGCGGCTGCGATATCAAGAAAAACAAGGACGAACCCTTGGCGGATGTTATCAATTCCTGATAATAAGCTGCTGAACAGAGTAGTTAGAAGCGTTTCCACACCGTGGAATTCTCTGAAACCGTGCTGGCATGAGTCCAGTGGGGCGTTAAGATCTATATGATCCTGAATTTGTTTTTGTACTTCTTTTTCCAAAATTTTTGCTAGTAATGGAATACTTGAAATAGGTCTATATGATTCTGGTTTAAGAGGGTCAAGTTTGTTGTTTTTTAGTAATGGCCTTATGGATGTTTGCTTAAGGGTACGAGGGAAAGTTCCTGTTGTAAATGATTGAATCATGAGTCTGGATATGATGGGACTGAGATCAGCTCGTAGATCTTTGATCCAGAACGCAGGGCAAGGATCAGTATGAGCGGTGGTCATGTTTATGCAAGCAATGGTGTCTTCGATTTGTCGTTTAGATGGTATTGAGAAGATAGTGAGTAGAGTTTGATCTACTGGATCTAGGACTATGTTAGGAGCCGAGTTATTGTCAATTTGGCAGAGTTTGGATTGTAGATAGTTAGCAAATATTTGAGGGTGGATTTCATATTTAAGTTGTGAGGCAGGTTCATTTGTCAAACGCTTAACTATGGCAAACAGGTCATGAGGTTTGTTCAGAGATCTTTTTAAAGTGACTGCATGGTGACGTCTCATTGATTCAGTAACTGCCATGCGATGAGATGTGAGATGTTGGATATATACAGCTCTGTCAACTTCAGAGTGTGAGTGTCGCCATCGTCTTTCAAGTTTCCTTAGGGTTGTGCGCGAGGCCTTCAGCTCAGATGAGTACCATATAGCAGAGTGTCGCTTGCTTTGTAGTTTGTTGGTCGACGGACATGTGGCAATCGAACTGAAAGTACTATTCCAATTAGAAACTAAATCATCAATGCTGCACTCTGGTAAGTTGGTTAGTGGAAGTGTTGTTTTTAGGATTAGGTCATTGTCAAATGGCTTGAATCTTCTCAGAGGGGTACTAGGATGGTCGTTTATTCCTCTTTCATCCTTTTGGTTACATCTAGCCTTGAATATAATTAGTTTGTGATCTGACCATGGAACTGGGTTGATTGATAGATCCAAGATAGATGGTAAATTGGCGGTTGTTTCAGTTGTAAATATTAGATCTAATATACCACCTTTAATATGGGTTGGATCTTTAATTAATTGATTATATCCCAAAACTTGTAGAGCTTCAAGAAAAGCTGTTACATGGGAGTCTTGGAGAGAAGGGAGATTAAAGTCTCCTAGCACCCAACTTGCTATGTGGGGGTTTTGTGTATTGGAGGCCAAGTCAATTATCATAGATAGAGAATCAGAATTGGAAGAAGGAGAGCGGTATAGTAAAGTGAAAGAACAACATTTATTTGCTATTGTAAAAGTATCTAGGAGTGATGAGCTTGTTGCTTCTTTAAGGTTGAAATGAAGGTCAGATTTGGTGATGGCTAGAACACCACCTCCCCTCTTGCCACTTCTATGACATGTATGTATAGAAAAATTAGAAGGCAAAAATTGGTTGATTAATACATTGTCAGCACAAGAAAGCCATGTCTCAGTGATTAGGAGAAGGTCAAGGCTATGTAATGAAATTATGTCAGAGATGATAGGCCATTTCTTGCGTATGGATCGGGCATTTATTAATGCACATTTCAGATATTGGGGAATTGGATTTCCTACTTGTTTCTTTTTTGTGGTGTTTTGTAATGAGATGAGTAACAGATGATGGTGGGAATTTTGGGTAGATACTCTAGAATTGTAGAAGGGAGTATCAGACCACTTTCTTCTGTGATTATGGATTGTTGGTATTCTATTATAGCTAGTGTGTAGGCTGGTAACATTACATATTCCTATAGTGATAAGGTAGAAGGTAAATGTTATAATGTTATAAAGTTGCGAGCTGAGGAAGCAGGAAGGAGTAGAGAGTTATCCACAGAGATTGAGAAAGGAGGAAGAGGAGAGGAGGTTTTAGGGGGAAAGATAAGCAGCTCAGTCTTGGCCATGTTCAATTTCAAGCGGCGGTGAGACATCCAAGCAGCAATGTCAGAGGGGCAGGCAGAGATCCGGGTATGGATTGCCAGAGAGATTTCAAGAGTAGAGAGGTAGATCTGGGAGTCATCGGCATAAAGAGTACTGAAAGCCATGGGAAGAGATGAGCGCACCAAGGGACTGGGTATAGAGAGAGAAAAGGAGCGGACCCAAAACAAGACCAACTGAGAGCGGGATAGCAGAAGAGGAGCCGCCATCAGAACTAACACTGAAAAAGCGATGGGAGAGATAGGAGGAGAACCAGGATAGTACAGAGCCCTTAAAACCAAGCGAGGACAGGGTATCGAGGAGAAGGCTTATAATCGTGTAGAGTAGTAGGAGAGGGGTACTTGTGCCACTGACGCTCAGTATGATGGAGTTGGCGGTGGTGAAGTAGTCGTCCTGGGTAGAACCATGGGTGATTATGCCTGGGATTTCTTCGAAGGGGGCGGAAAGGGGCAACTAAATCTAGGGCAGCAGAGAGAGAGGAAAAACAAAGATCAACCTGGGAGTTAACAGGGAGGGAGGTGAAATCCGGAGGAAATAGAGAATGAACTGTAGGAAAATGGTCAATGGCTGCAAGAGAGATTGCAGGAATACACCAGAGCCGATGAGTGAGAGGAGCGAGAGGAGTTACAGGAGAGAGAAGGTGAGACAAGGAAATACTGAAAGGAGAAGAGAATGCAGAAATGATCAGACCATGGAATGGAAAAGGGAGGGAAGATCGATCAGGGAAGAAGGTAGGGGAAGAGAGGATCAAATCAAGGATATGGCCTGCAGAATGGGTGGGGGATGATTTATGCTAATGAAAGGACAGGTCAGAGAGTAAATGACAGAGTTCTATCATGAGCTGTTGGGGGGAAGAGTAATGGACATTAAAGTCACCCACAACAATGAGTTGAGGGTAGAGAAAGGAAACTATGGAGAGGGAGTGAAGGAAGGAGCCCCCAAAGATGTGGGCACACAGCTGGAGAGGCATAGACTAGGAAAACATAGGTGGGTGGAGAGCCATCGAGGCGAACAAGAAGGACCTCTGAATAGGATAAAGAGGGGAAGGATTAGAGCGTGAGGGGGAGGGTGGATCGTACAAGAAGGGCAACCCCACCCAAACACGGCCCAGTCTAGGGGCTGAGAAGGCAATATAGCCAGGTAGGAGACATCGGAGAAGAAGGGGATCCTCTCCCTCCTTTAAACCACGTCTCTGACAAGAACAGGAGGTCAAGATTGTAGCACTCCAGGAGATCATGAATGAGAAGTGTTTTTGCCCTGAATGAACGACAATTTAGTAGAGCAAGGGACAGAGATTGAGGAGGGTGGGGGAGATGTTAATATAGGGCAAGGTATCCAGTTCAGATACGCAAGTAAAGCCAGGTACAGAGGGTGCCATACAAATGGTACGCCAGCCTCAGAGGAGAGGAATTGAGGCCATGGAGGCAGTAGGACATAGCCCTGTTGCAATAAGTAATAATCAAACACAGGCAGGTTACATACAAGGAGATGGCAGGTCAGCATGAGCCTAAGGGGAACGGTTGGGCATAGTCGTACCCAGCACTCCAGAAGTCACACCAAGGAGCATGTCCTGCTCCTCTGACGTGCGTCCGCAGCACAGAACGCCACCAATGAGCCTTTTAAGTACCGGTCCAGTGTACCTGATGTCACCTCCAGGTAGGAGGTGTTTGAATCAGCAAGCAGGGAGAGCCTGGAAAACAGCAGCAGGAGCAGACAATTAGGGCAACAGCAACACACAGCAAGCAGAATAGAATAGGCAGTGAACAGTTAGCAGAATGCCGTAGATGAGCCTTTTAAGTACTGGTCAAGTGTACCTGATGTCACTTCCAGGTGGGAGGGGTTTCAGTCAGCAATCAGGGAGAGCCTGATGTCACTTCCAGGTAGGAGAGGTTTGAGTCAGCAAGCAGCATGTGGTTAGATGTGCAGTGACTTGGATCCTGTCTCGGAGTCGGCCCGAGGCCTACTTCCACTGGGAGGCAAGAGTCCACTGGGCTGTCAGCATATGTAGTTGGGCATATGGAACGACATCTATGGTAGAGCTGCAGCATCTCTCGGGCAAACAGATGGTCTTATAAGAGCATCTGGGACAGTAGCTCAACTAGACGTCACAACGGAACTGGGGCAGAAATGCCCTGGACTGTTGGGTGTTTAATGGGGCTCCGATGAACTCTAGTTTTTGAGTTGGAGTGAGCTGGGATCTTGGGAAGTTTATCACAAATCCCAAGTGTTGTAGTACTGTAATGGTAAGATGCAAGGAAAGTAATACTTCTCGGAAGGTGTCTGCTTTTATCAGCCAGTCGTCTAAGTAAGGGAAGACAAATATCCCCAGAGATCTTAGGTATGCGGCTATGACCGCCATGCACTTTGTGAAGACTCTTGGGGCAAAAGGTGAATCCGAAGGGAAGGATTCTGTATGGATAATGTTGTCCTTGAAAGGTGAAGCGTAGGTATTTCCTGTGTCTGAATGGATGAGGATATGTGTGTACACTTCTTTTAGATATAGAGAGCAGAGCCAGTCCTGACTCTGGAGGTAGGAAAGAAGAATCCTGAGAGAGATCATCTTGAATTTTTCGTTGATTAGAAACTTGAAGTTTCTGAGGTCCAGAATTGTCCTGTACTCTCTGGTTTTCTTTGGAATGAGAAAGTATGGAGAATAGAAACCCATTCCCTGCTGGGATGTTGTGATCTTTTTGAGAGAGAAGAGAGGACACCTTGTCCTGTAGGAGAGCTGTCAATGGGTGTTGTGTTTGATATTCCCCTGTGAAAGTGGAGGAAGGCAAAGTTTGTAGAGTCTGTACCGTTCCTGGACCATGGTGAGTGTCCACTGCTCTGAGGTGCCATCTGTAGGCGTAGTAACACAGTCTGCCTGATATGTGGAGGAGGTGGGGATCCTCCAGAGACAGAGTGACAATGTTGTCTAGGAAAGAATCAAAAAACAGACACAGACTGTGGCTGCAGAGTTGGTTGAGTTTTAGCCACATGTGGCTTCTTTTGCTTAGGAGACTGCTGCCTCTTCTGTGGGGCCTTACCCTAATACTGAGAAACAGGAGGATAGAAGAGAAGAATTTCTTCTTATTGTAGAAAGACTTCTTTGCAGGTGTCTTTTTCCTAGCAGGGTCACATGTTATTCTGGAAAGTCTCTTTAGAGTAGTATTTTCTGACTAATTGAGAGGCCTTATCTTGCCAGTCTTTGCCAACGAGATTTTCCCCCTGTGCAAGGTATGTTGCCCAGCTTATCGTGAACCCACCATTCAAGATCTGAGACCTGAAGCCATGCAATTCGACGTGCACCAATGTATATTGCTGATGCTCTGCTTGTGCATTCAAAAGCATCGAAGGTAGCCCTATTGACAAACTTTGAAACATTTTGGCTATGCTTAGTTAGGGCAAGATAATCTGCCCTTTTGTCATCTGGGAGGAGAGGGGCAAAGGCCTCGAGATCCCTGGCGACCTCTTCAGAAACATTCCCATATTGAGGATATAGGAGTTAATCCTAGCTGAGAGCATGGATGCTCTGAAGCAGCAATGCCCAAAGATGTCGAAAGTTCTTGATCTCTACCTGGAGGATTAGAGGAGCGAGTCTTTGAGCTCTTCATTCGGCGCATCGCCGATTCAACCACGATGGAGTGGTGGGGAAGCTCTGACTTTTGGAAACCGAGACACTCCAGTGCCTGATATGATGGTATCGAGATGTCGACTTTGAGATAAGACTGTGAGAGGCGCCCCCCACATATGGCGCATAAGGTCATGAAGGATGCAGTGCACTGGTAAGGTGGCTGCCTCTTTGGGTGCTGTTGTGTATTGGAGGATCTCTAATTCCTCTACCCTTGGCTCCTTCTCCGATGATACCGTGATTGAGAGACCCTTGAATGAATTACTGGAAGAATATGTCTTCTGGAGGTGACATGCGTTGCTGTTGAGGGGGGAAAGGGTGTGAAGGAAGGTCCCAGGGCTCCCGTGACTCGAATGACTCCATATCCAAAATAGGGGAATCAAAAACGCAGGACAAAGTAGCAACAGGCACAGTGTCGCCAGAAGCTAGATGCTGGTACCAATGCTCCGAAGTATTGGCCTCGGTATCGGTAAGAGTTAAAGAGAGAGCACGGGTGGGAGTGATGTCTATGTCATCTGTAGCAGCCCTAAAGTTGTGCCCAGTACTGGAGTCGATGTCAGTGCCATAACTGGTATTGACAGGACAGAGCCTATAAGGAACATAAGATATGCCATATTGGGTCAGACCACGGCCCATCAGGCCCAGTATCCTGTTCCAAACAGCGGCCAATCTAGGTCATGAGTACCTAGCAGTTTCCCCAACAGACACAAGTTCCTCAATGCTTGTATTGGGTCAAGCTGTGATATCCCATGTCCCTTTTAATAATGGTTTATGGACCTTTCTTCCAAACCTGTCCAAACCTTTTTTTAAACCCAGCTACACTAACAGTTTTTACTACATCCTCCGGTAACAAATTCCAAAGTTTGATTACACGTAGAGTGAAAAAATATTTTCTCTTATTAGTCTTCAATAGGTTACCATGTAGCTTCATTGCATGTGCCCTAGTCTTTTTATATTCTGATGACGTAAATGATCGTTCTACGTTTACCCATTCCACTCCATTCGTTAATTTATAGACCTCTATCATATCTCCCCTCAGCTGTCTCTTTTCCAGGTTGAAGAGTCCTAACCTTTTTAGCCTCTCTTCATAGGAGTATCCTTCCATCCCAGTTACCATTTTGGTGGCTCTTCTCTGTGCCTTTTCTAATAACGCTATATACTTTTTAAGATACGGCGACCAGCATTGCACACAATAGTCAAGGTGCGTTTGCACATTGGAACGATACAGAGGCATTATAATATCCTTTGTTTTATTTTCCATTCCTTTCCTTATCATACCTAGCATTCTATTTGCTCTCTTGGCCACTGCTGCACACTGGGCCAAGGGTTTTAACATGTTATCCACGATGACGCCTAAATCTTTTTCCTGGGTGGTGGTTCCCAATGTGGAACCTTGCATCGTGTACCATAGTTTGGGTTGTTCCTTCCTAGGTGCATAACTTTGCACTTGTCCACAATAAATTTCATCTGCCATTTTGATGCCCAGTCTTCCAATTTATCAATATCCTCTTGCAATTTTCCACAATCCTCTTTGATTTTAACAACTTTAAATAGTTTTGTATCATCTGCAAATTTGATAACATCGCTCGTTATTCCCTTTTCCAGGTCATTTATGAATATGCTAAAAAGCAGCAGACCCAGCACAGATCCCTGGGGTACTCCATTATTCAACTTTTTCCATTGGGAAAATTGGTCATTTAGCCCTACCCTCTGCTTTCTATCTTGTAACCAGTTCCTGATCCACATTAGTATATCACCTCCTATCCCACGACTTTTTAGTTTTGCCAAAAGTCTCTGATGAGGAACCTTGTCAAAGGCTTTCTAAAAGTCCAGATACACTATATCAACCGACTCAACTTTGTCTACCTGTTTATTCACACCTTCAAAAAAACATAACAGATTAGTAAGACAAGATCTCCCTTGTCTAAACCCATGTTGCCTGTCTCCCATTAAGCCATGACTATCTACATGCTCAGTAATTTTGTTCTTTGTGATGGTTTCTACCATTTTCCCGGTACTGACGTCAGGCTCACTGGTCTATAGTTTCCTGGATCACCCCTGGAACCCTTTTTAAAACCTGGCATTACACTGGCGATCCTCCAATTTTCAGGTATTACAGATGATTTTAATGATAGTTCACAGATTACTAATAGCAGGTCTGCAATCTCATATTTCAGTTCCTTCAACACCCTTGGATGTATACCATCCGGTCCAGGTGATTTGCTACGCTTCAGTTTATCTAATAGTTGTAATACATCTTACCAGTGTAGCAATATTTCTTTCAATTCTTCTGCAGTATCACCTTTAAATACCACTTCAGTTATGGGTAACATCCCTACATCTTCCTCAGTAAAGACCGAAGCAAAGAATTCATTTAGCCTTGTCCCCTCCTACTGCATCTTTTACCCTCTATCATCTAATGGTACAACTGACTCTCTCACAGGCTTTTTCCTATGAATATACTTGAAAAAGTCTTTATTATGCGTTTTTGCTTCCACAGCAAGTTTCTTCTCAAATTCTCTCTTTGCCTGCTTTATCAATGCCTTGTATTTAACTTGCCACTGCTTTTGCTGTTTCCAGTTTTCGTCATTTGGCCCTCTTTTCCATTTCCTGAAAGATGCTTTTTTGGCACAACAGCCTCTCTGACATCACCTTTAAACCATGCTGGCAGCTTTTTGGACTTCCTTCCACTTTTCTTAAAGCGTGGAATACAGCTGTTCTGGGCTTCCAAGATAGTATTTTTAAACACCCAAGCTTGATGTAAATCTTTAAACCTTTGCAACTGCTCCTTTTAGTTTTTTCTTAACTATTTTCCTCATTTTATCATAGTCTCCCTTTCGAAAGTTAAAAGGTAATAATGTGGATTTCCTTACCATTCTTCCTCCATTAATTAAATCAAACGCGATCATGCTATGATCACTATTGCCAAGTGGCCCCAACACCCTTATCTCTTGCACCAGATCTGGTGTCCCACTAAGGACTAGTCCAAAATGGCTTCCCCTCTGGTCGGTTCATGAACCAGCTGCTCCAAGAAGCAGTCATTTATTTCATCTAGAAACTTTATCTCCCTAGCACGTCCTGCCATGCCACTGACCCAGTCAATACCGGGGTAATTGAAATCACCCATTATTATTACCGTTCTGTAACTTTTGTTAGCTTCCCTGATTTTTTTGAGCATTTCATCATCCATTTGTTCATTCTGGCCAGGCGGTCAATAGTACACCCCCCACTGCCATCGCCTTCCCCTTCCTACATGTAATTTCAATCTATCGAGATTCTACAGCGAATTTTGTTTCCTGTAGAACTTTAATCCTTTGTGACTCAATGTCCTTTTTAACATAGAGCAAAACCCCTACACCAAATTGATCAGCTCTATCATTACGATACAGTTTGTCCCCAAGTATCACAGCGTCCCACTGGTTGCCCTCCTTCCACCATGTCTCTGACATACTAATCATATCTAACTTCTCATTTAATACTATATATTCTAATTCTCCCATCTTATTTTTTAGACTTCTAGCATTTGCATACAAGCATTTTAGAGACTGTATTTTATTCATATTAATCTGGTTATCGGTAGGCAGGGGTAATTTGGAATCTTTAAGCTCTGTCTGCTCTGTACACAAGGGCATTTGAGCTACCTTTGTAGGCTTTTATGGGTTCCGAGGCTACAAGGAGGGCTGCCAAGCTCCAGTCGATGGCCAGTATGCATGGTCTAGTAAGGTTGTCAATACTTGGGTGTCTGTGATGGGTATTTGCGCTACCATCCCAGAGCATGGTACCAGTAGCTCTCGGGAGCACCCTGGGGCTCCTCAATGACTTCAGGACAGGACAACCTGCCAGGGCTGTTTAGCAGGCTGATCCACCTCCAAGGCAACACTCAAAGGGTCTTGATGCCTTGAGTGAGATCTTCCCCTGGAAGTATTGTCAGACTTTGATGCGGCCTTGTGCTTGGACGTCGAAGATACCTGAGTTCCATGCGAGAATGATGAGGCCCTTGACAAAACGGACACCATCGATACCGCATCCAAAGTGAAGAGTGTCGATGGTGTCCAACTTTAGAAGCATCGTTTTGTAGGCCTCTCCATGTCATTTTCCAACCAAGGACGACAGTCTTTTGGCTGGTGGTCTGGGCAGAGGCATTTTAAACACCAGTCATCTGCGTCAGTCGCCAAAATGGTGCTGGTGCAATTAGAACATTTTTTGAAACCACTAGTTGGTTTCTCCATGTCTTTTTTTTTCTTTTTGAAAAAAAGCTAAAAAAAAAGAAGTAAATGAAAAGAACAAGGAAATCAGCGATGTCTTCGACTGTGCCGGTGTCGATGGGAAAGCTGAGACATTATCCACAAAAGAAAGCTTTCCTGCGGTGACAGGATTTGCTTCCTCCTGGCTCCGTAGAAAATGAAGAACTGAAGGGAATGAGTTGCGAAGGTGGGAAGGCAGTCGTGCAGGCGCAGTGGAGTGCTCCCAAAAGCTTTCCAATTGGACAGTGGGGAGCGTTCCTGTGCGGGCTCCGTCGGTACCAACCTCACCCATATGTGAAGACTACATTCCTGCTTGTTTCTGGAGATGGGGGGGGGAGGGAGAGAAGAGAGCAAGGGAAGTAAAGGGCATTATGTGAATGTGAAAAAGGTATACCACCATTCACACACACAGGTACCCCACACACGCACACTAAGGCACCCAAGCTGCACTCCACACACAGGCACCCTGCCTCCACACCATAAATACACAGACTCCCTCAGCTCCAACTTATATACACACAAGCACCCCACCCTCTGTCCCACCTACACAAACAGGCACCCCACCTCTGACCCTCCCCTACACAGGCACCCCCATCTCTACACCACACACTCACACAGGCACCCCACTTCCACACCGTATGCACATGGTGGCCCCACACAGGTAAAGCACAGTTACTTACCTGTAACAGGTGATCTCTGGGAACAGCTTTCCAAAAAAAGGAAAGCTTTTGGGAGCATCCCACAGCGCCTGCGTGCTGCCTTCCCGCCTTTCCTCAGTTCGATTTTTAAAGCTGAAACAAAGAGAGAGAGAGGAAAGGAAAGATAGATAGAGAGATACAACTCCTAGGGGAGGTGAGTGGGTTGTGAAGACTTATTCCTGCTGTTCCCAGAGATCACCTGTTACAGGTAACTGTGCTATCTCCAGGAACAAGCAGGAATGAGTCTTCACATATGGGGACTCCCTAGCTAGAAACGCCTGGGAGATCCCTAAGGTTATGAGACCCTGGGAAGGGCTCTACCTCCCCCTATGGATCTCAGGCATCCAACCTGGGAAGGAGGGTAGGAGTTGATTAAGAATGAAACAGGTGTTTGAGAACAGCCTGACCAAACAAGGCATCCCGGCGGGAGTCATTGTCCAAGCAGTAATGGGCTGTGAAGGTATGAATCGAGGCCCAGGTGGCCGCTCGACAGATCTAGTCGATGGACACAGAATTTAGATGAGCCATAGAGGCTGCCATGGCCCTCACATTATGAGCTGTGACATGTCTCTCCAGAGAAAGGTTCTTACTCTGGTAGGCGAAAGAAATACACTGAGCAATCCAATTGGACAGTGTCCTCTTAGAGACTGGAAGTCCCAAATGAGAGGGATCAAAAGCAACAAAGAGTTGAGAAGACTTTCTATGTTGCTGTGTCCTTTGTAAGTAAAAGGTAAGAGCTCTCTTACAATCCAGAGTATGAAGATTCTTCTCTGCACTTGATGCATGAGGAGCTGGAAAAAAGACAGGTAAATATACCTCTTGATTAAGATGAAAAGGTGAGACCACTTTAGGCATAAAGTGTGGATTGGTCCTAAGGACTACCTTATCATGATGGAATCTTGTATAAGGTGGATTAGCCACTAAGGCTTACAGTTCACTGATGCGGCGAGCTGAGGTGACTGCAATGAGGAAAATAACCTTCCAGGAAAGAAATTTCAAGGAGGTGGTGGCTAAGGGTTCAAAAGGTGGCTTCATAAGCTGACCAAGAACCAGATTTAAGTCCCATGCCACCGGAGGAGGCCTAATGGGAGGTTTAGTTAAAGTTAGGCCTCTCATGAATCTTGCAATAAGAGGATGAGAGGAAATAGGCTGTCCATTGATAGGTTTAAGGGATGCTGCAATAACACTCAAATGGACCCTTACTGAATTCGTCTTAAGGCCTGCATTGGAAAGATGCAGGAGATATTCCAATAGAGAATTCAAAGCTAGTGCTAGAGGGTCAAGACCCTTCTCAGTACACCAAATAGAAAACCTTTTCCATTTAAAAAGCATAGGAACGTCTAGTAGAAAGTTTTTTGGAAGCATGGATGATATCCTTCACTTGCTGAGAAAGATTCCAGCCTTGAAGGTCTAGGCCTTCAGTAACCAAGCTCTGAGGTGAAGGGACTTGGGGTTTGGGTGCCACAAAGTCCCCTCCTCCTGGGACAGGTGGTCTGGAGCAGCTCCCAAGTCCAGGGAGGGGGCTTGGGAGAGATGCAGAAGTAGAGGGTACCACACTTGCCGTGGCCAGCGTGGAGCTATGAGGATCATAGATCCTTGATCCCTCTGGAGTTTGAACAGAATCTTGGGAATCAAGGGAATGGGTGGAAAGGCATACAGGAAGCCTTGTCCCCAGTTAAGGAGGAAGGCATCCTTGGCCTGAACTCCCTGACACGGAATTCTGGAACAGAACCGGGGAAGTTTGGCATTCCACGGACTTGCAAAGAGGTCTATGTCCGGGGTTACCCATTCTTGGAAGATTCTGAGTACCTGATCCATGTGCAGGGACCATTCGTGTGGAAGCAGAACTCGACTGAGTCTGTCTGCCCAATAGTTTTGAATTCCTGGGAGGTATACGGCCAGGAGATGGATTTGATGCTCTCTGGCGAAGGCCCATAATCTTAAAGCTTTGTTGCAAAGCGACAGAGAGCCAGTTCCTCCTTGCTTGTTTATGTAAAACATGGCTACTTGATTGTCCGTATGAATGAGGACAGTCTTGTAGCTGAGCAGGGTATGAAAGACCTTGAGAGCTAGAAAACTGCTCGAAGCTCCAAGTGGTTGATATGAAGAGAGGTTTCCTGTGGAGACCAAGTGCCCTGAGTGGAGAGGTCTTGTAGATGAGCTCCCCAACCTGTTTGGGAGGCATCTGTTGTGAGGGTTGCCTGAGGCAACAACTGTTGGAAGGGAGACCCCAGCAACAGATTTTGGGTGGACATCCACCATTGGAGAGACCAAAAGAGACGTTTGGAGGTTGCTCTTTGGCCTGAGAGAGCTCCAGATGCTTGAGTCCACTGGGTGGACAAAGTCCATTGAGCTGCTCTCATGTGTAGGCGAGCACTGTGGATGCCCTGTGGCCTAGCAGTTGCAGCATCTCCCGGGCAGTTAAGTGGTTGTTTGACTGAATCTGGGAGGCTAACTGCACTAGACGTTGGCAACGGGCCTGAGGAAGGTAGGCCCTTGCAGTGGTAGTATCCAACCAGGCCCCTATGAACTCTAGGGACTGAGTAGGGGTGAGCTGAGACTTTGGGAGATTTACCACAAGTCCCAGTTATTGCAGAATGCGTCTTGTGCGGTCCAGGGAAATCTGGGCCTCTGACTGAGATGGAGCTCGGATGAGCCAGTCATCCAGGTATGGGAATACAAATATACCCAGAGTGCGTAGAAATGCAGCTACTGTTGCCATGCATTTGGTGAACACTCTTGGAGCAGAAGCCAGACCAAAAGGAAGCACCCCTGTATTGGTAATGTTTTCCTTGGAAAAGAAAACGGAGGAACCTTCTGTGAGATGGATGGATGAGGACATGTGTGTATGCATCCTTGAGATCTAGAGAACAAAGCCAATCCTGACTTTGAAGGTATGGAAGGAGAGTGCCCAGAGAAAGCATCTTGAACTTCTCCTTGCATAGAAATTTGTTCAATTCCCTGAGATCTAATATGGGTCTGTATCCCCCTGTTTTCTTTGGAATAAGAAAATAGGGGGAAGTAAAACCCTGACCCTTGTTGAAGAAGAGGTACTTCTATTGCCCCTTGGGCAAGAAGGGTAGTCACCTCCTGACCTAGAAGGTCGAGAAGAGATGTTGGAGAATTGAAGTGTCTCACCATGGTGTGAGGAGGAAGGTTTGAGAAATGAAGTTTGTAGCCCTCCCTTATGATGGAGAGGGTCCACTGCTCTGATGTAATTTGCTCCCATCTGGGAGCAAAATGAGCTAACCTTCCTGGAATGGTGAGAGGCTCTGGCTGTTTTAGAGCCAGAAAGGCTAAGTTCTCTAGCATCAAGTCAAAAACCCTGAGGAGGTTGAGTCTGCTGAGTTGCAGCAGCCCCTGTAGACTTAGGCCTGGCCTGTTTAGGTTGCTGACGCTTAGTAGCAAAGCGACCTGTAGATGATTGTTGGCCAGAAGCAGAAGGGAATCTGCCCTTTTTGAAAAAAAGACTTCTTGAAAGGTTTTTTTCTTGGCAGGAAGGGAGGTTGACTTTGAAAGTCTATCCAAAGCAGAATTTTCTGCATCCATTTGAGTAGCTTTTATTTGCCATTCTTTGCCAAACAGGTTTTCACCTGTACAGGGAAGATTTCCTAAGCCAATCTGGACCCAAGGTTCTAGATCAGAAGCCTGGAGCCAAGCAATTCTGCGAGCAGCTATGGCAATGGCTGAAGCTCTGCTGGCACCTTCAAAGGAGTCAAAAGCTGCACGGTTGGAAAACTTTGAAATATCTTGAGTATGCTTAAGCCAAATAAGGAATTCTTCCCTTTTATCCTCTGGAAGAAAAGGGAGGAAAGTGTGCAGTTTATCCGCAACTTCTTTCAGAAACATACCCATATAAAGACTATAGGAGTTGATTCTGGCAATGAGCATACTGGCTTGGAAGATTTTCCTACCAAAAGCATCCAAGGTCCTGCATTCTCTTCCTGGAGGAGCAGAAGAGTGTCTTTTTGCACTCTTTATCCTTTTCATAGCTGACTACACCACAATAGAATGGTGAGGAAGCTGTGTTTTATGAAAACCAGGACAAGGAGGGACGCGGTACATAGTGTCCAATCTACGAGAATGAGGAGAGATAGTGAGAGGAGTCTCCCATAAATCAATCATGTGTTCATAAAGAATCTCATGAATTGGTAAGGTGACTGCCTCTTTAGGAGCCTTAGAATAACCTAAAATATCTATTTTTTTTGCTCTAGGCTCTGATTCAGAGGTTACTGAAATAGAAAGTCCTTTAGCCACTTCTCTTATGAAGTCTTGAAAGGACAAGTCCTCTGGAGGAGACATTCTTCTTTTTGGAGAAGGCGGCTCTTTAGGAAGGGCTATGGATACTTCAGCAGACTCCTCCGATGTATCAGAATCATCAGAGGAATCAAAGTATCGCCTGTCAGGGTGTTCTGCTAACGCTCGATACGCGTATCGAGCAGTATCGACATCGGGCGTCATCGGCACCGGTTCGGTACCGATGAGCATCCCTGGACAGGGAACCGCTGCAGTCGGCATCCTGGTCGATGTCGATGCAGTCGGTACCGGTACCGGCACTGGTGCCAGTACCGGAGCTGATACCGACAACGGAGTTTGTTGTGGTATCAGCGGCGTCGCAGCTTGAATGAAGGCCGCGATAGCCTGCTGCATGGATAGAACATTCTGATCCATCGACGCCATGAATGTCTGTAATTCGGTACCGGAGGTTTGCGCCGATACCCCAGAGCATTCTAACAGGTGATCAGTCGAGGCCGTGCCATCGATGTCAACCTGTAACCCCATAGGTGGAGCTTTGGAAGCCGGAGCTTCCTGCCGGGGTTGTTTTGCCGGTGCAGAATCCTCGAGGGCAAGCCCGGAGGCATCTCGATGCTTGGAAGGAGATCTACCCTTCGAGGACCAGCTGGATTTATGTTTGGTTACCTGAGATCCATGGGAGGAAGAAGCAGCCATGGAAGACGTCGATGCTACTGAAGCTGCATCAGAGGGAAACAGCACATGGAGCTTGGCTGCTCGGTTCTGTAACCCTCGTTTAGACATCGAAGAGCAGGACGGACAATCCGAAATGGAGTGTTCAGGACCCAAACATTTAAGACACCATTCATGGGTGTCGGTAACAGAAATAGTACCGCTGCACTTAGTGCATTTTTTAAACCCGGAGGCTGGTTTTTCCATGAGGAAAAATTTCTTGTGAGGCCTAAGGCCCAAAGAAGAAAAACACACTTAGAGGGGGAAAAAATATGTTTTGTTTTGTTTTTTTCAAGAAAAGAAAGAAAAAAACGGCAGTACCGGTCCGAAGTCGGGGGAGGCAGACGCGCGACCAAAGAAATAAAATAAAACAAAGAACTTCTTCAGCGGTGACAGGAACACGACCTGCTGGCTCCACAGCAAAGAAGAACTGGGAAGAGGCGGTTAGGAAAGGCGGGAAGGCAGCGCGCAGGCGCTGTGGGATGCTCCCAAAAGCTTTCCTTTTTTGGGAAGCTGGGGAGCGTTCCCGCGCTGGCTCCGTCGGTACCGACGTACCCATATGTGAAGACTCATTCCTGCTTGTTCCTGGAGATTTCAAGTTCCGCACCACACCTCAACACCACACACAGGCACCCCACTTCCAGATCTCCCCTCAGACACACAGAGGCTCCCCACCTTTGCAACACACACACAGAGGCACCCCAACTCCACAGGGCCAAAGATCAAGCACTCCATCTATGCACCACACACTACTACTTCTACTACAACACACGCAGAGAGGCGCCTCACCTCCACACCACACACATGCATATAGAGGCACCCCACCTCCACACCCAATACACAGGGACCCCACCCTCCACAGCGCAGAGAGGCACCCCACTTTCATACCACTCACACACATACACAGAGAGGTACCCCACCTCCACAGCACACACACAGGCACCCCCTCCTCCACAACACACACTGAGGGACCCCACCTCCACACCACACACATACAGGCCCCCCACCTTCAAACCACACACACACAAAGGCACTACACTTTCACGTCCCCCACACGCATACACAGAGAGGCACCCCACCTCCACACCACACACACACACATACACACAGGCATCCCACCTCCACACCACACATGTACACAAGAGCCCACTGCCATTCCCCACACACCCCAACCCACACACACAGGCATTAGACTTCGAAACCACACACACACAGAAGCACTCCACCTTCGCATCACACCTCCACAGCCAAACCTAGAGGCACTCCACTGCACCCACAAAAAGGCACACCACCTCCACATCAAATACACAGGCATACCACCTCCACACCGGAAACATACACACACAGGCACCACACCACACACGTACACAGGTGGACCACCCCCGTTCAAACACACACACAGGCATCCCATCTCCACACCAGCAGCATTACACACAGGCACCCCATCTTCACACTGTGCACACACAGAAGCAACCCACCACCGCACCACACATACATAGGCACCACTTCCATGAACCCCTTCTCCACACCACACAGAGGCAGGCACCCCACCTCCAAAGCCCCACCCCAACACACAGAGGCACCTCACTTCCACACCACATGCAGGCACCACACGCAAACACTCCACCTCCACTCCAGTGTCACTCAGGCACTCCACCCCCACACCAAACACACACACACAAGGCGGCACCCCACCACCACACACACACACACACACAGACGCACCCCACCACCACAGAGGCACCCTACCACAATCTCATCTCCACAGCACAAAAAGGCACGCCACCTCCACACTACACACACACATGCATTCCACCCCCATTCCCCCCAAAACTACACACACACACTGAGGCACCCTATCTTCACAGCACATAAACACCCCATCTCCACATCAAACACACACACATAACAGACCCCACACGTGAAGGGGCCATACTGGACTTGCTGCTTACCAATGGTGAAAGTGTTTCTGATGTTGTAGTGGGAGATCATTTTGCATCCAGTGATCACCAGATGGTGTGGTTCAGTATTAGAACTAGGGCTGTTAGAATCCATTCAAAGGTGAGGATCTTAGACTTTAGGAAGACTAACTTTGCCAAGATGGGTCAATACCTCAGGGAGTCATTAGTGGGATGGGAACAGCTGGGGGATGTAGAAAAACAGTGGGCAAAACTGAAAGGGGATATTTTAAGGACAACCAACCTTTTTGTTAAAATGGTAAATAAAGGTAAAAGGAAAAGGAGACCGCTACTGTTTTTGAAACAAGTAGCTGAAAAAAAGTGAACAAAAAGAGGAAGCCATCATGAAATACAAGAGATCACAGAGAGAGGAAGAAAGGCATCTGTATTTGGAAAAACTTAAGAGAAGTTAGCAAAGTAGTCAGGAAGGCAAAGATTCAAAAGGAGGAGGAAATAGCCAATGCAATAAAATGCGGGGATAAGACATTTTTCAGATATATTAGTGAGAAGAGGAAGGGCAAAAGTGGTATTGTCAGACTCAAGGGTGCAGGGGAGGAATATGTAGAAGCTGATAAGGATAAAGCGGAATTGCTTAACAAATATTTTTGTTCTGTGTTCACAGATGAAGAACCAGGAGCAGGAGCAGGACCTCAGAAAACACCCACAAACAGGAACAGAAGCGAGGGACATCTTCAACAATTTTCAGAAGACTGTGTTCGTGAGAAACTAGCTCAACTTAAAGTAGACAAAGCAATGGGACCGGATGGGATACACCCTAGAATACTGAGGGAACTTGGGGACGTTCTAGCAGCTCCACTGACTGACCTTTTCAATGCCTCGTTGGAGTCGGAAGTAGTGCCAAAGGACTGGAGAAAGGCTCATGTGGTGCCTTTACACAAAAGCGGAAGCAAGGATGTGGTTGAAAACTACAGGCCGGTTAGTTTAACTTCAGTGGTGAGTAAACGCTGCTGAAAGAGAAAATAGTAAGGTTTCTGGAGTCCAGCAGATTACAGGATCTGAGGCAGCATGGACTCACTAGAGGCAGGTTTGTAAGACACCACACCACACACAGGATCTGAGGCAGCATGGATTCACCAGAGGCAGGACTTGTCAGACAAATCTGATTGATTTCTTTGACTGGGTGACCAGGGAGTTAGACCGAGAGAGAGCCCTAGATGTGGTGTATTTAGTTTTCAGTAAAGCCTTTGACACTGTTCCTCATAGGCAACCTATAAACAAACTGAGCACCCTAGGGATGGACCCTAAAGTTACTGCTTGGATTAGAAATTGGTTGGGTGGGAGGCGACAAAGAGTACAAGTAAATGGAGCTCACTCTGAGGAGAAGGATGTTACCAGTGGTGTGCCCCAGGGATCTGTCCTTGGTCCGATTCTTTTTAACATCTTTGTTAGTGATATAGCGGAAGGGCTTTCAGGTAAGGTTTGCCTCTTTGCAGATGATACCAAAATCTGCAATAGAGTAGACACCCAGGAAGGTGTAGATAACATGAGGAGGGATCTAGCTAAGCTTGAAGAATGGTCTAGAATTTGGCAGATGGGATTTAATGTTTAAAAAAATGTAAGGTCATGCATTTGGGCTGCAACAATCCAAGGTAGCAATATAGTATAGGGGGTGAAGTACTTTTGTCCACTAAAGAAGAGCGGGACTTAAGCGTGGTTGTGTCTGATGATATTAAAGTAGCTAAACAGGTAGAAAAGGCAACGGCAAAAGCTAGAAGGATGCTTGGGTGTATACGGAGAGGAATGGCTAACAGAAAAAAGGAGGTGATAATGCCTCTGTATAAGTCTTTGGTACGACTTCATTTGGAGTATAGTGTGCAATTCTGGAGACCGCATCTTCATGTGAACAGGATGGAGTCAGTGCAGAGGGTGGCTACTAAAATTATAAAGCATAGGAGGACAGACTGAAGGATCTTAATATGTACACCTTAGAGGAAAGGCGGGATAGAGGTGATATGATTGAGATGTTTAAATACCTCTATGGCATAAATGTTCAGGGAGAGAGCCTCTTTCAATTGAAAGCAAGTTCTGCTATGAGGGGACATGGGATGAGGGTGAAGGGAGATAGAATCAGGAGTGATATGCGGAAATATTTCTTTATGGAAAGAGTAGTGGATCCGTGGAATAGTCTCCCAGTGAAGGTGGAAGAGATGAGGACAGTAACTGAATTCAAAAAAGCATGGGACAAACACAGAGGTTCTCTAAAGGTAGAAATGGGACTGTTGTAGTTGTTGATATGGAAGGACAGACTAGATAAGCCATGTGGTCTTTTTCTGTCATAATATTTCTATGTTTCTATACACACTCCCATCACCACATCAAACACACAAACATACCCCATCACCACACTACACACTACAGCAGGAATCAGTCCTCACATATGGGTGACGTCGATGGAGCCCTTGCGGAGCATTTCCCCAGCTTTCTATGAAAGCCTTTGGGAATACTGCACGCATGCGCAGTCCCCTTCCCGCCTAAAGGTGCCATCTTGCATAGTCAAATGACATAGCTAAAAAACAGCACACAAAAATGTAAAATAAACTATGTAAAACTGCAACTCCTAGGGTAGGAGGGAGGGTTGTGAGAACTGATTCCTGCTGCTCCTGGAGAACACCTGTTACAGGTGAGTAACTACTCTTTCTCCAGGACCAAGCAGGAAGTCAGTCCTCACATATGGTTGACTCCCTAGCTCTGGGCTACCAAGGAACCCAGGCTGAACAAGAGGACTCCCTCTAGTCCCAGCATCAAAGAAAGGCTTTTCACTGAAAGAACCTCCACCGGTAGCCCAACGGAGGGCTGGAGGGCAGGAGTTGCCTAATCCTCAAAGAGATTCCGGAGTACTGCCTGGCCAAAAACACTGTCCCTATGGGACTCCCTCTCCAGGCAGTAATGATCTGCAAAAGTCTGGCTTGAGGACCAAGTTGCAGCCCTGCAGATGTCTGCCAACGGTATAGAGTGGCGATGAACTACTGAGGCAGCCATTGCCCTGACACGATGGGCCATGACCCGTCCCTGCAAGGGAAGGTCAGCTGCCCTGTAAGCCCAGGTCATACAGTCAGCCACCCATATGGACAAGGTACGCTTGGACACAGCTAACCCCAAATTATTAGGGTCAAAAGAGATGAAGCACTGAGTAGCCCTTCTATGTCCTTGCGTACGGTCAAGGTAGAAGGAGAAGGCCCTTCTACAGTCCAGGGTATGGAGAACCGCTTCAGCCTGGCTTGTATGAGGCCTAGGGAAGAAATGTTGGAAGAACCACCTCCTGGTTGAAGTGAAAAGAGGAGACAACTTTAGGGAGGAACTTTGGATGAGTCCTAAGGACTACCCTGTTCCTATAGAAGCGGGCGTAAGGCCTGTCAGACCAGGGCCTGAAGCTCACCACCCGTCTGGCCAAGGTTAAGGCTACTAGGAAGAGTGTCTTCCAGGAAAGGAAGCGGAGAGGACAAGTAGCCATCGGCTCAAAAGGTGGGCGAGTCAGTTGCTGCAAGACCACATTCAACTCCCACTCAGGAGCTGGAGGACGGACAGGAGGTTTGAGCAAGAGCAAACCTCTGAGAAACCGGACAACAAGTGGGGAAACCGACAGAGTGTCCTTCCACCAGTGAGTGGTGAGCTGCTAGAGCTGAGAGGTGGACCCGAACAGAATTGGATTTAAGGCCCTGATTGGATAAGTGCAGCAGGTACTGAAGCACCCCTGGTACAGCACAGGAGAAAGGATCCTCTGTACGCAGCTGACACCACACAGAAAACCTCTTCCACTTCAGGGCATAGGTTTTTCTAGTGGACTGCTTCCTAGAGGCCAGGACGACCTCTTCAACTTCAGGAGGTAGGCCCCAAGGAGCCAAAACTACCCTTGCAGCTTCCAGGCCATCAAATTGAGAGATTTGAGATTGGGGTGTAGAAGAGACTCCTGGTCCTGAGAAAGAAGGTCGGACTGCAACCCTAGAGGTAGTGGAGTGTCCACTGCTAGCTGAAGCAGAAGTGGGAACCAAGGTTGCCTCGGCCACCTGGGGGCTACCAGAAAGAGTAGTTACTCACCTGTAACAGGTGTTCTCCAGGAGCAGCAGGAATCAGTCCTCACTTATGGGTGACGTCGGCGCCGACGGAGCCCTCGCGGAGCAATTTTCCCCAGCTTTCGAAGAAAACTTTTGGGAATTGCAGCGCGCATGCGCGGTCGCCTTCCGCCCAAGGGTGCCATCTTGCTCAGTCTGATGACATAGCGAAAAGATAGCAAAAAAGTTAGCAAAACATACAATAAGAATAACTGCAACTCCAAGGGGAGGAGGGAGGGTAGTGAGGACTGATTCCTGCTGCTCCTGGAGAACACCTGTTACAGGTGAGTAACTACTCTTTCTCCAGGACCAAGCAGGAAGTCAGTCCTCATGGGACTCCCAAGCTTAAGGCTACCGGAGACCTCAAGCCTAAAAAGAGCTCCCTCAAGCTCAACAGTACAGAAGGAAGGAATCTTCTCTAAATACGAATCCGGCCGGTAGCCCAACACCAGGGCCGGAGGGTAGGAGTTGCCTAGACCTCAAAGAGATTGTGGAGGACTGCCTGTCTGAAAGCACTGTCCCTGCGGGACTCCTTCTCCAGGCAGTAATGAGCCGCAAAAGTCTGGCTTGAAGACCAAGTAGCGACCCGGCAGATGTCTGCCAACGGAACAGAGCGGAGGTGAGCCACTGACGCAGCCTTCGCCCTGACACGGTGAGCCGTGACTCGACTCTCTAATGAGAGGCCGGCTGCCCCATAAGCCCAGGCGATACAGTCGGCTACCCAGATGGACAGAGTACGCTTAGAGACAGGTACCCCCAACCGATTGGGGTCAAAAGATACGAAAAGCTGGACGGCTTTTCTATGCTCTCGTGTACGGTCAAGGTAGAAGGATAAGGCTCTTCTACAGTCCAGGGTATGCAGACTAATTTCAGCTCGGCTGGTATGCGGCCTGGGAAAGAAGGTCGGAAGAACCACCTCTTGATTGATGTGAAAATGGGAGACCACCTTTGGAAGAAACTTAGGGTGAGTCCGTAAGACTACCCTATTCTTGTAGAACCTAGTGTATGGGGGCTCCGACACTAGGGCCTGTAGTTCACTTACGCGCCTAGCGGAGGTAAGGGCTACCAAGAAGAGAGTTTTCCAGGAGAGGAAACGAAGAGGGCAGGTAGCCATGGGTTCAAAAGGCGGACAGGTAAGCCTTTGCAAGACCACACTGAGATCCCAGTCAGGAGCTGGAGAGCGCAACGGAGGCTTAAGCAGAAGGAGGCCTCTGAGAAAACGCGCCACCAAGGGGTGCAAGGAGAGAGGCTGGCCCTCCACCAGCGAATGATGTGCAGAGAGAGCACTGAGGTGGACTCTGACAGAGTTGGATTTGAGGCCTAGATTGGAGAGGTGAAGCAAGTATTGCAGTACCACCGATACTAAGCAGGCGAAGGGGTCCTCAGAGCGCTGAGAACACCAGACCGAGAAGCGACGCCATTTAAGGGCGTAAGATTTCCGGGTGGAAGGTCGCCGAGACGCTAGTACGACAGCTTCCACTTCCGGAGATAGCAGAAGCGGAGCTAGGACTACCCTTTCAGCAGCCAGGCCATCAGATGCAGGGCCCGGAGGTTGGGGTGCAGAAGAGTACCCTGATCCTGGGACAGGAGATCGGGCTGAAACCCCAGAGGAAGAGGGAACCAGGGTTGTCTCGGCCACCGGGGCGCTACCAGAATCACGGAGGCCCTGTCCTGGACAACTTTGAACAATGTCCGGGACACAAGTGGCGTGGGAGGAAAGGCATACAGTAGGGCCCGTGGACCACGAGATGAGGAAAGCATCCGGTGCTACTCTGAGAGGATGCGGGTGCCGGGAGCAGAACCTGGGAAGTTGCCGGTTTAGAGGACTGGCAAAGAGATCCACGGTGGGGGAGCCCCAGCGGCGGAAGATCTGCTGGACAACCACGGGGCTCAACCTCCATTCGTGTGGCTGCAGAATCCGGCTCAGTTTGTCTGCCAGGCAATTCTCCTGCCCGGGCAGGTAGACAGCCATGAGGAGGATGTCGTGACCAACTGCCCAAGAGCACAGTCTCTGAGCCTCTTGACATAGAAGGAGGGAGCCCGTGCCCCCCTGTTTGTTCACGTAGAACATGGCAACCTGATTGTCCGTCTGCACCAGTACAGACTGACGAGAAGTGAGGTGAGAGAAGGTCCGCAGAGCTAGGCGGATCGCCCGCAGCTCCAGGAAGTTTATCTGCTGAGCCGCCTCCCAAGGTGCCCAAAGGCCCTGAGTGCATGTTCCTTGGCAATGCGCTCCCCAGCCCAGGAGAGAGGCATCTGTTGTGAGCACTTGGGAAGGTGGAGGAGACTGAAAGGTCATGCCGAGTACCAGATTGGGCAGGTGAAGCCACCATTGCAGAGAGGAGACCAGAGGTCGGAGATCTGTATTAAGTCCGTCAGTCTCCCTGTGGCCTGATGCCATTGAGTGCGAAGGCTCCACTGCGCCGGTCTCATATGTAGACGGGCATTCGGAGTGACATGGATCGTGGAGGCCATATGACCGAGCAATTGCAGGAACTGTCTGGCCGAGACTGGTGACGTGCTGTGGAACCTGCCGGCCAGCGCTATGAGCCTGTTGGCCCGTTCCAGAGGCAAGAAGGCACGAGCCTGCAGAGTGTCCAGCCGTGCTCCTATGAATTCGAGATCCTGAGAGGTGAGCAAAGTGGACTTTTCAAAGTTTATGACGAAGCCCAAGTGCTGAAGCAGAGCCACTGTGCGTTGAGTGGCCTGAGTGACCGCTAGGGCAGACTGTGCCCGGATGAGCCAGTCGTCCAGGTAGGGGAAGACGAAGAGGCCTTGAAGCCTCAGGAAGGCGGCCACCACTGCCAGGCATTTCGTGAACACCCTGGGAGCGGAGGATAGGCCAAAGGGCAGTACGCAGTACTGATAATGATTCCCTGCCACCACAAATCTTAGATATTGCCGGTGGTCTGGATGAATAAGGATGTGAGTATAAGCATCCTTTAGATACAAGGAGCATAGCCAGTCTCCCTGCTGGAGGTAGGGCAGTAGGATTCCAAGGGTAAGCATCTTGAACTTTTCCCGCTGCAGGAACTTGTTGAGGTTGCATAAGTCCAGGATGGGTCTGAGGCCTCATGTTCTCTTTGGTATCAGGAAGTACCTCGAATAAAACCCGTGACCCCACAGGTGTTGGGGCACTGGCTCCACAGCCTGTTCTTGAAGCAGACTTTGCAGCTCCTGAAGGAGTAAGTCCCTGTGCAGAGGGGGTCTTGGAAGCTCCCCTGGAAAGTAGGGGGGAGGCACCTGGTGAAAATGTAAGAGGTAGCCCTTTTGAATCACCTGCAGCACCCAGGAATCGGATGTTATGGCTGACCACCTGTGGGCAAAGTGGGTCAGCCGGCCCCCCGTGCTGAGCGGAGGTCGCTGAGGGGAGAGGCAATGCTGGCATAGTCAAAAACCCCCACCCTGCTGAGCAGGGGCCTGTGTAGTGGGCTTGGGGGCCTTCTGCCTACGGGACCCATTACCCTGTCCCTTAGCCTGCTGTCCCTGATGGGGAGCTGCTGAGGCCTGATATTGTGGGAGGTGTTGTCTATAGGCAGACACCTTCCTCGGGTAAAAGGGCTTTTTCCCCGAGCCCTTCCTCTTCTGTGAAGGGGCAGAGGTCTTTCTGGATAGGCGAGTCCTGGTGAGAGTCTCGGACTCGAGTTCCGCCACCTTCTCAGCCATGGGCTTGCCAAAGAGGTTTTCACCTCTGCAGGGGACATCGACCAACTTGTCCTAGACCCATGGCTCAAGGTCGGATGACTGAAGCCAAGCCTGACGGCGAGCCCCGATGCCGGCGCCGGCTACTCGAGCCGATGCCTCGAAGCCATCGTAGGCTGCTCGAGAAATGAACTTCGAGCACTCTCGAATCCCCGTGGACAAGGCCTGGAACCTCTACAATGGTTCCTCGGAGAGACCAGCAGAGAACCCGGCAATTTCTTTTGCCAGGTCCCGGAGATACATGCCCATATATAGCTGGTATGTCTGGACTCGGCAAGCAAGCATAGAGCCCTGGAAGCACTTCCTACCGAGGGCATCCAGGTTTCGGGCCTCCTTACCCGGAGGCACCGAGGAGTGCATCTTTTGACTCTTAAGTCGATGCATGGCCGATTCCACTACCATGGAATGGTGCGGTAGTTGCGCCTTCTGGAACCCGGGGCTCTTGCGGACTCGATACATGGAATCGACCTGCTTGCTTAACACCGGCGTCGAGGCCGGGTTCTCCCACATGCGGAAGAGCAGCCGCTCCAGCATCGGAGGAACCGGTACAGTAAAGGCTTCCTTTGGGGGAGAGTCATACTGGAGGGCCTCAAGCTCTTCGGCTCGAGGCTCCTCCTCCAGATCCGCGGGGAAGGCCAAGGCTTTGGCTATGTCCCTCATGAAGTCGGAGAACCGGGTATCCTCCGGGGGGGGATCGTCTCCGAGGCTCCGACTCGGGCGAGTCAGAGGGGATGCACCGAGTCTGAAAACAACCGGGTGATTCGTCCTCCTCCGTGCCCCAGCCCGACTCCTCCGTGGAGGAATCGAGTGGCTCCGTGCGGGCGGGTGCCGAGTGGCTCCGTGCGGGCGGGTGCCGAGTGGCTCCGTGCGGGCGGGTGCCGAGTGGCTCCGTGCGGGCGGGTGCCGAGTGGCTCCGTGCGGGCGGGTGCCGAGTGGCTCCGTGCGGGCGGGTGCCGAGTGGCTCCGTGCGGGCGGGTGCCGAGTGGCTCCGTGCGGGCGGGTGCCGAGTGGCTCCGTGCGGGCGGGTGCCGAGTGGCTCCGTGCGGGCGGGTGCCGAGTGGCTCCGTGCGGGCGGGTGCCGAGTGGCTCCGTGCGGGCGGGTGCCGAGTGGCTCCGTGCGGGCGGGTGCCGAGTGGCTCCGTGCGGGCGGGTGCCGAGTGGCTCCGTGCGGGCGGGTGTCGAGGACCTCCGCCCCGACGCCGAAGCCGGCGTCGACGACCTCGGTCCCGACCGGGAGGCCGAGGGAGACCTCGGCCAAGGATCGACTCGAGCTCGTATGGACTCGAGGATCGACTCGGCCTCCGGGGTCGACTTGGACGTCGACGTCCCGGTGGTCGGGGCAGATGCACTGGCGAGGCCGGTCATCAATGCCCGCTGCTGGTCCATGAAGGCAGTGATACTGCTCTCCAAGGCCGTCAATCTGAGACCAAACTCAGAAGACCCAACAGTCCCCGACTCGGGCCCCAACGGCGTCGGGCCCGACGTCGGCTCCCTCGGAGGCGAGTCCAGGAGGACTACAGTACTCACGTGTCCAGGAGACTCCACTTCGAGACGAGGATGCTTAGACGGCCTCTCCGTCTCCGAGGACCCGGGGCGGCTGACGGGGCTATGCGACCCGGCCCTCGAGGGACTAGGAGCGTCCTCTGACTCCGCCCTCGCGGGTTTCTTCTTCCGACGATGTTCCCGGGCGGGAGACCCCCGCTCAGAGGAACTCAGACGATGCTTGGGGCCGGCGTCACGAGACGTCGAAGCCTCTGACGAGGTCCGGGCCCAACCGGAGTCAGAGAAGATTCGTTCCTTTTGTGACTGCCGACTCCTCAGGGCCTTCGAGGACATTTTGTTGCACGGACCACAGCTCATCGAGTCATGATTGGGTCCCAGGCAACGGAGGCAGCAGTCGTGTGTGTCGGTAAGAGACATAAGTCTGGAACAGCGATCACACTTTTTAAAACCACTGGCAGCCATCGGGGGGAAAAGGGCCCCTGCGAGGTCAAAAGACCGTGCTGCCAGGGAAAAAGAAAAAAAGTGGCGGGAACACCAGTTACTAAGGATAAAAACCGAAAAATTCGAACGAACTCGATATTGGGGTATCGAGGCCGGGCGGGAAAAGGACATGGCGTCGAACCGAGAAAAAACAATTGAAAAAACTAATGAAAAAATCAACTTTTTCAGCGGCGATCACAAACTACGTCTGTAGGGCTCCGCGGAAAAAAGAAGACTGAGCAAGATGGCACCCTTGGGCGGGAAGGGGACCGCACATGCGCGCTGCAATTCCCAAAGGCTTTCTTCGAAAGCTGGGGAAAATTGCTCCGCGAGGGCTCCGTCGGCGCCGATGTCACCCATAAGTGAGGACCGACTTCCTGCTTGGTCCTGGAGAAAGACCGAGGCCTGGTCCTTTAGAATCTTGAACAGGGTTCGGGCCACCAGAGGCATGGGAGGAAACGCATACAGGAGGCCCTGGGACCAGGAAATCAGAAAAGCATCTGCTGCTAGTCTCAGAGGATGCAGTTGCCTGGAGCAGAACCTGGGCAGCTGTCTGTTCAGGGGACTGGCAAAGAGATCTATGGATGGAAGTCCCCATCTCAGGAAGATCTTCTGAACTACCAAGGGATGGAGCTGCCACTCGTGGGGCTGCAGAATCCTGCTCAACCTGTCTGCTAGGTAATTTTCCTGGCCAGGGAGATAAACTGCCTTGAGCAACATGTGCCTGAGCGCAAACAAGCAAAGGTCCTGCGCCTCCTGACAAAGGAGCCTGGACCCTCCCTGTTTGTTCACATAAAACATGGCTACCTGATTGTCTGTTTGCACTAAAACAGACTGGTGGGCCAGGGTTTGAGAGAAAGTCTTGAGGGCTAAGCGAATAGCCTGTAGTTCCAGTAGATTGATCTGCTGCTGGACCTCCCAGGGAGACCACAGGCCCTGGGTGCACTTGCCCAGACAGTGTGCACCCCAGCCCTGCAGGGAGGCATCGGTGGTCAATACCACTGTGGACCCAGGTGGCTGAAAAGGCATCCCTTTCAGTAAGTTGGGGAGATGCAGTCACCAACATAGGGAGTGCAGGAATGGTCTGGACACCCTTACTCTGTCGCTGAGGCTCCCTGTGGCCTGCGACCACTGATTCCTGAGACACCATTGCGCAGGCCTCATATGAAGCCTGGCATTGGGAGTCACATGTACTGTCGAAGCCATGTGGCCGAGAAGCCTCAGGCAGAGCCTGGCGGAGACTAGTGACCTGCTGAGAAACTGGTTTGCCAAGGTCATCAGTCTTTGGGCTCTTTCCTCTGGCAAGAAAGCTTTTGCCTGCTGAGAGTCTAGCCTTGCCCCTATGAACTCCAAGTTTTGGGAGGGGAGCAAAGTGGACTTTACGAAGATTATGACAAACCCCAGATGTTGGAGCAGAGAAATCGTTCGGAGGGTGGCTTGCCTGGCCTCCTGGCACGTCTGACCCCTGATGAGCCAGTCGTCAACATAAGGAATCAGGGTATCTTTGTCTTCTCCTAAGTAGGCCACCACCACTGCCAGGCATTTGGTAAAGACCCTGGGGGCGGAGGTGAAGCCAAATGGCAGCACTGTGCACTGATAATGGTTTCCTCCCACAATGAACCTGAGGTACCTTCTGTGGTCTGGATGAATGAGGATGTGAGTGTACGCATCCTTTAGATCTAAAGAGCATAGCCAATCTCCCTGCTGGAGGTAGGGCAGAAGTGTTCCAAGAGTAAGCATCTTGAACTTCTCATTCTGTAAGAACTTGTTGAGATTTCTGAGGTCGAGAATAGGCCTGAGATCCCCTGTTCTGTTTGGTACTAGGAAGTACCTGGAGTAGAAACCGTGACCTTGAAGGTGGGGAGGCACAGGCTCCACCGCCTGGTCTCGTAACAGACCCTGGAGTTCCTGCAGGAGGAGGGCTGTATGGAGAGGAGGCCTTGGAGGCTCTCCTGGAAAATAGGGAGGAGGCAACTGATGAAAATGAAGCAGGTAGCCCTTGTGGGCTATGCTTAAGACCCAGTTGTCCCCTGTAATGGGTGGCCACCGGTGGGCAAACAGGGCTAGGTGACCTCCTGTGCAGGGATGGGACAGCAGAGATGGAGAGGCTATGCCTTGGGAGTCAAAAACCCCCACCCTGCTGAGTGGGAGCAGGAGCAGGAGCCGGAGGCTTGGGGGCCTTCTGCCTACGGGGCCCATGTCGCTGACCCTGTGGGGGGAGCGGGGGAGGCCTGGTAAGGTGGGAACTGTTTGTAGGCAGTCGCCTTCCTCGGGTAAAAGGTTCTTCATCTTCCTATGGATCTCAGGCATCCATTCAGGGAAGGTGGGCTGGAGTTGTTCAAGAATGGAACAGGTGTCTGAGGACAGCCTGACCAAACAAGGCATCCCGGCGGGAGTCCTTGTCCAAACAGTAATGGGCTGTAAATGTATGAACCGAGGCCCAGGTGGCTGCTCGACAGATCTGGTCAATGGACACAGAGTTTAGATGAGCCATAGAGGTGGCCATGGCCCTCACGTTGTGAGCGGTGACATGGCCCTCCAGAGAAAGGTTCTTACTCTGGTAAGCAAAAGAGATACACTGAGCAATCCAATTGGAGAGTGTTCTTTTGGAGACTGGAAGTCCTAAATGAGAAGGATCGAAAGCAACAAAAAGTTGAGAAGACTTTCGATGTTGCTGTGCCCTGTGGAGGTAAAAGGCAAGAGCTCTTTTACAGTCTATAGTATGAAGGTTCCTCTCTGCATTGGATGCATGAGGAGCTGGAAAAAAGACAGGTAAATATACCTCTTGATTAAGATGAAAAGGTGAGATCACTTTAGGCATAAAGTGAGGATTTGTCCTAAGGACTACCTTATCATGATGGAACCTTGTATAAGGTGGATTAGCCACTAAGGCCTGCAGTTCACTGATGCGGCGAGCTGAAGTGACTGCAATGAGGAAAATAACCTTCCAGGAAAGAAATTTCAAGGAGGTAGTGGCTAAGGGTTCAAAAGGTGGCCTCATAAGCTGACCAAGAACCAAGTTTAAGTCCCATGCCACCGGAGGAGGTCGAATGGGAGGTTTAGTTAAAGTTAAGCCTCTCATGAATCTTGCAATAAGAGGATGAGAGGAAACAGGTTGTCCATTGATGGGCTTAAGTGATGCCGCAATAGCACTCAAATGGACTCTTACTGAATTCGTTTTGAGTCCTGCATTGGAGAGATGCAGGAGATATTCCAAAAGAGAATTCAATGGGAGTGCCAGAGGGTTAAGACCCTTTTGAGCACACCAAATGGAAAATCTTTTCCATTTAAAAGCGTAAGATCGCCTAGTGGAAGGTTTCCTAGAGGCATGTAGGATATCCTTCACTTGCTGCGAAAGGTTGAAGTGTTGAAGGTCTAGGCCTTCAGTAACCAAGCTCTGAGGTGAAGGGACTTGGGGTTTGGGTGCCACAAAGTCCCCTCCTCTTGAGACAGAAGGTCTGGAGCCGCTCCCAAGTCCAGGGAGGGGGCTTGGGAGAGATGCAGAAGTAGAGGGTACCACACTTGGCATGGCCAGCGTGGAGCTATGAGGATCATGGACCCTTGATCCCTTTGAAGTTTGAACAGAGTCTTGGGAATCAAAGGAATGGGTGGAAAGGCATACAGGAAATCCTGACCCAATGCAGGAGGAAGGCATCCTTGGTCTGAACTCCCTGACACGGAATTCTGGAACAGAACCGGGGAAGTTTGGCATTCCACGGACTTGCAAAGAGGTCTATGTCCGGGGTTCCCCATTTCTGGAAGATTCTGAGTACCTGATCCATGTGCAGGGACCATTCGTGTGGAAGCAGAACTCGACTGAGTCTGTCTGCCCAAGAGTTTTGGATTCCTGGAAGATATACTGCCAGGAGATGGATTTGATGCTCTCTGGCGAAGGCCCATAATCTTAGAGCTTCGTTGCAAAGCGACAGAGAGCCAGTCCCTCCTTGTTTGTTTATGTAAAACATGGCTACTTGATTGTCCGTGTGAATAAGGACTGTCATGTTGCTGAGGAGGGTATGAAAAACTTTGAGAGCTAGAAAGATTGCTCGAAGTTCCAAGTGGTTGATATGAAGGGTGATCTCCTGTGGAGACCAAGTGCCCTGAGTGGAGAGATCTTGGAGATGAGCCCCCCAACCTGTTTGGGAGGCATCTGTTGTGAGGGTTGCTTGGGGCAACAATGGTTGAAAGGGGGCCCCCAACAACAGATTTTGAGTGGATATCCACCATTGGAGAGACCAAAAGAGACGATTGGAGTTTGCTATTTGGTCTGAGAGAGCTCCTGTAGCCTAATAGTTGTAGCATCTCTCTGGCAGTCAAGTGGCTTCTGGACTGAGTCTGAGAGGCTAAGTGCACTAGACGTTGGCAACGGGCCTGAGGTAGATAGGCCCTTGCAGTGGTGGTATCCAACCAGGCACCTATGAATTCTAGGGGTTGAGTAGGGGTGAGTTGGGACTTTGGCAGATTGATCACAAGTCCCAGATACTGTAAAATTCGCCTGGTGCGATCCAGGGAAGTCTGAGCCTCGGACTGAGACGGAGCTCAGATGAGCCAGTCGTCCAGGTATGGGAAGACAAAAATTCCCAGGGCGCGTAGGAATGCAGCTACTATTGCCATGCATTTGGTAAATACCCTTGGAGCCGAGGCTAGACCAAAGGGAAGTACTCTGTATTGGAAATGTTTTCCCTGGAACAGAAACCGTAGGAATTTTCTGTGGGATGGATGGATGGATGAGTATATGTGTGTATGCATCCTTGAGATCTAGAGAACAAAGCCAGTCCTGACTCTGTAGGTATGGAAGGAGAGTGCCTAGAGAAAGCATCTTGAATTTCTCCTGTACAGAAATTTGTTCAATTCTCTGAGATCCAGAATGGGTCTGTACCCCCCTGTTTTCTTGGGAATGAGAAAATAAGGGGAGTAAAAACCTGACCCTTGTTGAGGAAGAGGAACCTCTTCTATTGCCTTTTGGGCGAGAAGAGTGGTCACCTCCTGACCCAACAGGTCTAGGAGAGATGGGGGAGAATTGAAACTTCTCACCATGGTATGGGGAGGAAGGTTGGAGAAATGTAGTTTGTAGCCCTCTCTGATGATAGAGAGGGTCCATTGTTCTGATGTGATTTGCTCCCATCTGGGAGCAAAATGAGTTAACCTTCCTGGAATGGTGAGAGGTTCTGGATGTTTTAGAGCCAGAAAGGTTAAGTTCTCTAGTTTTAAGTCAAAAACCCTGAGGGGGTTGGCACTGTTGGGCTGTAGCAGCCCCTGCAGGTTTTGCCCTGGCCTGTTTAGGCTGCTGACGCTTAGGAGCAAAGCGAGCTGCAGAAGATTGTTGGCCAGTATTTGTGGCAAATCTGGCCATCTTGTAGAAAGGCTTTTTGAAAGATTTCTTCTTGACAGGGGTAGAGGTAGACTTAGAAAGTCTATCTAAAGCAGCATGTTCTGCATCCATTTGAGTGGCTTTGATTTGCCACTCCTTACCAAACAGATTCTCACCTGTACAGGGCAAATTTCCCAACCCATCCTGGACCCAGGGTTCAAGGTTAGAGGCCTGGAGCCAAGCAATTCTGCGAGCCGCTATGGCAATACCTGAGGCTCTGCTAGCACCCTCAAAGGAGTCAAAGGCTGCTCTGTTAGAGAACTTTGAAATATCTTGGGTATGCTTCAGCAGAAGAAGGAACTCCTTTCTATCCTCTGGGATAAAGGGGAGGAAATGGCGTATTTTTAATGCAATTTCCTTCAGAAACATGCCCATATAGAGGCTGTATGAGTTGATTCTGGCAATAAGCATACTTGCTTGGAAGATTTTTCTTCCAAAAGCATCCAGAGTCCTACATTCTCTTCCTGGGGGAGTAGAAGAGTGTCTTTTAGTACTCTTGATCCTTTTCATAGCTGACTGCACCACGATGGAGTGGTGCGGGAGCTGAGTTTCTTGAAACCCAGGAGAAGGGGGAACACGATACATGGTGTCCAGACGACGAGAATGTGGAGATAGGGTGAGAGGAGTCTCCCATAAGTCCATCATGTGTTCTTGAAGAATTTCATGGATGGGCAAGGTGACTGCCTCTTTGGGAACCTTAGAGTATCCTAAAATGTCACGCATCTAGTAGACCCATCGGGAAGATGTAAGTCCTTTAGAACATTGAGCCGGGAGTATGATCTGCCCACTAAACACTGTTTTGCATACATGCAGGTTTCTCATTATATGGCCTCCTTGCCGCAAGGCACGCTGCAAATCGAGCGGTCAGCCCGGATCTTGGAATTCTTTAGTTTAGGGGAGGAGAGTCCACCTTCGATCTCCAAACTGAAGCTTTGTTTAGATCATTATCGAGCAATCCCCGATTATCGTGGAGTTGAGGTGGCCTGGGCAGCTGAATTGGGTGGGGAGGTGGCTCCAGGGTTGGTCTGTAAGGCTTTGAAAAGGATAGTTGGTGTGGCACAGGGGGCGCGTTGGAGGGAGATCCAATTTAAATGCGTGACAAGAGTCCACTTCTCGCCACGGCAGGCATTGCGAAGTCGCTTGGGGACAGATGGTTGTTGCCCACGTTGCTCGGAGTCCTTGGCGACCTTGTTGCATATGTGGTGGGGATGTCGGGGGGTACATTCTTATTGGGCTAAGATATGCAACTATCTTAGTCAATTGTTACAACAACGAGTTAGATGGACTGGCACCTTCGTAGTATTGGATCAGATGGCGGTCCCCCGGCCTGCAAAAGCAGGGGAACGTTTACTATTGCGAAAGGCCTGTATGGTGGGTAAAGGGCCGATTCTCCGTTTGTGGAGAGAACGCCAGTCGCCTACTTTTAGTGAATGGCGGAACAGTTTTCATCATCTAATGTTAATGGAGCGGTGGCTGGCACGGGGCAGTGCCAAGCGTTGGACAGTGTTTATGTCAATCTGGGAACCTTATATTCAGCAACTAGGGGTTCGTAGTCGTAATGAAATTCTTCAGGTGGGGAGTTGAATGAACCTGGCCAAGGGAGAATGGAGGTGGATCAGTCCTAAATGCCCCCCCTTGAAGATATATATGGTTTAGAATGTTGGTGGAGGAGTGTGGGATGGTTGGAGGGAGGGGGGATGGGGGGGATTGGAAGGGGGGGGATTGGATGGTTGGAGGGCCGGGGGTTCAAGTCCCACCTGGGGACAGCAATCTCAGGCCGGAGGGACTGGGATTTCTAGTCCTATAGGCACTCCTTGTGGTCTTGGGCAAGCCACTTAACCCTCCATTGCCCATGTTCCCTGTAAGTATTAATGTATGTGTGTCATATCCCCTCGTGTTAAATGTATCCCCCAATTGACCGCTTTGACCCGGTGAAAAGCGGACTATAAATACAGCTAAATAAATAAATAAATATGTTATAACCCACCTGTTGCATCTCTGTATGTTGACTCCCGGAGGGGATCAGAGTACACCCCCCGTGGAGACGTTTGTAAGATGGTTTTTTTCTGATTTGATGGTGGATTTAAATAAAGTATATTAAAAAAAAAGGGCACGAATGCCAGCCACGAAGGGCAAAAACCGAAAAAATAAGATTGGGCTCGATACCGGTGTACCGAACCCGGCAAGAAGGGGAACCGGCGTCGAACCGGAGAAAAAAACACGAAGAAATCGCAAGGAATTGAAGAAAAAATCTAACTATTTTCCGGGTGAACTAGGACACACGTCCGACGGGCTCCACGGAAAAAGAGAGACTGCGCAAGATGGCACCTTTAGGCGGGAAGGGGACCGCGCATGCGTGTAGTATTCCCAAAGGCTTTCATAGAAAGCTGGGGAAATGCTCCGCAAGGGCTCCATCGACGTCGATGTCACCCATATGTGAGGACTGACTTCCTGCTTGGTCCTGGAGAAGCACCCTATCTCCACAGCACACACATACAAGCACTCCACCACCACACCACACACAAAGATACCCCATCTCCAAACCACGTACACACAAAGGCACCCCATCTCCAAATCACACGCACACACAGAGGCACCCTACTTTCACAACACCCGAACACATAGGCCCCCCCTCCTCATCACACACACACAGAGGCACCCCACCTCCACACAGGAACCCCACTGCCATTCCCCCCACACCCCCACAAACAGGCATTCCACCTTGACGCCACACATACACACAGAGGCACCCCATCTCCACCCCACCCTCTGGCCTGAGGTTACTTGTCCCCAAGCGGGAATTGAACCCCCAGCCCTCCGACGTGAGGTAGCTTGTCCCAACCACTGAGCCACTCCTCCCTCTTAACTTCACTTCTGATGACTTTTACACTATCTCATGATAGGGATGTTTGATTATGTTTAGAGGTTTTCAGGTACAAGTTTTTCCAGATTTGTGTCGGGAAACCCAGAAAAGGAGGCAAAAGTTCCTAAAATTTCCATGTAAGTGTACTGTTAAGATGCAGTCTGTTTCTTCTATTTTTTTTTTACCCATCCCAGCTGTCGGCATTTCTAAGTGCTCGGAGAGTTACTACGATAGAGGCAGGGGATGCTGAGATAGTTAAAAGTTGTTAGTCTGAGCCTCACTGAATGCATTTCCTTTCAAATTGTGGTTAATTGTGTATTTGCCATCCTCCCTCAGTTTGTGGGCTAGTGGAGGACTGTCTGTGATATTTGTATAATTCCTTAATTCTTTGTTGTTACTTTATTTTTATTTATTTAGTGTACACTTGTATCCCGCTACTTCCAGCGATCAGCAGCGGTTTGCTATACATAACAGTGCGGCTGTACAGGCCAGGAATTAAAACATACATAATGATTTAGTGGAAAAGTACAGGTCATATCACTCGAATTATATGATTCACACTTGATTGCAGGCTAGTGATTTCACAAGTATATACATATTTACATGTCGCTGGGTCTATTGTTGGCTAGAACGCGGAGTTCTTTCTTTGTGCCTGTTGTGACCCAGTGTGAGTACATGGTGATTAGGCAGGATTGAAATGCATCTGGAAAAGATGAGTCTTAAGTTTTTTTCTGAATGTTGATATTTACTTTCAGATCGTTCTTTTTCTTTGAGTGTATATTTTCGCTTGATTTCATTGTAAACTGCATAAATAAAAATTTAAAAAAAAATAAAACACACACACACACACCACCACACCATAAAACATACACAGGCACTCTATGCCACACACACACACACCCCATCCCATTCCCCTCCCCCACACTACACACACACACACACACACACACACACACACACACACACACACACACACAGAGGCACCCCACCCTACACCACAAATGCACAGAAGCACTAGACCTCCCACACAGGCACTGCAATCAGAGACCAAGAAAATGTGGCTGAAAGATACAGAACTATTTCCCATTGTACTGGGATCCAGAGGCCTGATAAAGAAGAATTTACAAGCACATCTTGACAAAACTACCCATACATGTTACATCTTATGAACTCCAGCAGGAGGCTCTCTTTGGCACAATGCAAGTATTACCCCAAGCATTAGCAGTAAATTTGAGAGATTAAGATCATATTCCACATACCCTGGCTTAGAAGTGAGGTTCACGACTGCCATAGTATGCTCAAAACTAACCCATTAGGAGAAAGCACCCCATCTCCACACCATCACACCTCTGCCATACCCATTACACACAGAGGCACCCCACCTCCACCCACACACACACAGGCACCTAACTTCCACAGCCTCACCCCCACACTCAGAGGCACTCTACCCCCACACCAGACATGCACAGAGACACCACATTTCCACACCACACACAAAGGCACCCCATATCCGCAACACATGCACACAGGCATCCCACCTCAACACCATTTACACACACAAGCAGGTACCCCACCTGCACACCAGAAGCACACACATAGGACTCCATCTATGCACCAAACACACACAGGTACTCCACCTCGATACCACAGATACATACACACACACACATACCCTCAATCTGTGGGCTAGTGGAGGACTGTCTGTGATATTTGTATAATTCCTTAATTCTTTGTTGTTACTTAATGTTGATATTTACTTTCAGATCGTTCTCTTTTTCTTCCACACCCCACCTCAGCACGACACACACACAGGCGCACCCCACCACCAAATCACAGAGGCACCACCATACACACACACAGGCACCCCACCCCCATTCCCCTCCCACACACACACAAGCACCCCACCTCCACACCACACACCCACAGAGGCACCCCATCTCAACACAAAACATACAAGAACGCCCCCCCCCTCCACACCACACACACACACACACGCAGGCACCCCACCTCCACACACACAGGCAGTCCCCACACACAAACACACACCACCTGACCTCCACATCAAACACACAGAGGCACCCTACCACTGCACCATGCACAGAGGAACCCCACCTCGATGCCACACCCCCCACACACAGGTGCCCCACCTCCATTCTCCCACATACACACACAGGGACTCCACTTTCACACCACACACACACAAAGGCACCCTATCTCCACAGCATATAAACATACAAACACTCCACCACCACACTACACACACACACATTCAGAGGCACCCCACCTCTGCACCATACACACACACACACACACATTCCACCTCCACATACCCACAGGCATCCCCCTCACACCACACACAAAACACACAGGCACTCCACCTCTGCACCACACACCTACACAGGTGCCCCACCCCCAACCCCCCCCCCCCCACACACAGAGGCATCTTATCTCCACAGCACATAAACATGGGTGACTCCACCACCACACTACACACACACAGAAGCACCCACCTCCAAAGCACATTCAGAGGCCCCTACCTCAAAACACCACATACAGAGTCACCCCACCTCCACACCACACACACAGAGGCACCCCTCACCACCACCCAACACACTCAGGCACCCCTCCTCCACAACCACACAAACCTAGAGATACTCCACCTCCACAGCGCCCAAGAACACCCCAACGCCACACCACTAAAACACATGCACCCACCGCTGCACCACAAACACACACAGGCACACCACCTCAACATCACACAATCACACCACCCCCATTCCGCACCCCCCCCCCCCGATACCCCACCTCCACACCACATACACAGGTACCCCATCACTACACCACCATACCATTACATACACACACACATACACCACACCCCCAACCACCACCAACCATACGCACACAGGCACCCCATCTCTACACCACACACACAGGCTCCCCTCCTCCAAACCACACACAGGCACCTAACCCCTACACCACACATGCAGAGAGGCACCCCACCTCCACACTACACACATAATCAGGCACCCCATCTCAGCACCCCGTCACCATACTATTACACAAACACACACACACACCTCAGCACCCCGTCACCACACAATTACACACACACACACACACACACACAGGCACTCCCCGTCCCCCCAGCAACATATACCAAGAGACGCTCCCTCTCCACCCAACACACACAGGCACTCCACTTCCGCACCATACACACACACCCACCCACAGGCACCCCCCCCCCTCCACACCCCCAGGCACCCCCACCCACAGGCACCCCCCCTCCACACCCCCACCCACAGGCACCCCCCCTCCATACCCCCACCCACAGGCACCCCCCCTCCATACCACACACACATACAAGCACCCCACACACATACACAGAGGAACCCCACCTCCACAGCATACCAAACACATATAGAGGCACCCCACCTCCATACCACACATACAGAGGAAACCCACCTCCACAGCACAAACCCAGATACAGAGGCACCCCACTTTTCCAACACACACACACAGAGGCACCCCAGCTCCACAACATACACACAGAGGGACCCCACCTCCACACAACCAACACAGAGGCACCCCACCACCAAAACACACACACACAGACACCCCACCTCCACACTACACACACACACAAACACCAGCACTTCACCTCCACACCCCAAATACACAGCACCCCAGCCTTCACACCACACCTACATACAGCACCCTAACTCTGCACCACACACCGAGATACCCCATCTCTGCAACACAGGCAGCCCACTTGCACACCCAAGAGCACTTCACCTCTGTACCACACACACAGAGACCCCATCACAAACAGAAAGGGAAGCCTAGCTCCGCATCAAAACACACAGGGACCCCACCTCCGCACCACAAACACAAGTACTCCATCTCCACACAACACACACACACAGAGGCACCCCACGTCTGCACGGCACACACACACACACACTGAAGCACCCCACTGCCACACCAAACACACACACAGGTACCCCACTTCTGCACCACAGTCAAACAGGCATCCTACTCTGCATCACACATACAAACACAACGGCACTCCACCTCCAGAACACACACACAGAACCCCCACCTCTGAACCACACACACAGGCACCACACCCAGAGGCACTCCACCTCCGCACCACACCACACCCACCCAGAGGCACCCTACCTCCGCACTGCACCACACCCCCCCCCAGAGGCACCCCCTCCGCCATACTGCACACACTCAGGGACCCCTCCTCTGCATCACACAGAGGCACCCCACCTCCACACCACAGACACAACAGCAGCACCCCACCTCTGCACCAAACTCACAAACAGGCACCCCACATCCGCACCACACACACAACAGAGGCACTCCACCTCTGCCCTCCCACACACACGGACGGACCGCACATCTGCACCACACATACACACAGGGACCCCATCACCACAACACACACACACAGAGGCACCCCACCTCCGCACACACGGTCACACAGACATCCCACCTGCACACCACACACAGAGGCACCTGAACTCCATACCACACACACACACAAAGGCACCCAAACTCCATACCATACACACAGAGGCACCCACCCTCCACACCACACAAGGCACCCCCCCTCTACACCAAAAACACACACACGCTCGACCTCCACACCACACAGAGGCACCCCACCTCCGCACCACAGTCACACAAATATCTCACCTGCACACCACACACACAAACAACGGAACTAAACCCCTACACCACACACACAAGAACAGGCACCCCACCTCCACACCACACACATGAGCATCCCGGCTCTGCACCACACCACACATACACAGATGCATCCCACCTCCACACCACACAGGCACCCCACCTCCACACCCACCAAGCACTTCAACTTTGCACCACACACACAGGCACTTCTCCGCTGCACCGCACACACAGGCACCCCACCTCTGCACCATACACACACACACAGGCAACCCACCTCCGAACTATATAGGCACCCCAGTTCTGCACCACAATTACACAGACACCCCCACCTGCACACCACACACACCGCACACACCGGCACTAAACCTCCACACCGCACACACACAGGCACGCCACCTCCACCTCCACCCCCCCCCCCCAACACAAGCATTCCACCTCTAATCCACACACCCATGGACCTCACATCTGCATCACACACACACACATACACACACACACACACACAGGCAGTCCACCTCCGCACCTCCCCCCACACACACATACACAAAGGCATCCCATCTCTACCCCCCTCCCACACACACACATACAGAGGCATCCCACCTCCACACCCACACAGGCATCACAAAGACACCCTACCTCCACACCATACACATGCACACAGGCATTTTCCCTCCGCCCCACACAAACACACACACAGAGGCATCCAACCTCCGCACTACCCCCCCCCCCCCACACACACACAGAGACATCCAACCTCCGCACTACCCACCACACAGCGGCATCCAACTTCTGCACCCCACATACACACAGGCATCCCACCTCCGCACCCCCCACATAGACACACAGAAGCACCCCCCTCCGCACCACACACACACAAAGGCAACCCATCTCCGCACTAGACAGACATACAGGCACCCCAGAGGCAGTCCACTTCCACCCCCCCCCTCCCCACACACACACAGGTAGTCCACCTCCACACCCTCCCCCCCCACACACACACAGAGGCATCCCACCTCCGCACCCCCCCCCCCAACACACACACACAGGCATCCCACCTCCGCACCCCCCCCCACACACACACAGAGGCATCCCACCTCCACACACTCCCCACACACACACACACCGGCATCACAAAGACACCCTCCCTCCACATCATACACATGCACACAGGCATTCCAACTCCGCACCACACACACACATTCCAGCTCCGCACCACACAGGCACCCTACCTCCACACACCACACACACAGAGGCATTTCCCCTCCACAGCACACAGACACAAAGACACTCCTCTTGTCCTCCCCACCCCAGCAACAGAAACCCAGAGACACTCCCTCTCCGCTCAACACAATCACCCCACTTCCCCACCACACACACAAACAGGCAGTCCACCTCTGCATTAGGCACACACAGGCAATCCACCTCTGCCTGCCCCCCCCCCCCCACACACACACAGGGACCGCACCTCCGCACCAAACACAGGCACCCCATTTCTTTACAACAGTTAACACAGGCATCCCCATCTGCGCAACAAACACACTGGCACTCCACCTCCACACTAGACACACACAAAGACACCTTACCTCCACAAAGCGTAGTTACTCACCTGTAACAGGTGTTCTCCGGGGACAGCAGGAATCAGTCCTCACATATGGGTGATGTCGACACTGACAGAGCCCCGTGCGGAGCAAATCCCCAGCTTTCAAAGAAAGCCTTTGGGAGTTGCCACCACGCATGCGTGGTCCCCTTCCCACCCAAGGGTGCCATCTTGCTCAAATGACATAGCTAAAAAGACGGCAAATGAAAGAAAAAATAATTGGACTGCAACTCCAAGGGGAGGAGAGAGGTTTGTGAAGACCGATTCCTGCTGTCCCTGGAGAACACCTGTTACAGGTGAGTAACTACGCTTTCTCTGGGAACGAGCAGGAAGTCGTTCCTCACATGTGAGACTCCCCAGCTACAGGCTACCTTGAACCTATAGCCCAAAAAGGCTCCCTCATAGAGAGCCGCAAGCAGCCGCAATGAAACCCTAACCAGGGAAGTAGCACTCCGGTAGCCTGAACACAGAGGGGTCGGAGGGCAGGAGTTGTCTAGACCTCAAACAGGTTACGGAGCACAGCCTGGTCGAAGGTGCTGTCCCATTGGGACTCCCTATCCAGGCAGTAATGAGCCGCGAAGGTCTGACCCAAAGACCAGGTGGCAGCTCGGCAGATGTCCACCAAAGGAACAGAGCGCAGGTGAGCCACTGATGCCGCCATGGCCCTGACCCTATGAGCTGTAACACGGCCCTCCAGTGGAAGTCCCGCTGCCTCATAAACCCAGGCAATACAGTCCGCCACCCAAGTGGACAGCGTACGCTTTGTCACCGCCTTCCCCAACTTACTGAGGTTATAGGAAACAAAAAGCTGAGAGGCTTTCTGGTGAGTTTGCATATGCTGGATGTAGAAGGACAGAGCCCTCTTACAGTCCAGGGTATGGAGGACCGCCTCTGCCCAACTGGCATGTGGCCTGGGAAAGAAGTAAGATAGAACCACTCTTGGTTGAGGCGAAACGAGGAGACCACCTTCGGAAGGAACTTGGGGTGTTTACAAAGCACCACCCTATTCTTATAGAACCTGGTATAAGGCCTCTCCACCATGAGAGCCTGGAGCTCACTCACTCTCCAGGCAGAAGTGAGCGCAACAAAGAATACCACTTTCCAGGAGAGGTAAGAGCTGGCACGTGGCCATCGGCTCAAAGGACGGGCGGGTAACCTGCCCCAACACAACATTAAAGTTCCCATTTAGTCGCTGGAGGATGGACCGGGGGTTTCAACAGGAGCAGGCCCTTTAGAAACCGGGATACCATTGGGTGAGCAGAGGCTTCTTGTCCATGGGAAAGAAAAGTAGTTCGCCGTTAGGGCACTGAGATGCACTCTGACAGAGTTGGACTTAAGTCCCATCTCAGAAAGGTGGAGGTGGTATTCCAAGACCACAACCACCTGGCAAGTAAAGGGGTCCACCCTTTGCCCAGAACACCAAAAAGTAAATCTACGCCACTTAAAGACATACGTCCATCTAGTAGATGGTCTACGTGAAGCCAGCAAGACCTGCTCAACATCCAACGGAAGGAGGAGCAGGGCGAGAATCACCCTCTCAGCAGCCAGGCTGTCTGTGAAAGAGAGCCCCCCTTCTGGGAAAGGAGCCATGGAGATGAACCCAAGAGAATGGGGGCCTCCACCGCTAGCTGCAGGAGATGCAGGAACCATAGTTGCCGTGGCCACCACAGAGCTATCAGGATGACAAAAGCTCTGTCCTGAAGGATTTTGAACAGAGTCTTGGTGACCAGAGGCATCGGGGGAAAAGCATACAGAAGACCTCCAACCATGAACTAGAAAGGCATCGGCGGCCACCCTGGCAGGGTGCGGCTGCCTTGAGCATAAGCGGGGTAGCTGGTGATTGTCCGGGCTCGTAAACAAGTCCATCACCGGTTCCCCCCAGGTCTGGAAAAGCCTGTTGGCCACCACCCTGTCCAGCTGCCACTCGTGCAGCTGGAGGATCCTGCTGAGTCTGTCGGCCAGCCAGTAGTCCTGGCTTGGCGGGTACACCGCTTTGAGGAGAATCCCCTGCCGGGCTGCGAAAAAGCACAGGTTCAGGGCCTCCTGACAGAGGGTGCAGGATCCCGTACTCCCATTTGTTCATGCAGAACATGGCCACTTGGTTGTCTGTTTGGACCAGGACTGTCCTGTGGTCCAGATACTGCCTGAAAACCCTCAGGGCAAGACGGATGGCATGGAGCTCCAACAAGTTGATCTGTTGCGCACTCTATTCTGGGGACCACAACCCCTGCGTGCGGTACCCATGGCAATGGCTCCCCAGCCCAGCAAGGAGGCATCTGTGGTGAGGACCCTTGAGTGAGGAGGGGCCTGAAAGGGCATACCTGCCTTCAAGTGCTGGGGCGAGAGCCACCAGGTCAGGGACTGTACCAAGCGCCTGGTCACCTTGATCCTGTCCTGGAGATGTCCCGCGGCCTGGGACCATTGGTCTTTGAGGCACCACTGCGCAGTTTGCATGTGGAGGTGGGCGTCTGGAGTGACATGGACTGTGAAGGCCATGTGCCCGAGGAGGCGCAACAGTTGCATCGCCAGCACTGAGGAACTGTGGCTCACTTGCCCTCTTAGGGCCATAAGCCTGCTTGCCTTGTCTGCAGGCAGAAAGGCCTTCGACTGAAGGGTGTTGATCCTTGCCTCAATTAAGTCTAACTCTTAAGTCGGACAAAGGCTGGATTTGGGACAGTGGATTACAAACCCCAAATGCTGCAGGACCTGGATGGTGCGATTTGTGGCCTGCTACACCTTGGTGGACGAAGTGCCCCTGATAAACCAGTCATCAAGATAGGGGAGAACGAAGATCACTTGAAGCCTGAGGAAAGCGGCAACCACCGCCAGGCACTTTGTGAACGTCCTGGGGGCCGAGGCAAGGCCAAAGGGAAGCACTCTGTATTGGTAGTGGTTGTCCCCTACCACAAAGTATAGGTATTGCCTGTGCTTTGGGTGGATTAGGATGTGTGTGTAGGTATCCTTTAGATCTAAGGAGCATAGCCAGTCTCCCTGGCGGAGGTAGGGCAGCAATATTTCAAGGAAGAGCATCTTGAACTTCTCCCTCACCAGGAATTTGTTGAGGTTGCACAGGTCGAGGATGGGCCTTAGGCCCTCTGTCCTCTTTGGCATGAGGAAGTACCTGGAGTAGAACACCTTGCCCTTGAGGTGGTGGAGCACCGGTTCCACCACATCGTCCTCGAGGAGACCTGCCAACTCCTTCAGAAGGAGGTCCCGGTGAAGGAGAGACCTTGGAGGCTCTCCTGGGAAGTAGTGTGGAGGCACTTGGGCTAGATGGAGGAAGTATCCCTCCCTGACCACTTGTAATGCCCATGAATCGGCACACAAGACAAGCCAACCTCCTGTGGGCTGCCCAGATCCGGCTGGGAGAGGGGCTATGCTGCAGGAGTCAAAAACCCCCATCAGGCTGGGCTGGAGCCAGAAACTGGGGTTTGGGGGCCTTCTGCTTATGCGGGCCATGCCCCTGTCCCTTGGCCTGCTGCCCCTGTTGGGGAGCTGGGGAGGCCTGTAAGGGGGATAGTTTTGGTAAGCAGTGTACTTCCTCGGGTAAAAGAGCTTTTCATTTATTTATTTATTTATTTAATTTATTTATTTATTTAGTATACACTTATATACCGCTACTTCCAGCGATCAGTAGCGGTTTGATTACAAATTTGGGAGTTGTCAAATCAGGACAGAAAAGTTGGGAAAAATATACACATAAGATTTGAGGGTATGGCACATCACACATAATTAGGGACTTAATGTTAGACTTTACATATTTACACTTTTACATATTTACAAAGAACATTTCAACAGATCAGATTCATGTTTCGTTTGCTTTATCTGGTGGTCCGCTGTGATTTACATCCGGTTGTAGTGACATTGGAAAAGATGGGTTTTTAGGGTTTACCTGAGCCCTTCTTCTGCCCCTTCCCACAAGTCTTCTTAAAGAGCAGTGTCCTTGTCATGAACTCGATCTCCAGCTCTGCGGCCTTATCGGTCATGGGTTTAACATAAGAACATAAGATATGCCATACTGGGTCAGACCAAGGTCCATCAAGCTCAGTATTCTGTTTCCAACAGTGGCCAATCTAGGTCATATGTACCTAGCAGTTTCCCCAAAAGAGACAGGTTCCACAATGCTTGTACTGGGTCAGGCATTGATATCCTGGGTCCCTTCTTAATAATAGTTTAGGGACCTTTTCCTCCAGGAACTTGTCCAAACCTTTTTTAAACCCAGCTACACTAACAGCCTTTACTACATCCTCCGGTAACAAATTCCAGAGTTTGATTACACGTTGAGTGAAAAATGTTTTTCTTTTATTAGTCTTAAATAGTTTACCCTGTAGCTTCATTGCATGTCCCCTAGTCTTTCTATATTCTGATAACGTAAACAATCGATCTATGTTTACCCGCTCCACTCTGTTCATTAATTTATAGACTTCTATCATATCTCCCCTCAGCCGTCTCTTTTCCAAGTTAAAGAGCCCTAACCTTTTTAGCTTTTCTTCATAGGAGTATCCTTCCATCCCCTTTACCATTTTAGTGGCTCTTCTCTGAACCTTTTCTAAAATCGCTATATCCTTTTTAAGATACAGCGACCAGAATTGCACACAATATTCAAGGTGCGGTCTCACCATGGAACGATATAGAGACATAATATCATCTTTTGTTTTATTTTCCATTCCTTTCCTTATGATACCTAGCATTCTATTTGCTCTCTTGGCCGCTGCTGCACACTGGGCCGAGGGTTTTAACATGGTATCCACAATGACGCCTAAATCTTTTTCCTGGCTGTTGGTTCCTAATGTGGAACCTTGCATCGTGTAACCATAGTTTGGGTTGTTCTTCCCTAGGTGCATATCTTTGCACTAGTTCACATTAAATTTCATCTGCCATTTTGATGCCCAGTCTTCCAATTTATCAAGATCCTCTTGCAATTTTCCACAATCCTCTTGGGTTTTAACAACTTTAGTTTTGTGTCATCTGCAAATTTCATAACCTCACTCGTCATTCCACTTTCCAGGTCATTTATGAATATGTCAAAAAGCAGCAGACCCAGCACAGATCCCTGGGGTACACCACTATTCACCTTTCTCCATTGGGAAAATTGGCTATTTAGCCCTATCCTCTGCTTTCTATCTTTTAACCAGTTCCTGATCCACAATAGTACACTACCTCCTATCCTATGACTCTTTAGTTTTGCCAAAATTCTCCGATGAGGGACCTTGTCAAAGGCTTTCTGAAAATCCAGATACACTATATTAGGGGTCCTCAAACTACGGCCACATGCGGCCCGCCGAGGACATTTATCCGGCCCGTCGGGTGTTTTTGCCCCCGCTGCCTGTCCTCAGGGGCAGTTCCAGGGCCGGCCCGTCCATTGAGCAAGAATGTTTTTTGCACAGGGCCCCGCGTTTCAGGGGGCCCCGCGCAAAGAACATTCTGCTTTAAAAGTAAAATTTTACATTTTTTTAAAAAAAGCTGTCTGCTGCCGGTCTGCCGCTGCTTCTGCGGCAGATTCCAGTGTCCCGCGGGGCCCCCCTGCCCAGCAGAGCCTGCCCTCCCTGCATCAGCTCCCTCTCCGCAGTCAAAACTGGCTTTCAGAGCGCGAAGGGAGAGTTTCCCTTTTGCGGCTCTGTTAAGACCGCAGGGACTGATGGGAACTTTCCCCATCAGCGACCGCGGGCTTATCAGCTGCTGCCCTACCATTTTTCCCGGTACTGACGTCAGGCTCACCGGTCTGTAGTTTCTCGGATCACCCCTGGAACCCTTTTTAAAAATTGGCGTTACGTTCGCCATCTTCCAATCTTCAGGTATTAGAGATGATTTTAATGATAGTTCACAGATTACTAATAGCAGGTCTGCAATCTCATATTTCAGTTCTTTCAACACCCTTGGATGTATACCATCCGGCCCAGGTGATTTGCTACTCTTCAGTTTATCTAATAGTTGTAATACATCTTCCCGATGTATCGATATTTCTCCAGGACCAAGCAGGAAGTCAGTCCTCACTTATGGGCGACATCAACACCGATGGAGCCCCCGTGCGGAGCATTTCCCCAGCTTGCGAAGAAAGCCTTTGGGAATACTGCACGCATGCGCGGTCCCCTTCCCGCCTAAAGGTGCCATCTTGCCCAGTCTTTCTTTTTCCGTGGAGCCCATCGGACGTCTGTCCATGTCACCTGGAAAAGTTGACATTATTTCATGCGATTACTTCGTTCTTTTTCTCCGGTTCGACGCCGGTTCCCCTTCCCGCCGGGTTCGGTACACCGGTATCGAGCCCGTCTTCTATTTTTTTGGTTTTTGCCCTTCGTGGCTGGCGTTCGCGCCCTTTTTTGCCTTTTCCCTGGAAAGCCGGTCCTTTGATCTCTTAGGGGCCCTTTTTTTCCCCCCGATGGCTTCCAGTGGTTTCAAAAAGTGTGATCGGTGCAAGAAACTGATGTCTCTCACCGACACACATGACTGCTGCCTTCGGTCCCTAGGCCCAGATCATGATCCTAAGATCTGTGGCCCGTGTGGCAAAATGTCCTCCAAGGCACTTCGAAGCCGTCAGCATCAGAAAGAGAGGATTTTCTCGGACTCTGCCTCCGGCCTGGCCCGGACCTCATCTGAGGCCTCGACGTCTCGGGAGTCTGATCCCGAGCATCGCCGGGGTTCCTCGGACAGGGGGTCCCCCGATCGGGAACGTAAGAGGAAGAAATGACTCGTAAGGGCGGCATCAGAAGAGGTCTCTGGTTCCTCGAGAGCCAGGTCTAAGACCCCTGACCGCCGCCCCGGGCCCTTGGAGCAGGACAAGCCGTCCAAAATGCCTCGCGTGGAGCTGGAACCCATCGGACATGTAAGTCCTGTGGTCCTTGTGAACTCTCCTCCGAGGGAGCCGACGTCGGGCCCAGCGCCACCAGGGCCCGAGTCGGTGGCTGCTCAGTCTCCTGAGCTTGGACTCAGGCTGACAGCCTTGGAGTGCAGACTGTCTGCCTTCATGGATCAGCAGTGGGTACTGATGACCAGCCTCGCTGGTGCATCTGCCGCGACCACCGGGACATCAACGTCAAAGTCAATCCCGGAGACTGAGCCAATACTCAAGACCATAAAGGCTCGAAGTCATCCTCGGTCATGGTCACCCTCGACCTCCCGCTCAGAACCGAGGGCGTCGACGCTGGTGCCTTCAGCGTTGGGGCGGGTGCCACTGAGACCCACACGGTCAGAGCCCCCCCCCCCCCCGACTCCTCTTCAGATGAGTCTGCGTGGGAGACGGAGGACGAGGAGTCCCCCGATACTTTTCGGACTCGGTGCGTCCCTTCAGAGTAGGTCCCCACCAGAGGACACCAGGTTCTCGGAATTCGTCAGGGACATGGCCAAGGCGTTGGCGATTCCCGTGAACCCCGAGGAGGAGCCTCGAGCCGAGGAGCAAGGCCCTCCAGTATGACTCTCCTCCTAAGGAGGCCTTTACTGTGCTGGTCCCTCCGATGCTGGAACGGCTCCTCTTCCGGATGTAGGGGGGCACCGGCGTCGGCGCCGGTTTTAAGCAAGCGGGTCGATTCTATCGACTCCGTAAGAGCCCTGGATTCCAGAAGGCGCAGCTGCCGCACCATTCCATGGTGGTGGAATCGGCCATGCATCGTCTGAAGAGCCAGAAGATGCACTCTGCGGTGCCTCCCGGCAGGGGGGCCCAGAACCTGGATGCTTTCGGCAGAAGTGCTTCCAGGGCTCGATGCTTGCTTGCCATGTCCAGTCCTAACAGATGTACATGGGCATGTACTTACGAGACCGGGCAAAAGAGATTGCCGGGTTCTCTGCTGGCCTCTCCCGGGAACCTTTGCTGAGGTTCCAGACTTTGTCCTCAGGAATCCGGGACTGCTCGAAGTTCATGTCCCAAGCGGCCTACAATGGCTCCGAGGCTTCAGCACATGTAGCGGCAGCCAGCATTGGAGCCCGACGCCAGGCATGGCTGTAGTCATCGGACCTCGAGCCCTGGGTGCAGGACAAGTTGGTCGATGTCCCTTGCCAAGGTGAAAACCTTTTTTGGCAAACCCATGGCCGAGAAGGCGGCTGAGCTCGAAACTGAGCACTTGACTAGGACAAGGCTGTCCAGAAAAACATCTGCCCCTTCTCACAAAAAGGGCTTAGGTAAAAAGCCCTTTTACCCGAGAAAGGCAGCTGCCTACAAACCTTTCCCTCAGTACCAGGCCTCCCCAGCAGGGTCAGCAGGCCAAGGGGCAGGGAAATGAGCCCCGTAGGCAGAAGACCCACAAGCCTCCGGCTCCTGCTCCTACTCAGCAGGGAGGGGGTTTTTGACTCCCACAGCATAGCCTTTCCACCTCTGCTGCCCCATTCCTGCACAGGAGGTCGTCTAGTCCTGTTTTCCCACAGGTGGCCACCCATTACAGGGGATGCTTGGGTATTGAGCATAGTCAACAGAGGCTGTTGTTGTTAAGTGCCGTCGAGTCGGTATCGACTCATGGCGACCCTCTGGATAGCTATCCTAAATTGTGTTCGGTCTTCAGTCAGGCGGCTCATTGTTGACAGACTGGTACCCGTAGCTGCTGTTATTGTAGCGATCCATCTCATTGCTGGCCTTCCTCTTTTGCGTTGACCTTCTATCTTGCCAAGCATGATGTCTTTCTCTAAAGATCTCTCTCTTCGCATGATGTGTCCAAAGTATGAAAGTCGAAGTCTTGTCATCTGAGCTTCTAAAGAAAGCTTAGGTTTGATCTCCTCTAGTACCGACTGGTTTGTTCTTCGGGCAGTCCATGGTATACACAGTATTCGCCGCAAGCACCATAATTCAAAGGCATCAATTTTCTTCCTGTATTTCCAGCAGTTGCACCCTGTCTACTTCCCAGGAGAGCCTCTAAGGCCTCCTCTACACACAGACCTCATCCTTCAAGAACTTCAAGGTCTGCTTCTGGACAAGGCGGTGGAACCTGTACCTCCTCGCCTGCAGGGGCATGGTTTCTACTCCAGGTACTTCCTCATGCCAAAGAGAACCGGTGGCCTCAGGCCTATTCTAGACCTCAGGAACCTCAACAAGTTCTTGGAGAAAAAAAAGTTCAAGATGCTTACTCTTGGAACACTTCTGCCCTACCTCCAGCAGGGAGACTGGCTATGCTCCTTAGATCTCAAGGATGCGTACACACATCCTCATTCATCCAGACCACAGAAAGTACCTCAGGTTCATTGTGGGAGAAAACCATTACCAGTACAGAGTACTGCCTTTTGGCCTAACCTCTGCCCCAAGGGTCTTTACAAAGTGCCTGGCTGTGGTGGCGGCCTACTTGAGGACTGAAGGTGTTTTTGTCTTCCCCTATCTGTACGACTGGCTCATCAGGGGTCAGACTTACCAGAAGGCCAGGCAGGCCACCTTTCGAACTGTATCACTCCTTCAACACCGTGTCTTTGTCATAAACTTTGCAAAGTCCACTTTGCTCCCCTCCCAGAACCTAGAGTTCACAGGGGCGCGGCTGGACTCTCTACAAGCAAGGGCTCACTTGCCAGAAGACAGGGCTCAAAGGCTCATGGAGTTGGCATCCCGGTTTCTCAGCATGCCAAGAGTTTTTGCCCGACTCTGTCTACAGCTCCTAGGCCACATGGCGTCGACAGTACATGTGACCCCCAATGCCCGCCTCCACATGAGGCCTGCACAGTGGTGCCTCAGAACTCAATGGAAGCAAGCCACAGGGAGCCTAGCAGACAAAGTAAGGGTGTCCAAACCCTTCCTTAATTCCCTGCAGTGGTGGCTACATCCTCCCCAGCTTACTTCGGGGGTGCCTTTTCAGGTGCCTGTCCCCACAGTGGTGTTGACGACAGATGCCTCCTTGCAGGGCTGGTGTGCACATTGTCTGGAACGGTGCACTCAAGGCCTATGGTCTCCATGGGAGGCCACGCAACAGATCAACCTACTAGAACTTCGGGCTATCCATTTAGCCCTCAAGACCTTTTCTCACACTTTGTCCGTCTGAACCAGAACAGATTGGTGAGCCAATCAAATGGCCATGTTCTATGTGAACAAACAGGGAGGCACTGGGTCCAGGCCCGTGTCAGGAGGCACAGGCCCTGTGTTCCTTTGTGCCCAAGCACAACATGTTTCTCAAAGCTGTGTATCTCCCTGGCCAGGAGAACTTCCTGGCAGACAGGTTAAGCAGGATTCTGCAGCCCCATGAGTGGCAACTGCACCCATTGGTGGTTCAGAAAATTTTCCTGAAATGGGGACTTCCATCCATGGATCTCTTTGGCAGTCCCCTGAATCACCAGCTACCCAGGTTCTGTTCCAGGCAACCGCAACCCCTGAGGTTAGCAGCGGATGCCTTCCTGATTTCTTGTTCCCAGGGCCTCCTATATATGTTTCCTCCCACACCTCTGGTGGCCCGAACATTGTTCAAGATTCTAAGGGACAAGGCCTCGGTACTTCTGGTAGCTCCCAGATGGCCGAGGCAGCCCTGGTTCCCACTTCTGCTTCAATTAGCAGTGGAAACACCACTATCTCTGGGGTTGCAACCCAATCTTCTCTCTCAGGATCAGGGTTCCCTTCTGCACCCCAATCTCAAATCTCTCAATTTGATGGCCTGGAGGCTGCAAGGGTAGTGTTGGCTCCCTGGGGCTTGCCTCAGGAAGTAGAAGAGGTGGTCTTGGCCTCTAGAAAGCAATCCACCAGGAAAACGAATGCCCTGAAGTGGAGAAGGTTCTCCTTGTGGTGTCAGCAACGCAAGGAAGATCCTTTCGCCTGCACTGTGCCAGTAGTGCTTCATTACCTGCTGCACTTGTCCAATCAGGGCCTTAAGTCCAATTCTGTTCGGGTCCACCTCTCTGCTCTGGCAGCTCACTACTCCATGGTGGAGTAGCGCTCTTTGTCGGTTCACCCCTTGGTGTCCAGGTTTCTCAGAGGCTTGCTATTGCTCAAGCCTCCTCTCCGACCACCGGCCCCGGAGTGGGAGATGAATGTGGTCTTGCAGCAACTGACTCGCCCACCTTTTGAGCCGATAGCTACATGTCCTCTCCGCTTCCTTTCTTGGAAGACTCTCTTCCTAGTGGCCCTGACCTCGGCCAGGCGAGCGAGTGAGCTTCAAACCCTGGTCTGTGACAGGCCATACACTCGCTTCTATAAGAACAGGGTAGTCCTTAGGACTCATCCTAAGTTCCTCTCAAAGTTTGTCTCTTCTTTCCATCTCAACCAGGAGGTGGTTCTTCCAATGTTCTTCCCTAGGCCCCATGCCAGCCGGGCTGAAACAGTCCTGCATACCCTGGACTGTAGGAGGGCCTTATCCTTCTACCTTGAACGTACGCAGGGGCATAGGAGGGCAACTCAGCTCTTCGTATCTTTTGACCCTAATAACTTGGGATTACCTGTCTCCAAGCGTACCTTGTCCATCTGGGTGGCTGACTGTATCACCTGGGCTTACAGGGCAGCTGACCTTCCCTTGCAGGGTCGGGTCAAGGCCCACCGTGTCAGGGCAATGGCTGCCTCAGTGGCTCATCTCCGCTCTGTACCGTTGGCAGACATCTGCAGGGCTGCAACTTGGTCCTCAAGCCAGACCTCTGCGGCCCATTACTGCCTGGAGAGGGAGTCCCGTAGGGACAGTGCTTTCGGTCAGGCAGTGCTCCAGAATCTCTTCGAGGTTTAGGCAACTCCTACCCTCCAGCCCTCTGGTTGGGCTACCGGTGGAGGTATGTTTCAGTGAAATCCTTTCTCTGATGCTGCAGCTAGAGGGAGCTCATTTTTCAGCTCTGGGTCCCGGTAGCCTGAAGCTGGGGAGTCCCATGAGTGAGGACTGACTTCCTGCTTGGTCCTGGAGAAAGAGTATTTACTCACCTGTAACAGGTGTTCTCCAGGAGCAGCAGGAATCAGTCCTCACAACCCTCCCTCCTCCCCTGGGAGTTGCAGTTGTACATAGTTCATTTTTTTACGTTTTTGTGTGCTGTCTTTTAGCTATGTCATCTGACTGGGCAAGATGGCACCTTTAGGCGGGAAGGGGACCGCACATGCATGCAGTATTCCCAAAGGGTTTCTTAGAAAGCTGGGGAAATGCTCCGCACGGGGGCTCCATCGGCGTCGATGTCACCCATAAGTGAGGACTGATTCCTGCTGCTCCTGGAGAACACCTGTTACAGGCGAGTAACTACTCTTTCCTTCAATTCTTCCCCAGCTTTAAATACCACTTCAGTCATGGGTAACATCCCTACATCTTCCTCAGTAAAGACCGAAGCAAACAATTCATTCAGTCTCTCCGCTATCGCCTTGTCGCCTCTTAGTGCCCCTTTAACCCCTCTATCATCTAATGGACCAACTGACTCTCTCACAGGTTTTTTGCTACGAATGTACTTGAAAAAGTCTTTATTTTGCGTTTTTGCTTCCGCAGCAAGCTTCTTCTCAAAATTCTCCCTTTGCCTGCTTTATCAATGCCTTGCATTTGACTTGCAGTGCTTGTGCTGTTTCCAGGTTTCGTCGTTTGGCTCTTTTTTCCATTTCCTGAAAGATGCTTTTTTGGCAACAGCCACCTCTCTGACTCACCTTTAAACCATGCTGGCAGTTTTCTGGACTTCCTTCCACTTTTCTTAAAGCGTGGAATACAGCTGGTCTGGGCTTCCAAGATAGGTTTGCCGAAGAGATTCTCCGCTTGGCATGGGACATCAACGAACTTGTCCTGAACCCAGTGCTCGAGGTCAGACAATGCAGCCAAGCTTGGTGGCGTGCACGATGCCTGCCGCGGCTACCCAGGCTGCCAACTCGAACCAGTCATAGGCCGCCCGAGACATAAATGTGGAGCATTCAACAGCTTTGGACAGGCCCTTGAAGTGCTGCAAAAGTTCCTCTGAGAGACCAGCTGAGAACCCGGCGAGTTCCTTCGCCAGGTCTCTCAGGTTTATGCCCATGTACAACTGGTATGCCTAGATCTAACAATTCAGCATCACACCCTGGAAACATTTCTTGCCGAGGCCATCCAAGGTGCGGGCCTCTCTGCTGGGGGGCACAGAGGAGTGCGTCTTCGGGCTCTTAAGCCGACGCATGGCCGATTCCACAACCATGGAGTTTTGCGGCAGTTGCGATTTTTGGAACCCAGGGCTCCGGCGGATTCAATACATCGAGTCGAGCCGTTTGCTGATCGCCAGCGTCTCCCACATGCGGCACATAAGTCGTTCCTGGATTGGAGGAATGGGTACCGTGAGGGTCTCCCGAGGGGGAGCCTCATATTGGAGGATCTCGAGCTCATTGGCTCCTTCTCGGACTCCATGGGGAAAGCAAAAGCCTTGGACATGTCCCGCACAAAAAAACCCATATCCTTCAGTGGAGATCTTCTCTGAGGTTCAGATACTGGGGAATGAGAGGGGACATCCCTATGCCTTCGGGTATCCGGGGACTGCTCGGCCTCCATCGCCCAAGAAGAGGTCTCCAAGGAAGACTTGAGGGGCTCCTTGGGTAGAGGGCCCCGGTGCCGTCCACCCCGATGCCGGCAGGTTCGGCGGTGGCGACGACCTCAGTCCCGAGCGGGAGGCCAAATGCGACCTCGGCCGAGGATCAACTCAAGCCCGAAGGGCTCGAGGTTCGGCTCAACCTCCGGGATTGACTTAGACGTGGTCGGGGCAGAGGAGCCGGACATCAGTGCCCACTGCTGTTCAATGAAGGCAGTAAAACTGCGCTCCAAAGCCGCCATCCTGGACGAGTCCGGGAGGCTTCGCAACCTCCGGCTCGGGCACCGACACGGTCGGCCCCGACGCCGATTCCCTGGAAGGGAGTCTTCGACAAGAACAGTCAGTACTTGCCTAAGCTGATCCACTTCCCAACGAGGACCTTTGGCCTAGCGCTCCTTCTCCGACGATCCGTGCAGGCGTTCGGGGATCCGTGACCGGCCCCGAGAGGAGCCCAGTCATTCGGAACCGTCCAGAGATGCCGCCTTCGAGGATTTCTTCTGCCTCTTGTGCTCCCTCAAGAGAGACCCCCCCTCTCTGAGGAACCCCGACGACGCTCGGGATCCGAGTGTTCACCCCGAGACACAGAGGCCTCAGATGAGGTCCTGGCTCTCGGAGGCACAGGAGATTCGGGAGAAATCTTATCATGCTGCTGCTGGTGGCTCCTCATGGCCTTAGAGGACATTCTCTTACAGAGACTGCAGATCGTCGGGTCATGATGCCACCTGAGGCACCGGAGGCAGCAATCGTGTGTATCGGTGAGGGACATAAATTTTCCCGCACCGATCACATTTCTTGAAACTGCTGGTAGCCATCGGGGGAAAAAGGACCCCGGCTAGGTCGAAGACCCTTCGGGCTGCCAGTGAAGGCAAAAGTGAAAAAAGGCAAATAGACACTTCAAAAGGAAAAAAGTTGAACACACACAGAAAAAGATGACCTGATACCAGAGTACAGAGGCCGGAGGCAGGAAGGGTACCAGTGTCAACCGGTTGGGCCAAAAAGACATACAGAAAAATCAACTTTTTCCAGGACATGAGGGACTACGTCCAATGGGCTCCACGGAAAGAAAAAAAAAAAAAAAAAAAAAAAAATAGAATGAGCAAGATGGTACCCTTGGGCGGGAAGGGGACCATGTATGCGTGGTGGCAACTCCCAAAGGCTCTCTTTGAAAGCTGGGGATCTTCTCCGTGTGGGGCTCCGTCGGCATCGACATCACCCATATGTGAGGACTGACTGCCTGCTTGTTCCCAGAGAATACATACACACCCAAACACAGCCACTTCACCTCTGCACCACACACACACACACACACACAGGGTTAAAGTTTAAAGACTTACATCAAGCTTGGGTGTTGTTGAAAAATAATATCTTGGAAGTAAGTGGAAGAAAGTCCAAAAAATTGCCAGCAAGGTTTATAGGTGAGGTCAGAGAGGCTGTTGCCAAAAAAAGCATCTTTTAGGAAATGGAAAAAAGAGCCAAACGACGAAACCTGGAAACGGCACAAGCACTTGCAAGTCAAATAATAGGCATTGATAAGGCAGGCAAAGGGAGAATTTGAGAAGAAGCTTGCTGTAGAAGCAAAACTGCGAAATAAAGACTTTTTCCAAGTACATTCGTAGCAAAAAACCTATGAGAGTGAGTTGGTCCATTAGATGATAGAGGGGTTTAAAGGGGCACTAAGAGGTGAAAAGACGAGAGTGGAGAGACTGAATGAATTCTTTGCTTCGGTCTTTACTGAGGAAGATGTAGGGATGTTACCCATGACTGAAGTGGTATTTAAAGGTGCGGAAGAATTGAAGGCAATATCGATACATCGGGAAGATGTATTACAACTATTAGATAAACTGAAATCACCTGGGCCAGATGGTATAGATCCAAGGGTGTTGAAAGAACTGAAATATGAGATTGCAGACCTGCTATTAGTAATCTGAATTTTCATTAAAATCATCTGTAATACCGGAAGATTGGAGTAACGCCAATTTTTAAAAAGGGTTCCAGGGGTGATTCGGGAAACTACAGAGCAGTGAGCCTGACCTCAGTACCGGGAAAAATGGTAGAAACCATCATAAAGAACAAAATTACTCAGCATGTAGATAGTCATGGCCTAATGAGAGACAGCCAACATGGCTTTAGACAAGGAAGATCTCGTCTTACTAATCTGTTATGTTTTTCTGAAGGTGTGAATAAACAGGTAGACAAAGGTGAGTTGGTTGATATAGTGTATCTCGATTTTCAGAAAGTCTTTGACAAGGTCCCTCATCAGAGATTTTTGGCAAAACTAAAGAGTCATGACTGATACCTAATTACTACACTGTTGCTATTATACTTTTGTCAGTTGCTACAATACTATTGTCAGTAGCCTGATTGATAGCTAATTACTATACTGCTGCCAACAACCTTACCATTGTTATTTTACTGTCGCCACTAGCCATACTGATACTTAATTACCATACTGTTACCAGTAACCTTACTACTAGCATAAGCTACCATTGTACTGCAATTTGTTTCTGTTCTATCACCACTATACTGTTGTCAGTAGTTTCTGATCCACACTTGCACCATGATCCCACCCACAGCATCAACTTCACTACATATCCTTGCAGCTTACTGCATGCTTCTCGCCCTCATTCACCACTCCCAAGCCCTCACCTATAACTCCATCCCTGTTCTACATAGTGCATGGAGTGCATAGTGCAAGCCCTACACCCCCATCTTATCTACGTCGCCATCCAGCAGACCCTCCCACCCAAACCTGAGACTCACATCCCCCCCCCATAACCTGAAGTGTGCACTCATTAACGCCCGCTCCATCTGCAAGAAATGGCCTGCCATTACCGTTATGCTAGTCGATCACAAGCTCGACATCCTATGCATCACAGAGACGTGGATGTCTACCTCTGACTCTGTCCTCCTCCACCAACACGTCCCTCCTTCTTTTGCCATACACTCATGTCACAGGACAGACCGAACAGGGGGTGGAGTAATCATCCTCACTAAGGAAAACCTACAATGCCAGCCCATCACCTCCAACAGTTCCCCCCATCTCGACTATGTATCCATAGCAAACAAGAACCACACCATCAACCTGATATATAGAGCACCTTCCCCAATACCTGATGACCTCTCAGTAATTGTTGACCTTGCATGCAATCCTAGCAAACCCCGTACAGCAAACTGGGTGTTAGGGGACTTTAACCTCCCCGCACTGCAAGACACCCAAGCCAAGGCCTTCCTTGATGCCCTCAAAGCACTAGGATACACTCAACTAGTTAACTCCCCCACTCATATCAAGGGAAACACCCTCGACTTGATATTTGCTCCTCAAATAGCCAACTACCCCCCTCACAACTTCAATCTCTCACTGAGCCCAGTACCATGGTCTGACCACAGTCTAATCAGATTCTCGCTGCCTTCCCTCCGTGAATCTAACCACCCCCCTACCCCAGTGGATAACACCATTGCTACTAGGACACGCTACCTCCCATTCAATAAGCAGGAGATCATTGGGAGAGTACGCCCTCTCCTTGAAACACCCGAACTCAACCTCGATGACATGATAACATTATGGAACAAGTCCCTCAACGCAGTAAGTAACGTCCCAACTACCAAGAAAAACTACAGGGGTAGGAAAAAAGCACCTTGGTATTCACCTGAACTTACAGCGTCCCTCCGGCGGTTGCGTCAACTTGAAAAACGATGGCGCAGATCAAGGACAACCGAGAGCCAGGAAGCCTATAACACCCACCTCGACGCTCATAGAACAGCCGTAGCCACAAGAATGAAACAATACCACTCAGATGTCCTACTGAGAGCCATAAACAAACCACGAGAGCTATTCAATCTGGTCAAAAATCTGGCAAAGGAGCCCTCCCCCAACCAAATAAATTTACCTGACCCCCAGGAATATGCGGACTACCTTCGCTCAAAGACGAGCCAACACATTGCCCCTGCAAACTACCACCCCCCGGAACATCCAATCTCGCTACCTTCCGACTCCTCCCCTCTAAATGGGACAGCAGACAGACAATCATCACATTCTTAACTCCTTCTCCGCCCCAACAGCAAGGGAGATCCAAGATATCATCAAATGCATAAACACCACCACGGCTCCGAGCGACCCGTGCCCGGCACAATGGGTAAAAGCGCTAAAATCAGACCTCAGCCCTTTCCTCGCCAAACTAATAGGAACATCCTTCACGTCAGGGATATTCCCACAGAACTTGAAACAAACCTCAATAAGACCCTTACTGAAGAACAAAAAGCTCGACCCCACAAAGATGGATTCCTACAGGCCTATATCGAGCATCCCGCTCCTAGCTAAAATCATGGAAAGAAACAGTCCAACAGCAACTGACCCATCACATCGAAAACAACGCTCCCCTTGATTACTGCCAGCATGGATTCAGAGAGTCCCATGGAGTGGATACCCTTCTGACTACATTACTCAACTCCCTTACCATCGGGATCGATAACATCAGAAAGGGTTTCGCCCTTATCTTTCTGGACATCGCAGCCGCCTTCGACTCTGTGGACCACAAGATACTCCTATCTCGCCTCGCTGAGAAGGGCATCCATTTAAACGCTCTAGCATGGTGCGCCTCATACCTGAGTAACAGATGGCAACATGTCCGTTCCGGCTCCTCATTATCAGACCCTTTCCCAGTAGAAAAAGGCGTCCTGCAAGGGTCATCCCTCTCAGCCCTATTATTCAATATCTATATGCAGCCCATCTGCAGCCTTATCCGGTCCTTTAACATCAACTGCCTAGTATATGCTGATGATGTACTAATGTTCACCCCAATAGACACAGACCATCCAAACCTTGACCATCTCTCCTCCTGCTTCAACGCCGTCACAGACTGGCTACACAACCAAATGCTCAGAATAAATCTAAAAAAGACAGACGTCTTATTCATTGGAAGAGACCAGTCATTCACTCCCCCCTCATCAATCAGGTGAACAACGCAGAACTCATCTCCAAGACAACAATCAAATACTTAGGCGTAACACTTGATCAGCACCTGGACATGCATGCTCATATAGACAATACCATCAGGACAATCTACCATAAATTACGGACACTACGCCCCATAAAGAACACTCTGGAACCAAACGACTTCAGAACAGTCTTCCAGGCCATAATAATTCCCCACTTCGACTACGCCAACTCCATCCTACTTGGCCTCCCAAAGCACTCGATAAACCCCTTGCAGCTTGCGATGAACACCGCAGCTAGAACCCTCTATGGAGCGTCTCGCAGAGATCATATCACCCCTATTCTGAAGAGCCTTCACTGGCTCCCTGTCCAATACAGGATCACATTTAAGATCCTAACCATGACCTTTAAAGCAGTCAACTGTATCACCGCAACTACCCTGTCAGATCTGATTCAACCTACACCAGACAACAGATTAAGAAGAGCCACATCCTGCAATACCATCCTCCTTCCAAAAGCCATCACAAAACGCAACAAATCCACTAGGAAGCGTGCCTTTGCCTTGTTTGCCCCCTCATGCTGGAACTCCCTCCCAACAGAAATCCAGACCATAAACAACCTCCCCCAGTTCAGAAAAGCCCTCAAACAGCACCTATTTGTATAACACTTCTGTAACTCCGACAACATCACCTAGACAGTATCACATGACCCTACAGTCTCAATCCAAGGCCGCCTAACCAATCCCCTAGGACAGCGATGGCGAACCTATGGCACGCGTGCCAGCTGTGGCACGCGAAGGCCTTGCAGCTGGCACGCGTGAAGGTCCGCAGAAAAAGAAAAAGCGGGCTCTGGCTGCTGCCGCGGACGCGGACGCGGCAGCATGCAGTGTCCCGCGGGGCCCCCTCCGCCCGCTAAGCCCCTCTGCAAGGGCTTTCAGATTCGCGAGGGAGACAGCGTCTCCCTCGCGTCTCTGTTAAGCCCGCAGGGGCTAATGGGAAATTTCCCATCAGCCCCTTTAGACGCGAGGGACTGATGGGAAATTTCCCATTAGCCCCTGCAGGCTTAACAGAGACGCGAGGGAGACGCTCTCCCTCGCGAATCTGAAAGCCCTTGCAGAGGGGCTTAGCGGGCGGAGGGGGCCCCACGGGACATTGCATTCTGCCGCTGCCGCGGCAGAAGCCAGAGCCAGCTGCTTTTTTTTTTTTTTAAATTTGCCATGGGGGGTGGGTTAGGACTGCTAATGGGCTAGGGGGGGGGTTAGGACTGCTAATGGGCGAGGGGGGGGGTTAGGACGGCTAATGGGCTAGGGGGGGGGTTAGGACTGCTAATGGGCTAGGGGGGGTTAGGACTGCTAATGGGCTGGGGGGGTAGGACTGCTAATGGGCTGTGGGCTGATGGGGGCTGTCTGGAAATGGGGTGATGGGGGGTTAGGACTGGGAATGGGCTATGGGGGGGGGTTAGGATTGCTAATGGGCTAGAGAGGGGGGGTTAGGACTGCTCATGGGCTAGGGGGGGTTAGGACTGCTGATGGGGAGGGGTTAGGACTTGAGGTGGGCTGTTGGGTGGGGTTAGGACTGGAAATGGGCTGATGGGGGGTTAACACTGGAGGTGGTGTGATGGGGTTAGGACTGGTAATGGGCTATGGGGGGGTTTAGGACTGATAATGGGCTATGGGGGGCTGGGACAAGAAATGGGCTGCTGGGGAGGGGTTAGGACTTGAGGTGGGCTGATGGGGTTAGGACTGGTAATGGACTGTGGGCTGATGGGGGGGGTTAGGACTGGCAATGGGCTATGGGGGGCTGACTGGAAGTGGGCTGATGGGGGGTTAGGACTGGAAGTGGGCTGATGGGGGGTTAGGACTGGTAATGGGTTATAGGGGGGGCTTAAACTGAAAATGGGGTGATGGGGGGTTAGGACTGGAAGTGGGTTGATGAGGGGGGGATAGGACTGGTATTGGGTTGGGGGGTTGCTAGGACTGGAAATGGGTTGGGGGGCTGCTAGGACTGGAAATGGGCTGATGCAGGGACTAGAAGGGAATGGATGCTGGATGAGGCTGGAACTAGAAGGGAGCTGGTGTTGGGGGAGGATTAGAATGGGATGGGGCTGGGAGAGTAAAATGGAGAGGGGAAAAATATTTTGTGTGGGAGGGATAAAAAATCTACAATTGGCCGGGTATTGGGAGAGTAAGTGGGGATTGAGGATGGAGGGGTAAATTTTGAGTAGATGAAATAGGAATGAGGAAAGAGCAAAAGGAGAAAGATTAGTATGTTAAAGCAGATGTAGAGAGAGAATGGAAAAAAACCCCAAGAAGACAGAAGAAAGGACAAATGGACAGCAGATGGAGAGTTAGCAGAAGACACGAAGAAACCAGAAGAAAGTGGCTGGAACAATTGCAACTGAAAAAAAATGCACAAAAGGTAGAAAAATATCTCTTTATTTTGAATTTATTAATTGGAATATGTCAGCTCTGGGAAATGTGCATCATTAATTTTTGCGCTTTGTTTAGTACAAGAGGAAATTAATATATAGTTTTATTTCTACAGTGTTGTTGTATATTCCAAGTTTGGCTTTTGGGGTTCCCAGTTTAATTATTGTCTTCCTGTTTCTAAATTGTGATTCCTTGTTTGGTAATGGTCTGTTCTGCATGTGTAACTGAGCTGAGGTATTCTGTTTATATAATTCCTATTTGACATTGCCACTTGTTCTTTCCCCAGTAGGTCATGTATTGTTGTTCTCTGAGATGTATTGGTTTAATATTTGCAGTGTTGCCTTTTGATAGGTAGAGTATGGTGCTTTGTGAGTCCTGGTAGTGCTGTTAGGATACGGCGGGTTTGCTATGGGTTCTAAATGGGCAGCGTTTGTAGTAGTTCCTAATGTGCCTGGCGGTTGGTACTGGATTATAGTAATGTAGAAACCTTTTAGTCTTTCTTTATCCATATACTCATTAAGAGGCATGTTTACTAAAAGTTAGTGTATGGTAACATTATGCAAATATTTATGCAAATGAAGCACCTTATGCAAATGGAGCTTTAATTGACGTGCTGGCACTTTGAGGAAATTCTTTGGTTTTGTGCGGCAGTTTGGGCACTCGGGCTCAAAAAGGTTAGCCATCACTGCCCTAGGATAACTCTCCACCTCACCCAACCATCCCCTTTAGGGCCTGTATCATAAACTCAGCTATGTTACAATACCCTTTTGCATATAATGTATAAAGTTCACCTGTTATCCATGTTTAAATTCCCTGTTTTATGTAAGTTCAATGTATGGCTGTTCCACATTGTACAAACCTGTTTATTGTAAACCGCGCTGAAGCCGAATAGTGCGGTATAGAAAAACATTAAATAAATAAATAAATAAAATAAATAAATGGGATAGGAGGCAGTGTACTACTGTGGATCAGGAACTGGTTAAAAGATAGAAAGCAGAGGGTAGGGCTAAATGGCCAATTTTCCCAATGGAGAAAGGTGAATAGTGGTGTACCCCAGGGATCTGTGCTGGGTCCGCTGCTTTTTTGACATATTCATAAATGACCTGGAAAAGGGAATAACGAGTGAGGATATCAAATTTGCAGATGACACAAAACTATTTAAAGTTGTTAAAACCCAAGAGAATTGTGGACAATTTCAAGAGGATCTTGATAAATTGAAAGACACGGCATCAAAATGGCAGATGAAATTTAATGTGGACAAGTGCAAAGTTATGCACCTAGGGAAGAACCACCCAAACTATGGTTACACGATGCAAGGTTCCACATTAGGAACCACCACCCAGGAAAAAGATTTAGGCGTCATTGTGGATAACATGTTAAAACCCTCCGCCCAGTGTGCAGCGGCAGCCAAGAGAGCAAATAGAATGCTAGGTATCATAAGGAAAGGAATGGAAAATAAAACAAAAGATATTATAATGCCTCTATATCGTTCCATGGTGAGACCGCATCTTGAATATTGTGTGCAATTCTGGTCACCGTATCATAAAAAGGATATAGCGTTATTAGAAAAGGTTCAGAGAAGAGCCACCAAAATGGTAAAGGGGATGGAAGGATACTCCTATGAAGAAAGGCTAAAAAGGTTAGGGCTCTTTAACCTGGAAAAGAGACAGCTGAGGGGAGATATGATAGAAGTCTATAAATTAATGAATAGAGTGGAACGGGTAAACGTAGATCGATTGTTTACGTTATAAGAATACAGAAAGACTAGGGGACATGCAATGAAGCTACAGGGTAAAGTATTTAAGACTAATAAAAGAAAATATTTTTTCACTCAACGTGTAATCAAACTCTGGAATTTTGTTACCGGAGGATGTAGTAAAGGCTGTTAGTGTAGCTGGGTTTAAAAAAAGATTTGGACAAGTTCCTGGAGGAAAGGTCCATAAACCATTATTAAGAAGGGACCCAGGATATCAATGTTTGACCCTATACAAGCATTGTGGAACCTGTGTCTTTTGAGGAAACTGCTAGATGCATATGGACCTAGATTGGCCACTGTTGGAAACAGGATACTGGGCTTGATGGACCTTGGTCTGACCCAGTATGGCATATCTTATGTTTTTATGATCTTATGTTCTTATGTCCCCACCATCTCTCAGATTGTGAGCCCTTCGAGGACGAGGGAATAAAAAGGTGAAATTAGGCTTACCTGCTAATTGTTGTTCCTTTAGGACCTCCAGTCTAGTCCCGAAAGGTAGAAGTTGTGTTCATCCTCTGCAGCTTGGAGACTGAGCATGATCCAAATCTTTATGACCTCAGCATATATAATCCAGGGACCGCCTCCATTCCTCAGTACTCTATTGACAAAGCAGACTCACCAGAGCAAGAATTAATTAATAACATAGCATAACAGCTAACCTTAATCTGGGAACAGTAAACTGTAGTATACAGCACACAGCACTGTGGATGAAACCACCCACAGCCAAACCGCATCGTAGAACAAAGGCAAGCTCACCCCCGTTCTCCACCACCTACCTGGAACATCCACTGTCGCACGAGAGCAGCAGCCCTCAAAAGTAACTCTTATCTTCAGAGCGCCGTCAGCAGAATCAAACCGGGCGGGATACGGGACTAGACTGGAGGTCCTAAAGGAACAACAATTAGCAGGTAAGCCTAATTTCACCTTCCTTAGCGTCCCTCCAATCTAGTCCCGAAAGGTAGAAGATGTAACAGAGCAGTAACACCTCAACGGGAGGGCCCTGCTAGACCAGCCTGAAGTACCGATGCCCCAAACTGCGAATCGCCCTCCGCCATCACATCAATCCTGTAATGCTTGACAAACGTATGCAACGTAGACCACATCGCCACCTTACAGATATCCACTGCTGGAACCAAACATGACTCCGCCCAGGACGCCGCCTGAGCCCGCGTGGAATGCGCCCTCAAGCCCTTCGGCACCATCCTGCCCTTTAAGAGATAAGCCGAAGCAATGGCTTCCTTAATCCAGCGAGCGATGGACGGTTTCGACGCCTGCTCTCCGCGCTTCGATCCCCCATACAGCACAAACAATCTATCCGTCCTTCGGAACGAAGCCGTCTTCTGCACATACACCCGTAAGGCTCTCCCCACATCTAACTTAACCCTCCATAGCCCATGTTCCCTGTAAAATAGTTATCTCCAAGTTATTATGCCCTGTTCAATGTAATTTCAGTTTGTTCAATGTAAACCGCACTGATGCAGAATAGCGCGGTATATAAGAGAATATAAATAAAATAAATAAATAAATAAATAAACTTGTGCAGACGACCCCCCTTCTCAGCCGACCGTGCCCTCTCAAATACTGGCAAGGAGACTTCCTGATTCACGTGAAATGCCGACACCACTTTTGGCAAAAAGGAAGGAAACGTTCTCAACACCACTTTGTTGACCTGAAACACCAAAAATGGCTCCCTACAGGACAGAGCCTGCAGCTCGGAGATGCGGCGGGCCGAGGAGATCTAGATCCTCACCAAAAAGCAATTTACCCCGAAAGGGGAGCTTCCCCAGTCGGGCCTTAGAGGCGGCATCCGCTGCCCAGTTTCGGAGCCACAAGGACCATCTGGCCGCCACCACCGACGCCATACTCTTCACCACTCCTCTGATAAGATTGTACTGACTATCCACCAAATACGCGGCCCCCGACTCCAACCGAGCCGCCTCCTCAACGGCCTCCGCCATCTACAACCCTTTTAACCGTTGGGCCCAGCGCAAGCATGCCCTCGCCACCCATGCCCCACAAATGGAGGCCTGCATGGACAGAGCATTAACTTCAAACACCTGTCGCAACAACGTGTCTAACCGCCTATCCTGCATATCCTTCAGAGCTGCACTACCCTCCACCGGGATGGTAGTCTTTTTCGTGACCGAGGAAACGGCCGCATCCACTTTGGGCGGCTTGAACAACTCCTTATCCACTTCCTGCAACGGGTACAAGCGGTTCAACACCCTGGAGCCCTTGATACCTGCATCCGGCGTATCCCACTCCTCCTGGATCATCTCCCTAAATATCCTGTGGAGCGGGAACGCCCTCTGAAATTTCCTGACCGCCTGTAGCAAAGGGTCCTCTAAAGAAGCATCCACCCCCTGCTCGGACGTAGGGATATTCAGAGCACTCAGTCTCTCCTATGAGCGCCGCAAGTTCCTCTCTCCGAACCACGCGCACAATCCTGGCCTGGTCCTCGGGGTCCTGCAACTCCCCTTCCTCTAACTCCGGCTCCTCCTCGGAGTCGTCCACCACCGGTGACCCCACATCCAGGTCCAAATCGAAATCCAAGCTCTCCGAACGCCTGGCCCGCTTAACCGGCCTGCCCTCTGCATCCAGAGGTGCCCCCGGTCTTTTAGCCCCCTGGGCCCGCTCCGCGCCGGCCCCCGTCTCCTTCCCCCCAGCTCAGCCCAGGGTTTGCTGCAGCAACACCAAAAACTGCTGGGAGAAAATGGCCCCCAAACCGCCCTGCAGCGAAGGCGAAGACAAGGAGACCTGTGGCGCCGAGGAAGGCCCTGGCAGGGGTTCTGGGGGCAACAATGGAGGGCTAGGAGGGCCTCCCGACCCCAAGCTCTCCTTAGCCATCTCCGACGCGCCCTTATCCTCCAGACTGGCCAGCGCAGCCTCTTGAGCACAGGATTTGCACACCCCTGCCTCAGAGACGGATGCCCGGCGGATCCCGCACAAAAGACAGAGAGACCGAGCCGGCATTCAAGCCTGCAAGCCGAACGCCCCTCCTCGCTAAGAGCTGACACCAACCAGTTCCCAAAAGGAAGCAGGGTCTCAGGCGTACCGTCACGCCACCGCAATTAATTTAATTTAATTTTTTTTTTTTAATTCAACTCACATCGGAGGGGCGCCCCCGCACGGGAATCACCAACCCAAACAATCCCTGACGCACCCCCGTTCCCGTGCAAAATACCACGCGGCACACAAAATGGCCGTCGGGACCGTCGAGCCGTAAAGAAATTCCCCCTGCACCTAAAAGCAACAGCGAGCTCTCTCCTGCTAACCGCAGCCCTGCGAGGCTGCCGACGAGCTGCACACCTCGGCACCCGCCTCTCCTGTATCCTCTCCGGATCGAGCCGGCACAAAGCTTTTCACCGCCGCACTGACTCACCTCGCAGGCACCCAGCAGCTCCGTACCAGCACGCAAACGGCGCGGCCAACCCTCGACGGCAGGACACCCGCCTCGGGGGTATCTGCTGCCGGAGGCCCCAGCTGCAACTCCCACACTCACTCCGTACTGCCGCCATTCCAGAGAGGGGGGAGAAGGGGGGTAAGATTGCTGCCCAGCTCAGGAGAAAAAACGGAATCGGGAATCACACGCCAAATTTAAAGGGACAGAAACCCCTTTTTTTTTTTTTTATAAAACAATAAACCTATCAAACTCCCTAACACTAAGTAAAAACTACTTAATAATTCCTGAAGTGAGTCTACAGTCCCGGGGCTCACACCTCCCAACGCTGCTTGGAGACTGAGAACTGAGGAATGGAGGCGGTCCCTGGATTATATATGCTGAGGTCATCAAGATTTGGATCATGCTCAGTCTCCAAGCTGCAGAGGATGAACACAACTTCTACCTTTCGGGACTAGACTGGAGGGACGCTAAGGAAATGTCTGTTAGAATACATCTGTAAACCGCTCTGATACACACAGTAAAAGGCGGTATATCAAGTGCATAAACCATAAACTATAGTCACACAGGCATCCCACCTCCGCACCACACACACACATGCAAACACACCCAACCCCTCTGCACCGTAGACACACACACACACCCCCCCCATGTCCACACCACCCACACAGGCAACTCCTCCTCCACACCACACACAGGCACGCCACACCTCTGCACTACACACACACACACACACAAGCACGCCACCTCCGCACCACACACACGCACACACACATCCACCTCCTCCTCCACCTCCACCCCACCCACATACACACACAGACACCTGACCTTTGCACCACAGTCACACACACTGGCATCCCACCTCTGCACCACACACACTCCGGGAGCCCCCTCCTCCACACCACACGCACACAGGGACCCCACCTCCACACCACAGGCAGACAAAGACCACACTGCACACACACAGGGACCCCCACCACCACACAGGGACCCCCACCTCCACACCACACACAAACACGAGCGCATGACACCTCCATACCACACACACACTCACAAGCAGGTATCCCACCTGCACCAGACACATCCCGGCTCCCCATTGTCTGTGCCAGTCTAGAATTTGTGTTAGACTACATACACTTACCCCCTTGATTCCGGCTTCTGCAGTCCTTCCAGCAGTGCCTGCATCTTTCAATCACATTTACCCTGCTGGAAAAGGGAATATAACCTGGATCAGTCCCATTATCAAGTACAGAACAGGAAAACTGTTAAAGCCATCATTCATATTCTCTTCTTATTATCCTCATATAATCAGTACCGCAAATAACATAGTTAGTAACTTATCCCCATTAACATTTTTAAGAGGCAAAAATCATGCATTATTCCATTAACGAGCATTAAAAAGGGCAAAACCATATATTATTTTACCCAGCATGTGTTCCATTATACGATGCAGATGCATGCCAAGTGCCTCATTATTATATAAATTGAATAAAGCAGCTTGTGCTGAACTTCGCAAACTGCATTATTGTAGGGAAAATGATGCCAGCTCAAAGTTGGTTTTATTTTTCTTGTCTAGGAGCTTTGGGCTTCTAATATGTGGCCGGATGTCCCCAGCCATCATCTTCAAGGGGCCAGTACACAGTGAAATTCCGCAGACACCTCTACATCTAGATCCTCCACCCCTCACCTGGGCCTACCTTACAAAGCCGGTAGTGGTATAGGGATGAGGGTCAGGAGCGATCACTCACTCCTGTCCACTTTGGCACTGGATTCAAATAGTGCCGGTTAAACCCCAGCAAGATTCTCACGGCACTATTGCTGGCATTCAAGCTGACAAATAAGGGATTTTTAAAATACAGAAATATTACTACTAGGCCTGAAAAATATAGGCCTTAAATCCAGCCAAGTGGGTGGTGTTCCCCTACCAGCCAAATGTGGATTTTTCTCTATCTCCACGTCTTCTGATGACCGCAGTCTTCAGTGCATCCACACGAACCTCCTGGACCTCTCCTCTCCAACTCGTGCTTACTTAGAACAAACCCTCCACTCAGCTTTTTTCTGCCTAGGACCCTCCTTCTCAAACTCAATCCCCGATACCCTCAGCTAAGAACAGTCATACCCAAATTCAAGGCACTCCTAAAGATCCATCTTTGTGTGCCTATGACCTTCCTCCCTCCCTCCCCTCAACTCTTTTTCTCTCTCTCCCACTAGCTCCCTCCTTTTTCTCTATCTTAGTGTGATTGTACACTTTCCTGTTATGAATTGTAGTTCCCTTCTATTTCCAGCCTCGGCCACTACTGCATTTTGCTTTGTTGTGAACCGCCCTGATGATATCAAAGGCATGGTAAATCAAATACTAAATAAAGATAAAGATAAAGACAACCTCATCCTGTGCTATATCATGAGCAGCTAGAGGGCACACAACCTTAGTATTTGTACCCAAGCCATGGATAAGAACCCCAGGCTGCACAAGTCCCAGTGAGGGTAACAAGGACTAACAGACCAAGAAAAGAACTATATACAGAACACCATGTAGGTCAAAAGGTAAAACAAGAGGAATGTAGTCCACAGGGCTAAACCACAGAAGATAACGGATCATCAGAGATCGAAGCAGATCATATCAGCTCAGACCATATCTGAGCAAGTCATACCAGAACATAGTGGTAAAGTATAGGGGGTGAAATACTTTTGACCATAAAAGAATAGCAAGACCTGGGCGTGATTGTTCCTGATGACCTTAAAGTGGCTAAACAGGTAGAAAAGGTGACAGCAAAAGCCAGAAAAATGAAAGAGGTGATAGTGCCTCAGTATGTCTTTGGTGAGACCTCTTTTGGAGTATGTGTACAATTCTGGAAACACCACCTTAAAAAGGATATAAACAGGATGGAGTCGATGCAGAGGCTGACTACTAAAATAGTCAGTAGGCTTCATCATAAGGCATATGGGGACAAACTTAAACAATCTCAATATGTATATTTAGAGGAAAGGTGGGAGATGGGAGTTATGATAGAGACATTTAAATACCTCAATGACATAAATGTATAGGAGAGTCTCTTTCATTTGAAGGAAAGCTTTGCATAGGATAAAGGTGAAAGGGGATAGATTCAAGGGGAAGTGCAGCAGGGGTCAAGGGGAAGTGCAGCATAAAATTCACAAGATGTGGTTGGTGAATTGCTGTGCTTCTCTTAGGGGTGAGATTATAGTTCTCTCCCCAAGTCTTGCTGGGTACCTTCACGTGGTGACCCCATTTTACAAAATCTATATTGAATCCCAGAAAGGCGACAACTACTGAAGTATGATAGGAACGAAAAAGAAAAATACATACTAGCCGCACGTTGCCCAGGATAAAAATAGGTGCCAACCAGAAGCTTACGCACTAGGGCTAATGATGGTGACTGCAAGCAGTGCAAATGTAGGTAACATTCCTGCCACAGATGAAGGCCATGGTGAGCATGTTCATGGACCACTGCGGCAGGAGATAAACTACAGAAAAAGCACAGTTACTCATCTGTAATAGGTGTTCTCCGGAGACAGGAGGAATCAGTCCTCACATATGGGTGACGTTGGTAACGATGGAGCCCATGCAGAAGCATCCCACCCCCCCAGCTTTCAAAGAAAGCCCTAGGGAGATGCCACCATGCATGCACAGTCCCCATCCTGCCCAAGGCTGCCATCTTGCTCAGTCAGATGACATAGCTAAAAGACGGCAAAAATAAAGGATGGTACAGTAGCAACTCCAAGGGGAGAAGTGAGGGCTGTGAGGACTGATTCCGGCTGTACCCGAAGAACACCTGTTACAGGTGAGTAACTATGCTTTCTCCGGGAACAAGCAGGAAGTCAGACCTCACATATGGGACTCCCCAGCTACAGGCTACCGAAAACCCATAGCAAAAACAGGGCTCCTGCGACGCAGTAGCAATTTTAGTCCGTGCACACAGACCACAGTAGGACCCCTGTGTTTGATGAAACCAGCACTCCGGTAGCCTGAACACAGAAGGGTCGGAGGGTAGGAGTTGCCTAGACCCTGAAAAGGTTACGGAGAACAGCCTGGCCGAAAGCATGTGTCACGTCGGGACTCTCTCTCCAGGCAGTAATGAGCTGCGAAGGTATGGACTGAAAACCATGTGGCGGCTCGGCAGATATCCACCATCAGGACAGAGCACAAGTTTGCCACCGAAGCCGCAATGGCCCTAATACAGTGCGCTGTGACGCGGCCTTCTAGCGGGAGCCTCGTCTGCCCATAAGCAAAGGCGATACCGTCCGCCACCCAAGAGGACAGCATATGCTTGGTCACTGCCTTCTCCAGCCTACTGGGGTCATAGAAGATGAAAAGCTGAGCAGCTTTGCGGTGGCCTTGGCTGAATTGAAGTAAAAGGATATAAGGCCCTCTTACAGTCCTCACTTGGTTTGCAGCTTCTCTTGCTGTGAGGGCTTGTGTGCATCAGTGATGCTGAGAGCTAAACTATCGGTAGTTTAACTACTGGCAGGGTCTCCCAAGATGGACAGGTCTCAGCTGAGGTGCCAGACGAAGACAAACCACCATCTGGGCAGCAGCAGAATGGGATAGTGGTGACAGCAGAGGATCACATTTCTGTGACAACGGCAACACCACCAAACTTAAGCTGTGCGGAAGAAAGGCCTGGCAATCTACTTCTCTATCTTGCCATGAAAACTCAATGGATAATTACAACAAAAAAAATTGTGCTGTAGTGCTGGAAGATGAGACCCACAGGTCAGAAGGCACTCAACTAGCTACTGGGGAAGAGCTGAAGACTTTTCAGAGTAAAGCCAGCATTTATGATGTGGTTGGATCAAAGCCCTCGCGACGTCTGACTGCTGATGTAGCTGCCCATGAAATGAGAGTCAGAAGCTGTAAAGATGTCTTACACATTGGAACATGGAACATACGAAGCATGAACCAAGGGAAGTTGGAGGTGGTCAAAAATGAAATGGAACGTGTACAACTTGATCTGTTGGGTGTCAGCGAACTGAAATGGACTGGCATCGGGCACTTTGCATCAGATGTTCACATGGTCTACTATGTTGGAAATGAAAGACAAAGAAGAAATGGTGTTGCATTTATAATAAAGAAGAAACTTGCAAGAACTGTAATGAAATACAATGCAGTCAGCGAACGCTTAATCTCTATTCGACTACAAGGAATGCCTATCAACACAACTATAATTCAAGTATATGCCCAACAGCTGCAGAAGAGAACGAAATTGAAGAGTTCTATGAACAAGTACAAGCTGAATTTGACAGAACATGCAAACAGGATATCCTCATAGTCATGGGTGACTGGAACGCAAAAGTTGGCAACAAAGAAGAAGACAAAGTAGTTGGAAAATATGGACGGCAACAGAAATGAAGCTGGAGAAAGACTGATAGAATTCTGCAAGACCAACGATCTATTCATCTCAAACACCTTCTTCCAGCAACATAAGCAGCGACTGTACACATGGACTTCACCCAATGGATTGTATAAAAATCAAATTGACTACATCTGTGGAAGTCAACGATGGAAAAGCTCTGTAACATCAACAAAGACAAAACCTGGAGCAGACTGTGGTACAGATCAACTACTAGTATGCAAACTCAAGCTAAAGTTGAAAAAGAGCAAACCACTCAGGAATGCAGCAAAATATGACCTTGAGAATATACCACTGGAATTTAAAGACTGCCTGCAAAATCGATTTGCTGCTTTAGATACAAATGACAGAGCTCCAGAAGAGTTATGCAATGACATCAAGAAGGTTGTGTTGGAAGAAAGCGAGAAGTCTCTACAAAAGGTGAAAAAGAAAAAATGGCCAAAATGGATGACGGAAGAAACTCTGAAAATTGCCCAGAAACGCAGAGAAGCTAAAGCCAGAGGAGAAAGAAAGACAATCACACAACTCAGACTTCCAATGTGCAGCAAGACAGGACAAGGAAAAGTACTACAATGATGCATGCAAGGAAATAGAAGCAGAAACTATTAGAGGAAGAACAAGATCGGCTTTCCTAAAGCTACGAGAGTTAAAGAAAAAGTTCCAGCCTCGAAATGGAATGTTACAAGATGCTCAAGGTTCTATGTTGAAAGATGCTGAGAAGATCAAGAAAAGATGGAAGGAATATACAGAGTTTTTATATGATAAAGATCAAGTGGACCAACAGCCGTTTCAACCTGTACCTTATGATCGGGAACCATTGGTGATTAAAGAAGAAGTTGAAGCAGCATTGAAAGCCTTATCAAAGAACGAAGCACCAGGCATTGATAGCATTTCCATAGAAGTATTACAGCAATCTGATGCAGCTGTTACCGTACTTACAAGGCTCTGCCAAAAAATATGGAAGACAACATCATGGCCAACTGACTAGAAAAGATCTGTGTTTATACCAATACTAAAGAAAGGTGATCCAACTGACTGTGGAAATTATTGCACAATCGCTCTGATCCCATATGCCAGCAAGATTCTACTGAAGATTATTCAAAAGAGACTACAACCATATCTGGAACAAGAACTACCTGAAGTGCAAGCAGGGCTCAGGAAAGGGCGAGGAACGAGAGACATCACTGCGGATGTGAGATGGATCCTTGAAAAGACAATAGAATACCAAAAGGATATCTATTTGTGCTTTATCGACTACAGCAAAGCTTTTGACTGTGTAAACCATGAGAAACTCTGGGCCACATTAAGAAGCATGGGTATACCAGAACACCTGATCGTACTCTTGCACAATCTGTACATTGATCAGTTCGGATGGAACAAGGAGAAACAAAATGGTTTAAAATAAGCAAAGGTGTAAGACAAGGCTGCATACTTTCCCCCCTACCTGTTTAATTTATATGCAGAAAAAATCATCAGAGAAGCAGGATTATATGACGACAACAGAGGTGTGAAGATTGGTGGAAGACTCATCAACCTTCGCTATGCTGATGATACCACATTACTGGCTGAAAGCGAAGATGATCTGAAACATTTGCTTCTCACAATCAAAGAACAGTCTCAAAATGGGCCTGCACCTTAATGTAAAGACAACAAAGATCATGACAATTGGCATAATCAACAGGTTCAACGTTGAAGGAGAAGAAATTGAAATCGTGAACAACTTTAACCTACTTGGATCAACTATCATAAAGAAGCAACAAGCAGTCAAGAAATCAGACAACGCATTGCTCTTGGCAGAATGGCTATGAAAGACCTAGATAAGATTCTCAAGAGCAGAGATGTCTCTCTCCATACAAAGATTCGACTTGTTCAAGCCATGGTATTTTCAACATCATATGGATGTGAAAGCTGGACAGTGAAAAAGATAGACAGGAAGAAAATTGATGCCTTTGAATTATGGTGCTGGCAGCGAATACTGTGTATACCATGGACTGCCCAAAAAACAAACCAGTCAGTACTAGAGGAGATCAAACCTAAGCTTTCTTTAGAAGCTCAAATAACAAGATTTCGACTTTCATACTTGGGACACATCATGCGAAGAGAGAGATCATTTGAGAAAGACATCATGCTTGGCAAGATAGAAGGTCAACGCAAAAGAGGAAGGCCAGCAATGAGATGGATCGATACAATAACAGCAGCTACGGGTTCCAGTCTGTCAACAATGAGCTGCCTGAATGAAGACCGAACACAATTTAGGATAGCTATCCAGACGGTTGCCATGAGTCGACGCCGACTCGACGGCACTTAACAACAACAACAGTCCAATGAGTGAAGGACCGTCTCTGCCCGGCTGGAGTGAGGTCTTGGGAAGAAGGTAGGAAGCACCACTTTCTGATTAAAGGTGAAAGGTCGACACTACCTTCGGCAGGAACTTGGGGTGCATGCGAAGTACCACCCTGTTCTTGTAGAACCTGGTGTAGGGCGTCTCTGCCACAAGGCCTGAAGCTCACTAACTCTGCAAGCGGAGGTGAGCACAGCCAGGAAAACCACCTTCCAAGAGAGGTAGCGAAGGTGGCAAGTCGCCAAAGGCTCGAAGGGCGGGCGGGTGAGCTGCCCCAACACCACGATGAGGTCCCATTTGGTCGCTGGTGAGCGAACCAGGGGTTTTGACAGGAGCAAGCCCCAAAGAAAGCGGGTCACCAAAGGTTGGACCGAGAGAGGCTTACCATCTACCGGGTGGTGGTGCGCCACCAGGGAACAAAGGTGCACTCGGACAGAGCTAGATTTGAGCCCAGATTGGGAAGAGGTGGAGAAGGTACTGCAACACCAAAGCCACCGGGCAGGAGAAGGGATCAGCCCCATGATCGGTGCAACAAACAGAGAACCTGCCATATTTGAAGGCATATGCCTTCCTAGTAGAGGCCTTGCGGGAGGCCAGTAGAAAGTCATCAACCTCAACCAGAAGGGTGAAAGGGGCAAGAGTCACCGTCTCAGCAGCCACGCTGTCAACAAGAGGGACCCCAGGTTGGGGTGCAGTAGAGAGAGCCCCCCCTCTTGAGATAGGAATCCCAGGGCAGTGCCCAAGGGGATGGGGGCCTCCACTGCCAACTGCAGAAGCAGAAGGAACCACGGCTGCCTGGGCCACCTGGGAGCTATCAGGATAAGTGAGGCCCTGTCGCAGAGAATCCTGAACAAGGTCTTGGTGATCAGCAGCGTTGGAAGGAAAATGTACATGAGGCTTTACGACCACGAGACTTCAAACGCATCCACTGCCACCCTGGAGGGGTGGACCTGCCAGGAGCAGAAGCAGGGCAACTGAAAGTTGTCCAAACTGGCAAACGAGTCCATCACGGATTCCCCCCCCCACTCCCCCCAGAGCTGGAAAAGTCGACTGGCTATCCTGGGGTCCAGCTGCCAGTCGTGTAGCTGGAGAACCCTGCTGAGTCTGTCAGCCAGGTTGTCGTCCTAGCCTGGCAGTTACACTGCCCTCAGGAGGATACCCTGTTGGATTGCGTACAAACAGAGACCCAGTGCCTTCAGGCAAAGGACCTGGGACCCCGTGCCCCCCTTGTTTGTTCACGTAGAACATTGCCTCCTGGTTGTCCATCTAGACTAGGACCGGCTGGTGGCACAGGTGGTGACAGAAAACTCTCAGAGCGAGGTGTATCGCTCCGAGCTCCAGGAGGTTGATCTGTTGGGTGCTCTCGTATGGCAACAGGTGTAACAGGGGACTGTTACTTCTGGAGAGAGATCTGCAATTGTGAGTATATACTTCTGGGAATTTTCTGAAAGGAATTCTTTCTATTAAAGCTATTTAATCTGTGAACCCACTATTTTTTGTTAAATCAGTCAGGGCCTAGTAGTAGCAGCAGTTAAAGTTTAAATTTAAAACACAGAAGAGAACTTTCTGGTTACATTTCATACCCAGCAGAGAGCTTGTACTTTAAATTTCATAGTAAGTTAGAGGCTAGCAGCAGCAAAGAACTATAATTTAAATCAAAAAAGAATATAGCTTACCTCAGCAGCACAGGACAGGGTACTGTGTAGCAGCCCTCTTTAAATAAGCGTTATTTCCCTCCCTCCCTCCCTCCCCACACCCACCCACCACTGGGATAATCATAGCTTTATAGGTACTTACACATCTTAAAAGACAGGAGGTGCTCTCAGGTGAAGCTCATTACCAAAATCAGTCATACACTAAGGACCTGAGATCAATTAAGCTTCAGGTGAACAAGGTATATTAAACGTATTAGGTACAGTTTTTTATTGGTATAAATATCCATGGCAACCCTTAGTAAGTAAAGAACTTAAAGATCTAAACAAAACCTAAAAACTAAGATGCAGACAGTAGTCCAGCAGCGAGATGGGGGCTTTCCAGTCTTTTGCATTGAGGGTCACATGTATGATTTTCTCCCAGTTGGTGAGAGGTCTTACCTGTGCACTAGGTGCAAGGAGCTCTTTGCTCTCAGGGAACAAGTCCGTTCTCTAGAGGCTAGAGTAGCAGACTTGGAAAACATAAGACAGACAGAGAGGTACATAGATGAGACCTACAGGGATATAGTCCTGAAGTCCCACCTCCAGTCTGGCAGCATCCCTGAAGCCATGGAGGAGAGAGGTCACGTGACAAGAGTGTGTGTGGTGTGGTAGGAAGTGATCCTGTAACTAGGACCTGTCCTCCAGGTGATGTAAAACCCTCTCGCACCGAGGACGTTTCTACAGGGCCATGTGCCCATGAGGGAAGGGTTAGGACAGCCGTTATAGTTGGTGATTCGATCATTAGGCATGTAGATAGCTGGGTGGCTGGTGGACGTGAGGATCGCCTGGTAGTTACATGGTGCAAAGGTAGCAGACCTCACGCGCCACCTAGATAAGGTCTTAGATAGTGCTGGGGAGGAGTCTGCTGTCTTGGTACATGTCGGTACCAATGACATAGGAAAATGTGGTAGGGAGTGTCTGGAGGCTAAATTTAGGCTTTTAGGTATAAAGTTGAAATCCAGAACTTCCAGGGTAGCGTTCTCCGAAATGCTTCCCGTTCCACGTGCAGGGCCCAAAAGGCAGGCAGAGCTCCGGAGTCTCAATGCGTGGATGAGACAATGGTGCAGAGATGAGGGGTTTGGATTTGTTAGGAACTGGGGAACATTCTGGGGAAAGGAGGGACTCTTCCGAAGGGATGGGCTTCACCATAACCGGGATGGAACCAGACTGCTGGCATTAACCTTTAAAAAGGAGATAGAGCAGCTGTTAAACTAGTTAATAGGGGAAAGCCGACAATCGCCCAAGAGCGGATGGTTTGGAAGAATGTATCTTTGAAGGATACTACCAAAAGCAGAGAGGTTCCAAAAAAGAGTAAAGTAGCCAAAATGCCCTTGAGTATGGAGCAGACAGAGCTTAAAGATCCCAAATTACCATGTCTACCAATAGCCAAATTAATATGAATAAAATACAGTCTCTAAAATGCTTGTATGCAAATGCTAGAAGTCTAAAAAATAAGATGGGAGAGTTAAAATATATAGCACTAAATGAGAGGTTAGATATGATTGAAATATCAGAGACATGGTGGAAGGAGGACAACCAGTGGGACACTGATGCCTGGGTACAAACTATATCGTAATGATAGAGCTGATCAAATTGGTGGAGGGGTTGCGCTCTATGTTAAAGAGAGAGCATTGAGTCAGAAAGGATTAAAGTTTTGCAGGAAACAAAATTTGCTGTAGAATATCTATGGATTGAAATTCCATGTAAAAAGGGGAAGGCGATGGCAGTGGGGGTGTACTATCGACCGCTGGCCATAATGAACAAATGGATGATGAAATGCTCAAAGAAATAAAGGAAGCTAACAAACGTTACAGCGCGGTAATAATAATGGGTGATTTCAATTACCCCGGTATCGACTGGGTCAGTGTCATGGCAGGACATGCTAGGGAGATAAAGTTCCTAGATGAAATAAATGACTGCTTCTTGGAGCAGCTGGCTCATGAACCGACCAGAGGGGAAGCCATATTAGACCTAGTCCTTAGTGGAACACCAGATCAAGTGCAAGAAATAAGGGTGTTGGGACCACTTGGCAATAGTGATCATAGCATGATCGCCTTTGATTTAATTAGTGGAGGAGGGATAGTAAGGAAATCCACAGTATTACCTTTTAACTTTCGAAAGGGAGACTATGATAAAATGAAGAAAATAGTTAAGAAAAAAGTTGCAAAGGTTAAAGACTTATATTAAGCTTGGGTGTTGTTGAAAAATACTATCTTGGAAGTCCAGACTAGCTGTATTCCACGCTTTAAGAAAAGTGGAAGGAAGTCCAAAAAAATGCCAGCATGTGATGTCAGAGAGGCTGTTGTTGCCAAAAAAGCATCTTTCAGGAAATGGAAAAAAAGAGCCAAACGACAAAACCTGGAAACAGCACAAGCACTGGCAGGTCAAATGCAGGGCATTGATAAAGCAGGCAAAGGGAGAATTTGAGAAGAAGCTTGCTGCGGAAGCAAAAACATGAAATAAAGATTTTTTCAAGTACATTCGTAGCAAAAAACCTGTGAGAGAGTCAATTGGTCCATCAGATGATAGAGGAGTTAAAGGGGCACTAAGAGGTGACAAGGCGATAGCGGAGAGACTGAATGAATTCTTTGCTTCGGTCTTTACTGAGGAAGATGTAGGGATGTTACCCATGACTGAAGTGGTATTTAAAGGTGCGGAAGAATTGAAGGAAATATCGATACATCGGGAAGATGTATTACAACTATTAGATAAACTGAAGAGTAGCAAATCACCTGGGCCGGATGGTATACATCCAAGGGTGTTGAAAGAACTGAAATATGAGACTGCAGACCTGCTATTAGTAATCTGGGAATTTTTATTAAAATCATCTGTAATACCTGAAGATTGGAGTATCGCCAATGTAACGCCAATTTTTAAAAAGGGTTCCAGGGGTGATCCGGGAAACTACAGACCGCTGAGCCTCACGTCAGTACCGGGAAAAATGGTAGAAACCATCATAAAGAATAAAATTACTCAGCATGTAAATAGTCATGGCCTAATGGGAGACAGCCAACATGGCTTTAAACAAGGAAGATCTTGTCTTACTAATCTGTTATGTTTTTTGGAGAGTGTGAATAAACAGGTGGACAAAGGTGAGAGTCAGTTGATATAGATTTTATATATCTCCAACATGTATTTTCTATAAATATAAATGATTTCCCTGTTTACTTCCATGTTAATTTTCCTGTTACTTGTAATAGGTCTGTTATATCTGGCCAATTGTTGTATTGTTTCAATGTAAACCGCACTGATGACAAATAGCGTGGTATATAAGAAAATTAAAAAAATAAATAGTGTATCTGGACTTTCAGAAAGCCTTTGACAAGGTCCCTCATCAGAGACGTTTGGCAAAACTAAAGAGTCATGGGATAGAAGGCAGTGTACTACTGTGGATCAGGAACTGGTTAAAAGTTAGAAAGCAGAGGGTTGGGCTAAATGGCCAATTTTCCCAATGGAGAAAGGTGAATAGTGGTGTACCCCAGGGATCTGTGCTGGGTCCGCTGCTTTTTGACATATTCATAAATGACCTGGAAAGTGGAACAACGAGTGATGTTATCAAATTTGCAGATGACACAAAACTAAAGTTGTTAAAACCCAAGAGGATTGTGGAAAATTGCAAGAGGATCTTGATAAATTGGAAGACTAGGCATCAAAATGGCAGATGAAATTTAATGTGGACAAGTGCAAAGTTATGCACCTAGGGAAGAACAACCCAAACGGTTACACAATGCAAGGTTCCATATTAGGAACCACCACCCAGGAAAAAGATTTAGGCGTCATTGTGGATAACATGTTAAAACCCTCCGCCCAGTGTGCAGCGGCAGCCAAGAGAGCAAATAGAATGCTAGGTATCATAAGGAAAGGAATGGAAAATAAAACAAAAGATATTAATATGCCTCTATACCGTTCCATGGTGAGACCGCACCTTGAATATTGTGTGCAATTCTGGTCACCGTATCTTAAAAAGGATATAGCGTTATTAGAAAAGGTTCAGAGAAGAGCCACCAAAATGGTAAAGGGGATGGAAGGATACTCCTATGAAGAAAGGCTAAAAAGGTTAGGGCTCTTTAACCTGGAAAAGAGACGGCTGAGGGAGATATGACAGAAGTCTATAAATTAATGAATGGAGTGGAACGGGTAAACGTAGATCGATTGTTTACCTTATCAGAATATAGAAAGACTAGGGGACATATAATGAAGCTACAGGGTAAACTATTTAGGACTAATAAAAGAAAATATTTTTTCACTCAATCAAACTCTGGAATTTGTTACCGGAGGATGTAGTAAAGGCTGTTAGTGTAGCTGGGTTTAAAAAAGGTTTGCACAAGTTCCTGGAGGAAAAGGTCCATAAACCATTATTAAGAAGGGACCCAGGATATCAATGCTTGACCCAGCACAAGCATTGCGGAACCTGTGTCTTTTGGGGAAACTTCTAGGTATGTATGACCTAGATTGGCCACTGTTGGAAACAGGATTCTGGGCTTGATGGACCTTGGTCTGACCCAGTATGGTATTTCTTATGTTCTTATGAGTGCGGAGGGCTCTGCAGTGGGCTCCCCAGCCAAGCAGGGAGGCGTCCGTGGTGAGTACTCTCGAGTGGCTGGGAGTTTGGAAGGGCATGCCTGCTTCTAGATGCTGGGGCGACTGCCACCAGACCAGGGAATCCAACTGGCAGGTCACCGCAACCCTGTCCCAGAGGCGGCCTGTGGCCTGAGACCACTGGTCCTGCCGACACCACTGCACTGCCCTCATATGGAGACGAGCGTCTGGGGTGATGTGGACTGTGGAGGCCATGTGCCCGAGGAGACGCAGAAGGTGCCGTGTAGGCACCAAGGGATGGTGTTCTACGTCTCGAGCCAGAGATCTGAGACTATCAGCCCGGTCCTTGGTCAGGAAGGCCTGACCTGGAGGGTGTTGAGCTTTGCCCCAATGAACTCCAAGCATTGTGCAGGAAAGAGGTAAGACTTGGGGTAATTTATGACAAAACCCAAGTGTTGCAGAACCTGGACGGTGCATGCACTGGCCTGCTGCACCCTGGAGGCTGTGCCTCCCCTTATGAGCCAGTCGTCCAGGTAGGGAAACACAAAGACCCCTTGGAGCCCAAGGAAGGCTGCCACGACCACCAGGCATTTCGGGAAGACTCTCAGCACAGAGGCTAGGCCGAAGGGGAAGCACCTAGTATTGAAAATGTTTGCCCCCTACCACAAACCACAGGAAATGCCTGTGGTTGCGGTGGATAAGGATGAAGGTATGAGCATCCTTGATGTCTAAGGATCATAGCCAATCTCCCTGCTGGAGGTATGGCAGCAATGTTCAAAGAGAGAGCATCTTGAACTTCTCCCTCACCGGGAATTTGCTGAGGTTGCGCAGGTCGAGGATAGGGCTTAGGCCCCCTATCCTCTTTGGGACAAGGAAGTATCTTGAGTAGAACCCTCTGCCCTTGAGGTGGTGGAGCGCCGGTTTCACCACTTTGTCCTCGAGAAGACCTGCCAACTCCATCAGGAGAAGGTTCCGGTGGAGGGGAGACCTGAGGGGCTCTCCTCAGGGCTCTCCCAGGAAATAAGGGGGAGGTGTCTGAGTCAGGGGGAGGAGGCAACCCTCCTCAACTACCCTCAGAGCCCAGGAATCGGTGGTGATGGACACCCACCTCTGGGCACAGAAGGCCAGACGTCCCCCTGTGAGCTGTTGATGTTCTTGGGGTAGAGAGGCTATGCTCAAGGAGTCAAAAACTTCCCCCTGGGTGGGCAGGGGCTGGTGCTTGGGGTTTTGGAGCCTTCTGCTTATGCAGGCCATGCCCATGTCCCTTTGCCTGCTGACCCTGTTGGGGAGCCGGAGAGGTCTGATAGGGTGGGTAATTTCGGTAAGCAGCCCCCTTCCACGTGTAAAAGGGCTTTTTACCGAAGTCCTTCCGTTGGGGAGGGGCAGTGTTCTTCTTGGAGAGTGGTCCTCGTCATGAACTCGGTCTCCAGCTTGGCAGCCTTGTCGGTCATGGGTTTGCCAAAGAGGTTCTCCCCTTGGCATGAGACATCGACTAATTTGTCCTGGATCCACAGTTCGAGGTCAGACAACTGGAGCCAAGCCTGGCGGCATGCACCGATGTCCGCCGCGGCTACCCAGATCGCCGACTAAAACCCATCATAGGCTGCTCGAGACATAAATTTGGAGCACTCACGGATGGCCTTGGACAGGATCTTGAACCTCTACAAAGGTTCCTCAGAGAGACCAGTCGAGAACCCGGTGAGTTCCTTCGCTAGGTCTCTCAAGTACATGCCCATGTATAGCTGGTAGGCCTGGACCCGGCAAATGAGAATCAAGCTCTGGTAGCACTTCCTGCTGAGAGCATCCAAGGTGCGGGCCTCCCTGCCAGGGGGCACCGAGGAGTGTGCCTTCTGGCTTTTCAGCTGACGCATGGCCGACTCCACCACCATGTTGTTGTGCGGCAGTTGTGACTTCTGGAAGCCTGGGCTCCGGTGGACCCGATACGTCGAGTCGAGCCATTTGTTCATCAATGGCACTGACGTCTGTGTCTCCCACATGCGGAGCATGAGCCGTTCCAGGATGGGAGGAATGGGCACCGTGAGCGATTCCCAAGGAGGAGCCTCGTACTGGAGGATTTCCAGCTCGTCAGCCTGAGGGTCCTCAGACTTGGTTGGGAACGCCAGGGCCTTGGACATGTCTTTGACAAAATCCAAGAAGCTCATGTCCTCCGGCAGGGACTGCCTCTGAGTTTCTGAGACTGGGGAATCTGAAGGAACATCGCAGTGGCGACAGGTATCAAGAGACTCCTCATCCTCCGTCTCCCATTCGGAGTACTCTGCGGATGACTCGTAGGCGGGCTGCTCCGTGGGCTTCAAGGTCCTCGAACCCCTGCAGTTGACACCCGGTAGATTGGCTGGGGATGACCGAGCTCCCGTCGAGCGTGACCTTGGCTGAGGATCAGCTGGCCTTGGACGTCCAATGCCCAGTGGTTGGGGTGGATGAACCGGACATCCCAGACAACAGCACCCACTGCTGGCCGATGAAGGCAGACAAACTCCACTCCAGGGCCACCATGCTGGACTCCAGGCAAGAAGGTTCCGCAGCCTTCGGCACGGGCCCTGAGGAACTCTGGCCCGACGGTGGCTCCCCTGAAGGGGAATCCTCAATGAGGACAGTGTCTGGAGACAGAGGCCGGTCCACAACTGGGTCCTTCCGGGGGACCTTGGCAGGTCTCTCCTTTTCCAACGCCTCAGCCGAGCACCTCAGACTGTGGGATTGGGCCCGAGGTGGTTCCCGGCCAGTCGGAACCATCCAAGGATGCCACCTTCAAGGGTTTCTTCTTCTTCCTGTGTTCCCTCGAGGGGGACCCCCTCTCCGAGGACCCACAACAACGCTCGGGTTCGGAAAGCTCCTCCCGAGATGTCGGGGCCTGTCGAGGCCCTGGCCTTTGGAGGCATCGGGGATTCAGGGAAGAACCTATCGTGCTCCTGCTGGTGTCTCTTCAGGACCTTGCTGGACATCAGTTTGCAGAGATCGCAGGCCACTGGGTCGTGGTCCGGCCCGAGGCAATGGAGGCAGCAGTCATGTGTGTCGGTTAAGGACAATGTTTCAGAGCACTGATCACACTTTTTAAAGGCACTGGTAGCCATGGGGGAAAAAAGTACCCCTGCGAGGTCGAAGATTCTCTGGGCTGCCAGTGGGGGAACAAAGGCACGAAGGCGCCAGAAAATAAAAAGAACGAAGACTATAAAAATGGACCGAACTCGACACCAAGGCACCGAGGACAGTAAGCGGGAAGAGTACCGGTGCAAGACCGAAGTCGAATTGAAAACTGAGGCACAAAAAAAACCAACTTTTTCCGGGGGAAGTCAGACAGCATCTGAAGGGCTCCGCGGAAAAAAGGAGAGTGAGAAAGATGGTACCCTTGGGCGGGAAGGGGACCGCACATGCATAGCTGGGGGGGATGCTTCTGTGAGGGCTCCATTGGTGCTGACATTACCCATATGTGAGGACTGATTTCCTGCTTATTCCCGGAGAATAATGAAAACGTTAAGAGGATTAACTATGGTTAAGTGGACTTTTGCAAATAAGGAGGAAATAATGTACTGCTACTTTTATGCTACAATCCCTATATTTAAATCCACCAAAAATAGAAAAAAAAAGAGAAAAATTGCCAGAAGAAAAATTGCAAAAAGCAACAGATGCAAATTTAAGATCTTTAATTGCGAAGATCAAAGCAAAGGGAAGGGGAGGGGAGGAAGGCATACATCAGTGACCACCCCCCCCCCCCCCAAGACACACTGAATGCATCTGATGCGAGACTGCGGTGGGAGGGGCGTTTTGAGCAAAAGATGTTGCACTTCGCGTTCCCCTCCATTGCAAAGAGGTTGATCTGCAGATGCCCCCATCGCTGAAAGAGGGAGCAGGCCACCTGGTGGTTGAGAGTCCACTCGTGGGGATTGAGCTGATGGCTGAGTCTGTCTGCCAGTTCGTTTTGGAGTCCTGGGAGGTAGGAGGCCCGGATGAGGTAGTTGCTTGGATATGGCAAAAGTCCAGATCTGGAGGACTTCGCTGCAGAGGAAGCGGGAGCCTTTCCCGCCCTGCTTGTTGATGTAGAACATAGCCACTTGAGTCTACCTGAAGGAGGACTACTTTCCCACAAATCAAGCTCTGAAACACTCTCAGGGCATGCCGAATCACCCTGAGTTCCAGGAAGTTGATATGGCATGCCCGCTCCCTTGCCATCCAGGTCCCTTGGGTGCGGAAGTGGAGTCAGTGCACCCCCCAGCCTACTTGCGAGGCATCAGTGGTGATGGTCAACTGGTGGATAGGTTGCCTCGGGGGCAACTGCGTGTTAAGTTCCTCTTGCACGTCCACCAGCAGAGAAAGGCTGTTACCGCTGCATTTAGGGGAATGAGCACGCTTAAGGGTTGCGAGTACTGGCTCCAGTATGTCCGCAGGTGCCATTGCAGATGGCGCATGTGGAGCTTCGCCAGTGTTATCACCTGGATGGATGCTGCCATGTGGCCCAAGAGACACAGCAAAGCTTGAGCGGTCATGGGGCCGTTTGCAGAGATGTGCTGTATCAGATTGGTGATGGCATCCCTCCTGTGCTGAGGAAGGAGTGCTTTGAAGGCCTCCTGTGCTGAGGAAGGAGTGCTTTGAAGGTGGTGGTGTCTATGATCACTCTGATGAATTTGATCAGTTGGGAGAGCTGCAGGTATGACTTCTGGTGGTTTACCAGAAAGCCCAGTGACAATAATAGGGAGATGGTCTGGTGAGTCACTGCTGTAGCTTCCAGTAAGGAGGGCACAGAGATCAGCCAGTCGAGGTAAGGGAATACACATATGCCCCACTTGCGGAGGTGTGCAGCTGCAATGGCTACACATTTGGTGAACACCCGTGCATCAGGTGAGAGGCTGAAGGGAAAGACCTTGTATTGGAAGTGATTCCCCATGACTTGAAAAACGGAGGTATTTGCAATGGTCCACATGTATGGCGTCCATTAAATCCAGGGACGTCAGCCACTCCCAGTGATGGATGAGAGGGAGGATCGATCCAAGGGAGTGCATTCTGAACTTTTCCTTGACAGTTAATTTGTTGAGGTTACGGAGGTTGAGGATGGGACGGACACCACCCAACTTCTTGGGTACCATGAAGTATCTGAAGAAGAAGCCAGTATGCATCTCCTCGGTCGGTACAGGTTCTATTGCTCTGGATGCCAGGAGGGAAGATATTTCTGCCGCTAAGGTGGGGAGCAAACTGGTCAACGTTTTGTTGGGGGGGTGGTTTGCATTGCAATGGTGTTGAGAGGAACCTGATAAGGTACCCTTCTTTAAAAATCTTCAGAACCCACTTGTCCATTGTAATCGACTCCCAGACTATTAGGAAGGTGGTGAGCCGACCCCCCGTGGGGGAGTTGGCTTTCGCCGTTTGTCAAAAAGCCTGGTTGGTCTTTCCTGATAGAGATTGAGAGGTCTTTTGCTGCTTCCTTTCCCGTTGACGGGGTTTATGGCAGTAGGTCTGCTGAGATTGTGGCTTGTACCGCGGATGCTGTCATTTTCGGTATGAGCTGTATTGGCGTTTGGAGGGGAAATAAGGCTTCTGGTGGCTCCCCTTGCGGTTGGGCCGCTCTAAACCCTCATCCGTGAGGGTTTGTAGCATGGTACAGTGGTCCTTCATGGTGGTCAGTGTCGTTCACTTTGTCGCCGAATAGCGCATCACAATCTGCAATGCGGTGGTGTCTTCTCGGAGATCTGAAGCCCGGAGCCAGGCTAGCCGACATGCAGAAATAGCCGTTTCTGCCATGCGTGCAGCCATGTCAAATGTATCGAAGACTGCCTGGACTTGATGTTTTATGTACTCCTGGAGGTCCATCAGGGAGGCACTGGTGGTCGCTTGTTTATCTTGCCTAAGTGCCGAGACGGTGGTACAGGGCATGCTGTAACTGGTGGGCAGATACCCTTATGCATAACATGGCGCCATGAAAAAGCCTTTTTCCCAACGTCATCGAGGAGCTTAAGGTCTCTGCCTGGAGGGTTGTTGGCGTGTGTCTGTGTAGACTTGGATTGTTTGAGGGCGGACTCCACCACTATGGAGTGGTGGGGAAGCTGCGTCTTGTCGAACCCTGGCAAGGGTTGAACTTGGTATTTTAAGTCCAGTTTCTGGGATGCAGGAGGCCCCGTGGTGGGGTTCTGCCACAATTTGAGGAGGTGCAGTAAGGGATGTACTGGTATAGGTGTGGGAACCTTGGGAGCCTCTAGGAATTTTAGCACTGCCAGTGTCGCTGGTCAGAGGTATCGCAGGGCGTTCTCAGGTTCAAAGCTGCCGTGAGCTTGCAGAGGAATTTAGGATAAGTCAGGTCCTCAGGACTGTTAGGAGGAGGGTCAGCCGCGCTGTCAGGGAGAGGTCCGGTCCTGCGGTTGGAAGGGGTTCACCAGAAGTGAGGGATTTGGGAGCCGTTGCCTCTTCACCATCACTAGGGACACCCACATGGCTGGAGGGGTGCGAGGGCGCGTGATTGTGAGCAGTGTCTCGAGCTGATGTAGGGGTAGCTTCCTGGTTGTTGCAGACGGGTTGTAATTCAGGGGCTGGGAATCCCGGAGCAGGGGTGTTTGGTTGCATCCCATGTGACTGGACAGCACGCTGCAAAATTGAGCGGGCATATCAGATGTCCCTTGCTGCCTGAAGTCTATGGAGGCGGAACCTTGCTGTCCCAGTTACTTCCCTGTAGGCATAGTTTGGGTAGCCCCAGGTCCCTTAGAGGGGGGGCGGGGGTCCTGCTGCGAGTCTGTGTCCAGTTCTGGCCCAGAGGGAAAAACATACCTGCTGACAAGTCCGTCGGGACTGCTGTCGCTGCTGCTGCTGGGGTCAGGAGAAAGGCTGCTGGAGAAGGAACAGTAGCGTCGGTGGTGTTTTTCTCTCTGACGGTGCCTTTTGCGGGGAGGGCTGCTACGATGCTGCTGCTGTCCTTACTGGGCTGTTTGCACCATCTTTTGCTGCCTCTGCTTCATCGGCGCAGGCTGGAGCGTGTCTCCATGCCGGAGAGCCTCGCCCGGAGGAGTGTCTTTGCTTATAGCCATGCCTCTTGCTGTGCTTGTGGGCAGAGTCCAGGGCAGAGTCAGAGGACAAGATGGCCGTCAGTAGGGCAACCCTCGAAGATCTGTGCAGAGGAGCAACTGCCACTGAGGAAGGACCCGGAGAAGTAGGAGCTGCTCGCGGTGGGGTCGCCACTGGAGAAGGAAAGCAGGAGGAAGAGCAGCTGCAGATGGAGGCCTGCGAGGGCGCATATGGAGCCATGAGAAGAGCTGGCAGAATTGTAGGGGCCGCGTGGTGCTGAACGGCAGTAGCAAGATTTCTTAGCTCTTGAGTCCCGGGAAAAAGGTCCTGGAGGGCATGCCTTCGCGACTTTCTGGCTCGGGGGAACATCTTAGTGCAGTGAGCACAGTCCTCGACCTTGTGGGAGACTCCGAGGCAGCGAAGGCATTGATCATGACAAGTTGTATTCATTTTTCTGGAGCAGCCAGGGTATTTTTTTTTTAAAACCCGGCTTAGGCATGTCTTGATTGTATAGTCTTTTCGCTGTAATCCTGAGGCTGCTTCTCTGATTTTTTTTTTTTGGAGAGTAAGAGAAGCCCTTCTGAGCTTTGGAGAGTACTTCTGTCTCGGCACCTTCAGATGACATCACCTAGTGTGGCCGATTCATCCTGCTTGTCCTAGGAGAACCCAAAATAATTCTACAGGAAAATGGGAAGAGCATTAAGATGATAAAAGCACCACCAACAAAATCCAAAACAGAAAGCTTCTTGAGAAAACTATATGAGAACCCTATAAAGCAGAATCAAGAAGCAGAATGGTTACCCTGCATACAGCAGCTTTTAGAAAAAAAACAAACATCAAATGGCCTGCAGTAGCAACAAAAGAGCTAGAAAGCAAGCTCCAAACTGGAAGAGCCCTGGCCCAGATGGAGTAACCAACTTTTGCCTCAAACAGCTATCACTCTACCCAGACCTGGTGAATTGCAAAAATCAATTTTGTAAGCAGCTAGACTTAACACTACAATAGCTTACTACAGGAAGAACATTTCTCCTTCCGAAAGGAGACCCAAGTAACACTCCCAAAAATTATAGATCAATCACTTGTCTATCTATGATCTATAAGCTGTACACTGCAATAGATGCAGACAGAATATATGATCATATCGAGTCCAATAAAAATCATGGCAATAGAGCAAAAGGGCAATAAGAGAGGAGCATATGGCACCAAAGACCAGTTAATGTTGAATAGGGCCATCATGGCCAACGCTAAGAACAGCAGAAATCTCAGTATAGCATGGATTGATTATAAGAAAGCTTTTGACAGCGTCCCACATTCTTGGATAATAAATTGCCTTGAAATGTATAAAATAAATCCTGGTTTAATAGAGTACATTAAGTTCACCATAACAATGTGGCAAACCACACTCCTTCTGAAAACATGAAGATGGCCAGTACATCAGAATCCAGTGAGGAATATTTCAGGGGGATTCCCCATCGCCCCTTCTGTTTTGTGTGGTGCTTAATCGTATAAGTACTCTCATCCACTCTTTGGGATACGGATTTAGTCTGAATCCTAAAGAAGGTAACAACCCAGAAACAACATCTCTATTATTTGTAGACAATCTGAAGCTCTATAGTTTTGGCGACCAACAATTAAAGCAACTCCATGTGGTGAAAACCTTTTCTGATGACATCAGGATGACCTTTGGCTTGAAAAATGTGCCAAGGCAACTTTTTTTTTTTTTTTTTAAAGAGGAAAATTGAGCAAAATGGAACACATCACCCTGACTGAAGGCTCTGACATCAAGGATCTTAAACAGGAAGGTGTATATAAATCTCACTGAGGAAGGAGCGACACACAAGCAGAAATTATTGAGAAAAAAAGATTAAAGAATACTACAGGAGATTAAAATCATTACTGAAAAGTGCTTTATCAACACGAAATGAGATACAAGCCATCAATCTCAATATGTTCTTGTTCCCTATTTCAAGGAAATCCATTCCATCTAAGTTGCTTGATTTTGTAGGGGTGAGTTTTTTTTGCTTAGTACAAGTGCCACCCCCCCCCCCTCTTTTTGATTCCCAGTGGCAGTTAAATAGGTCATATCTCCGAATATGTAATTGGTTTATTAAAATGTTGTCAGCAGGTGGGAGCCACGTCTCAGTGGCATATAGGATGTGTGTTTTTTCGTCCTTGAGTAGATCAGTAATTATTGGTATCTTATTTCTTATAGATCTTACGTTGATAAGAATGCATTTTAATTGGGTGGAGGGACTGTGTAGGTTTGTCTTTTGTTGTATTTGTATAGGCTGAATCTGTATTAACCTGTTTCGGTATTTGATATTTTTCTGATGTAGCTTATTATTGGGTGAATAGTAGTTTATTTGGTAGTTTGAATTGTATCTTATGGAGTTATGTATGATTGGGATTAGGTTGTAGGGGTTTTCATCATGATTGTGAATGAGAGCATGTTAGCAGAGTTTATAGGAGGATGAGGTGAAGTATGAAGTAAACAAATGCAGATTTTTCTGGAGCTCATCATGGAAGTGTAGACTGCATGGTTTCAGCGTTTTGAGTCATTTGGTATTTCGTTTGGCACCGAGTGAGAAGCAAAATGGTTTGAGGACCCCGATAGTGTATGTTATAAACTAAGGAGAAACACAGGACAATACAGTATACTTAATATGCAATGTTATGCAGTTTTTCACTGGTTTAAAGGGTGGTTGAATGATCTGTTTCAGTAATTTAACTTTGGTGGAGACATATTACAACACTGGAATCATCATAATACAATGTGGGAGTTTTCACAAGTAGCCTTATGCAGTGTACAATGGCTTAATTAAGAGTGGAAGAGCTGGTTCAAAGATTTAATCTTGAGTGCGGTATTTGATACAACCCCCGGAGCATTCAAGACACTAAGGATTTTAATGGGTAACAATATGCAGGATACAGTTCTGTGGAGCACTGCTAAAGCTTGGTCAAACATATATATGAGACCTTAACTGTTTTGTAGTTGCAATGTGAAAATTTGCAGATATAGTGCTTTACAGCGATTCTACAGAGTCTTTTGGAGAAGCCATGAGTCTGCAGTGGGGTTTTAATCGTTATAGGTTACCTTCTTCCGAGACCTTTAAGGATCTTTTTTGGAAGGAGAGGTCCATATGGATTGTTCAATGAACAGTGGTTGTCTCTGTTCCCTGCCGACGTTCCCCGCCGGCCACGCCAAAGGGCCCTTAGGCACAGGCAGCCTTCTGCATGCTGGCTTTTAAAGGGAGAGGAGTAGCTGCTTGTGGTGGTTCTTTCATGGGCGGAGTTTAGCAGCACATGCAGCAGGGGGAAACCCCGTACCAAGGAGAGATGCAATAGCAAACAGATGGCAGATAGATTGAAACTGTCTCACCTCCTTCTCTCGTTGGTGCTCTAGGGCAGTTCAGGAGCTGGCTGGAGGAAAGGCAAGTGTGCCTTGCTTTTCTCCCATCTCCAGAATAGACTACTGCAATATAGTACTACTGGCCTCCCCCAATATCAGTTACACAGACTAGAGTTACTCCAGAACACTGCTGCCTGCATTCATACAACTTTGATACAGTGGACTGGCTTCTTAAAGATCTTGAAAAACTGGATGTGTGAAAACTCCTTTATGCCCATGAAGTAATTTACAAGAATAAGTGTATGTCAAGACTGTACAGTCCTAGAGTCGAAGGAGGGCTAGGACTCAGAGATTAATTATACATACAGAACTATCATAAGCCTCCAGACCTACTTATCTGCATCATTGGATCCAAATACACAAAAAGTGATGAAATATAAAAGCAAACGTCCAGAATCTGTCTCCATCAAACTTGGACAAGCGTTCCACGAACATATTCAGGGAAGGACGTAACAGAATTTGCAAAACAAGAGAAAAAATTCTTCAAAAGAATTAGATCAACAAACAAGGAAAAACAAGTGGCAAATGCACAAATACAGTGGGAAATAAAGAGTGCTGGAGTAGCCTAGTAGTTAGAGCAACAGCCTAGCACCCAAGAGATTTGGATTTGATTCCCACTCCTTGTAACCTTGGGCAAGTCACTTTACCCTCCACTGCTTCATAAGAAAAGTCCTGCAAACTACTTCTACCTTGCCAAGAAAACCCATGGGCTGCTGGGTTGCCAGTCATTGACTTGATGGCACTAAAAAAAAAAAAAAAAAAAAAAAAAAAGGAAAAAAAAAGCCTCCAGGTACTCTGCCAATCAACAATGGAAACATGAATGATTAAGGAGTAGTGAACTGAAACCGAAGGATGAGATGATGTTAGCTGCAGCCCTGGACAACAGCTTGCGGATTAGATCTAGTTTATAGCGAGCATTGAAAAAACTGGCAAAACAGACATATGTTGATTCTGTTGGAAAGAGCGGGAAACAGTAACTCACCTCATAGCTGGCTGTGAAGTTCTGATGACAGAAAATGTCTCTACAGAAAGGCACAATAAAGTAGCACGCCTTATCCAGTGAAACTCTGTAAACACTTACAACATCACTGTGCCTGAAAAGCACTGGGATCATGACCCTAAATGAATTACTGAGAATGAAGAGGTTATGATTACCTGGGATGCTCCCATTCTGACCGATAAGAAGCTGGATGCAAGGAAGCCGGATATAGTGGTAATGTAGAAAAACACCAGAACAGTATGGATTATAGAGGTATCCGTTCCAAGTGACTACTCTGTGAATCACATTGAGAGGGAGAAAATCTTCAAGTCCAAAGAAATGCAGTCAGAGACCAAGAAAGTGTGGCATAAAGATACAGTTATTACCCATCGTGCTGGGTTCCACAGGCCTGATTAAGAGGAAATGCCAAGCACACTTTGATAAAAGTACCCATACACGTAAATCTTATGCACCACTTCATCAGCCCCTGACCTCTGCACATTGAACTCTTGTCTAGCCCAAATCCACTCCTGACTGTCTTCTGTTTGCACCTGAACCCAGCAAAGTCCTCTGCCACTTGGATAACTTTTGAAATTTCTTCTCCTCCATTAGCCCCCGTCCTCGCATTCACTGCTATCTCCCTAGTGTCATCCTTTCACTATCTCGAGGTCATCCTGGATTCCTTCACGTCCTTTACCGAACACATCTCCTGTTTCCCGCCGTTGTTTTTTTCACCTCCATCAGATTTGTGCCATCCGTCCTTTCCTCTCCTCCGATGCACTGTCCACACTTCTGTCTCTAATCATCTCCAGAATAGACTACTGCAATATAGTACTAGCTGGCCTCCCCCAATATCAGTTACACAGACTACAGTTACTCCAGAACACTGCTGCCCGCATTCTCACACTCTTCTCGCTTTGTTCATGTCTCTCCTCTCCTGATTCGTCTACACTGGCTAACTGTTTCCTACCGGATCCAATACAAAATTCTTATCTCAGCTCATAAGGTCATTCACACCTCCACTCCCCGTTACCTGGCTGACCTCCATTTCCATCAACCCCACCGTCTCCTCCGGTCCATTCACACTCACTGTCCAGCCCTCCCCTCTGTCTCACAGGCACACCTGGAACATACTCTAGGTGCTGTCGTTTTCTTCCTGGCACCTGCCCTGTGGAACTCACTTTCCCCCACTCTCAGCTCAGAGCCTTACTCCCCCAAGTTTAAAACGGCCTTGAAAAACACACCTCTTCCAGCTAGCCTTTAAATATATCCCCTCACTCACCTCACCCTCCACAATAGTTTGCCCCCTGGATTTCTATCAGTTTGAATAGTTGTGTTGTATGTTGACTTGCCCCTTTTCCTCTGTCAGTCATTTATTTCTATCTTTTCTCTCCTATCCTTTCACTACTCTGTCCTATTATTTTAAGTGGTGTTCCTTTCCTTTCTTCCTTCTTTTCAGCTTATTTTACTGTATTGTAAACCGCTTTTATGCTCTGGCCCTAGAAGCATATCGAAAGACGACATAAATAAGAGGGAGGCTCTCTTTGGCACGATGCAAGGACTACGCCGAGCGTTAGCAGTAAATCTGAGAGGCTGAGATCATACTCCAAATAGCCTGGTTTAGAAGTGAGGGTTCATGACTGTCATGGTATGCGCAAAACTCACCCATTTGGAGAAGCTGTCCCGACATAAAGGCATAGAAGGAGAGCCTTTTTTATTCGAAAGAAAGCTTTGCAATGATGGAGCACAGGATTAAGGTGAAAGGGGATAGATTCAAGAGTACAATGCAGAAATATTTCTTTATGGAAAGAGTGGTAGATGCATGGAATAACCTCTCAGTGGAGGTAGTAGAGACAAGGACTGTATTTCAATTCAAGAAAGCATGGGGCAAACACAGATCTCTAAAGAAAAAAAAGGGACTGTCGTATCTGGTGTGGAAGGGCAGAATGGATAGGCCGTATGGTCATAAGAACATAAGCTATGCCATACTGGGTCAGACCAAGGTCCATCAAGCCCAGTATCCTGTTTTCAACAGTGGCCAATCTAGGTCATACGTACCAAGCAGTTTCCACAAAAGACAATTCCACAATGCTTGTACTGGATCAAGCAATGATATCCTGGGTCCTTTTTAATAATGGGTTATGGACCTTTCCTCCAGGAACTTTCCAAAACGTTTTTTAAACCCAGGAACACTAACAGCTTTTACTACATTCTCTGGTAACAAATTCCAGGGTTTGATTATACGTAGAGTGAAAAAAATTTTTTCTCTTATTACTCTTAAAAAGGTTATCTTGTAGCTTCATTGCATGTCCCCTGTCTTTCTATATTCTGATGACGTAAACAATCGATCTATGTTTACCCGTTCCACTCCATTCATTAATTTATAGACCTCTATCATATCTTTCCTCAGCCGTCATAGGGGTATCCTTCCACCCCCTTTACCATTTTGGTGGCTCTTCTCTATACCTTTTCTAATAACTTTGATTGTAGGATAAGGTGGTATACAAATCTGTCTAAATAAACAAACACCACTATATTTATTTATTTAACATTTCTTATATACCGCGCTATTTGTCATCAGTGCGGTTTACATTGTAACAATAAAACACATTGCTCAGATAATTTGACTTTCGTTTACAGATAACAGGGAAAATAAAGAGTAATTAGTCCTTACCTGCTAATTAGTGTTCCTGAAGGAACTCCAGTCCAGTCCCTTTACTCTCGGGTTGCACAACCCTTCCAGCAGCTTGGAGGCTGAGCCCATCATCGTTTTGATGATGGTGTGGTATAAATACCACTGGCACCACCTCTAGGCACCAGTAATCTGATGAAAAAGCAGTCCTGACAGGTACCCGCTTAAGCACCCGTAACTATAATGCACGAAAAACAAAAACCAAAGAACTAGGAAACAAAACACTTTTTTTTTTTTTTTTTTTTTTTTTTTTAAAGAAACAGTGGCAAGGAAGAAGGGAGGAAGGAGAAGGCTTACCTGAGGCCAACCCAGCCTTTACTCCCTCCCCACCATACCTCCCTAGCGTGTAGCTCCGCCGCTGGGGCTCCTCAGACCGGATGTTTCCGCTTCCGCTTCGCTCACTGACTTCGGTCCGTAATTCCCTTCTGAACAGTAGAAACCCGAACCTGGGCGGGATCAGGGACTGGACTGGAGTTCCTTCAGGAACACTAATTAGCAGGTAAGGACTAATTACTCTTTCCTTAGCAGAACTCCAGTCCAGTCCCTTTACTCTCGGGATGTAACAAAGCAGTTCAAACCTGGGCGGGGTTCGCCAACCCGGACCAAAGTACTGCCCCCGCAAACCTGGTGTCTGCACTTCTCTGGATATCAAGTCTGTAGTGCTTGGAAAAGCTATGTAGAGAGGACCAGGTGGCCGCTTTACAGATGTCCAGCGGTGGGACCAAGCTACGCTCTGCCCAGGAGGCCGACAGCGCTCGCGTTGAATGAGCGCGAAGGCCTACTGGGACCTGCCTCCCCTTGAGAATGTAGGCAGAGGCAATAGTCTCCCTGATCCACCTAGAAATGGAAGCTTTGGCCGCTGCTTTGTGATAGGCGATGGCCTAATTCATTTTGTAAAAGTAAAATTGTGGCAGAGGCCTGTCTCTGCCTGTCAGCTCTGCTTGAGTCTTCCCCCCCACTTTAGAGTATTATAAACTGAATTTGGAATATTACAGAAATGCCAGTAGCTGCAGTAGAGAAACAGCCTTGCTCTGCCTTGATAAGAATGTCTTCTGATAAGAACGTAAAACTTTTCCACTGTTTTTGTTATGGTTTAAGCACAGATGTCTTTTCAGTATTATTGCTTGCACGCTGTATCCTTGCTAATACACTGACCTTGTAGAGAGAAGCAGATTGAAATTCAGCAGAATATATATTATGTCTAAAGTTTTGAGCCATGGCGAGAGATTTGCACGGGGGGAACACGGGGGTAAGCCCAGTCACAGATAGCTATTGGATGAAAGTAGCTGGGCCACCAAGACCAATGAGGAGGTTGACCTGTATTAGATTGGGGAAGAAAGGTATATATGCTGTTGTCTAACTTAGTTCAGGGCTCAGCCATTTTGTATGTAACCACTGTCTGAGTCTGTGCACATTAAAATGGTTTGAATTCTAGTCAATAGACTCCTGGTTTTATTGGTTGCGGACACTTCGCTATTACATATTCTTGGTGCGTTGGCCGGGAAGGCTTAATACGCAAATGGTACGCAAGTAATACTACCACGTATTACCGCCTCCAGGTTTGGTCTGGCTGGGACCGCAGCCGACCGACGTGGAGAGGATCCCAGGCGCCGACCGGTCCCTTGCATCGGAGGGTTCCGCCCTGCCTCGGCGGCCTGTTGGGTCCAGCTGGCCAACACCTCGAACCCAGGGGAGTCCAGGATTCAACCCAAGGTGGAACTGGTTGCGCAGCGCATTAGCTACCAGATCCGGTGAGTATTGATTTTTCTGGTTCTTAGTCAGTTAGCTTTGGAAACGTCTCGAGACTGATTTGGTACAGTAACAGGTAAAGGAAGTCTGATCAACTTCCAGGGCGATCCTAGTACCCCTGCAGGAGTATGCGCGGGGTGAAGCCTTCGACCCTTTTGGTCTGGTAATTTTGGTTTAGTCAGTTAGCCTGGGAATTTGGAATTGGGAAATGCTAACATGTTTGGTTGTGTGATGTGTGATTGAGAGGTCTTGTAATACAGGCCAAGCGAGAGCGGACTCCTAAGTAGCGCAGTTCCTGACCGGGCGACCGCGTTCAGGTCGCAAACAGGAGGAAGCGTTTGTTGTTTGTCCCCCTCATTGTTTTGTGGGCTACGTGGACCCCTTACCCATAGCTGTTTGCTGTCTTGTACGTTATAATGGGAGGGGCGGAGTCCGTACAAACTCCGCTAAACTGTATGATCACGAATTTTAAGAAAGGTTTTAGTGGTGATTATGGGATGAAAATGACAGCGACCCGCTTAGAAATACTGTGTAGTAGGGTGTGGCCGGCGCTGGACGCCGGGTGGCCACCAGAAGGTACTTTTGATATCCAAACTGTGTCCCGTGTGCACAAGGTAGTGCGCAGCTATAGTCCGGAACAGTTTTCCTATATAGATTCCTGGTTAGGTTTGTGAGAAACAGCCCTCTTGGATGAAGCGTTGCTGTGAGGGACAGAGTAAAATTATGTTAGCAACTGCCACGAGAGTCCCTGCCAAGAAAGAAAACCCCCCTATTTATGTGGCCCAAGAGTCTCCAGAGATCCCACGGTATCCACCCGCCTTTCTGTATACTCCAGTCCCGTCAGCACCACCCCAAGAACCCCCATTAGTACCCCGAGTAGAGCCAGAGGTAGCGAGCGTACCTCCAGCCGAGGTGCCTCCACCGGAGCAAGTGAGCGTACCTCCAGCCGAGGTGCCTCCACCCGAGCAACCACCCCCAAAACTTGAGAGCAGACCCCTCCCCGCAGAAGTCGGAGCCCTAGTCCTGAGCAGCGCTCTTTGTGGAACAATCATCCCCCAAGGAATCCGCTAGTGGAGGGTTAGATGCCAGTCCAGGGTCATCCACTAGTCCAGATACCAGTAGCGGCGTCACCCCAAAGCCCACTGAAATGCACTATGATTTCAGAAGTAGAACGAAAGAAGTCCGCCAACTGCCACTGCGGCAGGTCCCAGGATTACCCATTCAAGATGACGAGGGTCAGGTTGTGCCCGGACCTACCAGTCTAGTTTATGTGCCTTTCTCCACAACAGATTTATTAAACTGGAAAACGCATTATGCCTCCTATACTGAAAAGCCCCAAGATTTAACAGAGTTAATGTCTAGTATTATGCAAACCCATCAGCCCACCTGGTCTGACTGTCGCCAGCTCTTGGCTACCCTCTTTACTACTGAGGAGCGGGCACGGATAGTGCGAGCAACCACTAAATGGTTGGAAGAGAACCCTGAAGTTGGGAGAAACCTAAATCTAGATCCGACAGGCAGCAGCCGCAGATTTCCCCAATGAAGATCCCAGATGGGACCCTAGGAGAAAAGGCCCTCACCCGGTTTCGCCAGGCTCTACTGCAGGGCCTAAAGAAGGGAGGCCAGAAAGCTATGAATATTGGAAAAGTAGCAGATGTTCTTCAGCGCCCAGATGAGAGTCCAGCTGCTTTCTATGAACGATTAACTGAAGCCTATAGACTTTACACCCCCTATGACCCAGCAGCCCAGGAGAATTTACGCATGGTAAATGCCGCTTTTGTGAGTCAGTCCCAGGGAGACATTAAGCGAAAACTGCAGAAATTAGAAGGATTTGCGGGCATGAACTCAGCACAGCTAATGGAGGTCGCACAAAAGGTATATGTGAATCGTGATCAAGAAAGCAAAACGGGAAAGTGAAAGAAGGATGAGGAAGAAAGTGGATTTGCTCGCTGCAGCACTAGTGGAAGGATGCGGAGGAGGATATCCTAACCGAAGAGCCAGAGGACGGGGAAGGGGCCAAGGGAGCTCTCGGCCCCTCTTAGGTGCAAATCAGTGCGCTTATTGTAAAGAGGAAGGACATTGGAAGGATACATGCCCGAGAATGAGCTCCACCCCCTGTAGGGGACGCGGGAGCGCTAGGAGAGGAGGGGGGCAATTCCAGCAGCAAGGGGGGATGCAACGCACACAGTTTCAACAATTGCAGCAAAATGAGACTGCCGTGCAAGGAGTGGCAGTCACCGAAGCAGATTTCATGGATGATGAGGACTAGGCCAGACCGGGCTCCAAGTTCTTCTTGGGTCTCCAGGAGCCTATGGTCAAGTTAAAAATTGGAGACCAGCATATGGACTTTATGGTAGACACAGGGGCTGAGCATTCAGTAGTAGCCAAGCCTGTGGCCCCTGTGTCCTCTCGATCTGTAACAATTGTGGGAGCTACTGGAACTAGAACCACAAGACCTTTCCTGCAGAACCGCGCCTGTGAACTAGGGGGGCAGCAGATAACACACCAGTTCCTGTACATGCCTGAAAGCCCAGTTCCCCTTTTGGACCGAGACATGCTTGCAAAGCTTCAAGCACAGATATCCTTTGTTGAAGGGGGAAAAATGGAAATGACTATAAACTCAAAAGCTGCTGGCTTGATGGTGTTAACTGTCCCCCGAGAAGAAGAATGGCGGTTCTATTCACCTACATCCAAAGCAGCAAGTTCCTGTGTACTTACCAGCATTGTAGCCCCACCTGGAGTATGGGCAGAGAATAATCCACCTGGCCTAGCAAAGAATATAGCTCCTGTACTTGTTACCCTTAAGCCAGGAGCAGAACCAGTGCATGTGCGTCAGTATCCCCTCCCACGACCAGCAATTGAAGGTATTCATAGTCACCTGAAGAAATTGTTGCAGTATGGACTTCTTAGAGAATGCCAATCACCCTGGAACACCCCCCTTCTCCCAATCAAGAAGCCTGGGACAGGTGATTACCGCCCAGTGCAGGATCTACGTCGAGTGAACAGTGCAGTTGAAACCATACATCCAGTAGTACCAAATCCTTATACCCTCCTGGGACTGATTCCAGCAGAAGCCACTCATTTCACTGTTTTGGACTTAAAAGATGCGTTTTTCTGTATACGCCTGGCAGAGGTCAGTCAGCTTTTGTTTGCATTTGAATGGGAAAACCCTACCACCGGAAGACGAGGACAACTCACTTGGACTCGATTACCACAAGGATTCAAGAACTCGCCCACTATCTTCAGTGCAGCCCTCAGTCAAGATCTGTCAAGTTACTCTGTAACTCCGGGAAAAAGAATTCTACTCCAATACGTAGATGATTTGCTCATAGCCACCAACAACGAAACTGATTGTGTGCAAGCTACAAGTGATCTCCTACACCTTTTGAATGAAGCTGGATACAAGGTCTCAAGAGCCAAGGCGCAGCTGTGTCAGACAGAAGTGAAATACTTAGGGTTCCACCTGTCCAAAGGAACCCGGAAATTAGGACTCGAGCGAAAGGAAGCAGTATGCCGCATCCCAACCCCCACAACCAGAAAACAGGTGAGAGCTTTCTTGGGAGCGGCAGGCTATTGCCGAATATGGATACCAAATTTTGCGCTCATGGCAAAACCCTTGTACCAAGCCACCCAGGGAGTTGAACGATCCCCCCTGGAATGGGGCCCAGAACAAGATAAAGCATTCAAATCATTGAAAACAGCATTGATATCATCCCCAGCCTTGGGCCTACCGGATGTGCAGAAAACCTTTCGTCTATATGTCCATGAGTCAAGCGGAAATGCATTGGGAGTCTTGACCCAGCCCCTTGGGTCCTGGCAGCGACCTGTAGCCTACCTGTCAAAACAATTGGATCCTGTTGCCAAAGGATGGCCACCTTGCCTGAGAGCTGTAGCAGCCACAGCCCTCTTAGTGAGCGAAGCTGACAAGCTCACCTTAGGACAAAATCTTCAAGTCACTGTACCACACTCTGTTCTAACCCTGATGGAACACAAAGGAAACCATTGGCTCACTAATGCCCAAATGTTGAAATATCAAAGTATGCTATGTGAGAATCCGCGATTGCAATCGAGTGTCAGCCAAACTCTGAACCCAGCTACCCTATTGCCAACCGGTCCAGGCCCTCCTGACCATGATTGCTTGGAAGTAATGGACACTGTATATTCAAGTCGCCCAGATTTAACTGATGTTCCCCTGAGCCATCCAGACAAAACTTTCTTCGTGGATGGGAGTAGCCTCATAATTGAAGGACAGCGATGTGCTGGTTATGCAGTGGTGACTCTGGACATGGTAGTGGAATCGTCAGCCCTAGCCCCAGGAACCTCAGCACAGAAGGCTGAATTGATAGCTCTCACATGTGCACTCAGAATTGGAGCAGGAATCAGCCTGAATGTATATACAGACTCTAAATATGCTTTTACAACACTACATGCCCATGGGGCCCTGTACAAAGAACGTGGATTGATCACCTCAGGAGGCAAGTCTGTCAAGTATGGCCCAGAAATATTGACTTTGTTGGAAGCAGTATGGGCCCCCAAACACGTTGCTGTAATGCATTGCCAAGGCCATCAAACTGGAGATGGAGACGTGTCCCGAGGAAACAGATTTGCTGATGCCTCAGCCCGAGAAGCAGCCATTGCAGGACAAATTATCACCCCAAATGTCACAATACAAGCAGCCATATTTCCAGTACCTCTTAGTGCGTGGACACCCAGATATACCAAAATGGAGATGGACCATTACTGTCAAAAGGAGGGGGGGCAATTATCAGAAACTGGATGGATAGTGTTGCCACCACCTGAAGGGAGCTCAACCCCTGGTATGACCGTGATCCCTGAAGCCCTAGGCCCTGCCTTTGTCCAAGCCTTTCATCAAGCCACACACTATGGAAAAACAAAGATGGCAGATGCTCTGAAGCCATATTTCTATATCTCCTTGCTGGGACCTTTGACCACCTCAGTAGCCCGAAGATGTGTGACTTGCGCCAAGAACAATGCCCGGCAAGGTCCTGTATCACCCCCAAGAGTTCAGTCAGTAGGAGTTACCCCCATGGGAAATATCCAAATACACTTTGCAGAAATGCCACAAGCAAATGGATATCGTTACTTGCTAGTCCTAGTTTGTACTTTTTCTAGATGGGTGGAAGCTTTTCCCACCAGAACTGAGAAGGCCAGAGAAGTCACTAAGGCCTTGCTCCATGAGATCATTCCCCGATTTGGAATACCTTTGACCATGGGGTCTGACAATGGGCCCTCTTTTATATCACAAGTAACCCAGCAGCTAGCCCATGCCCTGCAAATTACAATGGAAGTTACACACAGCCTATAGGCCCCAGAGTTCAGGGAAAGTAGAGAGAATGAATCGTACCCTGAAGTCTCAGATATCCAAACTTTGTCAGGAAGCCCACCTGAAGTGGCCCCAAGCTCTCCCCATTGCCCTTCTCTAAATATGTTCAGCCCCCACCACGCCATTAGGAGTATCCCCATTTGAGATTTTGTATGGGAGGCCCCCGCCTATAATGCAGGGGATAAGAGGAGATATGAATCAAATTGGATCAGAAATCACTAGGCAAGAATTGTTGGCTCTACGTTCTGTTTTGCAGAGCCTTCATACCTGGGTGCAGGACCAGTTGCCTATCAATCTAACAGAGCCCTTGCATCCTTTCAAGCCTGGAGCCTAGGTGTCGTTTTGCTATCCACCCCAACCGCAGTTAAAGTGGCCGAGATCGACTCCTGGATCCACCACAGTCGAGTGAAACCAGCCACAGTACCTGAGAGTCGCCCCTGGACTTCGATCGCTAATCCTGCAGCACCATTGCGACTCACGCTGCGAAGAAAAGATTCGTCATCGTAAAGACTTTGCCAACCTGCTCCTGAAAGAGACATCCTTCAGTTTTGTATTACCCTACCAATCCTTATCTATCTACCTCAATCAACCATCATCTACCTCAGTAATCAAAGACTATAATCATGATGATTACAAATTGCTGCTATTTCCTTCTTGCGGTAGCCCTGGGACTCTTGAGAACCACTCTTGCTTTGCCCCCTTGTGCAACCTGTATAACCACCACCCGAACTGGTATGCAAGTTACTCAGACTTTGCTTTATCACTCTTACTACACTTGTACCGGTGTAGTCAGCTGGTGTATCTATAATGGTACAGAACTGAATGTCTGCACAAAGGGAAAGACTCGTACTTGCTTCAGACCTCGCCAGAACCCATCTTACTATGTCCTGGAACTGAGATGGAATGATGAAGATGGAGCCCTTATCAGCGCTACAAGTCAACTCTCTGATCCTAACCAACCTGCTTACCTGTATTTTGATGTTTGTGACCTGATTAATAGGAATAATTACTACAGGTGTGGATCCTGGGAGCAAGCTTACTATTATGATGAGAAGTATATGTGTCCTGAAGGTGCATCCAACTGGGGAATATGCACTGGGATACATTCCCCAACAACATATAGCAAATCAGCAGAAGCAGACTATTTCTGTCCGAAATGGGATTGTGTGTACTATGCTACCTGGTCTGGTAGCCCTACAGGACAGACTGGAGATAATCGCAAGGCGCTGCTGGAAAGATTACCCTTACTGACACCTGAACCGTGCAAGAAAAGCACCTGCAATCCCCTACGACTTCAGATCTTCGACACCAGCCAGTGGAAGCAAGGATTTCGATTCGGCCTGCGCATAGCAGGAGGAGGAACTGATCCTGGAACCATTATATTCATCCAGCTGAATGTAAAGACTCATGTTTCTTCACCATATCGCATACATCATACCTTCTACGAGGCCATGAAGGCAGAATTTGTTGTTCCCCACGCATCGCAGAATTTGTTCATCGAACTAGCTGGAGCTGTGGCATCCAGCCTCCATGTCTCAGACTTTCTCCACAAAAGAGACACTCAAATGGGAGACCAGCGGCCTTGGGAAGCACAAGAACTGAATTATTCTGTACCATATAACCAAACTGATGTGCATAACACTACCAATGAATGGGTCCTAGCCCACTCCATAGTGGGTAAACTATGTTTTGTACAAGCAGGACCACAATTGAATGCACCTGTGGGACAATTAGTCTGTTTGAACCAGAAATATTATAATGCCTCTACTGGAAAGACTTCTTGGTGGTCAGGTGCCAATACTCCGGAACCGTCTAACCCTCTGATCATTTTTCCTTATTTGGCCAGGATATGGACAAATCTGGCTACACACAGCACTTGGCAAGCTCCACCTGGACTGTATTGAATTTGTGGCACCCGAGCATATGCTAAACTCCCTGCCAAATGGGGAAGAGCGTGTGTTCTCGGAACAATACGACCTTCTTTCTTTCTTTTGCCCCTTTCCCACGGAGAACAATTGGGGTTCCCTGTATATAAAAGTCGACAGAAACGAGAAGCTCTGAAAATTGGCCAGTGGGACAAATGGGATGCAACCTCTGAAGAATGGCCGCCAGAGAGCATTGTTTCTTACTATGGACCTGCTACCTGGGCGCAAGATGGTTCTTGGGGCTACCGCACCCCTATATATATGTTAGACCGTATTATACGTTTGCAAGCTATTGTTGAGATTATAACCAATGAAACTAGTAGAGCGTTAACCTTGTTAACTACACAAGCCACATAGATGCGTACAGCCATTTACCAGAACCGCTTAGCTTTAGATTATCTGCTTGCAGCTGAAGGAGGAGTATGTGGCAAGCTGAATTTAACTAATTGCTGCTTGCAAATAGATAATGAAGGACAGGTAGTAGAAGATATAGCCAATCACATGCGAAAGCAAACCTATGTCCCAGTCCAAACGTGGCATGGCTTGCAACTAGATGGCTGGTTTGGTTCTTGGTTTTCAGGCCTAGGCGGCCTGAAGACACTTGTCATACTTGTATTCTTGATTGTAACTGTTTGCCATGTTTCCTTCCCCTATGCTTGCGGATGCTAAGCTCCATTATTGATAATATTATTGACTGCAAGGCAGCAGCACAAATATTAGCAACATGGGACTACTACCCTATACCACGGAGTGATCCCTCTACCATAGTTTGAAGTACTTTACTATATATATGTGTGATTTGATTCTCACCCTTTCTCATGTGCGGGTGGGAATAATCAAAAGGATGGAATGTGATAGGCGATGGCCTAATTCATTTTGTAAAAGTAAAATTGTGGCAGAGGCCTGTCTCTGCCTGTCAGCTCTGCTTGAGTCTTCCCCCCCACTTTAGAGTATTATAACTGACTTTGGAATATTACAGAAATGCCAGTAGCTGCAGTAGAGAAACAGCCTTGCTCTGCCTTGATAAGAATGTCTTCTGATAAGAACGTAAAACATTTCCACTGTTTTTGTTATGGTTTAAGCACAGATGTCTTTTCAGTATTATTGCTTGCACGCTGTATCCTTGCTAATACACTGACCTTGTAGAGAGAGGCAGCTTGAAATTCAACAGAATATATATTATGTCTAAAGTTTTGAGCCATGGCAAGAGAGATTTGCACGGGGGGAACACAGGGGTAAGCCCAGTCACAGATGGCTATTGGATGAAAGTAGCTGGGCCACCAAGACCAATGAGGAGGTTGACCTGTATTAGATTGGGGAAGAAAGGTATATATGCTGTTGTCTAACTTAGTTCAGGGCTCAGCCATTTTGTACGTAACCATTGTGTGATTCTGTGCACATTAAACTGGTTTGAATTCTAGTCAATAGACTCCTGGTTTTATTGGTTGCGAACACTTCGCTATTACATATTCTCCCTTGCGCGGCCCTCCAAATTGAACAAAAAGCCGTTCAGACTTGCAGAAAGATGCTGTGCGCGAAAGGTAGCGTCTCAGCACTCTATGCAAATCTAGGAGACGTAGTTTGGCACTCTCCCCTTCTTGTGCTTCTCCCGAGAAGGACAGGAGGGAGACTGTTTGGTTCAAATGAAAGGGAGAGGAGACTTTGGGCAGGAATGAAGGGACCGTCCGTAAGTCCACCTTATCCTTGAAAAAGGAAAGGAAGGGAGGTCGAGATGATAGAGCTTGCCGAACAAATGGCTACCAAAAATACCGTCTTCAGGGTCAAATCCTTTAGGGAGGAGCTTCTTGCTGGCTCAAAGGGCTCCCTGGTTAAGGAATCCAATACCAGGTTTAGGTCCCAAGGGGGAATAACTGATCTTTGCTGGGGCCGTAAGCGCTTGACCGCCCTCAGGAATCTACTCACATCAGCGTGGTCCCCTATAGACTTGCCCCAGACCTTTCCCCTATAACAAGAAATGGCCGCTAGCTGAACTCGCAACGAGCTGTGAGACAAACCTTTCTCGAAGCCTGCTTGTAGGAATTCTAACACCTCCGGAACCGAGGTTTCTAAGGGCTTCTTATGGTGATCCGCGCACCATGCCTCAAATATGCGCCAAACCCTGATGTAAGAAAGGCAAGTCGAGTGTTTCCGTGCGTTCAGCAGGGTCAAAATTACCGAACCCGAGTAACCTCACTTCACGAGCCGCGCCCTCTCAAGAGCCAAGCCGTAAGCGAGAATCGATGCACGTGGGGCATGAGGACCGGACCCTGCCGTAGCAAATCCTGTTTGTCGGGGAGCCTCCAAGGGCGACGATCCGTTAGTCTCACCAGTTCTGCATACCACGGGCGACGAGGCCAGTCCGGAGCTATGAGAATCACAAGACCTTGGTGAGCCTCTATTCGCCTCAGAACTCTCCCTATGAGGGCCCAGGGTGGGAACACATACAGAAGACCTTCCGAAGGCCACTTCTGGACCAGGGCATCCAAGCCTTCTGACATCCTTTCCTTCCTTCGACTGAAAAACCGGCTGACTTTGGATGATTTGTAGCGCGCCATGAGGTCTATGATCGGTGCCCCCGAGAGGGCTACCACTTGGTCGAACACTTCCTGCGCTAGCTCCCATTCCCTGTGGTCTATCCTGTGCCTGCTGAAGTAATCGGCCGTCACATTTTCTGCTCCCGCCACGTTGTGCGCTGACAGGTCCAATAGATGTGCTTCGGCCCACTGTAAGAGGCTGTCCGCTTCCTTCTCCAGCGAGGGGCTGCTCTTTCCCCCTTGCCGGTTGATGTAGGCCACCGTGGTGACGTTGTCTGAAAGGACGCGGACTGCCCTTTGGCGAACCAAGGTCTCGAGAGCCCTGAGTGCCAGGGCCACTGCCCTCAACTCTAGTCTGTTGATGGACCACCGGGCTTCCTTCCCTGTGAGAACTGGCCCTCGCAATGAGCACCCCAGCCTGCTAGACTTGCATCCGTTGTCAGCTGTATCCATTGGGGTTGATCGAGAGGCATCCCGCATCCTAGGTTCTTTGGGCACTCCCACCAGAGGAGAGCCCTCCTGAACTGAAGAGGACACGGCAGTTGCATGGATAAGGGATGATGCTGAGGGGACCAACGCCGTAACAAGGTGCGTTGAAGGGGTCGCATATGTGCCTTGGCCCACGGAACTACCTCTATCGCTGCCGCCATGGTGCCCAACAGTTGAAGGTAATGCCAGGCGGTAGGGATCCGTCTTGATATGAAAACAGAGACCAGGTTTTTCAGATCTCGTAACCTCTGTTTCAAAAGGAAGACCCTTCCTCTCCTTGTGTCGAACCTTGCTCCGAGGTAATCGATCTCCTGGGAGGGGATTAATCTGCTCTTCGCCCGGTTGACCACCCAACTCCTCCAGGAATTCCACCACTCTGGCTGTAGCTGTACGACTCTCCGTCTCCGATTTTGCCCGAATCAGTCAATCGTCCAGGTATGGATGTACTAGAATTCCCTCCTTGCGAAGGGCCGCGGCCACCACTACCATTACCTTGGTGAACGTCCTGGGGGCAGTTGCTAGACCAAAGGGAAAGGCCTGGAACTGAAAATGACCCCTCGGTACTGCAAATCTCAGGAACTGCTGATAAGATCTTCGCACCGGGATATGCAAGTATGCTTCCGTCAAATCTAGGGATGTCAGAAACTCCCCCTGTCTTACCGTTGCAATGACTGACCTCAGGGTTTCCATTCAAAAATGAGGAACCACGAGGCAGCGATTGACTTGCTTTAAGTCCAGGATTGGACGAAAGGACCCTTCTTTCTTTGGTACCACAAAATAAATCGAGTATCGACCGGAACCGTATTGGTCTCTCGGGACGGGAATCACCGCTCCCAACGCGATCAGCCTTGAAAGAGTGCCCTCTATCGCTGCCTTCTTTTCTGAAGAGCTGCACGGAGACTGCATAAAGGCTGGGGGAACTTGCTTTGTGAATTCGAGAGCATACCCCTCTCTGATCACTTCCAGTACCCAACGATCCGATGTGACTCGGGCCCAAGCGGGAAGGAACTGCCTTAACCGACCCCCCACCAGCAGGCTTTTCTCCTGGGCCCCCGCAGCTTCATTGTGGTTTCCTAGGGCCCGAGGAGGAGGAGGGGGCACCAAAACCTCTTCCAGCCCCTCGAAACCCTCGGAAGCCTTGTCCTCTAGGCGAGGGGCGACCCTTAGGAAAAAAGTTCGGTCTGGCCGACCGGAACCTACGAAAATCCCTCGGCTGATTGCGAGCTGGAAACGTCGCGCGGCTTTGCTTAGGCCGATCTTCCGGGAGCCTGCCTCCCTTAGACTCGCCAAGGTCTTTCACTAACTTTTCCAGATCTTCGCCAAATAGCAGTTTCCCCTTGAAGGGGAGGCGACTCAGGCGAGCTTTCGAGGAGGGGTCCGCCGCCCAATTGCGCAGCCACAGATATCTCCTGGCTGCTACCACCGAGGCCATGTTCTTTGCTAGACTCCTAATAAGGTTGTACTGGCTATCTGCTAGAAAGGCGGAACCAGACTAACCAAGCAGCACTAGTCTGCGCGTCAGTAGAGGCGCCGTCAGCAAGTTGAAGCTGTTGAGCCCACCTCAAGCAGGCTCTTGCTAACCACGCTCCTGAAACTGAGGCCTGCAGGGCGAGGGCACTAACATCAAAGGCTTGCTTCAGCAGAGAGTCCAGCTTTCTATCCTGACTGACTGTCTTTAAGCGCTGCGCTGCCCTCGACCGGAATGGTCGTCTTCTGTGTCACCGCTGAAACCGCCACGTCTACCCTTGGGGACTTCAGCAGATCCTTGTCAGGTTCCGGTAAAGGGTACAAACGGGACATGGCCCTCACCCCCCTTAGACTCGACTCTGGTTGGTTCCACTCTTCCTGGATCATCTGGCATACCACCCTGTGGACTGGAAAAACTTTGAGATTTCTTGACGGCTTGTATCAAAGGATCCTTTAACGCTTCTTCCTCTGCAGGGATGTCCGATGCCATATTGAGCACCTTTAGGGATTCATTTATTAAGGCTGGGAGCTCCTCTCGACGAAAAACTAACTATTCGGGAATGCTCTTCCTCTGGAATCTCTCCCTCCTCAAGCTCTTCCTCTTCCTCCCCCACTTCTCTGTCTGATCCCTCCTCATCCGGAGTGATCGGAGATGGAGACGCGAGGGGTTCTTCGCTCACTAGCCTTGAGCACTTGGGAGGGGCTCCGGGGTCATGGGAGCTTGACTTCCCTGGACCGGCCCGGCCACCTTCTTTCAGCAGCGCCGGCTCCATGAGACCCTGCTGACGCATACAATAAGCTTTGTGTAACAGAAGTACAAATTCTGGAGAAAAATGCTCCCAGCCTCCCTCCGCCCCGCTGGAAGCAGGGGGAAGGGACTGGGGGGGGCCTGGTAAAGCTGAGGTGGAAGGCGGAGGAGTGAAGGAAGAATCCCCTCCCCCTTCCCGGAGACCTTGAGACCCCTGAGAAGTCTGGTCCATGGACAGCTGAATTTCCTGCTCCACAGACGCAGCTTCCGCAGCACCCACAGCACAACACCGGCAGATCCCGGCTTCCGGATCCGCAATTCTGCGTGTACCGCAGGACGGGCACCGTAATTTTCCCGTCATTCTCCCCTTAGTGGAAAAAATTGCAAGGCAGGCCTAGAGAAATAATGCAAATAAATGAAAAATAAATGAAAATAAATGAAGAATTTCCAACCAAGAGGGCCCTCACCCAAAGGCTGGAAACAGAACCCTATACGATTAAAAATACCAAACAAAGAATATAACAAGAATTACAGTGAAATTTGCACAGAAAGATATGAACAGGTCCTTAAGCAGCCTGCTATACTTGCGATTTCGCTGCCCTGTGCCTCTGCGTGCCGCTCCTCACGCTGGTTCCGATGTCTCCTGTTGGACTCCACGTGGTAGGCCGTAGCCACGTGGAGTCAGGGCCTGCGGCTGGCGGAAAGGTCCTCGTCGCCGGAGCCCGGATTCCCCGACGTTAGGGCAACGGCTTCGTCACCCCGACACCGCCTCTAGCGCTCAGCCAGGACAGCCGCTGAAAGCGCGAGGCGGAGGAAAGACAGCAAGTGGAGCGGTTTTGCTTCCCGCGCTCAGTCCACCACCGGGGCTTCAGCACGAGACAAATGGAAGCGGAGGGGAGGCCGTGAGAAGCCGGATGCCGCGTACGCGGGAGGAGAGTGCCCGGAAGCTCCCCGCTGCCAAAGTAAGCCCCCTCCTTCCAAAGGACACCAGGAGAGAACTGGGGAGGGGGGGAGCAAAATCAACAGTTAAAGGCACGGGAGTAGGAAGAACTCCCCAACTAAAGTAAAGAGAAATTAAAGAAAAGTAATAAAAAGAGGTATAAATGAGAAGACTAAAGACCAGTAAGCTCCTGGCTTATGGTAACCCTCCAGCTGCTTGGAGGCCGAGAATACTGGTGCCTAGGGGTGGTGCCAGTGGTATTTATACCACTGCATCATCAAAACGATGATGGGCTCAGCCTCCAAGCTGCTGGAAGGATTGCGCAACCCGAGAGTAAAGGGACTGGACTGGAGTTCTGTTAAGGAACATGGAGTTAACCAGGGGAAACTATATACAATCTTGGTAACTATCTGTTGGAACATATGACAGAACTATGCAGTCATATAGGATAGGTATGGGGTTGTGAGGGAAACGGGTGGAGAGGGGGTGGGATATCCAGAGGCTTAAAATGAGTAGTAAAAAGGTGGTGCTTGAGGGCTTTTCTAAACTGTCTCAGGTCCTTAATTGCTCTAATGCTGGGAGGGAGTTTGTTCCAGCATCTAGGGGCGAAGTTAACAAAAGCTCTGTTGATGGTTGATTGGTTTGTCTATATCCTTTTTAAGATACAGCGACCAGAATTGCATACAATATTCAAGATGCAGTCGCACCATATAGAGGTGGTATAATATCCTTTGTTTTAATTTCCATTCCTTTCCTTATGATACCTAGAATTCTATTTGCTTTCTTGACTGCCGCTGCACACAGGGCAGAGGGTTTTAACATGTTAGCCACGGTGATGACTAAATCTTTTACCTGGGTGGTGGTTCCTAATGTGGAACCTTGCATCGTGTAACCATAGTTTGGGTTGTTCTTTCCTAGGTGCATAGCTTTGCACTTGTCCACATTAAATTTCATCTGCCATTTGGATGCCCAGTCTTCCAATTTATCAAGACCATCTTGAAACGTTTCACAATCCTCTTGGGTTTTAACAACTTTAGTTTTGTGTCATCTGCAAATTTGATAACCTCACTCATTCCCCTTTTTATTTATTTATTTATTTATGTAACAGTAGCTTATATACCGCTACCTTCCACAGATCAGGTGCGGTTTACAGTGAACAAGGAATGAACAGATTAACAGGTCTGTTTTACATGAAACATTAATTAACTAGGTACAATTTTGCTAAATACATTAAACATGATTGGACTAAATATGGTAAATAATTTGTTAAATAACAATTGAACTATTTACATATTTTGAACTATTTACATATATCTATTTACAGGATTTACAAATAGTTATTTAATCGACTTTAATTGTAGTTAGATAGAGTAATTGGAGTTGGTGTACCCTGAGGTCGCTATTAACCATTTCCTGTTAGTGGTAAGGTATTTTCTAGTTTGCCGAAATGGGAGATGAATAAATATTTATTTTTATTTTTTATTTACATTTCTTCTATACCGCACTATTTGCGATCAGCGCGGTTTACATAGAACTAACAGTTTCCGACAAAAAACAAGAGTCAGGTCATTACAAAGAACAGGAGCATCAACTTGGCTAACCAGGGAAAACTATCTACATGTGAGGAACATTGAAATAAGTAATTGTATGCCTGTGGGATGGAGTTATTGTGTGTTAGTCATGCATGGTGGCTGTGGTTCGGAGGAGTCTATTAGGTACTTAGTAAAGAGGAGGTGTTTTAAGGCCTTCCTGAACTGGCTCAAGTTGGGGATAGCTCTGATGTGTGGTGGTAGGGAGTTCCAGAGGCTTGGGGCGCTCAAGCTGAAGGCTCTATTTGAAGTTGTTATGGAGCATCTTGTCATAGCCTTTGGTATTGCTAGCATGTTGGCTGCAGCGGATCTTCTTGTCCTGTTGGGTGTGAGTGGTTGTATGAGGTCACTTATTGAGGAGGCGGATAGTCCGTTAATAGCCTTGAATGTCATCACTAAGGTCTTGAAGCTAATCCTGGCTTGGATGGGGAGCCAGTGCAGTTGAATCAGTAGGGGTGTGATATGTTTTTAATTTCTTGCGGAGTTCCTTTGCATCATTTAGTGCTCTTATTTCTTCGGGGAGGGAGTTCCATAGGGTGGGAGCTGCATGAGAAAACGCTTTTTTATTAGTTGTTTTTTTGGTAGTTGTGAAATCTTTCGGGATCCTAATTTTATTCGTGTGGCCTCTCCGTAGCGCAGTTTGGGATGTGTCTTTAATGATAAGTTTTGTTAAAGAGACTGGGGCCATTGTATTTAATGTCTTAAATGTAGTGATAATCAATTTGTGATTTATTCTGGATTGAATTGGGAGCCAGTGAAGGTTTGCTAGTATAGGGGTAATGTGTTCAAATGGTGGAACCTTCATTACAATTCTTGCTGCTGCATTTTGGGCAAGTTGGAGTCTTTTAATGTTTTGTTTTGTTGTTCCTAGTAGGGTGAGATTTGCGAAATCAAAGTGTGGTGTGATGATAGCCTGGATAATGCTCAGAAAATCATGTAGGAGTACAAGAGGACGTAATTGTTTTAAAATTTTGAGTTTAAAGTAGATTTTCTTAGTGATGTTTCTAATATGTGTGTCCATAGCTTGGTGTAAGTCTAACCTTACAGATCATTTATGAATATGTCAAAAAGCAGCAGACCCAGCACAGATCCCTGGGGTACTCCATTATTCACCTTACTCCATTGAGAAAATTGGCCATTTAGCCCTACCCTCTGCTTTCTATTTTTTAACCAGTTCCTGATCCATAATAGTACACTGCCTCCTATCCCATGAGTTTTTAGTTTTGTCAAAAGTCTCTCATGAGGGATGTTGTCAAAGGCTTTCTGAAAGTCCAGATACACAATATCAACCAACTCACCTTTGTCTGTTTATTCACACCTTCAAAAAAAACCATACAGATTAGTAAGAGAAGAGCTTCCTTGTCTAAAGCCATGACTTCACATGTTCAGTTAATTTGCCATGACTCTACATGTTCAGTAAATTTGTTCATTATTATGGTTTCTACCATTTTTCCCGGTACTGACGTCAAGCTCACCGGTCTGTAGTTTCCCGGATCACCAATGGAACCCTTTTTAAAAATTGGCGTTACATTGGCCATCCTCCAATCTTCAGGTGTTATATATGATTTTAATGATAGTTCACAGATTACTAAGTTTGCAATCTCATATTTCAGTTCTTTCAACACCCTTGGATGTATACCATCCGGTCCAGGTGATCTGCTACTCTTCAGTTCATCAAATAGTTGTAACACATCTTCCCGGTGTATCGATATTTCTTTCAATTCTTCCGCAGTATCACCTTTAAATACCACTTCAGTCATGGGTCATCCCTACATCTTCCTTATTAAAAACCAAAGCAAAGAATTCATTCAGTCTCTCCGCTATGGCCTTGTCCAATCTTAGTGCACCTTTTACCCCTCTATCATCTAATGGTCCAACTAACTCTCACAGTTTTTTTGCTACGAATGTACTCGAAAAAGTTTTTATTATGCATTTTTGCTTCCACAGCAAGCTTCTCCTCAAATTCTCTTTGCCTGCCTTTTCAGGCCTTGCATTTAACTTGCCATTGCTTGTGCTGTTTCTCGTTTTCGTCATTTGGCTCTTTTTTCCATTTCCTGAAAGATGCTTTTTTGAAAACAGTCGCCTCTCTGACCTCACCTTTAAACCATGCTGGCAGTTTCTTGAACTTCCTTCCACTTTTCTTAAAGCGTGGAATACAACTGGTCTGGGCTTCCAAGTTTGTATTTTTAAACACCACCCAAGCTTGGTGTAAGTCTTTAACCTTTGCAACTGCTCCTTTTAGTTTTTTCTTAACTATTTTCCTCATTTTATCATAGTTTCCCTTTCGAAAGTTAAAAGGTAGTACCTGTGGATTTCATTACCATCCCTCCTCCATTAATTAAATCAAAGGCGATCATGCTATAATCCCTAGTGCCAAGTGGCCCCAACACCCTTATCTCTTTCACCAGATCTGGTGTTCCTTTAAGGACTACATCCAAAATGGCTTTCCCCCTGGTCGGTTCATGAACCAGCTGCTCCAAGAAGCAGTCATTTATTTCATCTAGGAACTTTATCTCCCTAGCATGTCCTGCCATGACACTGACCCAGTCGATACTGGGGTAGTTGAAATCGCTCATTATTATTACTGTGCTGTAATATATTTATTTATTTATTTTATTTATTTAGAACACATTTATATACCGCTGCTTCCAGCGATCAGTAGCGGTTTGATTTTTCTTTTGGGGAAGTCGATCAGGACAGGGTGGGGGAGTAAATACAATATATGTTAGCTTCCCTGATTTCTTCAAGCATTTCATCATTCATTTGTTCATTCTGGTCGATAGTGCAAGCCCCACTGCCATCGCCTTTCCCTTCTTACATGGAATTTCAATCCATAGAGATTCTACAGTGAATTTTGTTTCCTGCAAAACTTGAATCCTTTGTGACGCAATGACCTCTCTAACATAGAGTGCAACCCCTCCACCAATATGATCAGCTCTATCATTGCGATATAGTTTGATCCCAATCCCAATCGGCTGCTACCTCATTAGCATCAACACACACCCAAACCATCCCACACCAAGCAACACAACCACCCAACACACAAACACCCCTAACTCCTTGACTGCAAGGAGCACTAACATCCCCCCAACGCACACCCACCCCTCCATTCCCCCAATTGACAAACCTCTCAATCACACTAACAAACGCACACTCAGTCAGAAACAAACATCACATGCTCCACGACCTGATCACTAGAGAAAAGATAGACATCCTCTGTATAACGGAAACATGGCTAACAGACGCCGACACAGTAATCATGAACCAACATACACCCAATGGATACAGCCTTCACAACTGCTCCCGAACCAATGTATAAAGTTAAAAATCTCTGTTCCATGTAATGTATACAGCAGTATACAAATGTTTACTTGTTCCATGTAAACCGCCCCTGATCTCTGGAAGGGGCGGTATAGAAGAAATAGATAAATAAATAAATAAATAAATGTCAGAGGAGGAGGGGTAGCCATCATTGCAAGATCTAACCTGCACCTCAGGATTCATGCATCAGAAACAACCAAGGAAGCGGACATGCTCACTCTCACCTACAAATACATCTCCATGTGCCTAATCTATCGGACACCCACACCAAGCACCAATCTGTCAGACATACTAAAACATATATCAGAGAGTTCCATCTCCACAAAAGAGCAACTAATTCTTGGAGATTTCAACCTTCCCTCACTATAGGACAAATATGCCGAAGCCTTCATCAACGCCATGGAAGCAATGGACTTGACACAGATTATACAAGACCCAACCCACGAAAAAGGGAACATACTTGATCTAATATTCTTGAATTCCCACAGCACCGCTACATCTACAAACCCAAAGATCACACGCGTACCATGGTCAGACCACCATCTCATCAACATTACCCATGCTTACAAGCACACCAAAACCATAGAGAACAACCATCCCAAAAGAAGATTCAAACCATTCAACAAAGAAGACTTCCTAACACAAATATCACCCAAACGTCAATCAAACTCCTCCAACCTTGAAGACCTGATCAACAACTGGAATGCTACAATCGCCGCAGCATCCAATGCGACAACAACCAATCCCAAAACAAAAACTACCAGAGTGAAAGCAAGATGGTACACCCCAATCCTACGCAAATTAAAGACACAACTCAGAAGAACTGAAAGGAAATGGAGAAAGACCAAAAAGGAAACAGACAAAGCAAAATACACCAACAACCTCAACTCATACCACACAGAAACCGATAAAGCAAAAAGGGCCTACCACTCAAAAATCATTCATTCCTCACTAAACAAGCCACGCGAGCTCTTTGAAATAGTCAAAAAGCTCACCAAAGCACCCAGCCAACCTGATCAGCTACCAAACATACCACCTGAGCTACTAGCACGCCAATATAAACAGCTCCAGCTACCAAACAGACCTCAACAACAAGCAACATCAACAACCCTCCAATACACCACCGAAGCCACGGATTGGAGCACATTTGAAACAATCACAACTGAACAAGTAGAATCCACTATCTCCCGACTAAGTACCACCACCTCTCCACTAGACCCCTGCCCTGCTGAGTGGATAAAGAAATCAAAAGAAGACTTAAGCACACCCCTAACCCACATCATCAACAAATCCCTCAAGCAAGGACACATTCCAGACGCCCTTAAGACCTCTATCATTCGTCCAACCCTGAAAAAACCCAACCTGGACCCACTCGATCCAGCCTCCTACAGACCAATAGCAAGCCTCCCATTCACCACCAAAATTATAGAGAAGATCATTCAACAGCAACTCCAAGACCACCTGGACACCAACAAAATACTGGACTCGCAACACAGATTTCGCCCACACCATGGAGTTGAAACCCTCATGGCAACACTACTGAACACCCTCACCAAAGGCACACAGGCCAAACACTCGGGGTACATCATGCTCTTTCTAGACATATCCGCAGCCTTGACACCATTTCCCACAACACTCTCCTACAAAGACTCCAGGATATAGGAATCAAAGACACCGTTCTGCAATGGTTCCGCTCCTACCTAACAAACAGACAACTAATCCGCACAAAACACAGCAACCTCCCCCCCCTTCCAACAACATCAAGGTGTGCCACAAGGCTCCACACTGTCTGCCATGCTCTTCAATATCTATCTGCAACCACTCTGCTCGATCATACAGGACCACAACATCAACTACCATATATACGCAGATGACATAATGCTCTACGCCCCAATCACAATCACCAACCCGACATAGTGGAGTGGAGGAGTGGCCTAGTGGTTGGGGCAAGGTACTTCAGGCCGGAAGGTTGGGGGTTCAAATCCCACTAGAGGACAGCAACCTTGGGCCGTAAGGACTGGGGTTTCTAGTCCCACAAGTGCTCCTTGTGGTCTTGGGCAAGCCACTTAACCCTCCATAGCCCATGTTCCCTGTAAAATAGTTATCTCCAAGTTATAATGCCCTGTTCAATGTAATTTCAGTTTGTTCAATGTAAACCGCACGATGCAGAATAGCGCGGTATATAAGAGAATGTAAATAAATAAATAAATAAAATATAAACAACTATCAGACTGCTTCACTGAGATCTCCGACTGGCTACAAAGAAACAATCTGACCATCATCATCAAGAAAACTGAAGCCCTTATAGTAACAAAGGACCCAGATTTCACCCCACCATCTCACATCACACTAGGAACCACCCAAATAAAGATTCAACCCCAAATAAAGTATCTGGGAATCACTATAGACCAAGCTCTCACATTTACCCCACAGATAAAAAAAGACTGCAAGGACAATATTCCACAAAGCAAAAACAATACAACGGCTCAGACCACAAGACTTCAGAACTGTCATGCAGGCCATGACACTCCCACACCTGGACTACTGCAACATAATCTATCATGGACTCCCTGCAACCCACATCAACCCTCTACGGACTGCCCTGAACACCACCGCAAGGATCATCCAGAAAGCAAAAACAACACGACCACATCACCCCAGTACTAAAAGAACTACACATACTACCACTTCAAGCAAGGATCAAATACAAAGCTGCCCTGCTTATACACAAAGCCCTCCATCAACCACAGACCTCCCATCTCCGCTCCCTGCTACCCCAGCTCACCCACAACAGAACGACCCGACAAACCACCAACACCACCCTCACCATCCCCTATCAGCGAACAAAATATAACCAACAGAGCCTTCGAACTATATGCACCCTCCCTCTGGAACTCACTACCAAGCCAAATCAGAAACACTGCTGATCCAACTGCGTTCCGAAGACAACTAAAAACCCCTCATCCTTGCGCCATCGTCTCATCCACGCATTGAGACTCCGGAGTTCTACCTGCCTTTTGGGTCCTTCGGAAAACACTACCCTGGAAGTTCTGGATTTCAGCTTTCTACCTATAAGCCTAAATTTAGCCTCCAGAAGTTCCCTACCACATTTTCCTATGTCACTGGTACCAACATGTACCAAGACAGCAGATTCATCACCAGCACTATCTAAGACCTTGTCTAGTTGGCACGTGAGCTTCACTACCTTCGCACCAGGCTGGCATGTTAGCAGGTGATCCTCATGTCCACCAGCCACCCTGCTATCTACATCACCAATTATAACGTCTGTTCTAACCCTTCCCATCCGTCATCATATTTCTATGTTGCTATCTAAGCAGATCTCAGCAGAACATCGTCCTGTTAGGCCATTCCAGACAAGTGGGACGTACCAAAGCTACGCCTCCACTGGGTGGGAAGACGACATGACAGACTTCAGGATCTCTGTACCAAAAGCCGTGTCCGTCCGAACATGGACATCCAAGTAGTAATGCTTGTAAAAAGTAGAAAGTGATGACCACGCTACCAACCAGCAGATGTCTATAGTGTTGACAGGGACTCAAAGTCAGGTACCAGAGCCCCCTGAAATGTTTAATATGGAGAATGGTTTGGAATTTTGCTTACAGCCTAGTGCAGGGAGCCTTCAGGACTAGAGTTGGAAATCCCCTGGTCTAGCAAAAAATGAGACAGTATATCCTGATTAAGCTGAGCAATGTCTGTGCCTAGTTTGACCTTTAACATGTAGTGTTTAGCTTGACTTGTAGCATGTAGATAAACAAAAAGTAGTGCAAAGCAAGATGTACAGTGATAAAGCAAATTTGTACCACATAGTAGTTTTTTTCCAAATAAAAGTAATGCTATGGCCTAGCTGGAGTAGGAATTATGGAAGAACTGTTCTGTTTAACCTTAAGTAGTACTGTCACTGATGTAATTGTGTATGTGTGATTTCATTCCTTAATTGAATTTAGAGAATTGGAGCCAAAAGAACAGAGGTTGAATTTTGCCATCTAGTAAGCCCAGTCAGGAGTAGGTCATGCAAACAGATTCTAGCATAGAGCCCAGGAGGAAGCCTGAGGCCTGAGGCCATGTGGAATACACAAACAAACCTACTGGGACTGGCAGGCTTCACAATAGATAGGCCGAGGCTATAGTCTCCTTAATCCCATGGGTCAAGGTAAACTTCATGACTGCTTCACCCTTCTGCAAGCCTGTAAAACAAAAAGCCTGTCCGACTTACAGAAGGAGTTAGTAACGTTAGAGTATCACAGAAGCATCCTCCTAACCTCCACTAGGTGAAGGTTCTTATCCTTCCCCTGGCTTGTTTTAGAGAATGCAGGCAAAGAGACCAGATGGTTGCCATGGAAGGCAGACACCACAAAAAAGAAGGACCAGGCCATAAATACACAGCCTCCTCCGAAAAGAAAAGATTTAGAGATCTCAACACGACAAAGCCTGCAACTCTGAGATGCGTAGCCCTCCTCAAGGGCTCAAAATGGCACAGCCACCAAGGCCCAAAAACCAAATGGAGATCCCAATAGGGAACCACTGAGCATTGGGGGGGGGGGGGGACACAAATGTGCAACTCCCCTCAGAGGTCTGCCCACATCTGGGTGTGAAGCCAAGAAGCATCCTGCCATCAAACGTCTAAAACAAGTCAAGTCTGCCCATCTGAACCCTCATCGAACCAAAACTATACTGGATGAAGGAGAGAAGGCTCAGTAAGTCTGCAGCACTAGGACAAACTTGGCGCTCCAGGCACCACTGCTTAAAAAGAACCAAACACACACAAAGGCAAGAAAAGCAGAACCTCTTCTCACTTTTAGGAACTTGAAGACCACAGCAGGAGAGTAGCCCTTATGCAGTAAGTGTCACCTCTTATGAGCCAGGTTGTAAGTGAGAAGGGAGCTGGATCATCCATCAGGATGGGCCCCTGCCTCAGGAGCCCCCTGCACTGACAGCAGCTGTAGAAGGGGCCCCTGCTGAAAGTGTGTCAGATCCACATACCACAGCCTCCTCAGTCATTCTGGTGCCAACAGCACCAATGAACCATGATGGCACTTGACACAGCAAAGCACCCATCCTATGAGAGGACATGGAGGAAATATATTCAGCAGAACCAGCTTTAGCCAAGTTTGAAACAAGGCATTCATGCCATGGAAGCATCCCTCCATGCAGTGCCTGAAGAAGCCTTGCACCTTAGCACTGTTCCATGTCACCATGAGATCCATCTTGAGTCGACCCAGACTGTTCAGGATCCTTTTGAACACTGACCGGTTTCAACTCCCACTCTCGGGATACAGAGAGTTGCAATTTGAGATACTCCGCTTCCACATTGTCCACTTCTGCAACATGCTGTGCTAAGAGGACAAGGAGATTATGCTGCACTGAGAGGGCCAGGAAATTCTGCTCGGCCCATGCAAACAGAAAGGTCATTTCCTAGGAGATCCTGGAACTCTTCATGGTCTTTTGCCAATTGACATAAGCAATCACTGTGGCATTGTCAGAGAAGATTCAAACTGCCCTGCCTTGGACTATGTTCCAGAGATGCAAGAGAGCCAAGCTAATGGCCCAAGCTTCCAGCCAATTGACAGCCCAAGTCACCTCCCACTTGTTTCAGTGACCTTGGGATGTCAGCCCCAGGCAATCAGCTCCCCATCCGGTCAAGCTTGCATCTGTCATCAATAGAAGCCACTGAAGATCGTCCAGGGGAAAGCCTTCCAGTGTATGACTGATTTCAGGCTGGCCGCCACCAGTAGAGAAAGAGGAAGCCTGATGCCAAAGTCCTGTGAGGAAGGAGAACAGAGGGACAACAGAGACCTTTGTAGCAGACATATGTGCGCCCATGCCCAGGAGACCATCTCGATAGTCAGCACCATCGATCCTAGGAGCTGGGGGTAGTCCCAGGTCTTGGGAGCCTGCTGCCTCAAACGTCTTCAACTGAGACTACAGCTTCTCAGACAGGAAGACCTTCCTTGAGTCAGTGTAAAACCATGCCCCAAGATATTCTAACAAATGGGGTAGTCTCCAGGAAGCTCTTGTTGTAGTTGATCATCCATCTCAGACTCTCTAGAAACTGCACCACCCAAGCAGTCACCCAAAGGTTTTCTGCATGTGACCTGGCCGGAATGAGTCAATCGTCCAGGTAAGGATGCAAACAAATCCCTTCGCGCCACAGGGCAGCAGCCACCACCACCATAACCTTGGCGAACGTCCTTAATACAGCAGAGAGACCAAAGGCTAAGGCGGGAAACTGGGAGTGGGAGCTGAGAACAGAGAAGCAAAGGAAGCGCTATTGATCCTCACGGATAGGAATTTGGAAGTATGCTTCAATCAAAGTCCAACGACACAAGAAAATCTCCATGTTCTTATGACTGCCCTCAAGGGTGTCAATGCTCACCTGAAGACCTTTCATTTCTGCATGAAGACACTGAGAACCAAAATCAGGCGGAAGGAGCCATTCCTCTGGCACCACAAAGTAAATGGAATATCAGCCCTAAGAATATAAGATATGCTATACTTGGTCAGACCAAAAGGTCCATCAAGCCCAATATCCTTCTTCAAGCAGTGGATAATCCAGGTCACAAGCACCTGTCAGGTTCGCAGAAAGGTACAAAGATTCCATGCTGCTTATCCCTTAAGCTTTTTTAAGCCCAGCTACACTAACAGCTTTTGCTACATCCTCTGATAACGAATTCCAGAGTTTGATTATGTGTTCAGTGAAAAAACAATTTTCTCCCATTAGTCTTAAATAGGCTATACTGTAGCTTCACTGCATGACCCCTAGTCTTTCCACCTTTTAAAGGAGTATAAAACTGATCTCTGTTTACCCATTCCACTTCAGTCATTTTTTTTTATAAACCTCTATCACGTTTCCTTCCATCACCTTTTTTCAAAGTTAAAGAGCCCTACATAAGAACATAAAAAAAGATATGCCATACTGGGTCAGACCAAGGTCCATCAAGCCCAGTATTCTTTTTTCCAACAGTGGCCAATCTAAGTCACAAGTACCTAGCAGTTTCCCCAAAAGACACAGCTTCCACAATGCTTTTATTGTGACAAGCAGTGGATATTCTGGGTCCCCTTTAATAATGGTTTATGGACCTTTCCTCTAGGAACTTGTCCAAACCTTTTTTAAACCCGGCTCCACTAACAGCTTAGCACAGTTACTCACCTGTGACAGGTGTTCTCCAGGAACAGCAGGAATCAGTCCTCACATATGGGTGATGTCGGCACCGACAGAGCCCTCGTGAAAGCATCCCTCCAACTTTCAAAGAAAGCCTTTGGGAGATGCCACCACACATGCGTGGCCCACTTCCCGCCAAAGGGCGCCATCTTGCTCAGTCAGATGACATTGCTAAAAAAAAAAAAAGGAACAAAAGATGGTAAAAGGAGCAACTCCAAGGGGAGGACTGATTCCTGTTGTCCCCAGAAAACACCTGTCACAGATGAGTAACTACGCTTTCTCCGGGAACAAACAGGAAGTCAGTCCTCACATATGGGACTCCCCAGCTACAGGCTACCGAAAGCCCATAGCAAAAATAGGGGCTCCCACATGGGGAGCTGCAAGCAGCAGCAAAATAGCCCATGTACACAGACCACATTAAGACCCCTGTGTCCACTGAAACCAGTATTCCAGTAGCCTGAACACAGAAGGGTTGGAGGGTAGGAGTTGCCTAAACCCCGAAAAGGTTACAGAGCACAGCCTGACCGAAAGTACTGTCCCATCGGGACTCTCTTTCCAGGCAGTAATAGGCTGCGAAGGTACGGACTGAAGACCAGGTGGAGGCACGGCAGATGTCCACTATCGGGACAGAGAGCAAGTTTGCATTGAGCCCGCCGTGGCCCTGACATGGTGCGCCATGACAAGGCCTTCCAGTGGGAGCCTCGCCTGCTCATAAGCAAGGGTGATACAGTCCACCATCCATGTGGACAGCATACACTTGGTCACCACCTCCCCCAGCCTACTGGGGTCATAGGAAATGAAAAGCTGAGAAGCTTTGCGGTGGCCCCAAGTACGTTGGATATAGAAGAACAAAGACCTCTTACAGTCTAAGGTGTGGAGGACCGTCTCCGCCCGACTGGAGTGAGGTCTGGGAAAGAAGGTGGGAAGCACTATTTCCTGGTTGAGATGGAGGGCGACGCTTCCTTCGGCAGAAATTTCAGGGGCGTGCGAAGCACCACTCTGTTCTTGTAGAACCTAGTATAGGGCGTCTCTGCCACAAGGGCCTGAAGCTCGCTAACTCTGTGAGCGGAGGTAAGCGCAACCAGGAAAACCACCTTCCAAGAGAGGTAGCGAAGGTGGCAGATAGCCAGAGGTTCGAAGGGCGGGTGAGTGAGCTAGCTACCCCAACACTACGTTGAGGTCCCATTTGATCACCAGACAGCAAAGCGGGGGGCTTTGATAAGAGTAGGCAACGAAGGAAGCGGGTCACCAACGGTTGGACCGAGAGGGGCTTGCAATCCACTGGATGGTGATGCGCCGCCAGGGCACTAAGGTGCACTCGGATGGAGTTAGACTTGAGCCTGAACTGAGAGAGGTGCAGAAGGTACTGTAACACCAGAGCCACTGGGCAGGAGAAAGGGTTAGCCCCATGTTCGGTGCACCAAACAGAGAACCTGCACCATTTAAGGGTGTATGCCTTCCTAGTAAAGGCCTTGCGAGAAACCAGTAGAATGTCTTCCATCCCAACCAGAAGGTTGAGAGTGGCCAGAGTTATCCTCTCAGCAGCCACGCTGTCAGCGACAGGGACCCCAGGTTGGGGTGCAGACGAGAGCCCCCTTCCAGAGATAGGAGTCCCAGGGCGGTCCCTAAGGTGATGGGGGTCTCCACCGTCAACTGTAGAAGATGCGGGAACCATGGTTGCCTGGGCCACCAAGGAGCTATCAGAATGAGTGAGGCCCTGTCGTGGAGGGTCCTGAACAAGGTCTTGGCAATCAGAGGCATGGGTGGGAAGGCGTACAAGAGGTCTTCCGAACATGAGATCAGGAACACGTCCACTGCCATCCTGGAGGGGTGTGTCTGCTGGGAGAAGCAGCAGGGCAACTGAAAGTTGTCTGGGCTGGCGAACAGGTCCATCATGGGTTCCCCCCAGATTCAGAAAAGCCGACTGGCTACCTTGAGGTCCAGCTGTCACTCGTACGGCTGGAGAACTCTGCTGAGCCTGTCCCCTGTTGGACTGCGTACGAGCAGAAGACCAGTGCCTCCTGACAAAGAGTACGAGACCCACTGCTCCCCTGTTTGTTTACACAGAACATCGCCACCTGGTTGTCCATCTGGACAAGCACCAGCTGATGATGCAGGTGGTGAGAAGACATTCAGGGTTAGGTGTATAGCTCGGAGCTCGAGGAGGTCGATATGCTGGGTGCTCTCGTCTGGTGACCAGTTGCCCCGAGTGCGAAAATCTCCACAGTGGGTTCCCCAGCTGAGCAGGGAGGTGTCCGTGGTGAGGAACCTTGAGGGGCTTGGGGCCTGAAAAAGCATGCCTACCTCAAGATGCTGCGGGGAATTCCAGCTGACCAGAGAATCCGCCAATTGGTGGGTCACAGAAACTCTGCCTCAGAGGCGGCCCGTGGCCTGAGACCACTGGTCCTGGAGATACCACGTGCCACCCTCATATGGAGGTGAGCGTCGGGTGTGATGTAGACCGTGGAGGCCATGTGCTTGAGGAAGCGCAGGAGAAGCCGAGCAGGCGTCGAGGGATTGTACTGCAAGTCCCAAGCCAGAGTCCCGAGACAAATGGCTCGGTCTCTAGGCAAGAAAGCCTTTGACTGGAGAGTGCCGATTTTTGCTCCAATGAACTCCAGACACAGCATCAGGAGGTGATGAGACATGGGGTAGTTTATGACAAAGCCCAAGTGCCGCAGAACCTGGATGGTGCGTGTGGTGGCCTGCTGCACCTCTGAGGCCGTGCCTCCCTTTATGAACCAGTTGTCCAGGTAGGGAAAAAAAGATGACCCCCTGAAGCCGGAGGAAGGCAGCCACGACTGCCAGGCCTTTTGTGAAAACTCTTGGGGCAAAGGCCAGGCCGAAGGGAGCACCCTGTACTGAAAGTGCCTGAACCCCACTACGAACCACAGGTACTGCCTGTGGCTGGGGTGGATGAGGATGTGGGTATAAGCATCCTTGAGATCTAAGGAGCATAGCCAGCCTCCCTGCTAGAGGTATGGCAACAATGTTCCAAGGGAGAGCATCTTAAACTTCTCTCTCACTTGGAATTTGTTGAGGTTGTGCAGGTCGAGGATGGGCCTTACGCCCCTTGTCCTTTTTGGCACGAGGAAGTACCTGGAATAGAACCCCTTGCCCTTGAGGTGGTGGGGCACCGGTTTCACCACTTTGTCCTCGAGAAGACCTGCCAACTCCTTCAGAAGAAGGTTCTGGTGGAGGGGAGACCTGAGGGGCTCTCCCACGAAATAAGGGGGAGGTGTCTGGACATCCACCTCTCAGCATAGAGGGCGAGATGTCCTCCTGTGGGCTGCTGATCTCCTTGGGGTAGATAGGCTATGCTCAAGGAGTCAAAAACTACCCCCTGGCTGGGCCAGAGCTGGTACCTAGGGTTTTGGAGGCTAATGCTTACGCAGGCCATGCCCATATTCCTTTGTCTGCTGACTCTGTTGGGGAGCTGGAGAGGCCTGAAAAGATGGGTAGTTTCAGTAAGCAGCTCCCTTCCACAGGTAAAAGGAGTTTTTACCTGAGCCCTTCCGTCGGGGAGGGGCAGTGGTCTTTTTAGAGAGCCTGGTCCTTGTCATGAACCTGGTCTCCAGCTCGGCAGCCTTATCGGTCATGGATTTGCCAGAGATTCTCTCCTTGGCAGGGGACTTTGACCAATTTGTCCTGAACCCACAGCTCAAGGTCAGATGACTGTAGCCAAGCTTGGCGGCATGCACTGATACTACTCAAGCTGCCAACTCAAATCTGTCATAGGCTGCTCAAGACATGAATTTGGAGCACTCACGGACTGCTTTGGCCAGGTTCTTGAACCGCTGCAAGGGTTCCTCAGAGACACCAGATGAGAACCCGGCGAGTTAGGTCTCTCAGGTACATGCCCATGTACAGCTGGTAGGCCTGGATGCGGCCCATGAGAATTGAACCCTGGCAGCATTTTCTGCCGAGGGCGTCCAGGGTGCGTTTCAGGATGGGAGGGATGGACACCGGGAACAATTCCCACAGAGGGGCTTATATTGGAGAATTTCCAACTCATCCACCCGAGGGTCCTCCTCCGACTCAGTTGGGAATGCCAGGGCCTTAGACATGTTCTTGACAAAATCAAGGAAGCCCATTTCCTTGGACGGAGACCGCCGTCGAGGCTCTGAGATGGGAGAGTGAGTTGGGAAGTTGCAGTGGCGACGGGTATCGGGGGGACTCCTTGTCCTCCATTTCCCAATCAGAGTAGTCCATTGAGGACTCGTAGGAGGGCTGCTCTGCAGGCTTCGGGGCCCCTGATGCCCTGCGGCCAGTGCCAAGGACCTCAAGGATCGGCTCGGCCTCTGGGGACATCTTGGATGTCAAGGGTCCAGTGGTCGGGGCAGTGGTCAGGGCAGATGGGCCAGTTGTGCCTGCTGCTGCTCCACAAGAAGGCTCAGCAAACTTTGGCGTGGGCACTGAGGGACTTGGGCCCAATGCAGGCTTCCCTGAAGGTGAATCCTCGACAAGGATAGTGTCTGGGGACCAAGGTTGGTCCACGGTAGGATCTTTCCAGGGGACCTTTGCAGGCCGCTCCTTCTCCAACGCCTCGGACGAACATCTTGGACTGCGGAAGCGGGCCCAAGGAGCACCCGGCCAGTCGGAATAATCCAAGGACAGCGCATTCGAGGGTTTCTTCTTCTTCCTGGGTTCCCTTTCTGAGGACCCACGACAAGGTTCAGGTTCGGAAGGCTCCACCTGAGATATCGGAGCCTCAGGTGAGGCCCTGACTATCGGAATCACTGGGGACTCTGGGGGGGGGGGGGAAAAAACCACACAACTTATCGTTCTGCTGCTGGTGGCTTTTGAGGGCTTTACTGGACAGCCTCTTGCAGAGACTGCAGGCTGCCAGGTCATGGTCTGGCCTGAGGCAGCGGAGACAGCAGTCATGTGTGTCGGTCAAAGACAATTTTGAAGCACCGATCTCACTTCTGAAAGTTAATGGTAGCCATGGGGGACAAAAGTACCCCTGCAAGGTCAAAGACTCTCTGGGGAAAAAGGCGCGAAGACACCAGGAAAAGAAGAGAATGAAAAACTACAAAAATAGATTGAACTTAACACCAAGTCAACGAGGTCGGTAGGCGGGAAGAGTACGAAACTCGAAGAGAAAAATCAACTTTTTCCGGGGACAAGACAAATGCACGCCTGAAAGGTGCCGTGGAAAAAAGGAGACTAAGCAAGATGGCACCCTTGGGCGGGAAGGGGACAATGCATGCGTGGTGGCATCTCCCAAAGGCTTTCTTGAAAAGCTAGAGGGATGCTTCCGCGAGGGCTCCGTCGGTGCCGACGTCACCCATATGTGAGGACTCACTTCCTGCTTGTTCCCGGAGAATTACTACATCTTACGGTAGCAGATTCCAGAGTTTGATTACACGAAGAGTAAAAAAATACTTTGTTATTAGTCTTGAATAGGTTACCCTGTAGCTTCATTGCATGCCCCCTTAGTCTTTCTATATTTTGATGGCATATCGATCAACATTTACCCGTTCCACTCCATTCATTAATTTACAGACCTCTATCATATCTCCACTCAGGGCTCTTCAACCTGAAAAAGAGATGGCTAACATTTTTAGCCTCTCTTCATAGGAGTATCCTTCAATCCTCTTTACCATTTTGATGGCTCTTCTCTGTACCTTTTCTAATAGCGCTATATCCTTCTTAAGATCCGGTGACCAGAATTGCACACACTATTCAAGATGCATCGCATCATGGAATGATACAGAAACAACATAATATCCTTTGTTTTATTCTCCATTCCTTTTCTTATGATACCTAGCATTCTATTTGCTCTCTTGGCCGACACTGCACACTGGGCAGAGGGTTTTAACACGTTATGCCAAAAAAGCGCCTTTTAGGAAATGGAAAAAGGAGCCAAATGACAACAACTGGAAACACCTCAAGCACTGGCAAGTTAGATGCAAGGCATTGATAAGGCAGGCAAAGAGAATTTGAGAAGCAGCTTGCTGTGGAAGCAAAAATGCATAATAAAGACTTTTTCAAGTACATTCGTAGCAAAAAAAATGCGAGTCAGTTGGACCATTACAAAAGGGGCACTAAGAGGGGACAAAGCTTTAACGGAGAGCCTGAATGAATTCTTTGCTTCGGTCTTAACTGAGGAAGATGTAGGAATGTTACCCATGACTGAAATAGTATTTAAAGGAGATGCTGCATAAGAATGCAAAGAAAAATTTATACACTGGGAAGATGTACATATAACAACTATTTGATAAACTGAAGAGTAGCAAATCAGACGGTTTTGGAAGAACTAAAATATGAGATTGCAGACCTACTAATAGTAATCATTAAAATCATCTGTAATACCTGAAGATTAGAGGATGGCCAAAGTAACACCAATTTTTAAAAAGGATTCCAGGGGTGATCCGTGAAAATACAGACCGGTGAGCCTGATAACAGTACCGGGAAAAATGGTAGGAGTCATCATAAACAACAAAATTACTGAACATGTAGATATGGGAGACAGCCAACATGGCTTTAGACAAAGGTCTTGTCTTACTAATTCGTTATTTTTTTTTAAGGTGTGAATAAACAGGTAGACAAAGGTGAGTCGGTTGATATAGTGTATCTGGACTTTCAGAAAGCTTTTGACAAGGTCCCTCATCAGAGACTTTTGGTAAAATTTAAAAAAAAGTCATGGGATAGGAGGCAGTGGATCAAGAACTGGTTAAAAGATAGAAAGCAGAGAGTAGGGCTAAATGGCCAATTTTCCCACTGGAGAAAGGTGAATAGTGGAGTGCCCCAGAATCTGCGCTGGGTTCACTGCTTTTTAACATATCCATAAATGACCTGGAAATGGGAATAACGACTGAAGACCTTTGACTGAAGGGTGTTGATCGTTGCCCCAATGAATTCCAGCTCTTGTGCTGGGCAAAGGATGGACTTGGAGTAGCTGATAACAAAACCCAAGTGTTGCAGGATCCGAGTGGTGCGAGTTGTGGCCTGCTACACCTTGGGGGCTGAAGTGACCCCTGATGAGCCAGTCGTCGAGATAAGGGAAAACAAAGATCCCTTGAAACCTGAGAAAGGCAGCGAACACTGCAAGGCACTTTGTGAATACCCTGGGGGCCGAGGAAAAGCCAAAGGGAAGCACCCTGTATTGGTAATGATTGCCCCCTACCACAAAGCGTAGATATTGCCTGTGGCTTGGGTGGATTAGGATGTGAGTGTAAGCATTCTTTAAGTCCAAGGATCACAGCCAGTCTCCCTGGCGGATGTAAGGCAGCAATATTCCAAGGGAGAGCATCTTGAACTTCTCCCTCACCAGGAATTTGTTGAGGTTGTGCAGGTCGAGGCCGTAGGCCCCCTGCCCTCTTTGGCACGAGGAAGTACCTGGAGTACAGCCGCTTGCCCTTGAGGAGCTGGGACAACGGTTACACCGCCTGATCCTCGAGAAGACCTGCCAACTCCTTCAGAAGGTGATCCCAGTGAAGGGGAGGCTCCTGGGAAATAGTGGGGAGGCACTTGGGCTAGATGGAGGAGGTATCCCTCCCTGACCACTTGTGAGGCCCAGGAATTGGTGGCGATGGCTCCCCACCTGTGGGCATACAAGGCGAGCTGACCTCCTGTGGGCTGCCCAGCTCCAGCTGGAAGAGGGGCTATGCTGCAGGAGTCAAAAACCCCCACCAGGCTGGGCAGGAGCCTGGGGTTTGGGGGCCTTCTGCTTATGCGGGCCATGCCCCTGTCCCTTGGCCTGCTACCCCTGTGGGGGAGCTAGGGAGGCCTGGTAAGGGGCGTAGTTTCGGTAAGCAGTGGAATTCCTCAGGTAAAAGGGCTTCTTAGAGAGCTGTGTCCTCGTCATGAACTCGGTCTCCAGCTCTGCGGCCTTGTCGGTCATGGGTTTGTCGAAGAGATTCGCCCCTTGGCATGGGACATCGACCAACTTGTCCTGAACCCATTGCTCGAGGTCGAACTGTAGCCAAGCTTGGCAGCGTGCACCAATGCCGCCATGGCTACCCAGGCCACCGACTCAAACCAGTCATAAGCTGCCCAAGACAAACTTGGAGCATTCATGGACAGCTTTGGACAGGCCCTTGAAGCGCTGCAAAAGCTCCTTGGAGAGACCAGCTGAGAACCCAGCGATTTCTATCACCAGGTCTCTCAGGTACATGCCCATGTATAGCTGATATGCCTGGATCCGACAATTCATCATCACGCCCTGGAAACATTTCCTGCCGAGGGCATCCAAGGTGTGGGGCTCCCTAACGGGGGGGCACCGAGGACTGCGTCTTCTGACTCTTCAACCGACGCATGGCAGACTCCACAAACATGGAGTTGTGCGGCAGTTGCGATTTTTGGAATCCAGGGCTCTGGCGGACTCAATACAAGTCGAGCCATTCGCTGATTACCGGTGTCGACAGCATCTCCCACATGCGGAGCATAAGTCGTTTCAGGATCGGAGGGATGGGTACTGTGAGGGCCTCCCGAGGGAGAGCCTCATACTGGAGGATCTCGAGCTTGTCAGCTCGAGGATCCTCCTCAGACTCCATAGGGAAAGCCAAAGCCTTGGACATATCCCACACAAAGTCCAAAAAAACCATATCCTCTGGGGGACCTTCTCTGAGGTTCAGATACTGGGGAATCAGAAGGGACATACCGATGCTGTCGGGTGTCTGGGGACTCCTCGTCCTCGGTCTCGCAGGCAGAGGCTTCCGAGGAGAACTCGTGGAGCTCTTTGGGCATCGAGGGCCCTGGCGCCGTCTGTCCCGATGCTTGCAGGCTTGGCGGCGATGACGACCTCAGTCCTGATGAGTGGGAAGCCAAGTGCGACTTCGGCCGAGGATCAACTCATGCCCAGAAGGTCCCGAGAGCCCGGTGGTTGGGGCAGAGGAACCAAACATGCCAGACATCAGCACCTGCTGCTGTTCGATGAAGGCAGTAAAACTGCGCTCCAAAGCTGCCATCCTGGACTCCAGTCTGGGAGGCTCCACAGGGGCGTCCTTGACAAGGACAATTGGTACTTGCCTAGGCTGATCAGTTTCCCTACGAGGAACTTTGGCAGGGCACTCCTTCTCTGACATCCCGGTCGTTCGGAACCGTCTAGAGACACCACCTTCGAGGGTTTCTTTCTTCTCTTGTGTTCCCTTGAGGGAGACCCCCGCTCTGAGGAACCTCAATGATGCTCAGGATCGGAGTGCTCCTCCCGAGACGTGGAGGTCTCAGACAAGGTCCTGGCTCTCGGAGGCCCAGGGAGATCAGGAAAAATCTTGTCGTGCTGCTGCTGGTGGCTCCTCAAGGCCTTAGAGGGCATCCTCTTACACAGATCACAGACCGTCAGGTCGTGGTCCAGGCCGAGGCACCGAAAGTAACAGTCGTGGGTATCGGTGAGGGACATTATTTTCCCACATCGATCGCATTTCTTGAACCCGCTGGTAGAAACAAAACAGGAAGCGGCAGGTTCGACACCCAACACCTTTATTAGTACAAATTAAGTGGCCTAAACCCAACACAGGACCGTGTTTCGTATATCACTTCATCAGGGGTTATCAGGGCACACTAAAAAACATATAAATTATAAAATTACATTAGGAAATACAATCAAAGTTAAAACAAAACAATAAATATTCAAAAGAAGGGTTAAAACAAAGAAATATAACATAAGAGAAATACAATATACATAAAAAGAAGACTAAATTGGACTATATCAGGCGGCTTAAGTTTCAAAGAAAACTAAAAACATAATAAACCCCCCAAAAAATGAACACATCATGAATATCTAAGTCAAAATCATAAGGATAATACATATATATATTAAATCAATTCCAGTGCATAAATCAACAACCACTCTGTGATAAATATATATATATATAAATATATAAATAATTACAATTATAAAAATATATAATGGAATACAATTAAAAGTACTATAAAAAATAAAAGATCAAAAGAAAAATTAAATTGCTTAACCAAACATTTATAATTGTAGAGTACTTGACCAAACACTTATAAGGAACCTACATAAAAAAAACAGAGAAACAGAAGGGATGAGGAGACCAGAATGAATGAATCCAAACTAAACCTAATGTAGAGCACTGGATAAATTATAAAAAGGGGGGACATTACCTGAAAGGTGTGTGATGTTCATAGACTTCACCAGGCTCTATTGAGTCAATGGAAGTCGCTAATATCTAAAAAACTTCTAAAAATAGAAACATGAATGTAAAATTTATGCAAAATCTGAATGCTACCCCAATCAAATAAATTATTTCTTAAAAGGAGGGATAATTAAGGAAACAATAATAATAAAATATAAATTTTAAATTAATGAAAGGTTTTGAATGCTGCCCTGATTAAAATATTATCACCATAAAAGGAGGGATAATTAAAAACCAAATAATTAAATAAATGGTGAACCATCCAGAAAAATTCAAAGGGATTACTGTAAAACAAAAACCTATAAAAAATAGATAATAAATTAGAATTAAATTTAAATTCAAGTGTATTTCATAATAGTTTTTTATAAAATTGTTCCCCAACTATTTAAAGCATGATAAACAAAGCGGGGGGGGGGGGGTGTAATATAAATTAGACTCTCATCCGTTAGCTATGTAACCCGCATTTTAATACTGAAGTAAAAAGCCGTAATAAACGACTGACTAAGGGTCCTCAAAGATTATGAAAAAATGTTCAGAATAATAATATATTGCTATGAAAGGATTTTCTCTCTAAAGATCAATTTTAAGAAATGTGCATTAATTCAACGAGTGAATAAAAAGGAAAGGAAAATGCCGACACTGATTGTATAGGTAATTTAAAATCGAGGCCACCTATAAAACCTTTAGGCACCGTAAAACCCTAAAAGACTCCTATGAACTATATCAGGATTCAAAAAGCCGCCAGAGACTACCCATTGAAAGTGCGAGATACGCGTGTTGAACCTTTTATTTGTCTTGCCTTTAACAAAGCCCGAAGGACACCTTGTGTCACGCAATCCACTTCGAGCTCCTGGCCCAATGCTATTATTCCATGAAACCTTGAAATAACATAAATTGTCTCATTATAAAATCGAGGATGCATAAAACACTAAAGGAACCCTACTTAGGCGAAAGCCAAAAACAACGCTATAGTGTGTCACATATTTCTCTTTGGACAATGACGGTAAACCCCCTAAATTATACTGACTTTTTTTTAAAAAAAACAAATACTTATACCATATTCCTATTGAGATCAAAAAGGAACTTGACCGACTTACCTATTGGAAACATTCAAAGATAAAAACTGCAAAACCGTATGAAGTTCCTCAAGGTGCTGAAAGACGCCGACACATGCGCATTTAAAGGAACCAAACCGGAAATGTAAAACAGTGTGGGGCAATCCGTATGGGCTAGATGTGTGCGCGAAACTAAAGATAAATACTATCTAATGTACTTTAAAAACCAACCAATGTTAAAAGTCCAAACAGCTTTCATAAAAACAATATGTTAAAATACGAAAAAAACGAAAAAAAACGAAGAAAAAACCAATTACTTAACCAGGGAGGGATCACAAATATCTAACCACCGACTATATAAAATTGCTCCATGGGCTCAAAACCCGTGCCTGTAAAATTGAAATTGAATCAAAAATATTCAAATTGTGTACCCAAAAAACCAAAGAGGATAAAAATTATATTATAAAACCAAAAATCCTAATTATGTGACCTTAGAGATCAAAAACCATATGTAATATTGCAAACCCTCCACATAAAATCAAACACAGTTAAAATTGAACAAAAGGGAAGGAATTAACCTTCTAAAAACAAGACCATGTATCAATCATTAAAACATGACAACCCACACAACTTCGAAAGAAGGGGAAAGGGGAAGGGAAGGGGGGAGAGGGGAAAGGGATGAAGGAAAGAGGAAGGAGGAGAGAAGGGGGAGGGGGGAAGGGAAAGGAAGGGGGGGAAGGAGAGGGAGGGGGAGGGGGGGAGAGAGGGAGAGAAAGAGAGAGAGAGAGAGGAGAGGAGGAGGGGGGAGGGGAGAGAGAGAGAGGAGAGGAGGAGGGGGGAGGGGAGAGAGGGAGGGAAAAGAGGAAGGGGAGGAGGAAAGAGGAAGAGGGAGGGTAGAGAAAGGAAAGAAAGGAAAGAAAAGGAGCGGAAGGAAAAAAGGGGGGGGGAAGGGGGAAGAGGGAGGGGAAAGAAAGGGGGAGGGGAAAGGAAGGGGGGGAAGGGGGAGGGGAAAGGAAGGGGGGGGTTTACCGTCATTGTCCAAAGAGAAATATGTGACACACTATAGCGTTGTTTTTGACTTTCGCCTAAGTAGGGTTCCTTTAGTGTTTTATGCATCCTCGATTTTATAATGAGACAATTTATGTTATTTCAAGGTTTCATGGAATAATAGCATTGGGCCAGGAGCTCGAAGTGGATTGCGTGACACAAGGCGTCCTTCGGGCTTTGTAAAGGCAAGACAAATAAAAGGTTCAACACGCGTATCTCGCACTTTCAATGGGTAGTCTCTGGCGGCTTTTTGAATCCTGATATAGTTCATAGGAGTCTTTTAGGGTTTTACGGTGCCTAAAGGTTTTATAGGTGGCCTTGATTTTAAAATTACCTATACAAACAGTGTCGGTATTTTCCTTTCCTTTTTATTCACTTGTTGAATTAATGCACATTTCTTAAAATTGATCTTTAAGAGAGAAAATCCTTTCATAGCAATATATTATTATTCTGAACATTTTTTCATAATCTTTGAGGACCCTTAGTCAGTCGTTTATTACGGCTTTTTACTTCAGTATTAAAATGCGGGTTACATAGCTAACGGATGAGAGTCTAATTTATATTACACCCCCCCCCCCTTTGTTTATCATGCTTTAAATAGTTGGGGAACAATTTTATAAAAAAAACTATTATGAAATACACTTGAATTTAAATTTAATTCTAATTTATCATCATCTATTTTTTATAGGTTTTTGTTTTACAGTAATCCCTTTGAATTTTTCTGGATGGTTCACCATTTATTTAATTATTTGGTTTTTAATTATCCCTCCTTTTAATTATCCCTCCTTTTATGGTGATAATATTTTAATCAGGGCAGCATTCAAAACCTTTCATTAATTTAAAATTTATATTTTATTATTGTTTCCTTAATTATCCCTCCTTTTAAGAAATAATTTATTTGATTGGGGTAGCATTCAGATTTTGCATAAATTTTACATTCATGTTTCTATTTTTAGAAGTTTTTTAGATATTAGCGACTTCCATTGACTCAATAGAGCCTGGTGAAGTCTATGAACATCACACACCTTTCAGGTAATGTCCCCCCTTTTTATAATTTATCCAGTGCTCTACATTAGGTTTAGTTTGGATTCATTCATTCTGGTCTCCTCATCCCTTCTGTTTCTCTGTTTATGTAGGTTCCTTATAAGTGTTTGGTCAAGTACTCTACAATTATAAATGTTTGGTTAAGCAATTTAATTTTTCTTTTGATCTTTTATTTTTTATAGTACTTTTAATTGTATTCCATTATATATTTTTATAATTGTAATTATTTATATATTTATATATTTTTTTTTTATATATATAATTTTATTTATCACGGAGTGGTTGTTGATTTATGCACTGGAATTGATTTAATATATATATGTATTATCCTTATGATTTTGACTTAGATATTCATGATGTGTTCATTTTTTGGGGGTTTTATTATGTTTTTAGTTTTCTTTGAAACTTAAGCCGCCTGATATAGTCCAATTTAGCCTTCTTTTTATGTATATTGTATTTCTCTTATGTTATATTTCTTTGTTTTAACCCTTCTTTTGAATATTTATTGTTTTAACTTTGATTGTATTTCCTAATGTAATTTTATAATTTATATGTTTTTTAGTGTGCCCTGATAACCCCTGATGAAGTGATATACGAAACACGGTCCTGTGTTGGGTTTAGGCCACTTAATTTGTACTAATAAAGGTGTTGGGTGTCGAACCTGCCGCTTCCTGTTTTGTTTCTGCTCGGTTGAGTGGCTAGCGCTGTTCTCTTTGTGGACCCTTGAACCCGCTGGTAGCCATTGGAGGAAAAAGGACCAAAGCAAGGTCAAAGACCTTTCGAGCAGCCAGCGAGGGAAAAAAGGGCACATAAACGCCTCAAAAAGTGAAACAAAACTCAGAGGGACTGACACGATACCGAGGCCGGAGGCGGGAAGAGTACCAGTGTTGGGCCGGTGAAGCCAAAAGGCAGGAAGAAAAAGCAGCAACTTTTCCCGGGACACTGTGGACTACATCCAATGGGCTCCATGGAAAAAAGGAGACTGAGCAAGATGGCACCCTTTGGTGGGAAGGGGACCACGCATGTGTGGTAGAAATTCCCAAAGACTTTCTTTGAAAGCTGGGGGATTTGCTCCGCGCAGGCTCCGTCGGCGTCGACGTCACCCATATGTGAGGACTGACTTCCTGCTTGTTCCCAGAGAAAGAATGCTAGGTATCATCAGGAAAGGAATGGAGACTAAAACAAAGGATATTATAATGCCTCTATCGTTCCATGCCTCTATATCATTCCATCGCACTTTAAATAGTGTGTGCAATTCTGGTCACTGTATCTTAAAAAGAATATAGCGTTATTAGAAAAAATACAGAGAAGAGCCACCAAAATGGTAAAAGGGATGGAAGGATACCCCTATGAAAAGAGGCTAAAAAGGTTACAGCTCTTCAACCATGGAAAGAGACAGCTGAGGGGAGATATGATAGAGGTCTATAATTTAATGAATGGAGTGGAATGGGTAAATGTAGATTGATTGTTTACGCCATCAAGATATCGAAAGACTAGGAGGCATGCAATGAAGCTACAGGGTAACCTATTTAAGGCTAAATAAGAGAAAATATTTTTTCACTCAATGTGTAATCAAACCCGGGGATTTGCTACTGGAGGATGTAGTAAAAGCTGTTAGTGTAGCTGGGTTCAAAAAAAGGTTTGGACAAGTTCCTGGTGGAAAGATCCATAAACCATTATTAAGGGGGTCCCAGCATATCCACTACTTGGCCCAATACAAGCATTGTGGAACCTGTGTCTTTGGGAAACTGCTAGGTACTTGTGACCTGGATTGGCCACTGTTGGAAAGAGGATACTGGGCTTGATGGACCTTGGTCTGACCTAGTATGGCATATCTTAACTCACCCTTGGTGAGCTTTGATTTGCTGTACCACGCACCCAATGAGCACTCAGGGAGGGAAGACAGAGCAGAACCCCGTGAGACAAGGCTGCACTACAGCATCTAGGCCTTCCAACACTCTCTTCCATCTCCTGCTGAAGAATCTGTTTGCCTTGTCCGTCGTAAAAGTTGCCATGAGATCCATGATTGGTGTGGCCCACCTCCGTGTAATCTGCAAGACGACAGCATCACTGAGCATTGTCAGACGGCTGCCTGGGTGAGAATCTTCACAGTCTTGGCAAGTGCATATATCTATATGATTTGCAAGGGATTGTGGGCAATGTAGTTCATTCACACCAGAACACAGCTGCTGACAATAATTTAGTTGTGCTCAAGTGTTAAAGCCAATAAGATATTTATTTATGGGGTTATTTCTCCCAACACAGATATGCTTGGTAGCACATAAATCAGGTTACTTGCTTCCAGTGTTTAACTTGGAAAAACAAAATCATAATCAGGAAAACAACATTCAAACTTGTCAGGCATTAGCTAATGTTTTCTTAGCATATATCAAACAACAAACGAAAAGCCACAAAGAAAGAAAAAAAACTGTTCTTTTCAGGTTAACTTCTGATAACTTCCCACATAGATTCAGAAGTGATTCTCTCCTAGCTCACAAGCAATTAGGTAAGGCTCAATTGCTAGCAGTTATCCAGCTGAAACCCCTTAGCTGGCTTGCTTTCTACTGTGTGGGTCAAATCCTGCTTCAGGAGCTTTTCTGAGTAGATTAATGAACAAGTTTGTATTTCTTTGTGATGGTTGCTGTACTTTATAACAGAAAATCACCAAAGGAGTTTGGACAGAGAGCAGTCCATATAAAACACATTCTTCATCTGCAATCATTCCCCCTTCTTCAACAAGCATGGGTTCAATATCATGGATTGGCACAGATGAATCTCTCAATGGAGCACTTTCAGGAGAATACTTGTTTCCCTGCTGTCTTTCAAGGTTATAGCTAGGGCATAGATCAGTGTTCATACCTGAGCTTCCATTGCTGTTAGAGTTCCTCTCTATATAGCCTGGCCAGTATGTAGTCCAGTTCTTATGTCCAGCCTTCCAATCCAGATCCCTGGACACTGGATCTCTCTTCACATACCTTCTGGCACAGGTCTTAGAGTCCCTTCCACGTGCAGCCGTCTCTCTCACAGGTACCGTCTGGAGATTCCTAGCTCTGCAGCACCATTCCTCTGGTTTTCCCCAGTCCAATGGTGTTTGCTGGCCCTTGGAATACCTCCCAGTATATGTACTGCTCTGGACTCTTCTAGACCCCTCAAAGGCTTTTCTCCTCTTTCTTCCAAAGGGTTTCTTTCCCTCTCTGTCCGTCCGGTTTGGCTTCTGCTTCTGATGATCCTTCAGATGAAACTGATGATCAAGCTCAAGCTGATTCTCAGCATAATGAGGATAATTCTCTGTAGAATAAACTCCACCTTTATTCTGCCCAGATGAGTGCTCCCCCCTAATACAGCGCAGCTGTGCTGAATCAGGCCCTGCCCTTTGAGATGAGTGCTTAGGGATTACCTCATAGCCCTCCTGATTGAACACACGTTTCCCCACTTCAGCTCCTCTAATGGCTGTTGGAAACCTGGTGCATTCTGGGACTGGTAGTCTTTTATGGGAAAATTCTGTTTTCTTATTTCTACCAGAACTGACAGGTTGCTTGTTCAGAGTCACTTCACCTTTTCTATAGCTCCTTCCTGAGCTATGATAAGCTTCCTTATCACAGCATCCATTCTCCGGTATCCAGATGCATGCGACTTAGGTAGTCAGCTGTTACATTCTCGGTGCCGGCGACATGGGTCGCTGAGCACGTTTGAAGATGCGTCTCCACCCAATTCAGGAGAGCACTGTCTTTGCTTTCCAGGTGTACACTTCCCGTGCCTCCCTTGCTGACTGATGTAAGCCATCGTGGTAGCATTGTCAGAGAATACCAGAACCGGCTTGTCCTGTAGCAAGGAGTGAACCTACAGTAGAGCGAAGAATATCACCCTCATCTTGAGCTGGTTGATCGGCCAGCCACTTTCCTCCAGCATTCACTGACCCTGAGCCACACAGCCATTGCAATGCATCCATCAGCTGAGGAGACTGGCGTCCAGTGTGGTGCCTCCAGGGGCTTCCCAGCTGATAGCTGTTCTGGCTGTAGCCACCAACCGAGCGCCTTCCGGGGAGGTGCATACCTTGGCTGACTGCAAACAAGCATAGGTCCAGGGCCTCTTGGCAAAGGATGCGAGACGCTGTGCCCCCCTGCTTGTTCACATAGAAGAAGTAATTAGGTCTTACCTGCTAATTATTGTTCCTGAAGGAACGACAGTCCAGTCCCTTACTTCTGGGTTGCGCAACCCTTCCAGCAGCTTGGAGGCTGAGCTCATCCTTTTTGAGGATGGGACGGTATAAATACCGCTGGCACCACACCCAGAACCCAGTATTCTAATGCAAAAGTAGGCTTAAACTGAAACCAACATATTAAACCTAAGTCCAAAGAAACACACGAGAACCCAAAGTAACTTTTTTTTTTTTTTTTCAAACTTGTAACAGGAAGGGGGTAAGAAAAACAGGCGGGAAGGAGGGAGGGGAGGGAGGAAGTTTGACTGAGTTTGCTAGAATTCTTCTTCCCCTGGGCCTCCGCCCCTGGTCCAATGGTCTTTCTGTGCTGGTCCGGCCCTGCCTTCGGTCCGCTGTGCTTTACCTACCCTATTGGAACCAAAAAACGGATCTGGGAGGGAACAGGGACTGGACTGTCGTTCCTTCAGGAACAATAATTAGCAGGTAAGACCTAATTACTTCTTCCTTATCGTCACTCCAGTCCAGTCCCTTACTTCTGGGATGTAACAGAGCAGTTCAGGCCTGGGAGGGATCCGCTATCCCGGACCGAAGAACCGCTTCTCCAAACCGAGAATCCGCAGAACCCTGAATATCCAGCCTGTAATGTTTGGTGAAGGTATGCAGAGTGGACCAGGTGGCCGCTCTGCAAATGTCCAGCGGCGGAACTAGGCTATACTCCGCCCAAGAAGTGGTCTGCGCCCGCGTTGAATGCGCGCGCAGACCCCCTGGAACCTGCTTTCCCTTCAGGATATAGGCCGAAGCAATAGCTTCCCTGATCCACCGAGAGATAGAGGCCTTGGCTGCCGCCTCCCCTTTGTGAGGTCCTCCAAACTGAACGAATAGACGTTCGGACTTCCGAAAGGATGCCGTGCGGGAGAGATAAATCTTCAGAACTCTGCGGACGTCCAGGAGACGTAGTTTCCCCCCATGTTCTCCTTGCATTTCTGCCGGGAAGGACGGAAGCGAAACCGTCTGGTTCACATGAAAAGGGGAGATGACCTTGGGTAAGAAAGAGGGGACTGTCCGCAAGACCACCTTCTCCCTGAAAAAGGTAATAAAGGGGGTCTGGGAGGACAGAGCTTGAAGTTCGGAGATGCGTCTGGCCGAGCAAATGGCCACCAGGAAGACTGTCTTCAGAGTGAGATCCTTTAGGGAGGCTCTCTTTGCCGGTTCGAAAGGCTCCCTGGTTAGGGCATTGAGCACCAGATTGAGATCCCAAGGGGGTAAAACCGATCTTAGCTGTGGCCTCAGGCGTCTAACCGCTCTTAGGAATCTGGCCACATCCGCGTGCTCCCCTAAGGGCTTACCACGAATCCTACCTCGATAACAAGAGATAGCAGCTAACTGTAAGGAGCTGGGAGAAAGGCCCTTCTCGAATCCAGCTTGTAAGAATTCCAGGACCTCCGGAACAGAAGCCGACAGGGGTTTCTTCCGGTGATCCGCACACCATGCCTCGAAGATGCGCCAGACCCTAATATAGGACAGACAGGTCGAGCGCTTTCGAGCATTCAATAAAGTAGAGATTACTGAAACTGAATACCCTCGTTTCAGGAGCCGTGCCCTTTCAATAGCCAGGCCGTAAGCGAGAATCGATCCACGTGAGGCATCAGAACCGGCCCCTGCCTCAACAGACCCTTCCGGCAAGGGAGCCGCCAGGGTCGGTCGATCGATAGTCTTATTAGGTCCGCGTACCAGGGTCGGCACGGCCAGTCTGGAGCTATGAGGATAACCAAACCTCGATGGGCTTCTATCTGTTGTAGAACCTTTCCGATGAGGGCCCACGGGGGAAATACATATAGGAGACCCTCCGCGGGCCATCTCTAGGCCCTCGGACATCCTTTCCTTCCTTCGGCTGAAAAATCTGCTTGCTTTGGCTGAGGCATATCGTGCCATGAGGTCCATGACTGGGGGCCCCCAAAGAGCTACAATCTGATAGAAGATCTCCTGATCCAGCTCCCACTCCCCCTGGTCGATGCTGACCCTGCTGAGGAAATCGGCCATGGAGTTGTCCGTACCTGCTACGTGTTGAGCTGATAGGGCCTCTAAGTGGACTTCGGGCCACTGGAACAGGCTGTCCGCTTCCTTTTCCAAGGAGGGGCTGGATGTCCCCCCCTGGCGGTTGATGTAAGCCACCGCTGTGACATTGTCTGAGAACACGCGGATCGCCTTTCGACAAACTAGGGGCTCGAGAGACCTGAGCGCCAAGGCTACCGCTCGGAGTTCCAACCTGTTGATGGACCACTGAGATTCCATTAGGGACCACCGACCCTGGACGAACTGGTCCTCGCAATGCGCTCCCCAGCCTGTCAGGCTGGCGTCTGTCGTCAGGAGAGACCACTGTGGGTGCTCGAGAGATATTCCGCATTCCAGGGTCCCTGGGCAGCGCCACCACTGCAGGGCATTCCTGGTTTGGGGAGCACAGGGCAACCGCGTGGTCAACGGGTGAAGCTGAGGGGACCACCGACGCAACAGGGCCCTCTGCAGGGGACGCATGTGTGCTCTGGCACACGGGACTACCTCTATTGTTGCTGCCATGGTTCCTAGCAATTGAAGGTAATGCCATGCCGTAGGAATTCGTCTATTCAAGAACTGTGACACCAGGGTCCTTAAGCCCCTTGCTCTCTTCTTGGACAGAAAAAAACTCTTCCTCTTCTGGTGTCGAACCTCGCTCCGAGATACTCGAGCTCTTGAGAGGGGGTCAACTTGCTCTTTGCCCGATTGATGACCCAGCCCAGCTCCTCTAGTACTTCTACGACCCTGGTTGTGGCTGTGCGACTCTACTTCTCCGACTTCGCCCGGATCAGCCAATCGTCTAGGTAGGGGTGAACCATGATTCCCTCCTTCCTCAGGGCAGCCGCGACCACTACCATTATCTTGGTGAAAGTCCGCGGAGCTGTAGCTAACCCGAAGGGCAGCGCTTGGAACTGAAAGTGACCTCTCGGAACCGCAAATCTCAGGAACCGTTGGTGGGACCTTCGAACCAGGATATGTAGATATGCTTCCGTCAGATCTAATGCAGTCAGGAACTCTCCTTTCCTTACTGACACTATGACCGACTTTAGGGTTTCCATCTGGAAGTGAGGCACTTTGAGGCAGCGATTGACCTGCTTTAAATCCAGGATAGGGCGAAAGGAACCTTCCTTCTATGGGACTACGAAATAAATCGAGTATCGACCGGAGCCGCGTTGGACTGGCGGGACAGGGGTCACCGCTCCGAGGTCTATGAGTCTTGAGAGAGTGGCGTCCACCGCCGCTCTCCTTACCGGAGATCCGCAGGGAGACTGAACGAAGGCTGGGCGTATCTGCTTCGCAAACTCGAGGGCATACCCCTCTCGGATGACCTCTAGGACCCATTGATCGGACATGACTCGGGACCAGGCGGAGAGGAACTGCTTTAGACGCCCTCCAATCAGCAGGCCCCCCACCTGGACCCCCGCTTTCTCATTGTGGTTTTCTAGGTCCAGCGGAGGAGGAGGAGGATCCAAAACCTCTCCCCGCACCCCGGAAGCCTCTGAAGCTTTGGGTCCTCGAGGGAAAACGGCCCCTAGGAAAGGAATTCGACCTGACTGAACGAAACCTCCGGGGGTCCCTAGGTTGGCTCCGAACCGGAGCTAGGGGGTGACCCTGTTTTGGTCTGTCCTCCGGAAGCCTGCCGCCTTTCGACTCACCAAGATCTTTAACCAACTTATCCAAGTCTTCCCCAAACAACAATTTACCCTTAAAGGGGAGACGACTTAGGCGCGTTTTTGAAGAAGCGTCAGCTGCCCAATTCCGCAGCCATAGGTATCGCCGAGCTGCTGCTACCGAGGCCATATTCTTAGCCAGGCTTCTGATGAGGTCATATTGGCTACCCGCTAAGTAGGCCGAGCCTGACTCCAATCTGGCAGCAATAGACTGGGCGTCTCCCGTGGGAGTCTCTGCCAGTTGGAGTTGTTGGGACCATCTCAAGCAGGCCCGAGCCACCCAAGCTCCCGAAACAGAGGCCTGGAGGGTAAGAGCACTGATATCAAAGGCTTGCTTCAGTAGTGTGTCTAATTTTCTGTCTTGAGAATCTCGCAAGGCCGCGCTACCCTCGACCGGGATTGTAGTCTTCTTTGTCACTGCAGAGACCGCCGCATCTACCCTGGGCGACTTCAGCAGCTCCTTGTCCGGTTCCGGCAATGGGTAAAGTCTGGTCATTGAGCGGACCCCCCTCAAACTAGATTCCGGTTGGTCCCACTCCTCTTGGATCATCTGACGCACCACCCTGTGCACGGGAAAGACCTTTTGAGATCTTCTCACTGCTTGGATTAAAGGATCCTCTAACGCTTCTTCCACAATTGGTGCGTCTGAGGTCACGTTGAGTACCTTGAGAGAGTCATTAATCAACGCCGGAAGCTCCTCCCGCCTAAAGACCCGCACTATGCGCGATTGGTCCTCCTCAGGGATCTCCCCTTCTTCGAGCTCCTCCTCATCTTCCGCTAGATCCTTGTCTGAGGCCTCCTCTTCCTGGGTATCGTGTGAGAAGGCCGAGAGAGGCTCGTCACTCTCCCGCCTCGTGCGCTTGGGTGGTATCACGGAAACCTGGGAACTGGTTTTCAATGGCCTGGACCCTAGGCCTTCCTTGGCTGTGCTCGGCTCCACTGGCTCAAGACCCCTCTTGCGCATACAGTAGGCCTTGTGCAATAGGACGACGAAATCGGGGTAGAAAAGGTCGCTGGCACTCTCCTCCCCCAGGGTAGGGGGCATGGAGGGAGGTGAGGCAGGTAAGTCCGAGGTCGAAGGTGGAGGGGGGAGGGGTTCCCTAGCTCCTTCCAGAGGGTCCCCTGACCCTTGCACTGGTTGGGACATGGCCAATAGAATGCCCTGCTCCACAGAGGCAGCTTCTGCAGCACAACCCTTGCAGATTCCTGACTCTGAGGCCGTCCCCCTACGTGTGCCACAGGACGGACACCGCGTCTTGCCAGTCATGGCCTTATGGCGAGCTTGAGGGGATCTGCAAAACAGTAGCCAATTGTAGCCTGTAAAAATGTGGACTAAACAATAATCACTTGCCGAAGTACCAGGCAGGAAGGGCAATAAAGGGAAAAGAAATGCTTCCTCTCCTCTCCTTTGCTGGGCTATAAGATGGCAGACATCAAGGTAAATGAAATCAAATAAAAAACAAACTTAAGAAACTCAAAATTAAAACTACATCTAAAAACTGGCTAAAATATGTGCCCCAGTACTTGCGGTTAAGAGGTCCTTGTAGACGCGCTGCTCCGCGGCCGATCGCCGCACTCCGGAGGCTCCCACGTGGAAGGCCTCAGCCACGTGGAGCACTACCGGTCGGCGATATCGCCGGAAGTCTTTCCCCCCGGCCCGCGGGCCTGAACGGGGCTGGTAGCGAGTGGAGTCCAACAACCCCGAGCGCTCCGAATCTGCTGCGTGAAGCCGGAGAAGCAGGGGAGTGGAGCGCTGCCGCCTCAAGCGCTCAGCCGCCTGAGGGCTTCGACGCGAGGTCAGGCAGGACTGTGTACAATTCCGTGGAGCCGGTAGAATCAGCAGGAGGGGAAGGTGGTGGTTTCTTGCCTCCGTTGCCAGTAGGATTTCCTGGGCTCCGGACGCTTGCTGCTACTCCAGATCAACCTCCTCCCCAGCCAGATACCAGCGAGAACGGATGGGGGGAGGGGGGAAGGAGAGAGACTTAAAGGCACAGAACCAAAAGGGATTCCCCAAAGGAAATAAAGGAAATACAGTAAAGGAAAATAAATGTAAGACATTGAAATAAAGGAATAAAATAGGTGTAAAAAACTATTAAGGAAGACTCCAGTAAGCCCTTGGCTTACGGAACCCTCCAGCTGCTTGGAGGCTGAGAATACTGGGTTCTGGGGGTGGTGCCAGCGGTATTTATACCATCCCATCCTCAAAAAGGATGAGCTCAGCCTCCAAGCTGCTGGAAGGGTTGCGCAACCCAGAAGTAAGGGACTGACGATAAGGGACTGGAGTGACGATAAGGAACATTGCACTTAGTTATCCTTCTGAATAGCCAGGGTTTGACAGAAGGTCCGCAGAGCTAGGCAAATAGCTCGAATCTCTAGGAGATTGATTTGTTGTGGGCTCTCCTGTAGAGACTACATACCCTGCGTGCACAATTCTGGCAATGGCCCCCCCCAGCCCAGCAAGGATGCATCTGTGGTCAGCACTCTCGTGTACGTGGGAGGCTGGAAAGGCACTCCCTCCAGGAGGTTGTGTAGTTGAAGCCACCATGTAAATGACCGCACTAGTCGTTTGGACACCTTTATGGTGTCTGAGTCGACCTGTGGCCTGTGTCCACTGGTCTCTGAGGCACCACTGAGCTGTTCTCATGTGGAGGCGGGCATTGGGTGTCACATGTACCGTGGAGGCCATGTGACCGAGCAGATGCAGAAAGTGTCTTGCTGAGATCTGAGACTCACTTGCTGCACTAGGGCCACAAGTCTCTGTGCCCTGTCTTCCGGTAGATAAGCCCTTGGTTGAAGAGTAACCTTGCTCCTATGAACTCCAGTCCCTGAGAAGGAACCAAAGTGGACTTTGCATAATTTATCACAAACCCTAGGTGCTGTAGCAACTGAATAGTGCGAGATGTGGCCTGTTGGGCCTCCAGGGCTGACTGGGCTCTGATGAGCCAGTCGTCCAAGTAGGGGGAAGACAAATACCCCCTGATTTCTTAGGAAGGCCGCCACCACCGCTAGGCACTTTGGCCTAGCTTCTGCACCCAGAGTGTTCACAAACGGAAGCACTTTGTACTGGAAGTGGTTTCCTCCCACCACAAACCGTAGATATTGTCTGTGGTCTGGATGAATGAGGATGTGTGTATAAAGCATCCTTTAGGTCTAAGGAGCACAGCCAGTCTCCCTGGCAGAGGTAAGGCAACAATATTCCAAGGGAAAGCATCTTTAACTTTTCCCTCACCAAGAACTTGTTTAATATGCGCAGGTTGAGGATGGGTCTTAAGCCTCCAGTTCTCTTTGGTATCAGAAAACACCTGGAGTAGAAGCCCTTCCCCTTCAGGTGGTGGGGCACCGATTCTACTGCCTGATCCTCGAGAAGACCTGCTAACTCCTTTAAGAGGAGGTCCCTGTGAAGAGGGGGTCTGAGAGGCTCCCCTGGAAAGTAAGAGGGAGTTGCCTTGGTGAGATGTAGCCGACAGCCCACCTGGACTACCTGAAGAACCCAGGTATCCGTAGTGATGGCTGGCCACCTGTGGGCATACAGGGTCAGCCTTCCTCCTGTGCATGGCTTTGCCTCCTTGGAGAGAGAGGGACTATGATCTGGGAGTCAAAAACCCCCTCTAGGCTGGGCCGGAGCCGGTGCCTGGGGCTTTTTGCTTACGCGGGCCATACCCCTGTCCCTTGGCCTGCTGCCCCTTTTGGGGAGCTGGGGAGGCCTGATGTGTGGGGTAGTTGCGGTAAGCAGTACCTTTTCTCGGGAAAAAGGGCTTTTTACCCGAGCCCTTCTTAGAAGGGGCAGAAGTCTTCTTCTCAAGTTTTGTCCGGGTCAGGTACTCAGACTCTATCTCGGCAGCCTTCTCTGTCATGGGCTTGCTGAAGAGGTTTTCACCCCGGCAAGGGACATCGACCAACTTGTCCTGCACCCATGGCTCCAGGTCCGATGACTGTAGCCATGCCTGGCGGCGTGCACCGATGCCTGCCGCAGCAACCCAGGCCGACGCCTCGAAGCCATCATAGGCTGCTCGAGTCAAACTTCGAGCACTCCCGGATCCCAGTGGACAAGACCTTGAAGTGCTGCAAAAGGTCCCTCAGAGAGACCAGCTGAGAACTCGTCAATCTCCTTTGCCAGATCTCGTAGGTACATGCCTATGTACAGCTGGTACGTCTGGATTCAGCATGACAGCATCGAGCCCTGGTAGCACTTTCTGCCGAGGGCATCCATGTTGCGGGCCTCCCGGCCAGGAGGCACTGAGGAGTGCATCTTCTGGCTCGAGCCGGTGCATGGCTGATTCCACAACCATGGAATTGTGCGGCAGTTATGCTTTTTGGAATCCAGGGCTCTTGCAAACTCGATAGATGGAATAGATTCGGCTGCTGAGCACCGGCATCGAGGCCGGTGTCTCCCACATGCGGAGCATCAGCATTTCCAGAATGGGAGGCACCGGTACAGTAAGGGCCTCCCGAGGGGGAAGTCATATTGGAGGATCTCGAGCTCTTCAGCTCGAGGCTCCTCCTCGGCTTCTGCCGGGAATGACAAAGCCTTTGCCATGTCCTGGACAAAGTCCAAGAACCAGGTGTCTTCAGGGAGGGACGGGACCTTTTCCGAGGTTCAAAACCCGGGGAATCCAAGGGAATGTACTTCGTCCGGTGGGTGTCTGGTGACTCCTCGTCCTCCGTTTCCCAACCGGACCCCTCCGAGGAGGTATCGAGCGGCTCCGGCCTCGAGGGCTTCGGTCTCGACCACCCCGACGCTGATGGAATCGGCTTCGACGACCTCGGTCCCGAACGGGAGGTCAAGGGGGACCTCGGCTGAGGATTGACTCGAGACCTTAGTGACTCAAGGATCGGCTCAGCCTCCGGGGTCGACTTCGACGTCCTGGTGGTCGGGGCAGATGGACCGGTGAGACCGGCTATCAGTTCCCTCTGCTGGTCCATGAAGACAGCCATGCTGCGCTCCAAAGCCGCCATCCTGAGACCGAGCTCAGGAGGCTCCGCAGACCCCGGGTCTATGCCAGCTCTCCCGGAGAAGAGTGTGCAACGAAGACAGTGGTTACCTGCCTCGGTGTCTCTGGTTCCTTACAAGGGAGTTTTGCAGGCCTCTCTGACTCGAGGATCTGGGGTGGCGGGTCAGGCTCCGCTACCTATCCTACGAGGGACCAGGCCGCTCAGAGATATTTGAGGACACCGCCCTCACAGATTTTTTCTTCCTCCGGTGTTCCCGCGAGGGAGACCCCCTTTCAGAAGACACTCAACACTGCTCAGGGTCAGAAAGCTCCCGAGACGTCAAGGTCTCCGTTGAGATCCTGGCCTGGGCGGGTGCAGACTTGGAAAAAATCCTGTCATGTTGCTGCTGCCTGCTCCTCAAGGCCTTGGAAGACATCTTCCTGCATGGGCCACAGACCTTCGGGTCGTGGTCGGGCCCGAGGCAATGGAGGCAGCAGTCATGTGTGTTGGTGAGAGACATTAACTTTGTGCACCGATCACACTTTTTAAACCCGCTGGTAGCCATCAGGGGAAAAGGGCCCCTGTGAGGTCAAAGGACCGGACTGCCAGCTAAAAAGAAGAAAAAAAAAAAAAAGGGAGGAAGAGCGAATGCTAGTCTCCAAGGACAAAAAACGAAAATTTGGACCAGACTCGATTCCGGTGTACCGAGCCGAGGCGGAAAGGGAACCAGCGTCGAACCGGCTAAGCAGAAAAGTAATTTTCTGGCTTTTTTAAACACTTTTTTCACAAGGGAACATGGATGACGTTCGTTGTGCTCCGCGGAAAAAAGGAGACTGAGCAAGATGGCACCCTGGGGCAGGAAGGGGACTGCGCATGCGTGATGCAATCCCAAAGGCTTTCTTTGAAAGCTGGGGATTGCTCCACATGAGGGCTCCGTCGGCGCCAACGTCACCCATATGTGAGGACTGACTTCCTGTTTGTTCCTGGAGAACACTGTCGTAGCAAACCCTCTCTGCAACAGCCACCATGTGGAAGCATGCCCAAGGGACCAATTCGATCGTAGCTGCCATGGATGATCCTACGCACCATGGATCCCTCATTAAAGATTCTTGGATCAGGAACTAGTTAAAAGATAGAAAGTAGAGAGTAGAGCTAAATGGCCAATTTTCTCAAAGGAGAAAGGTGAATTGTGGAGTACCCCAGGGATCTGTGCTGGCCTTGCAGCTTTTTAACATATTCATAAATGATCTGAAAATAGGAATAACGAGTGAGGTAATCAAATTTGCAGATGACACAAAAATTTTAAAAGTTGTTAAAACCAAAGAGAATTGTGAAAAATTGTAGAGGACCTTGATAAATTGAAGACTGGATGTTGAAACGGCAGATGAAATGTAATGTGGACAAGTACAAAGTTATGCATCTAGGAAAGAACAACCCAAACTTGAGTTACATGACACAAGGTTCCACATTAGGAACCACCACCCATGAAAAAGATTTAGGCGTCATCGTGGATAATATATTGAAACCCTCCTTCCACTGCGCAGGAATGGAGAATAAAACCAAGGATATTATAATGCCTCTATATCATTCCATGTACGACCGCACCTTGAATATTGTGTGCAATTCTGGTTTCCTTATCTTAAAATGGATATAGCAGAATTAGAAAAGGTACAGAAAAGAGCCACCAAAATGCTAAGGGGGATGGAAGGATACCACTATGATGAAAGGCTTAAAAGGTTAGGACTTTTCAACTTGGAAAAGAGAAGGCAGAGGAGATATGATAGAGGTCTACAAATTAATAAATGGAATGGAATGGGTAAACAGTAGTTTACGCCATCAAAAAGTAGAAAGACTAGGGGACATGCAATGAAGCTACAATGTAACCCATTTAAGACTAATAAGAGAAAATATTTTTTCACTCAACGCATTATTTATTTATTTATTATCAAACTCTGGAATTTGTTACTGGAGGATGTAGTAAAAGCTGTTCGTGTAGCTGAGTTTAAAAAAAGGTTTGGACAAGCTCCATTAACAATTATAAGGAGGGTCCAGAAAATTCACTGCTTGCCCCGCAACGAGCATTCTGGAAACTATGTTCCTTTTTGCCCACCTCTGGAAAGAGGATAATGGGCTTGATGGACCTTTGTCTAACCCAGTATGGCATTTTTTTATGTTCTTAACTTGCATTGTGTATCCGTGGTTTGAGTTGTTCTTCCCTCAGTGCATAAAAAAAAACTTTCCACTTGTCCAATTTCATCTGCTATTTGGACAAATCAGTCATCCAGTTTATCAAGGTCCTCTTGCAATTTTTCACAATTCTCTTATGTTTTAACAACTTTGAATAATTTTGTCTCATCTGCCAATTTGATCACCTCACTTGTTATTTCCATTTCCAGGTCATTTATGAATATGTTAAAAAGCAGTGGGCCCCAGCACAGATCCCTGGGGTACTCCAGTAGTCACCTTTTTCCATTGAGTAATTTGCCGTTTAGCCCTAATCTGTTTTCTAACTTTTAACCAGTTCCTGAGCCACAGTAGTGCCCTGCATCCTGTTCCTTGCGTTCTGAGTTTCCCCAAAAGTCTCTCACAAGGAAACTTGTCAAAGGCTTTTTGAAACCCCAGTTACGCTATCTCAACTGGCTCAGCTTTATCTACCTGTTTATTCACACCTTCAAAAAAATAGCAGATTAGTAAGACAAGACCTACCTTGGTGAAATCCATGTTGGCTTTATCCCACTAAACCGTGACTATCTACATGCTCAGTAATTTTATTCTTTATAATAGTTTCTACATTGAATACTTTTAAGGATTCATTAATTAGCGCCGGAAGCTCCTCTCGCCTAAAGACCCTAACTATCCGAGATTGATCTTCTTCCGGGATCTCTCCTTCTTCCAGCTCCTCCTCATCCTCATCCAAATCCTTCACCGAACCATCCTCCTCCGGAGTCCCCTGGGAAAAAGACGGTAGGAGGTCTTCCCCGTCCAGCCGCTGACGCTTAGAAGGGATGCTGGATTCTGGATTGATCGCCCCTAGGAGTCTGGATGATCTCTCTTCCCCTGGTGTGGTCACCTCATCTGCCCCTAGGCCCTGCTTGCGCAGGCAGTAGGCCTTATGGAGTAACAGGATGAAGTCAGGGGAGAAAAATTCTCCGTCCCCTCCTGCACTCGAGGGAGGGGGAGGAGGAAGCAGAGGAGGCGTGGGTAGCTCAGAGGGGGTAGAGACCGAACCCTGGGACCCCCCTTCCCCTACTAGAGGGTCAGATGATCCCTGGGAAGGCTTGCAATATCTCCTGTTCCACTGATGTAGCCACTGCGGCGCAGCTCCTGCAGATTCCTGTCTCTGCGGAGGTGCCCCTGCGTGTCCCACATGAAGGACAGCGTGGCTTGGATGCCATGGGGAAAGATTGGGGCTTAACTTAGTAGGCCCTTACCACCAGAGCCCAATTTCCCTTAGGGCTCAAATCCTAACAAAACCCCTAGGAGATCCAAAGGGATTACCTTAACTAAAACCAATTGGGCTGCCAAAAAGATAATGGCGATTAAAAAAATAAACGTTAAATAAATCGAATAGAAATCGAGCATGAAACTAACCAAAATACATCGAAAATAATAAAATTAATAAAAATAAATTAGATACAATTAGTGGCTAGCTCTCGTTTGTCCCCTAAGGGAGGTACTTGCAGTTTGCAGATTGCCGATCCTGGGCCCGATGCTGAGAATCCCACCCGAGGGCTCTACACGTGGTAGGCCTCACCACGTGGAGCCTGCTCGGGGAAAAAGGACTCTGGCGTCTGCCTGCACTCCCCCGCTGCGACCGGTGCTGAGCCCTTACAGAATCACGAGTGCGATCGCCGTCTGATTGCACCGTGAGAAAACCGGGGTACCTCGCGGTTCTTCTCCGCGGTCAGTCGCGTCGGGCCGGGATGGAAGACTCCCCTCCGGTTGTCGTTGCAGCCTCTAGCGCTCAGCCACCTTCAGGGCTTCGGCGCGAGGCTGTTTTTCCCCCACAACGGCAGAGCAAGGAGTGAAGGAAGCCGGGTAGAGCAGAGCACCTCCTCGCTGCTACAACCCGAGGCTTTGCTCTGCGAGCCGCGTCGGAACTTGAGGAGGGGGGGGGGGGAGAAAACAATTCTTAAAGGAGCAGAGCCCCTAAAATCGCCAAAGAAATAAAAGAAATAAAGGAAATTACTGAAAGGTAAAATTAAAACACAAATTAAGTTAAAAATTAAGGAAACTAAGCAAATTAAATGTAGGACTCCAGTAAGCCCCAGGCTTACGGAACCCTCCAGCTGCTTGGAGGCTGAGAATACTGGCGTGGGTGGGTGGTCCCAGTGGTATTTATACCGCTCCATCCCCCAAAAAGATGGGCTCAGCCTCCAAGCTGCTGGAAGGGTTACGCAAATGGAAATTACACTAACCTGGTAATTGTAGTTCCTGGAGGGTCCAGTTTAGTCCTCCACAATCGGGTAGTGCCCCTCCTCCTGCAGCCTGGAGACTGGACCAATCAAGTCTTCTGTAGTATATATGCAGACGGAGCTCCCAGAAGCCCCCAGTGTACTAGTAACAAAGCATACTTAACGAAGCAACACATTAGAGTAATATACAAAATGACATAATGAAAATGACATAATTAAGGAACAATTTGTTTCCTCCCACAAACATATCCAACTTTCTCCCCAAACGAGGAAGTCAGAACACTGTATTGCGCTGGAACAGACGCCCCAGAAATCAAAACACAGCTCCGTATCAGAAATCTCAGGAGCTGACTGAACACCTGAGAAAGAAAGAGCCATAGCCAAAAACGCGGCTGCAAAAAAAAAGGTTCGAACGGCAAGAGGAACCGTCTTATGATCCACCGTTCGGAAAGCGCGCCGCATTATTATATCAGATAGTCGGGAGGGAAGGAGGACTAAACTGGACCCTCCAGGAACTACAATTACCAGGTTAGTGTAATTTCCATTTCCTGTTCGGTAATCCAGTTTAGTCCTCCACAATCGGGATGTAACAGAGCAGTCAAGACCGGGCGGGACCTTACCATCCGGCGCGCCGAACCGCCGAACAAAACAGGAATCCCGAGCCGCTGACACATCTAAACGATAGTGTTCACTGAAAGCATGCAGAGACGACCAGCGGCCGCCTTACAGATATCTGCTGGCGGAACTAGGCTATACGCCGCCCAAGAGGTCGCCTGAGCCCTAGTGGAATGAGCCAGTAGCCCCTCCGGAATAGACCGCTGCTGCAACAGATACGCAGACGCGAACGCTTCCTTGAGCCATCTTGCAATGGAGGCCTTAGCCACCGCTTCCCCGTTACGTGCACCACCGAAGAGCACGAATAGCCGGTCAGCCTTCCTAAAAAATTCGGTAGCCTTCAAATAACGACGAAGTGCACAACCCACATCGAGACGGTGAAGACTTTTGTCCGCCGACCCGACAGAGTGCGAAGAAAGAACCGGAAGAAACACTGCCTGATCCACATGAATAGGAGAAACCACCATTGGCCAAAAGGAAGAGACCGGGGAAAAAGACAAAAAAGATCTCGGCAGGACAACGCATGTAGATCTGAAATACGCCGTGCCGAACAGACGGCTACAAGAAAAACCGTTTTCAGCGTAAGATCTTTCAGAGACGCCCTACTCAGGGGTTCAAAAGGTTCACGAACCAGGGCCCGCGGCACTAGATTCAAGTCCCACGGAGGAACGAAAATCCTGCGGGAGGGCCGCAAATGAACAACAGCCGTAACAAAACGACGTACGTCCGGATAAGAACCGAGGAGACTGCCTAAAACTTTGCCTCGATAACAAGAGACAGCCGCCAACCGGACTTTCAGGAAACTAGCCGCAAGGCTCTTATCAAAAGCATCCTGAAGAAACTTAAAACGACGGAAACGGAAACCGTCGCCGCCCGGACTCCACGCCGGGAGCACCAGTCTTCAAAGATCCCCCAAATCCGAACGTAAGTAAGAGAAGTGGACTTTTTCCTCGCCCGCCGTAGGGTAGAAATCACCGCGGGGGAGTAACCCATCTTTTTCAGCCGAGCCCTCTCAATGGCCAAACCGTAAGCGAGAATCGACCCACGTGGGGCATCCGCAAGGGACCCTGAAAAAGAAGATCCGGCCGCGCGGACCAGAGCCAAGGAATGCCGTCGCGCAACCGGACCAGATCGGCATACCGGGGCCTCCGAGGCCAATCCGGGGCCACCAGGAACACGACCCCGATGGCCCTCGATGCGCTGAACGACCCGGCCGATCAGAGCCCACGGAGGAAAGACATAAAGAAGACCGGACGTTGGCCACGGCTGAATGAGAGCGTTGAGCCCCTCGGACATGCGCTCCCTTCGCCTGCTGAAGAAGCGTCCTGTCCTGGCCGATTGAAATGTCGCCATGAGATCCATGATGGGCGGCCCCCACCGACGAACTATGGGCGCGTAAACTTGCGGGCTTAGCTGCCACCTTCCGGGGTCCACCCGCACTCTGCTGAGAAAAATCGGCCTGACCATTGTCTGCGCCTGCAATATGCGCTGCCGGGATGGCCAGAAGACGAGACTGCACCCAATTGACCAAGGCCGTCGCTTCTGAATCCAGGGCCACGCTGCCGGTGCCCCCTTGGCGATTGATGTAAGCTACGCTGGTCGCCTTGTCCGAGAGGACTCGCACCGGCCGGTCGAGAACTAGGGCTTCGAGGGCCAAGAGAGCTAGTCGCACCGCCCGTAATTCGAGGCGGATTGATCGACCAAGAAGTCTCCAGGGGAGACCATTCCCCTTGAGCGAAGCGGGTCTAGCAGGGAGCCCCCCAGCCGGTTAAGCTGGCATCCGTTGTGAACGGAACCCAAAGTGGAGGCTCCAGGGAATCCCCGCGTCAGGTTCTCGGAGGAGAGCCACCACCGGAGTGAACAGCGAACTGCCCTTGAGCAAGGCAATCTCCTGTTCAACGAGTCGAACGGGTTGGACCAACGGCGCAGCAGAGCACTCTGCAGCGGGCGCATGTGGAAGCGCGCCCAGGGCACCACCTCCAAGGTTGCTGCCATCGTACCGAGGAGCTGCAGGTACCACCATGCAGACGGAGCGGGCATCCCCTTGAAGAGTCGGACAAAGATCGAATGCGACGCTCCGGCAGGCACACCAAGCCCCGTGCTGTGTCGAGGCGCACTCCCAGATACTCGAGATCCTGCGTCGGGCACAGACAACTCTTGCATTCTTTCACCACCCAGCCGAGGGACCGCAGCAGAGCCACCACCCTGCTCGTGACGTGCACACACTCCCGACTGGACTTTGCCCGAATCAACCAGTCGTCGAGATACGGATGGACCAGGACGCCCTCTTTGCACAAGGCCGCCGCGACCACTACCATCACGTTTGTGAAGGTGCGGGGGGCCGTGGCGAGACCAAACGGCATGGCTGGAAATTGGAAGGGGCCCCACGGAAGAGCGAAGCGGAGAAACCGTTGATGAGACGGCCGGATGGGAATGTGTAATGTGGTCTTCAGCGGCTGTGGAAGATCCTGCAGCAGGGTCTCTGAGGAGGGGGGTGATAAGGTGCTGAGGGACCCTGCTAGCAATGAATTGTGTATTGGGAAATCTTCCGGGATGCAGCGTGCAGGTGGAACACAAGCAAGCTATTAATGTTCCCTTCGGCTGAGTACATTTCAGCTATAATACAGCCAGAGAAAAGGGCATTGTAGAGACTTAAACCACCTTTCCTCTTCTTGTGTGGGGTTTATTTCTTTCTTTTTTTTTTTTTTTTTGCATTGAAAACAAAAAGCAAGGAAGGCTCAGGGAAACCCAAGACTCTTCAAGAAACGGATTGTGAAACTCCACGTGCCTCCACAGCATGATGAAATGTGTGGAAACTGCTGTTTAGAGCTGTTTCCTCTAAAAAGAAACACTGAAGAGAAAAACAAAACAGCCGCTGGCACCGAAAAGCTGTCAGGTATTCACAGAACTGAGAAGGGAACTGGCAGTCATTCACTGTGCTGGCATAGAGAAACTTTCAAGTCAGGGTAAGGCAATTACAGTGACTGAAAGTAGGGAAATTAGAGTGGGATCCCTCCGCTGACATTCATACCTCCATGGTAGGGGCTGAAAGGTGTTTCTGGGGAGGGATGTAGAAGCGCAATCCAGCCATAGGAAAATTTTTAATTAGGCCGAGCCCAAAACAGACAGGATCCAAAACACTGACTTAAAACCTCAACCAAATGGTATATTGAATAAGACAGGTACAATAATCAGTAGGACGTACAAAGTAACCCGGCTGCAGTTTGGGGACTAAAAATTTAAAATAGGAACTTCAAAACTCAGAGGCAGCCGGTCCGGATACAGCTGAAATCATCCCAGAGCAGCTGAGGCGAGGAAGAAAAAACAAAAACAGAGTACTCACAGTTTTCATACAAAAAATGATACCTGAACTTCCTGGAGGTATCGAAACTCTCGTGGTAAAGACTCAGTGCAGCGTAAAGCCAATGGAGAGCTCCCCTGAAGCCAAGCTCCGGAGTTCCCAAGGTCATCTGGGGAAGCAAGATGCTGGGGGAAGAGCAGAGCGGATGCATGAGGTCCCTGTGTCTCTTCTGACAGCCTATGCAGCGTAACCGGAATAAGGCACAGGGAGAACTAAAAACAAATAACTGCGTCCCGCAGGAACAGGCATTCAACAATATTCCCCATAATAGGTAATGCCTCAGCCAGCCTTCTTTGTTGGGCACAGTGGGGAATGTAACCCATGAGCCCTGCACCCTTCGTCAGTGACTCAGCATTGTACTGTGGCTCTGAATTGCATACTGTTCTCTATCCATGCCTTCTGTACTTTCTATCCCTTCTGTTCATACATAGGCAGAGAAAAAAAGTAACCTCTGCACAACTGACATCTAGCAAGTGTTGTGGAAAAAAAAAACTGAAACAGCAATATAGCTGTGAGAAGCCAGCAGAGAAGCAATCTGGCTTCCCGCCCAAAGCCGAGGCTCATTAGCTATTCAAAATGGCCGCCAGCAAAAATAAAACACAAAAAGAGTGAATTAAAACCCCCAAAAACTAAGGAATTAACTTAAAACGTCAAAGGAGAAGGTGGGAGGGTTGCAGGCATGAGAGAAATGCCTAAAATCGCTGAAAAATCAAGAAAAATCAATCGAGTTACCACAGAGCTACAGACAGCAGTGGGAGAAAGACATTCCAGGTCTGAAGAAACTGAGGTGCAGCCCCTGCAGATGCCAGAGTCAGTCACTGCACCTCTGCGGGACCCGCAAATCACGTATTGGGGTTTGGCATACATGCTAAGGCAACCTCCGCTCAGCGGGAAAGAATGGAACAGAACCAGGGAAGCCCACACCAAAGGGACCAACCCTATGTAAAACAGTACAGACTGAAATTTAAAACGTTTTTTTTTGTTTTGTTTTTTTGTTTTGTTTTTTTACAGACAACAAAACACTCCCCAGAATCCTAGGGGTGCCCTGAGCAAAATCGCCAGCAAAAGAAACCCCAAAAATGCAAGGGGAACCCGTGCACAAGTGTTAAAAAGTGCCTTTAAAAAGCACACTTTAGAAATTCAAAATGGCCGCCGCACTTTTTCACCCGCGGTAAAAAAGGGCGCAAAAATACAAAGGTAACCAAATAATATGGAAAATAAAGAAAACGACCCTCTAATACAGGGCAAGCGAAAAAATTCAGGAAAAAGTGCAATTTGGGAGCCAGGGGAGCCGACAGAGCCTCTGACAATGCAAACAACAGGGAGCTGAAAAGTTAAAGCAAGGAAAATTCCTACCAGCTCAGGAAACAGCAAGGAACTCAGCCAACTTCTCCAAGTGACAGGCAATGCTGAATCAGGTATGGCTCTTCCCCGTACAGCCTAGGGGACAGCTCAACCCAGGGTTCAGAAATTCCCAGGCAGGAAGGCAGGAGCCCATCAGGTCTGGCTTCCCCCAGGATGTCCCCTGTGCAATGCTTCTTTTTTTTTTTTTTTTTTTTTTTAAAGATACAGCTACCTAGCAAATAAATGGTAAATAAATGGCAAATAAAGGACCAAAAACGAAACCCCAAAAGAACTAACTAACTAGTGTTGCTCCTTCAAGTGTCACTTAGTGTGCCCAGAAAGGGCACAGAAGTCCTCAAGCTGCAAGGAGACTGGACACACTGGGGGCTTCTGGGAGCTCCGTCTGCATATATACTACAGAAGACTTGACTGGTCCAGTCTCCAGGTTGCAGGAGGAGGGGCACTACCCGATTGTGGAGGACTAAACTGGATTACCGAACAGGAACCCAGAAGTGAAGGGACTGGACTGGAGTGACGATAAGGAATAGCAGATTAGTAAGACAAGACCTACCTTGGTGAAATCCATGTTGGCTTTATCCCACTAAACCGTGACTATCTACATGCTCAGTAATTTTATTCTTTATAATAGTTTCTACCATTTTGCCCAGTTCTGATGTCAGGCTCACCATCACACCTAGAGCCCCTGTTTGGCATTCCACTGGTCATTCTCCAGTCTTCAGGTACTACAGATTATTTTAATAATAGTTCACAGTTTATTAATAGGTCTGCAATGTCATATTTCAGTTATTTCAGCACCCTGGTATGTATACCATTCAGTCCGGGTGATTTGCTACTCTTTAGTTTATCAAACAGTTGAAATACATCTTCCCAGTTTACCGAGATTTGTTTCAATTCTTCCAATACATCACCTTTAAATACCATTTCAGGCATGGGTATCTTCCCTACATTATCTTCAGTAAAGACCAAAGCAAAGAATTCATTCCGTCTCTTCACTATTGCCTTGTCCTCCCTTAGTGCCCCTTTTACCCCTATATCATCTACTGCTATTACTACTGATCATTTGTATAGCGCTACAAGGCATATGCAGTGTTATACAAGAGACATGTAAGAGACTGTAAACTCTGATAAGAAGGGACTATATAGTTATGAGAGACAAAACAACAGTTGTGGACAAGAATATGCTTAGGGGACTGCTGAGGAAATACATAGTAGGAGAACAGGAGACTATGCGGATCAGGATCCAAAAGCAGTCTCGAAGAGGTGAGATTTTAGCATGGATTTGAAAAGGGTCAGAGATGAAGCCTGAAGTACTGACTCAGGTAGGTTTTTTTTGTTTTAATTTTATACTTATGCAATTTACAACTTACAAGCATTACACACTTCATCATGAAATGTGGGTTGCCTAGGATACAAGCATACAGCAAGAACACGAAAGCTACTACAATAGCAACCCAACCCATGATAGATAAACTAACAAGGATACTCCAAAAAAAAAAAAAAAAAACACAAAACTGAAGTTGGCGCAACCAGCCTTACATATCAACACAGGAAGGAGAGTAAGTTACCCCATCCCCTAGGGGCTCACAGGCATGTAAAGCATAGTTACTCACCTGTAACAGGTGATCTCTGGGAACAGCAGGAATTTAGTCTTCACATATGGGTATCGTCAGTAGCGACGGAGCCTGCACGGGAACGCTCCCCAGCATCCCACAGCACCTGCGTGCTGCCTTCCCGCCTTTCCCAACGGCCTCTCTCCAGCTGAGTTTTAAAACTGAGACAAAGAGAGAGAGGGAAAAAAAAGAAAAGAGAAATACAATTCCTAGGGGAGGTGGGTGGGTTGTGAAGACTAAATGCCTGCTGTTCCCGGAGATCACCCGTTACAGGTGAGTAACTATGCTATCTCCAGGAACAAGCAGGAATGTAGTCTTCACATATGGGGACTCCCTAGCTACAGATGCCAGGGAGAGACCCCAGAGGTTGTGTGCCCTGTGAAAGGGCCCCACTTCCCCCCATGGATCTCTGGCATCCTACCGGAAATGGTGGGTAGGAGTTGATTAAGTATGGAACAGGTGTCGTAGAACAGCCTGACCAAAACAAGGCATCCCAGCGGGAGTCCTTGTCTAAGCAGTAATGGGCTGTGAAGGTATGAACTGAGGCCCAAGTAGCTGCTCGACAGATGTCAATAGACACAGAGTGTAGATGAGCCATTGAGGCTGCCATGGCTCTCACACTGTGAACTGTGACATGGCCTTCCAGAGAAAGGTTTTTACTCTGATAGGTAAAAGAAATACACTGTGCAATCCAATTGGACAATGCTCTCTTAGAGACTGGAAGTCCCAAATGAGAAGGATCAAAAGCAACAAAGAGTTGAGAGGACTTTCTATGTTGCTGTGTCCTTTGTAAGTAAAAAGCAAGTACTCTTTTACAGTCCAAAGTATGAAGATTCCTTTCTGCATTTGAAGCATGAGGCCTTGGAAAAAAATACAGGCAGGTAAACTGCTTGGTTTAAATGAAAAGGTGAGACCACCTTTGGCACAAAAAGGTGAGACCACCTTTGGACTACACCTTATCATGATGGAAACTCGTATAAAGGAGGATCAGCCACTAATGCTTGCAACTCACTAATGCGAAGTGCTGATGTGATTGCAATGAGACAGACAACCTTCCAGGAAAGGCATTTCAAAAGGAGGTAGTAGCTAGAGGTTCAAAAGGCGGCTTCATGAGCTGTCCAAGAACCAGATTTAGGTCCCATGCTACCGTTGGTGGCCTAATGGGAGGCTTAATTAGAAGGAGGCCTCTCATAAATCTCGCTATGAGAGGAAATAGGTTGTCCATTTAAAGGCTTGAAAGAAGCTGAAATAGCACTTAAATGGACTCGTACTGAGTTAGTCTTAAGCCCTGCATCAAACAAATGAAGGAGATACTCTAATAATGATTCCAGAGGTATCGCCAGGGGGTCAAGACCCTTCTGCGAACACCATACGGAAAACCTTTTACACTTGAAAGCATAAGAGCGTCTTGTGGAAGGCTTTCTAGAAGCACAAAGGATATCCCTTACTTGTTGAGACAGGTTAAGATCATGAAGGTCTAGGCCCTCAGCAGCCAGGCCCTGAGATGCAGGGAGTGGGGATCAGATGCCGCAACCTCCCGTCCTCCTGAGAGAGGAGATCTGGAGCAGATCCTAACTCGAGAGAGATGTAGGCGCAGAGGGTACCACACCTGCCGTGGCCAATGTGGAGCTATGAGAATCATATGGCCTTTGTCTCTCTGAAGCTTGAATAGGGTTTTGGGAATTAGGGGAATGGGTGGAAAGGCATATAGGAAGTCCTGACCCCAATGGAGGAGGAAAGCATCCCTGGCCTGAGAACCCTGAGACGGAATTCTGGAACAGAACCGGGGAAGTTTGGCATTCAACGGAATTGCAAAGAGGTCTATGTCCTGAGTTCCCCAAATTTGAAAAATTTTTGCTACCTGATCTGCACGAAGAGACCACTCATGTGGATGCAGAACTCGACTGAGTCTGTCTGCCCAAGAGTTTTGAATGCCTTGCCATGGTGTGAACGTTGTAAGCAGTGATATGCCCTTCCAGGGAGAGTCCTGCTTTGTCATAGACAAATGAAATGCAGTCCGCTATCCATCTGGAGAATATATGCTTAGAAATAGGTAATCCCAGATGATTAGGGTCAAATGAGAGAAACAACTGCAAGGCTTTACGATGATCCTACGCACGCTTGGAGTCCAGAGTGTGCAGAGTTGCTTCTGCTCAAGACACATACGGTTTAGGAAATTAGACTGATAGATTAACTGACTGGTTTAAATGAAAAAGGGAAGGGGGGCGGGGTCTGGTTTGTAATACACATATGTTATGGTAACCTGCTGCTCCCTTTCTTCCTTTTGCCTTATCTTTTTAACTGTTTCTGTCCTCTACTCTGTCCTATCTTACAAATGGCGTTCCTTTCATTTTTCCTCAAATGATATATTATTGTAAACCGCTCTAATGCTTCGGCCTGAGCGGTATATCAAATTTAATAATAATAATAAACAAGACAGGAACTTTAAGGCGTTTGTGGCCAATGGTTCAAAGAGTGGCTTGAGAAGCTGCGTTAGAACAACATTGAGGTCCCAAGTCAACGCAGGTGGCTTGATGAGTGGTTTGGACAGCAGGAGAGGCTCTTCAGAGAGAGTGCATGAGACTGTTCCTCCCTGCTTGTTCACATAGAACATGGCAACCTGATTGCCTGCCCTGACTAGGACCTATTGTGCCCTGAGGTGGTATTGAAACACCCAGAGGGCACTCGAAATAGCATGAAGTTCCAGGAGATAGATTGGCATTTGTGACTCCTGAGCTGCCAAGAGCCCCTGTAGACAGATTGCCCAAGTATGCTCCCCAACCCAATTTGGAGGCATCCGTCGTCAGGGTGCATTGAAGTGGAGGCATCTGAAAAGGTGACACTACAAGCAGATTTTCTGGAGAGCACCACCTCTGAAGGGATGCAGTTAGAGGAACAGTAACTTGGATCCTGTCCCAGAGACGGCCCGAGGCTTGCATCCATTGGGAGGCTAGAGTCCATTGCATATGGGACATGTATTGTAGAGGCCATATGCCCAAGGAGTTACAGCATCTCGCGAGCAGTCAAATGGTCCCTTTGGAGTGTCTGGGACGCTAGCTGGATTAGATGTGGTACAGTGGAGCTGGGGCAAAAATGTCATGGACTGTTGTGTCCAGCAGGGCTCCGATGAACTCTAGCTTTTGAGATAGAGCGAGCTGGGATTTTGGGAAGTTTATGAACAATCCTAAATGTTGCAATTCCATGATGGTACGATCCACGGAAAGCTATACCTCCTGGGAAGTGTCTGCTTTTATGAGCCAGTCACCTAAATAAAGGAAGACAAATATCGCCAGAGACTTTAGGTTTGTGGCCCGACCGCCATGCCCTTTGTGAACACTCTTGGGGCAGAGACGAATCCAAAGGGAAGGACTCTGTAATGATAATGCTTTCCTTGAAAGGTGAAGCGTAGATATTCCCTGTGACTTGGATGGATGAGGATGTATGTACACAATTCTTTAAGATCTAGAGAAAGGAGCCGGTCCTGTCTCTGTTCGTAAGATAGAAGAGTCCCAAGAGAGATCTTGAACTTTTCATGGACCAGAAACTTGAGGTTTCTGAGGTCCAGAACGGGCCTGTATCCTCAGGTTTCTACACTCCGTACTCTCTCATTCCAAAGAAAACCAATTCCCTGCTGGATTTTTGGGACATTCTCTATGGTGCCTGAGACCAAAGACAAGACACCTCTTCTTCCAGGAGAGCAGTGAGTGGGAGGTGAACTTGAAATTCCCCAACGAATGTGGAGGGGGGGGCAGATTTTGGAGATGAAGTCTGTACCCCTCTTGGACTATGCTTAGTGTCCACTGCTCTGAGGTGATGAGGCGCCATCTGTGGGCATAGTGGCACAGTCTGCCTGCTATGTGGAGGGGGGGAGGGCCCTCCAGAGGTAGGGTGTTAATTTTTTCTAGAAAAGAATCAAAAACCAGGCGCAGATTGTGACTGCGGAGCTGGTTGAGGTTTAGCCCCTTGTGGCTACTTTTGCTGCTTAGGAGGGTGTTGCCTCTTCTGTGGCCCCTGGCCCTGGTAATGAGAAGGGTAAGAAGGGTAGAACCTCTTCTTATTGTAGAAAGACTTCCTTTCAGTTGCTTTTTTTTCTAAGAGGGTCAGCTATTGTTCCAAATAGAGAGTCAGAAAATACTACTCTGAAGAGACAGAGGCCTTATCCTGCCAGTCCCTTGCCAAAGCAGTTTTCACCTGCGCAAGGGATGTTGTCCAGCTTATTTTGAACCCACTGTTCAAGATCGGAGACTTGAAGCCATGCAATTCTGCGGGCGCCAATGCAGATTGGATGAGGCCCGGCTTGTGCATTCAAAGGCGGCCCTATAAACAAACTTTGATACCATTTTGGCTATGCTTGACCAAGGCGAGATAGTCTGCCCTCTTGTTATATGGAAGGAGTGAGGCAAAAGCCGAGATCCCTTGATACTTCCCTTGAGGAACATTCCCATGTAGAGGATATAGGAATTAATCCTAGCCAAGAGCATGGATGCCTGGAAGCACTGATGCCCAAAGGCATCAAGGGTTCTCAATTCTATACCTGGAGGGTTAGAGGAGTCTGTCTTTGAGCTTCTGATTCAGCGTATCGCTGATTCAACCACCATGGAATGGTGGGGAAGCTATGACACTCTGGTACCCGGTACATGGTATCGAGACGTTGGTTCTGCAGTGAGACTATAAGAGGAGTCTCCCACATACGGAGCATGAGATCATGAAGAATGCGGTGCACCAGCAGTAGCAGCCGCCTCCCTGGGTGCTGTTGGGTACTGAAGGATCTCCAACTCCTCTGTCTTGGTTCCTTCTCCAATGTTACTGTGATGGAGACCCCCTTAGCTAGGTCTCGAATGAATTCCTGAAAGGACATGTCATCCAGCAGCAAAATGCGTCATTGTTGTGGAGGGGAAGGCTCCAAAAAGGTATGTCTTGGGGCCCCCAAGAACCATCCAATTCCACCCCCGAAGCACTGGAATCGGAGGACTCAAAGTATGGTGCTCTCCTGAATTGAGCCATATGGTACCAATCTTCTGAGGTACTAGTATCGTTAAGCAGTTTGGGTTGGATACCAATATCGGTGACAGTTTCAAGCGAGGGCATGGGTGGCAACTATGAAGACGCAATGTGCAATAACCCCAATGCTGACCCCACAATCAGAGTTAATGTCGGTACCGGTATCGACAGGGTGGTGCCCTAAGTCAAAGACCTTACCGGAACCGAGGCTGCCAGCAGGGCTAAGCTTCATTTAATGACCAATATGCACTGGTCCATCGAAGTTGCCTATGTCTGGGTATTTGTTGCATATCGTTGCGCTCCCGTTCCAGAACATGGCACCTGAAGCTCTCTGGGGGTCGAGGCCTCGAAAGCATCCTGGAACCCCTCTGTGGTTTTGGAGGACAGGCTTCCCACTGGGGCTTTTTGGCAGGCCGATCCACCTCCGATGCCACACCTGGAGGATCTCAATGCTTTGAGTGAGATCTTCCCCTGGAGATTTTGTCTGACTTCAATGCGGCCTTGTGCTTGGACTTCGAAGATACCAGAGATCCATGGGAGGAGAATGAGGCCCTCGACGAAGTGGATGCTAGCGATACCGCATCCGAGGCAAAGAGCGCCCCAAATTTAGAAGCCTGGTTCTGTAGGCCTCTCCGTATCATTTTCTGACAGAGGGGACAGTCTTTTGGCTGGTGGTCTGGGCCAAGGCATTTTAAGCAACAGTCTCATGTGTCAGTTGCCAGGATGGTGCTGGCACGATTAGAACATTTCTTGAAACCACTAGCTGGTTTCTCCATGCCTTCGGGGATGTGAAGGTTATAGTAGACTTAAGGCCTAAAAAGGGCATCAATGCCCAAGTTTGTTTTTTTGTTTTTTGAAAGAAAGATAAAGAAAGAATTAAAAGAAAAGAATAAGGGAACCAGCGATGGTCTTTAACGGTGCCTGTATCGATGGAAAGGCAGAGGCGCTATCCACAAAACGTTTCTGCAGCGAAAGGATTTGTTTTCTGCTGGCTCCACGGAAAAGAACTGAGAGGTTGAAGGCGGGAAGGCAGTCACACAGGTGCAGTCGAATGCTCCCAAAAGCTTTCCAATTGGATGCTAGGGAGCATTCCCACGTGGGCTCCATCGGTACCAACGTCACCAATATATGAAAACTACATTCCTGCTTGTTCTTGGAGATGAGAAATATTCCTTTAAAACATCCTAAAGGAGCCACTCTTGATCTGATATCAGAGCTAGCGTTATTAAACACATGGCAGGAACAGCTACATCGGTATTAGAAGCATTCAATATCTCAGATATATTCAAAACATCAGCAAGCTGAAGGACAGCAATCTCTGCACCAGCGGAAACTTTCTGAACAGTTGGCAAATAATAGGCTTTAACCAAGAGAGGACAAGATTCAGATGGAACCCCCGAACACATCCTGCAAATACTTTTTAAACATATCCTTAGCTGGTACATTAGGAGACTTCAGAAAATTATTTAACAGAAGATTAGCTAAATGACTAACATTATCAAATTGCTCTATTCAAATTATTAGAATCTTTAATGGAAGCTTCTGACTGTGTTTCCATAACACCTAAACAAGAGGTTACGTCTGATACTGAAGTTTTTAATGTTCGATAGACTCACTGTTCCTTGCACAAATCTCAGCAGTTTGTTGTCTCTTCAAATGCAAAGATTGAATCTGAGGCATGATGGCCTCCCCAAGAAGTTTAATAGCCATCCAGATGGATTCTAGGGTAAACTGTTTGGGCCATTGTAACTCAAAAGCAAAAGCTGTACCCTCTGCAAGGTCTCGAAAATCTAAGGACTCCATGGTCTCTGCTGGGTGGAAACCAGCCATCACTGACAAACTCCCAAACTGCTCCCAGACACTAATCCGGGGGAGTTCCAGCAGCCTCCACTCCACCTCCGACAGATGACCCCAGCAAGGAAGAGGGAAAGCTCGACAACTTCCATCCAGCCCAAGGTTACGCTGGGTCAGATCAACTTGGAGGGCTTCTGCATCTCTGGAGGTGAGCTCACTGTCCGAAGGGGACTGCGAAGCAGAACGTGGCAACAGCCCCTCAGTTAGGCTTCCAACCACCAGACGCTGCTCTCTGCACACAAACTCATCAATAGGGCCAAAGTAAACTGAAGGCAAGGTAGGAAGAGTAGTCTGAGGTCCCTTATTCTGCTTTTTCCCATATCAAAATTAGCACATGAGCAGCTACTTTGGATCCAGAAGAAGGTATCTGACTCAGGTAGTTTGTTCCAGGTGTAAGGAGCATCAAAGTGGAAAGATTGAAGTCTTGAGATAGCAGTAGAAGAAAAGGGCACAGATAGAAGGGATCGCCAGAAGATTGGAGTATCAGAGGACGAATGAAGGGAGAAATGAGAGAAAAGGTAGTGAGCAGCAGCAGACTGAGTGCACTTATAGGAGAAGTGTGAACCAGATATGGAAATGGTTAAGGAGACAATGAAGCGACTTGAGAAGAGGGGTTACATGAGCATAGCGAGACTGAAGGAAGATTAGCTCTGCAGATGATTTATGAAGAGATTGAAGGGCAGAGAGATGACTCAGGAGGCCAGCAAGAAGGAGGTTTCAGTAGTCTAGATGGGAGGTGATTAAAGAGAGGATAAGTATCTTAGTTCTATATTCAGAAAGGAAGGGGCGAATTTTGCTAATGTTATAGAGAAAAAAAAATTACAAGTATTAGCTATCAGATGGATGTGTGTGGAGAAGGAGAGGGAGGAGTCAGAGATGACCCCAAGGTTGCAAGCCAAGGAAACAGGGAGGAGCAGAGCATTATCCACAGAAACAGAGGAAGGAGGAAGGGGGGGCTTAGGGGGAAAAACAAGCAGCTCGATTTTGGCTATGTTAAATTTAAAATATTGATGAGACATCAGACATCAACATCAGATAGGCAGGCAGAGATCCAGGACTGGATTCCCGGAGCAATTACAGATGTAGAGAGGTGGATCTGAGAGTCATCAGTATAAAGACGGTACTGGAAACAATGGGATTTATTAATTTTAAATTTATTTATTTATTTGGTTTTATACCACACTATTCAAGATCAGCACGGTTTACAAGGTAACAACTTAGTACATGGAACAGTATTTAACATATTACATTTAACATAATGAACATGTGAACTAGGTATATATTCAGTTAACTATTTACATTGGTAGTTCAGTGGTCATTCATTGTAGATTATAATAATGGGAACTATTTACAGGCTGATAGGGTTATGAATATAATATCGATGGGTAACTTTATGTTAAGTGGTCAACTCCGGTATGAGACGAATAGTAGGTGGTAGGGAGTTCCACAGTAGAGGGGCGAAGAGGGAGAAGGCTCTGCTCTTGGCGAATTGCGAGGTTTTTCTAGTTATGGAAGGAATGGTAAACGTGTTTATCATATTTGATCTTGCTCTGTTGTCAGGGGTTCAATGTAGGAGATTTTCCAGTGAGGGTGCTGATAGGTGGTGGAGAATCTTGAATGTTATTAGTAGAGTTTTGTATTTGAGTCAACTGTTTATTGGGAGCCAGTGTAGTTGGATTAGGAGAGGCGATATGTGCTCATATCTGGATGCTCCAAAGAGGGTTCTTGCAGCAGTATTCAGTGCTAATTGTAAAGGATGGATAGAATGTCCTGAAAGTCCTTGCAGGATGATATTTGCATAGTCGAAAAGTGGAGTGATCAGTGCTTGGAAGACAGTGCGGAAGTCAGTAGGCTCCAATAAGTGTTGAAGATGACGGAGGGAGCGTATTTTATAATAAACGGATTTTGTGATATTGTTTATGTGGGGTTTCATGTTTAGTGACTGGTCAAGCGTGACATCCAAGTATCTAACCTCATTCTTAGGATTTCAGTTCAGCATTCTTTACTTGCAGGGATGTCATAGTAACATAGTAAATGACGGCAGATAAAGACCAGCATGGTCCATCTAGTCTGCCCAGCAGGATGGCAAGAGTAGGTGCATATCCCTGTTTAGGTGTGAACCCACCACTCCATGCAGGACACCCCTATTTGTTGAGAAATTAGATGGTTCAGTTTATTTTGATTTTATCCTGTTGGTGTAAAGGGATCCACTGTGTCTGTCCCATGCCATTTTGAATTCCGTCACCATGTCTGCCCCCACCACTTCCATCGGGAGGGCATTCCAAGCATCCACCATCCTTTCCGTGAAAAAGTATTTCCTGACATTGCCTTTCAATTTACCACCTTGCAGCTTCCCTGTCTTTGGAAGAGGTTTGTTTTTTTTAATTATATCCCTTTAAGTATTTAAAGGTCTGAATCATATCTCCCCTGTCCCTCCTCTCCCCCAAAGTGTACATGTTTAGGTCTTCAAGTCTCTTCTCATAAGGCTTCTGACGCAGGCTCCAAATCATTTTGGTCGCCTTCCTCTGAACAGCTTCCAGTCTTTTTATATCCTTTGCAAGATACGATCTCCAAAACTGAACACAGTATTCCAAGTGAGGCCTCACCAGTGACTTGTACAGTGGCATAAGTACCTCTTCCTTTCTGCTGGTGATTCCTCTTTGTATGCAGCCCAACATTCTCCTGGATTTTGCCGCCGCCTTGTTGCACTGTTTTGCCACCTTGAGATCTTCAGAAATTATCACACCAAGGTCTTTCTCCTGATCTGTGCACACCAAACTCTCGCCCCCTATTGCATACATTTCCCTTGGAATTCTGCTACCCAAGTGCATGACTCTGCACTTCTTCGCATTAAATCTTAATTGCCAAGCATTTGACCATTCTTTCAGCTTTTGTAGATCTTTCCTCATGTTAACCACTCCCTCGGGGGGAGTCTACTCTGTTGCAAATTTTCGTGTCATCTGCAAAAAAAGACAGACCTTTCCATTCAGTCCTTCAGCAATATCACTCACAAATACATTGAACAGTGCCGGGCCTAGGACCGACCCCTGGGGCACCCCGCCAATCACCTTCCCTTCATCCGAGTGAGCTCCATTTACCATCACCCTCTGTCGTCTGTCAGTTAACCAATTTCTGATCCAATTTACCATCTTAGGATCCATCCCCAAGCTACCGAGTTTATTGATAAGCCTCCTATGAGAACAGTATCAAAGGCTTTGCTGAAATCCAGGTAGATGACATCTGTCGCATGCCCCTGATCTAGCTCCCTGGTCACCCAGTCAAAGAACTCAGATTTGTTTAGCAAGATCATCCTTTGGTAAAACCATGCTGCCTCGGGTCTTGCAACCTGTTGGTTTTGAGAAAGTTCACTATTCGCTCTTTCAGGAGCGTCTCCATGACTTTTCCCGCCACAGAGGTAAGTCTCACAGGCCTGTAGTTTGACACTTCTTCCCTGTCACCACTTTTGTGTAGAGGTACGACATCCGCCATTCTCCAGTCCTGAGGAACCTCTCCTGTTTCCAAGGATCTGTTGAAAACATCCTTTAACGGCCCTGCAAGAACGTCCCTGAGCTCTTTCAGTATCCTGGGATGTATCCCATCCGGTCCCATGGCCTTGTCCACTTTCAGTTTTGCAAGTTGTTCTAACACCTCATCTTCTGTGAATGGTGTGGTAACTACTTCATTCCCATTTTTATATTTGGGAGTCACAGGTGGTCCTTCTCCAGGACTTTCTATAGTAAAAACAGAGCAGAAGTATTCGTTTAGCAATTTCGCTTTTTCAATGTCCACAAGTCCGTCCATAGCACTTCTGAGTCCTGCAATTCCACCTCTGATCTTCTTCCTTTCCCGAATATACCCGAAGAAGGTTTTGTCACCACACTTCACATCTTTAGCTATCTTTTCCTCTGCCTTTGATTTTGCTATCCTTATTTCTCTCTTTGTCTCTTTGAGTTTGATCCTGTATTCATTTCTGTGTTCCTCTGTTTGCGAGCTTTTGAATTTTGCGAAAGCTGTGATTTTTGCCTTTGAGCAGCCACTTCTTTGGAAAACCAATAGGCTTTCTTCTCCTCTTGTTTTTGTTTACTTTTGTTACATATTTATCTGTTAACCCTTTTATTGCCACCTTTAGTTTAGCCCATTGTAAATTTCACTTCCCTTATCTCCTTCCACCCTGTCAGCTCCTCCTTTAGGTACTCGACCATTTTATTGAAGTTGGTGTTTTTATAAAGTTTAGGACTTTGAGCCTGCTATGATTGGCCTGTACCATGGCTTTTTATCTCAAACCACACCGTGTGATGACCGCTGCTGCTCACAGGGGCACTCACACAGACATTTGACACGCTATCGCCGTTGGGGAGCACTAAATCCAGCGTTGAGCTTTCCCTGGTTGGTTCCATCACCATTTGTCTAAGTAACAAATCTTGGAGAGCATCCACAATTTTTTTACTTCTTTCCAGATTTGCAGAAGGAGTAATCCAATCCACATCGGGTAGATTAAAGTCACCCAATATGATCGCTTCCCCCTTTGTGGCTATCTTGGCAATATCTATAGTCAATTTGTTATCTCTCTCTTGAATTTGTGTTGGAGGTCTGTAGACTACAGCAGTATGGATGACAGTGCCATCTCCTCTTTCCAACACAATCCAGAGCGCTTCTTCTTTTCCACATGCATTTCAGTAGCTTTAATATTGCTTTTGACATACAAGGCTACTCCTCCTCTTCCATTTTCTCTGTCTCTTCTGAATAGATTATAGCCAGGTATGACTATATCCCAATCATGTGATTTGTTTAGCCATGTTTCTGTAATGGCCACAATGTCCAAATCCATTTCTACCATTAGGGCTTCTAGGTCTGGAGCTTTGTTGGCTCAGCTTCGAGCATTTGTGTTCATTGCTTTCCAGAATTTAACTGGCTTGCGTGTATTTAGCGTAGATTTTGTTCTGTCTACATCTTCCCACTTGTTTATTATGTGTGGTTTAAATGTGTGGATGTTTCTGATATTAATCTGCTTTTGCAGGGGGTGACGTCCAGAGCTTGACCTGTCAGTGGAGTGAATATTGGATCTTTCCTGATAATTATAAAAAAAAAAAAAAAACCAGAAGTCCTTTTTAACTTGCATGTTGTGCCCAGCCAGCTAGCCATTCAGAGACAGCATTAAAGCAGTCAATGATTCTGTTGAAGCATGGGTTTTCTGTTGAGAAAGGTGTGTAAATGAGCACATTGTCTGCGTAGATGTGATAGAGGATACCGAAGGACTGTATGATTTTAACATATATGTACAACCAATCTGTACAATGTAGGGCGGATAAAGAAGATACTTGTGGTACACCTTGTGTTTGTAGAAACATTTTTGATGTTTGGTTGTCGATACATACTTCTTGATGGCGATCTGTTAGGTATGAGCGACACCAATCTAGTGCTGAGCTCTTTAAGCCCTTGAGTTCAAGCAGATTAATTAGTTGGTTGTGACAGACTGAATCAAAAGTTGAGGCAATATCCATAAATATTAAGATAAAGCCCTGTTTTGGATTGTTTAAGCCTAATATCAAGTTGTTAAGTAAGGATGTAAGTAGAGTCTTGACCCCATGATGTTGCCGAAAACCATGTTGTTGCGGATCAAGAGGTGCATGGCAATCAACATGGTCTTGTATTTGTTGTTGCACTATCTTCTTCATTATTTTCGACAAGAAAGGAAGCCTGGATATTGGACGATAGGAATTTGGGTCCTGTGGGTCAAGCTTGGGATTTTTCAGTAACGGTTTGATTGTGACTGTTTTCAGTGATGCTGGTATTATGCTCTTGATGAAGGAAAGGTGGATAATCTTGGCGATGTGTGGGCTTAACTCAGGGCAGGTAAATTTGATCCAATGAGAAGGGTATGGATCGATGGGCGAGGTGGTAGAGTTAAGACCTTTTATTATATTTTCTATTTGTTTTGGTGAATATGGGTAAAAAATGGCTTAGGGCAGGGATACTGATGTTTTCCGGTGATAGGGTGTCTAAGTAGGTGTTTTCTATATTGTCGTTGATTGCTTTGGTCTTATTCTGAAGGTGAAGGTCTTGAGAGTGGATTCCATTTTTCTTTTGAGATAAGGATGAATCGTTTGCGAGGGATTGGATTAATCTAAAGAGCTCTCGGGGTTTGTTGAGTGAGCGCATAAGAAGATTTGTATGGTATTCTTTTTTCCTTTGCATAATGATATTGCGATGTTCTTGCAAGGTCTTCATGTATAATTCTCGGTCATTGGGGAGCCTAGAGTTATGCCATTTACGCTCCACTTTCCTAAGGTTCTTTAGTGATTTGTGGAGATCCGCTGTAAACCAGATAGCTGTATGCTTTCTTTTATTTGGTTGTTTATGATGAGTTATGAGTGCAGCTTTTCTTATGGTCGTGTCCCAGGTGTGTATCATTTCCGTTAAGTCCGTGGATTCAGAGTCAAGGTCCTGTAGAATTTCTGTTAAGAATAAATCTCTGTTAAATGGCTTAAAGCGATGAGCAGGTAGTACATCATTATCACTAGAATCTTTCAATATTGGTATGTTGGACGGGATATGAAATAGAATAGCTTTATGGTCTGACCAGTTAGTCAAACCATCATTATAGGGGGGTGCAAAGATAAGGTCCAATGTGTTACCTTTATTGTGGGTAGGAGCATGGATCAGTTGCTGATAATTAAGAGCGTACATAGCATCAAGAAAGGTTGTGGCACTCTTCTTCGATAGCGCTGGAAGGTTGAAGTCCCCTAGAATCCAGAGAGGTTTGGACCGTGGAGAGTGGTTACAAATTAGATCTAATGTTATGGAGAGGTCATCAGTGGAGGTAGATGGGGCATGGTAGAATAGTGCAGTCGCTATTTGTTTATTTGCTATAGTGATAGCATCAAGGTTGCTAGTATTTTGGGATGAAATACTGAAACTGTAGGTCAGATCTCGCCATTATAAGTGTGCCGCCACCTCCTCTGTTGGTCCTTGGGTAGTTGAAGACATCATAATTTGGGAGCTTGAGATGATTTATAAGAACTGTATCAGAATCTGTTAACCAAGATTCTGTGATGAAAATGTCTAGCTTATGATTTTGTACAAAGTTGCTAATAACCGGCCATTTCTTCCAAATGGATCTAGCATTTACAAGCATGCATTTTAGATCTTTATAATCAATCTGTTTAGGAGTTGGATGTTTTCCTGGATGTTGGCATGTAATATGGATAAGATATTGTGGTCTTATCAGGCGAGGTAGTCTCTTGGTGGTGAAGGAATCTTCTTGTTTATTTCGGCCAAATAGATGAATAGTAGGGATTAGATTATGGTGGTCAGAGAATGATTCAGCCAAGATGAAGAACAGAGTTAGACCATAAAGGCATAAGGTGACAGGTAGATAACCCGGCATTGTGGCGACAACCAGTTGACAGCTGATGTAACTTTAAATATTTACATATTATACCAGAGATCTACAGAAGCAGCACTTTATGTCTGAATGTTATATCACAGAATCTCAGAAGCAGCCCCTTATAGACCAGGGTGAAGCAACTATGAAGTTTAAGTGCTATGGGAGTATAAAAGGAAAACCTATGAGAGACAGAGTGTGAGAGCATAGCACTGCCACCAGCACCACTCTTGCAAATCACACACCATCCCCCCTCCCACCCACAAATAACCCCACCTCCGCCCCACACAAACACACACCACTCTCCCCCACACATACCCACTACCCCCAACTCCCCCACCACTCCCTCCAACACACAACCTCCCCCCATCTCCACCCAAATATGACCCATCACATTCACCACCACCTTCCTGCACACATCGACGCACACACTCCCCACCCGAGCATACAAAAAATACCACCGCATACATACAAACATGCACCCCCCCCCCCCCATGGCTAGGGTCTACAACCAGCTGCAGCCCCCTGTGAGCAGCTGCGCTAGTCTTCTGCTTTATCAACTTGATGTAATATTAACTTTTTTTTTTTTTTTTAAACTAAACTACCTACTTCTGTCCCCCCCCCCCCCAGCTACCTCAGACATCCAAACTCCAAAAACGAGGGTCTCACCAGCAATTGGAGCCCTCTGCCACCCCCGAGACTCACACACTCGGTACAGCCACTTCCCGCATGCGTCCCAAGCAGTCCAGCCTGCACTCTGCGTGCCTCCAAAAAATGACGCTGAGCCACTCGCTCTCCCAACGTGCTACAGGGCCCTCTTACCTCTGGCCTGACTGCCGCTGACTCATCCGTCTCTCCCCGTGCTTGGCCATAATCGTGGCATCAGCGTCAGGAGAGAGACCGGACCTTCTTCTGGAAGCTGCCGCTTCTGTGATTGCCGTTCCCGTTCTGTCCTCCGAGCTTGTCAGCGCCGGCGGCCCCTCATATTGCCAGCTCCTCACCCAAAAAGGTGGGTTCGGGAGCCGGAGCAATGCCCCTGGTCCTGCTTTCAGCCCCTTTGACGAACTGTAATCAAGCGGATGAGGGGGGGTGAAGGGGGGTGCACTTCAGGACAGTTAACCCTGTCAGCCCCCAAAACTACAAACTAAAAAGTAATTAGTCCTTACCTGCTAATTAGTGTTCCTGAAGGAACTCCAGTCCAGTCCCTTTACTCTCGGGTTGCGCAACCCTTCCAGCAGCTTGGAGGCTGAGCCCATCATCGTTTTGATGATGGTGTGGTATAAATACCACTGGCACCACCCATAGGCACCAGTAATCTGATGAAAAAGCAGTCCTGACAGGTACCCGTAACTATAATGCGTAAAACAAACTCAAAACTAACGAAACAGGAAACCAAAATAACCTTAAAAAAAAAAGTGACAGAACAGTGGTAAGGGAGGGAGGGGAGGGAAGGAGAAGGCTCACCAGAGGCCGACCCAGCCTTTGGACACTCCTCCCCGAACCTCCCTAGCTCTTAGCCCCGCCGCTGGGGCTCTTCCTACCGGAGTTTTCAGCTTCCACCCCGCTCCGTGCCTCGACTTCGGTCCTTTATTCCCTTCTGACCACTAGAAAACCGAACCTGGGCGGGATCAGGGACTGAACTGGAGTTCCTTCAGGAACACTAATTAGCAGGTAAGGACTAATTACTTTTTCCTTAGCAGAACTCCAGTCCAGTCCCTTTACTCTCGGGATGTAACAGAGCAGTTCATACCTGGATGGGGTTCGCCAACCCGGACCGAAGTACCGCACCCGCAAACCTGGTGTCTGCTCTACTCTGGACATCAGGTCTGTAGTGCTTGGAAAAGGTATGCAGAGAGGACCAGGTAGCCGCCCTACAGATGTCTAGCGGTGGAACCAAGCTATGCTCTGCCCAGGAGGCCGACTGTGCTCGAGTTGAATGCGCGCGAAGACCTGTTGGGACCTGCCTCCCCTTGAGAATGTAGGCAGAGGCAATGGTCTCCCTGATCCACCTAGAAATGGAAGCTTTGGCCGCCGCTTCCCCCTTGTGCGGCCCTCCAAATTGAACGAAAAGCCGTTCAGACTTGCGGAAAGATGCTGTGCGTGAGAGATACCGTCTCAGCACTCTATGCAAATCTAGTAGACGCAGTTTGGTACTCTCTCCTTCCTGTGCTTCTCCTGCGAAGGACGGGAGCGAGACTGTTTGGTTCATATGAAAGGGAGAGGAGACCTTGGGTAGGAAGGAAGGAACCATCCGTAAGACCACCTTATCCTTGAAAAAGGACAGGAAGGGAGGTCAAGAAGAGAGAGCTTGAAGCTCCGAGACCCTCCTAGCCGAACAAATAGCTACCAAAAATACCGTCTTCAGGGTCAAGTCTTTTAGGGAGGAACTCCTTGCCGGCTCAAAGGGTTCCCTGGTTAGGGAATCCAAAACCAGGTTTAAGTCCCAAGGGGGGGATCACTGATCTTTGTTGAGGTCGTAAGCGCTTGACCGCCCTCAGGAATCTACCCACATCAGCGTGATCTCCTAGAGACTTGCCCCGAACCTTTCCTCTATAACAAGAAATGGCCGCTAGCTGAACTCGTAACGAGCTGCGAGACAAACCTTTCTTGAAACCTGCTTGTAGGAACTCTAACACCTCCGGAACTGAGGCTTCTGAGGGTTTCTTATGGTGATCGGTGCACCACGCCTCGAATATGCGCCAAACCCTGACATAGGAAAGGCAGGTCGAGCGTTTTCGAGCGTTCAGCAGGGTCGAAATTACCGAAGCCGAGTAACCTCGCTTCATGAGCCGAGTCCTCTCAAGGGCCAAGCCGTAAGCGAGAATCGATGCACGTGGGGCATGATTACTGGACCCTGCCGTAGCAAATCCTTTGTCGGGGAGCCTCCAAGGGCGATGAGCCGTTAGTCTCACCAGGTCTGCATACCATGGGCTACGAGGCCAATCCGGAGCTATGAGTATTACCAGACCTGGATGGGCCTCTATTCGTCTTAGAACTCTCCCTATGAGGGCCCAGGGCGGGAACACGTACAGGAGACCTTCCGAAGGCCACTTCTGGACCAGGGCATCCAAGCCTTCTGACATCCTTTCCTTTCTTCGACTGAAGAACCGACTTGCTTTGAATGTTTCGTAGCGCACCATGAGGTCCATGATCGGTACTCCCCAAAGGGCTACCACTTGGTTGAACACTTCCTGCGCTAGTTCCCATTCTCCGTGGTCTATCTTGTGTCTGCTGAGATAATCGGCCGTCACATTGTCTGTTCCCGCCACGTGCTGAGCTGACAGGTCCAATAGGTGTGCTTCGGCCCACTGTAAGAGGCTGTCTGCCTCCTTCTCCAGCAGGGGGCTGCTCGTCCCCCCTTAGCAGTTGATGTAGGCCACCGTGGTGACATTGTCCGAGAGGACACGGACTGCCCTTTGCCGCACCAAGGGCTCGAGAGCTCTGAGTGCTAGCGCCACTGCCCTCAGCTCTAACCTGTTGATGTACCACTGAGCTTCCCTTGGGGTCCAGCTCCCCTGTGCGAACTGTCCCTCGCAATGAGCCCCCCCATCCTGCGAGGCTTGCGTCCGTCGTTAGTTGTATCCATTGTGGTGGGTCGAGAGGCATCCCGCATCCAAGGTTCTTTGAGCACTCCCACCAGAGGAGAGTCCTTCTGATCTGAAGAGGACAGGGCAGCTGCATGGATAAGGGATGATGCTGGGGGTACAATCGTCATAACAATGCGCGTTGAAGAGGTCGCATATGTGCCTTGGCCCACGGTACTACCTCTATCGCTGCCGCCATGGTGCCCAACAGCTGAAGGTAATGCCAGGCGGTAGGGATCCGTCTTGCAATGAAGCGAGAGACCAGGCTCCTCAGATCTCGTAACCTCTGTTCCGACAGGAAATCTCTTCCTCTCCTTGTGTCGAATCTTGCTCCGAGGTAATCGATCTCCTGCGAGGGAATTAATCTGCTCTTTGCCCGGTTGATGACCCAACCCAACTCCTCCAGGAATTCCACCACCCTGGCTGTAGCTGCACGACTCTCTGACTCGGTTTTTGCCCGAATCAGCCAATCGTCCAGGTATGGATGTACTAGAATCCCCTCCTTGTGAAGGGCCGCGGCTACCACTACCATTACCTTGGTGAATGTCCTGGGAGCTGTTGCTAGGCCAAAGGGAAGAGCCTGGAACTGAAAATGACCCCTCGGCACTGCAAATCTCAGGAACTGCTGATGGGATTTTCGGACTGGGATATGTAAGTATGCTTCCGTCAAGTCTAGCGATGTTAGAAACTCCCCCTGTCTTACCGCTGCAATGACCGACCTCAGAGAGTCTCCATCCGAAAATGAGGAACCGAGAGGCAACGATTGACTTGCTTTAAGTCCAGGATTGGACGGAAGGACCCTTCTTTCTTTGGTACCACAAAATAGATCGAGTATCGACCGGAACCGTATTGGTCTCTCGGGACGGGGGTCACCGCTCCCAGCTCGATCAGCCTTGAGAGGGTGTCTTCTATTGCTGCTCTCTTCTCTGGAGAGCCGCAGGGAGACTGCATAAAGGCTGGGGGAACTTGCTTTGTGAATTCGAGGGCATAACCCTCTCTGATTATTTCCAGTACCCAACGATCCAATGTGACTCGGGCCCAGGCGGGAAGGAACTGCCTTAACCGGCCCCCCACCAGCAGGCCTTTCTCCTGGGCCCCCGCAGTTTCATTGTGTTTTCCTAGGGCCTGAGGCTGAGGAGGAAGTCCCAAAGCCTCTTCCTGCTCCTCGAAACCCTCGGAAGCCTTGACCTCTAGGCGAGGGGCGACCCCTAGGAAAAAAATTCTGTCTGGTCGGCCGGAACCTGCGAAAGTCCCTCGGCTGGTTGTGAGCAGGGACCGTCGAACGGTTTTGTTTAGGTCTATCTTCCGGGAGTCTACCTCCCTTAGACTCGCCAAGATCTTTCACCAACTTTTCCAGGTCCTCACCAAACAGCAGCTTCCCCTTGAAGGGAAGGCGACTCAGGCGAGCCTTCGAGGAGGGGTCCGCCGCCCAATTGCGTAGCCACAGATATTTCCTGGCTGCTACCACAGAGGCCATATTTTTGGCTAGGCTCCTAATAAGGTCGTACTGACTATCTGCTAGAAAGGCGGAACCAGACTCCAAGCGCGTAGCACTAGCTTGCGCGTCGGTAGCGGCGCCATCCGTTAGTTGAAGCTGTTGAGCCCACCTCAGGCAGGCTCTTGCTACCCACGCTCCTGACACTGAGGCCTGCAGGGCGAGGGCACTCACATCAAAGGCTTGCTTCAATAACGAGTCCAGCTTTCTATCCTGACTATCTTTAAGTGCTGCGCCGCCCTCGACCAGGAATGGTCGTCTTCTTTGTCACCACCGCGTCTACCTTTGGGGACTTCAGCAGATCCTTGTCTGCTTCCGGCACCAGGTACAAGCGAGACATGGCCCTCACCCCCCTTAGGCTGGACTCCGGTTGATTCCACTCCTCCTGGATCATCTGGCGTACCACCCTGTGGACCGGAAAGACTTTCTGTGTTTTTCTGACGGCTTGAATCAAAGGATCCTCCAACGCTTCTTCTTCTGTAGGGATGTCTGATGTCATATTGAGCACCTTCATGGATTCATTAATCAAGGCTGGGAGCTCCTCCCGGCGAAATACTCTAACTATTCGGGAATGCTCTTTTTCTGGGATCTCCCCCTCCTCAAGCTCTTCCTCTTCCTCCCCCACTTCTCTGTCTGAGCCCTCCTCATCCGGAGTGGTGGGAGAAGGAGGCGTGAGAGGTTCCTCGGCCATTAGTCTAGAGCGCTTAGGGGGGGCTCCGGGGTCATGGGAGCTTGTCTTCCCTGGACCGGGCCGGCCACCTTCTTTCGGCAGCGGAGGCTCCATGAATCCCTGCTGACGCATACAATAAGCTTTGTGTAACAGAAGGACAAATTCCGGAGAAAAATGCTCCCAGCCTCCCTCCGCTCCACTGGAAGCAAGGGGAAGGGACTGAGAGGAAGGGAGGCTGGGAGCAGATGTAGAGGGCGGGGGAGTGGAGGAAGAATCCCCTCCCCCTTCCCTGGGACCTTGAGAGCCCTGAGCAGTCTGATTCATGGACAACTGAATCTCCTGCTCCACAGAAGCTGCTTCTGCAGCACAACCCCGGCAGATCCCGACCTCTGAATCCGCAATTCTGCGTGTGCCGCAGGACGGGCAGCGTAATTTTCCTGTCATTTTTCCTCCTCTCTAAAACTGATATTCTAGAGACCCCCTGAGTGAGAAGAATCCTGGCAATCAATGAAATGAACTGAAATTAATTTAAATTAATGAAACTAAATGGAAACAAATAAAGTTTTCCCAAGCACAGGAGGGGGGGGGCTGGGCGAGGACCCTAACCAAGCCACAAATAAATCAAATCAATAAATGGAATAAATTACATAAATTAAATAAATTAAGAATACAGTCAGGGAGTTAGAGTCTCTGCAATACTTGCGATTTCGCTGACTCGATGCTCTGCGGGCCGCGCTCCTCACACTGGGCCCGCTGACTGAAAATAGGCTCCACGTGGTAGGCCTCAGCCACATGGAGTCAGTACATGCGGCCGGCGAACTTGCTCTCGCCGTCTGATCCCCCAGCCGCTAGGGCAATCGCCTCGACGATCCGTCGCCACCTCTAGCGCTCAGCCTGGATAGCTGCTGTAAGCACGAGGCGGCAGTGAGGCAGGGAGAGGAGCGTTGCTGTTCCCCGTGCTCAGCCCCCGAACCGGGGCTTCAGCGTGGAGATGCCTCTAGTGCTCAGCCCGCCTCGGGGGCTTCGGCACGAGGCAACAGAGAGAGGAGCGGAGGCCGAAGCACCGGATGCCGCACCCGCGGGGGGGGGGGGGGAAATGGCCCGAAGCGCCCTGCTGCCCAGTAAACCCTCTCCTTCCCAAGGACTCCGGGGAACCGGGAAGGAGGGGGAGGGGGAGGGGGAGAAGGAGAGCCAAAGGAAAGGACAAACTCACCAACGATTTAGCTAAAGAACCCACGGGAGTAGGAAGAACTCCCTCAACTAAAGTAAAGGTAAATTAAAGAAATTAAATAAAAAGGGTATCAAAGGAACTAAAGACCAGTAAGCTCCTGGCTTACGGTAACCCTCCAGCTGCTTGGAGGCTGAGAATACTGGTGCCTATGGGTGGTGCCAGTGGTATTTATACCACACCATCATCAAAACGATGATGGGCTCAGCCTCCAAGCTGCTGGAAGGGTTGCGCAACCCGAGAGTAAAGGGACTGGACTGGAGTTCTGCTAAGGAAAAACTATCCTTCTTAGATCTCAACTTAGTTAATTAAAATAACCCTTAACTTTAAAAATAAATTTAAAATTTAAAATCTAAATATTAATCTGCTTAAAATTATCCCTCAGGTGAGCCCGGAACCTCTGGGCTCATACAACCTCCAGCTGCTTAGAGGCTGAGATAATTGGAGTGAGGAGGCGGTCCCTCAGGTATTTATACCAGTGACATCAAAAGAATGACGTTACTCAGTTTCCAAGCTGCTGGAAGAGGTATACAACCCAGAGGTTCAGGACGGGACTGGACTGGAGAGACGATAAGGAACAAAGCTCTTACCAAAAGCTTCGGCGCTGCATCACAGTTCCAGCCTGCTGTTTAAGAGCTCTGCAATCACCCTCTCCCACGCAGGCTTCCAGTTTAGCCTAAGCTGGAAGCTGACATCCAAGCTGGATAAGCACCTCCAAAAATAGCAGGCAGATACCACCATGCAATGCTAGAACCTTTGGTTAGTGCTGCATCCCGGTTCCTTTGGCACTGCTTCTGGCCCTGGAGAAAAGCAGCAGCAGTGGCAATTAAGTGCCCCCGTAGGCATATTGCTCTAGTCTAGTTCATCTCATGGTAATACTGGCACCTATAATATATTATATTTTTCTCTCCTCTACTAATTGTGTATTCTGTACTATGTCTGTGTTCTATTATGAATGGAGCTATTTTTCTGACTTCATTGCTGATTTTGAAATTGTAAACCACTTGGTGCATTATTTTACAGGGGCAGCATATCAGATTAACAAACTATGCCTCACACAGCCCCACAACCCCTGTTGCCTTAAGGAGAGACACTTTATTATGTCCCCTTCTTCCCTCCCCCCCACCAAGGCACGGATGAGTTTGCAAGGAGAATGCAAAAAACAAAATCCTACACTTTTCAGTAAATTCATTAATCCCCTTCCAAGTCAATAATCATTTTATTCACTCACATTTAGTAACCATGCACTCCATCAGTGAAATGGAGAAATTTCACTTACCGCTAATTTCCTTTCCTGGAATACTGCTAGACCAGTCCAGACAAACGGGTTATGCACCCCTGCCAGCAGATCTTGGAGACAGAGAATTCTACCAGAGCTCTGATAGGCTGGAGCCTGGTGATATAATCCTACCCCTAGGGGTCTCCCTCAGTTACGTCCACAAGCTAATGCAACATGAACTGTAACATCACCCCAGAGGGTCCCAAGTGAACTATATACAAGGGAGCCGAAGAACTCCCTAGAGCTGAAAACAGTATCCACCTACGAACCCATGGACTGCCCAGGGCGAGGCATACCGGCAAAGAGAAGAACCGCGGACGGCGGCTGCACCGCACCAGCGGCACTCCAACCAACAGCAGGGCGGGTCCTGGACTGGTCTAGCAGTATTCCAGGAAAGGAAATTAATGGTAAGTGAAATTTCTCCTTCCAGTTCATACTGCTAGACCAGTCCAGACAAACGGGCAGTACCCAAGCTACCTGCTTTCAAGGGGGGGCAAGGCCGCCGACAGCTCAGCAACTCCAAAACGGACTTCCTGACGGGCATGAACGTCCAACCTATAATGACCGACAAAGGTGGACAGCGACGACCAAGTCGCCGCCCGGTGAATATCGAGAGGAACTACATGAGACCTCCCGGCCTACAAAGTTGCTTGCGCCCGAGAGGAGTGAGCACGGAGTCCCGGTGGAGCTTGTTCTCCTTGAAGAAGGTACGCCGCCTCAATGGCCTCCGTAACCCATCTAGAAATGGTAGATTCGGAGGCTGCGGATCCCCGACGAGAACCCGCGAACAAGACAAAAGAGGAACAGTCATATGGAAGGGTCTGGCGACCCCCAGATACCGAAAAAGAACCTTCTTAAGGTCCACCGCCCGCAACGGAGACCGACCACTGTCACACTGCGTCTTTGGAAAAGACGGAAAGACGGAAAGGAAAGAGGCTGGTCAACAGCGAACGGCGTCAGCACTTTGGCCAACAAAGGAAGGGACAGTTCTCAGAGAAACGCCTTCGGAAGAAAACGAGAGATAGGGATCTCGACACAGAGAGCCTGGAGCTCAGAAACATGGCGTGCCAAAGTTATGGCCACCAAGAAGACTGCCTTCAGAATCCAATCTAGAAGAGAACAGGCCCTCAGAGGCTCAAAGGGAGGAGCAACGAGGGCACAGAGGACAAGCACGAGAACCCACGCCGGCACAGGCGAACGCAGAGGAGGCTGGAAGGCCCAACTCCGCGGAGAAACCGAGACACGTCCGAATACGAAGCTATCGATCGCCCCGGTATAGGACCCCGAAAACAAGTTAAAGCAACCATTTGTACTCACAAGGAATTGAATGCTAATCCCTTATCCACTCCGGCCTGTAAAAAGGACAGGATGTCCGGAATACCGCAATGCCAGGGTATGAGGTTATTTTGCGAACACTAACCATCAAGAGACGCCAAACCCGAGCGTAAGTCAGCGTCGTGGAAGACCGCCGCGCTGTGAGAAGCGCCACGACCACACTAGGCGAAGAGCCGTAGCGAGCAAACCGGCGGCGGTTAATAGCCAGGCCGAAAGCGAGTAAGGAGCCGGGTCTTCCATCTCCACCGGTCTGTGAATCAGAAGGCCGAGAAACGCCTCGAGGCGGAGCAGCCACGCCCCAGACAGACGGAAGAGATCCGCATACCATGGTCCGCGAGCCCAATTCGGAGCCAGCAGGAGTACAGGGCCGCGACGGTCTCTGAGCCGCCGGAGAAACTATGCATATCACGGATCAGGGAGGGAAAACACACAGGAGAAGATGAGCCAGCCACGGTTGAGAGAGAGCATCTATGCCGTGCGCTCCCTCGTCCCTCCAATGGCCGAAGTACAGCGAAGCCTTGGCAGTCTGCGCCGTAGCCATTAGATCCATGGTCGGCAGTGCCCACAGGTGAACAATGGACCGGAACGCATCCGGCTGCAGAGCCCAGCCCCCGGGCTCGAGAGTGTGCCGGCTGAGAAAATTGGCTTACACATTGTTCACGCCTGCGATGTGCTGCGCCGATAGCCTGAAGATGTTCCTCCGCCCACGGGAGGAGCAAACGCCTCTCCTGTGAGACATCCGGACATTGCGTGCCGCCTAGGCGGCTTAGGTAAGCAACCGCCGTGGCGTCGGACAGGAACCGAACCGCACGCCGCCACAGAAGAGGCTGAAACTGAAGAAGGGCGAAGCGCACTTTCCGCATCTCGAGACGATTGATAGACCCTTGAGCTGCGCGAGGTGACCAACTCCCCTGCGCCGAGGCCAAGCCACAAGGCGCTCCCCAACCGGAGAGGTCGGCGACTGGCTTCACCAAGATCCAGCGCAGAGACTCCAGAGGGACCCCCCGTAGAAGATTGTGTGCCTGAAGCCACCAGCGGAGGCTGCGGTGCACCGGCAGAAGCAAAGGTAACCAGATTAGATAACTGTCCGACACCGGCGACCAACGAGATAGAAGCGCCGTCGGCAAGCAGCACATGTGCGCTTCCGCCCACGGAACGAGGGCTATCATTGCTGCCAAGGACCCCAAGAGTTGAAGGTAGCCCCCACGGCCGAGGTGCCGCTTGATCCAAGCAGCGGCGGAGCTGAAGAGAGATCTTCTGAAAACGTTCCTGAGGTAGAAACACCCGCCCCCGACGAGTGTCACACCCAGCCCCTAGAAAATCCAGGACCTGAAGCATCCCAAAATAGACAGAGTAACGGCCCAGTCCTCCTTCCAACGGTGGACCGGGACGAATGGCATCTAAACGCTGGAGCCTGGAAATGAAGCAACATCCGCTGCCCATTGCCGCAGGCTGAGCCATCTCCGAGCTACCGACACCGGTGCTAGGAAGCGAGCTGAGCCGCAAGAGATCACAGAATGCCTCTGCCCGGAATGCAGTGATGGATTCAAAATGAACCAACTCGGGAACACCTGGAAGCTGCTGAATCCAGCGAAGGGAGGCCCGAGCTGCTAGACCTCTGCACACCCCTGCAAGAAGGAAATAGCGGGCGAAGGAAAACCCGTCTTCAGCAGCCTCCCAACTCTTTAGGTCTTGCTGGTCGCGGAGCGCCACTCCGCCCTCAACCGGAAGTGTGGTATGCCTGATGACCCTGGTCAGAATGCATCAACTGTCGGGTATGTCAGCCAACGGTCCAAGTGAAAGGGAGACCAAGGGTATAACTGACCAATACCGCGTACCGTACGAATGCCCTGGAAAATGGGATCCGGCTGCAACCGGATTTGAGAATCCGGAGGATCAGGCGTGTCGGCCAGGGGGAGCGACTCCATCACCTGTGTGATTAGAGCCGGCAACTCCTCTTTCCGAAAAAGGCTGAGAACCGTCAGCGAAGAAAACAGACGGAGAATATTCCCCATCTCCGTACTCCAACGAGTCAGGGCTGACCTCCGAAGATTTAAGGTCTTCTTGAATATCCATAGTACCCCGCAAGGCACATGCAACGCTCCAAGGAGGACGTACTGCTCTAAGGTCTGAGGACTTATGGGACCACTTGCGAGACTGAAAGGGTGGTGGATGCTTGGAATGCCCTCCCGATGGAAGTGGTGAGGGCAAACACGGTGATGGAATTCAGAACGGCATGGGACAAACACAGTGGATCCCTTTACAGCAACAGGATAAAAGCAAAATAAACGGTACCATCTAACTTCTGAACTATCTAGCATCTGAACAAATAAGGGTGTCCTACATGGAGTGGTGGGTTCACCCCTAAACAGAAACAAAAACATGGGGAGGGGTGGCCTGCACAGAGCGACAGGTGCACCTACTCTTGCCATCTTGCTGGGCAGACTAGATGGACCATGCTGGTCTTTATCTGCCGTCACTTACTATGTTACTATGTTACCACGCCATATGCTTGCCTGCTACTGGGCAGGTGTAGGAGATATTCCAAAAGACTCCAAAAAAGTCACAGGCGTCATGCCAGATGGAAGAGTGTGAGGAAGGCACTGTCAGTCAAGGCTGCTGTGGCCTCCAGCGGCTGTGGAAGCGACATGGGAGCTGACTGAATCGTTTCCTGCAGGAAGATCCTGCAGCAGGGGCTCTGAGGAGGGAGGAGATAAGGTGCTGATGAACCCATCTAGCAGCGCAGTGGGAATGGGGAAAGAGTCTCCGGGATGCAGCGTGCAGGTGGAACACGAGCAATCTCTTAATTCCCCATTCGGCTGATTACTTATTACATATAATACAGCCAGAGAAACAAGCATTGTAGAGACTTAAAGCACCTTTCCTCTTTTTTTCCCCTTTTTTTTTTTTTTTTTTTTTTTTTTAATTTAAAAAAAAAAAAAAGGTTGGCTCAGGGAAACCGAAGACTCATCAAAGAAAAGGATTTTGAAACTCTCCATGCCTCCACAGCATGTTTAAATGTGTGGAAACTGCTGTCTAGAGCTGTTCCCTCCAAAAAGAAACACTGAAGAGAAAAACAAAATGGCCGCTGGTACAGAAAGTCAAAGTCAGGGTAAGGCCATTACAGTGACTGAAAGTAGGGAAATTAGAGTTTGATTCCTCCGCAGCCACTCAGACCTCCATGGTAGGGGCTGAAAGGTATTTCTGGGGAGGGATGTAGAAGCTCAAACCCAGCCGTACGGAAGATGACAGTGAGTATGTTTAATTAGGTAGAGCCCAAAACAGTCAGGATCCAAAACACTGACTTAAAATTCCAATCAAATGGTATATTGAAAAAGACAGGTACAATATTCCAGTAAGACGTACAAAGTAACCCGGCTGCAGTATGTGGATTAAAAATTTTGAAGTAGGAACTTCAAAACTCAGAGGCAGCCGGTCCGGGAGCAGTAGCTGAGGCAAGTGAGAAAAAAAACAGGCTACTCAGTTTCCTTTCAGGAATTGATACCTGAACTTCCCGGGGATGTCCGTGGCAAAGACTCAGCACAGCGTAAAGCCAAATGGAGAGCTCCACTGAAGCCAGGCTCAGGAGATCCCAAGTTTATCTGGGGAATCAAGACGCTGGGGGAAGCACAGTTGATTTCTGAGGTCCCTGTGTGTCTTCTGACAGCTTATGCAGCGTAGACCTGAATAAGGCATAGGGAGAACTAAAAAAAAAATAAATAAATAACTCTGCCCCGGAGGAACAGGCATTTAACAATATTCCCCATACTATGCAATGCCTCAGCCAGCCTTCTTTGTTGGGCACAGTGGGGGATGGAACCCATGAGCCCTGCACCAGTGGTCAGTGTCTTAGCATTGTACTGTGGCTCTGAATTGCATCCGGTTCTCTAATCATGCCTTCCGTACTTTTTATTCATTATGTTAATACATAGGCAGAGAAAAAGGAACCCCCACACAACTCACAGCTAGCCAGTGTTGTGGAAAAATTTAAACAGCAATTTTATTTTTTTGGTGCTAGAAGCCAGCAAAGAGAGAAGGAATCTGGCTTCCCGCCAAAAAATCAGGGCTCATTAGCTATTCAAAATGGCCGCCGGCAAAAATAAACTTCAAAAAGAGTGAATTAAAACCCCCAAAAGCTAAGGAATTAACTTAAAAAGTCAAATGACAAGGTGGGGGGTTGCAGGCATGAGAGAAATGCCTAAAATCGCTGAAAAATCAAGAAAAATAAATCCAGTCACCACAGAGTTGCAGACAGCAGTGGGAGAAAGACAGGTTTTGTACTCACAGTACCGAAAGTGCAGAGAATCCACGGACCGCTGCTGAGAGCACTGCCAGCTGCCTCACCACTAAAATCAGCCCCAGGGACTGGATTTTAGGAGGCTTACCATCCAGCTAAATAGTCTTCTTGACTAGTGCTGGGAAGTCTGCACATCAGCGAGCTCTACTGTGACCCGCAGGACACAGGAGCTCAGCTGGAATTCATCCTGGTGCCCAGATAAGTACACTGGCAACTACAGGGTATAATCTCTCCCAGAGAAATCACAAAGAAATAAAGCATCTTAAATTTTTTTGAAGGAGCAAAAAAAAAAAAAAGCATCCAGATCTGCTGGAGACAGAGAAAAACTGAGGGAGACCCCTAGGGGTAGGATTATATCACCAGGCTCCAGCCTATCAGAGCTCTGGTAGAATTCTCTGTCTCCAAGATCTGCTGGTAGGGGTGCATAACCCGTTTGTCTGGACTGGTCTAGCAGTATGAACTGGAAATGATTTTTTGCAATGCTTACAGCATGCACTTTTCAACTTGTTTTCCTTGTACTACATCTAGGAGATGATGCTCATGTCTATTTATCTAACAATTTATATACCACTACCATTAGAACATTCTAAGCAGTTTACAATAAGAATAAGCTAAATAAAGCATAATACAGGGAAAATAAACAACGAAACAGACTGTGGCCCTCCCACCCATCCACTCACACACACACACACACATCTTCCCTCCACCATCTCCACCCAAATATAACCCCATTACCATCCACTCAACCCTTCCCTCTGCTATAACCTAAATGGGGAACAGAATGATCTTCAAACATTTATGAAAGCAGCCCCTGTCTAAATTCCTGCCGCACAGCAATGGGAAGCCTATTCCACCACATCAGCGCAGCAGGCATGCCCCCATCATTTTTATTGGCGCACCTCTTGTCTATCTGGAACCATCAGCAAACTTCCCTGGCTAGACCTTGTATGACACGTGAAGGCAGATTTTAGATATTACATAAAGGGAGTTAAGGAAATTCATCCCGTGATGGATGTCTGAATATTTTACAAAAGACTCTGCCAAACGTAAAACTTCTTGTAAGACTGGAGCCATCAATATCCAGCAGGAGCAGTGATTTAAAAAAACTGCAGGTGGAGAAAACATTTTACATCCCCCCCCATGATAAAATCACTTCTGTTCTCCATATTTACCTTGATCCTGCAGCAGCAGTCTTCCCTAATCACCTCCTTAACATCCGTTCTGCCCTTCCAATGCCTTCCCCACCATGGCATCCGTTTCCCTCTTGATGGCTGATCTATGTCCCCGCCCTCAACACATCCAGTCCCCTGCAAAGAACCAAAATTCCTCCTCCGGCATGAAGACCCCTCCAAAGGCCTTCTGTGTCAGATCCTCTCCTTCCCCCTCAATCCGCCCCGATCCCCATCCCAAGCCTTACTGGGTTTCTCAGTGTCTAGTGAGAGCAGCAGTGATTTTCAGTCAATCGTTCATGTTTTTTCTGGCTCTTGGTTCCAAAAGATCCCCAACAGCCAAAGTGATACTCATGGTACTGACCCCTAGTGGCTGCTCTAATAATGCTTCTGAAAATAAAAGGCGCCACTAGCATGGGCACCACCATGCCAATGCATGCAAATGAGCGGCTTGGGTGTGATTCCCATAAAGGTAATAGCCCAAAGCCATCTCACACATATCATACTAGACAACCATGGCTGGCAAAGTCCGAAGGCAAACCAGGTGGTCATCTAGGGCATTGGCTTCTGAAAGACAACAATGTGAAGCAGCCATAACAGCAAAACAATAGAGCCCAACATCCACAAAAACTAGAGCCATCAACATATGCTTGTACCTGCTGGGAAACTGAGCACACATAAGAAACATTTGAGTTGAAAGCATGATGTTCAGGTATGCATATGCACTGGATAGTTGTGGGCGAGCTGCTGGTGTGCTGAGGTAGGGAATGGGACATAAAGCAGGAGTTTTGCCTAGGGCGCAAAAAAAACCCTGCACCAGCCCTGCAAACATGGATCCAGTCCATGCTAACATCTGCAGCAGGGTATGATTTATTAAGTTCTTAATATACCACCCTTCAAAATAACATCAGAGTGGAATTATCGCTCAAGCCTGAGAAGCAAACAGATTCCAGTGATAGGACCCCTGCAACAGCAAAGGGAGATGAGAGTACAATACCCCCCTCCAACCCTGGGGATTCCATGTAAGTGGACAGGACAGTCCCCCCATATGAATAGTACTGAGCTGGGGGAAGAGCATGTTCAGGACAGTCACACATGGGAGGACAGCTAGTACTGTGGAGAAGTTGGGAGATAGGGTACATACTCATAAGAACATAAGATATGCCATACTGAGTCAGATCAAGGTCCATCAAGCCTAGTATCCTGTTTCCAACAGTGGCCAATCTAGGTCACAAGTACCTAGCAGTTTCACCAAAAAACACACGTTCCACAATGCTTGTATTGGGGCAAGCAATGGATATTCTGGGCCCACTTTAATAATGTTTTATGGACCTTTCCTACAGGAACTTATCCAAACCTTTTTTAAACCCAGCTACACTAACAGCATTTACTACATCCTCCGGTAGCAAATTCCAGAGTTTGATTACACGTTCAGTGAAAAAATATTTTCTCTTATTAGTCTCAAATAGCTTCACCTTAACTGGGTAGCTTCATTGCATGCCCCCTAATCTTTCTATATTCTGAAGACGTAAACAATCAATCGTCTTGAAGGACTAGAAAAAGGGACTGTTACTTCTGACGAGAGATCTGCAACTGTGAGTATATACTTCTGGTAATTTTCTAAAAGGAATTCTTTGTAATAAAGCTAATTAATCTGTGAACCCACTATTTTTTGTTAAATCAGTCAGGGCCTAGTAGCAGCAGTTTAAGTTTAAATATAAAAACAAAAAGGAGAACTTTCTGGTTACATTTCATACCCAGCAGAGCGCTTGTAGTTTAAATTTAATAGTCACTCAGGGCCTAGTAACAGCAAAGTACTTTAAGTTTAAATTTAAAACACAGAAGAGAGCTTTCTGGTTACATTTGGAACCCAGCAGAGAGCTTGTAGTTTAAATTTCATTAGAAGTTAGAGCCTAGCAGCAGCTAAGAGCTATAATTTAAATCAAATCAGAATTTAGCTTACCTCAGCAGCACAAGACAGGGTACTGTGTAGCAGCCCTCTTTTAATAGGTGTTATTTCCCTCCCTCCCTCCCCACACCCACACACCCTTGGGATAATCGTAGCTTTATAGGTACTTACACATCTTAAAAGACAGGAGGTGCTCTCAGGTGAAGCTCATTACCCAAATCAGTCATACACTAAGGACCTGAGATTAATTAAGCTTCAGGTGAACAAGGTATATTACACGTATTAGGTACAGTTTTATTAGTATAAATATCCATAGCAACCCTTAGTAAGTAAAGAACTTACATCTAAACACAAACTTAAAACTAAGATGCAGACAGCAGTCCAGCAGCGAGATGGGGGCTTTCCAGTCTTTTGCATTGAGTGTCGCATGTATGATTTTCTCCCAGTTGGTGAGAGGTCTTACGTGTGCACTAGGTGCAAGGAGCTCTTTGCTCTCAGGGAACGAGTCCGTTCTCTAGAGGCTAAAGTAGCAGACTTGGAAAGCATAAGATAGACAGAGAGGTACACAGACGAGACCTACAGGGATATAGTCCTGAAGTCCCACGTCCAGTCTGGCAGCATCCCTGTTGCCATGGAGAAGAGGTCACGTGACAGAAGAGCATCACCCTGGTGTGGCAGGAAGTGATCCTGTAACTAGGACCTGTCCTCCAGGTGATGTAAAACCCTCTCGCACCGAGGAAGTTTCTCCAGGGCCATGTGCCATGAGGGAAGGGTTAGGACAGCCATTATAGTTGGTGATTCGATCATTAGGCATGTAGATAGCTGGGTGGTTGGTGGACGTGAGGATCGCCTGGTAACATGCCTGCCTGGTGCGAAGGTAGCGGACCTCACGCGCCACCTAGATAAGGTCTTAGATAGTGCTGGGGAGGAGTCTGCTGTCTTGGTACATGTCGCTACCAATGACATAGGAAAATGTGGTAGGGAGGTTCTGGAGGCTAAATTTAGGCTTTTAGGGAGGAAGTTGAAATCCAGAACTTCCAGGGTAGCATTCTCCGAAATGCTTCCTGTTCCACGCGCAGGACCCAAAAGGCAGGCAGAGCTCCGGAGTCTCAATGCGTGGATGAGACAATGGTGCAGAGATGAGGGTTTTGGATTTGTTAGGAACTGGGGAACATTCTGGGGAAAGGAGGGGCTCTTCCGAAGGGATGGGCTTCACCTTAACCGGGATGGAACCAGGCTGCTGGCATTAACCTTTAAAAAGGAGATAGAGCAGCTTTTAAACTAGATATTAGGGGAAAGCCGACAGTCGCCCAAGAGCAGATGGTTCGGAAGAAGAATGTATCTTTGAAGGATACTACCAAAAGCAGAGAGGTTCCACAAAAGAATAAAGTAGCCCAAATGCCCTCAAGTATGGAGCAGACAGAGCTTAAAGATCCCAAATTACCCATGTCTAACAATAGCCAAATTAATATGAGTAAAATACATTCTCTAAAATGCTTGTATGCAAATGCTAGAAGTCTAAAAAATAAGATGGGAGAGTTAGAATATATAGCACTAAATGAAAGGTTAGATATGATTGGAATATCAGAGACATGGTGGAAGGAGGACAACCAGTGGGACACTGTGATACCTGGGTACAAACTATATCGTAATGATAGAGCTGATCAAATTGGTGGAGGGGTTGCTCTCTATGTTAGAGAGGGCATTGAGTCAGAAAGGATTAAAGTTTTGCAGGAAACAAAATCTGCTGTAGAATCTATATGGATTGAAATTCCATGTAAAAGGGGGAAGGCAATGGCAGTGGGGTGTACTGTCGAGCGCCTTGCCAGAATGACCAAATGGATGATGAAATGCTCAAAGAAATCAAGGAAGCTAACAAAAGTTACAGTGCAGTAATAATAATGGGTGATTTCAACTACCCCGGTATCGACTGGGTCAGTGTCACGTCAGGACATGCTAGGGAGATAAAGTTCCTAGATGAAATAAATGACTGCTTCTTGGGAGCAGCTGGTTCATGAACCGACCAGAGGGGAAGCCATATTAGACCTAGTCCTTAGTGGAACACCAGATCTAGTGCAAGAGATAAGGTTGTTGGGGCCACTTGGCAAAAGTGATGATAGCATGATCGCCTTTGATTTAATTAGTGGAGGAGGGATAGTAAGGAAATCCACAGTTCTACCTTTTAACTTTCGAAAGGGAAACTATGATAAAATGGGGAAGACAGTTAAGAAAAAACTAAAAGGAGCAGTTGCAAAGGTTAAAGATGTACATCAGGCTTGGCTGTTGTTGAAAAATACTTTCTTGGAAGCCCAGACAAGCTGTATTCCACGCTTTAAGAAAAGTGGAAGGAAGTCCAAAAAAAACTGCCAGCATGGTTTAAAGGTGAGGTCAGAGAGGCCGTTGTTGCCAAAAAAGCATCTTTCAGGAAATGGAAAAAAGGGCCAAACGACGAAACCTGGAAACAGCACAAGCACTGGCAAATCAAATGCAAGGCATTGATAAGGCAGGCAAAGGGAGAATTTGAGAAGAAGCTTGCTGCGGAAGCAAAAATGTGAAGTAAAGACCTTTTCAAGTACATTCGTAGCAAAAAACCTGTGAGAGAGTCAGTTGGTCCATTAGATGATAAAGGGGTTAAAGGAGCACTAAGAGGCGACAAGGCAATAGCGGAGAGACTGAATGAATTCTTTGCTTCGGTCTTTACTGAGGAAGATGTAGGGATGTTACCCATGACTGAAGTGGTATTTAAAGGTGTGGAAGAATTGAAGGAAATATCGATACATCGGGAAGATGTATTACAACTATTAGATAAACTGAAGAGTAGCAAATCACCTGGGCCGGATGGTATACATCCAAGGGTGTTGAAAGAACTGAAATACGAGATTGCAGACCTGCTATTAGCAATCTGTGAACTATCATTAAAATCATCTCTAATACCTGAAGATTGGAGGATCGCCAATGGAACACCAATTTTTAAAAAGGGTTCCAGGGGTGATCCGGGAAACTACAGACCGGTGAGCCTGACATCAGTACCAGGAAAAATGGTAGAAACCATCATAAAGAATAAAATTACTCAGCATGTAGATAGTCATGAACTAATGGGAGACACCCAACATGGCTTTAGACAAGGAAGATCTTGTCTTACTAATCTGTTATGTTTTTTTGAAGGAGTGAATAATCAGGTGGACAAAGGTGAGCCGGTTGATATTATGTATTTGGACTTTCAGAAAGCTTTTGACAAGGTCCCTCATCAGAGACTTTTGGCAAAACTAAAAAGAGTCATGGGATAGGAGGCAGTGTACTATTGTGGATCAGGAACTGGTTAAAAGATAGAAAGCAGAGGGTAGGGCTAAATGGCCAATTTTCCCAAAGGAGAAAGGTGAATAGTGGTGTACCCCAGGGATCTGTGCTGGGTCCGCTGCTTTTTGACATATTCATAAATGACCTGGAAAGTGGAATAACGAGTGAGGTTATCAAATTTGCAGATGACACAAAACTATTTAAAGTTGTTAAAACCCAAGAGGATTGTGGAAAATTGCAAGAGGATCTTGATAAATTGGGAGACTGGGCATCAAAATGGCAGATGAAATTTAATGTGGACAAGTGCAAGGTTATGCACCTAGGGAAGAACAACCCAAACTATGGTTACACGATGCAAGGTTCCACATTAGGAACCACCACCCAGGAAAAAGATTTAGGCGTCATTGTGGATACCATGTTAAAACCCTCGGCCCAGTGTGCAGCAGCGGCCAAGAGAGCAAATAGAATGCTAGGTGTGATAAGGAATGGAAAATAAAACAAAAGATATTATAATGCCTCTATATCGTTCCATGGTGAGACCGCACCTTGAATATTGTGTGCAATTCTGGTCGCCATATCTTAAAAAGGATATAGTGATTTTAGAAAAGGTTCAGAGAAGAGCCACTAAAATGGTAAAGGGGATGGAAGGATACTCCTATGAAGAAAAGCTAAAAAGGTTAGGGCTCTTTAACCTGGAAAAGAAACGGCTGAGGGGAGATATGATAGAAGTCTATAAATTAATGAACGGAGTGGAACGGGTAAACGTAGATCGATTGTTTACCTTATCAGAATATAGAAAGACTAGGGGACATGCAATGAAGTTACAGGGTAAACTATTTAAGACTAATAAAAGAAAATATTTTTTCACTCAACGTGTAATCAAACTCTGGAATTTGTTAGTTACCGGAGGATGTAGTAAAGGCTGTTAGTGTAGCTGGGTTTAAAAAAGGTTTGGTCAAGTTCCTGGAGGAAAGGTCCATAAACCATTATTAAGAAGGGACCCAGGATATCAATGCTTGAACCAATACAAGCATTGTGGAACCTGTGTCCCTTGGAGAAACTGCTAGGTATGTATGACCTACATTGGCCACTGTTGGAAACAGAATACTGGGTTTGATGGACCTTGGTCTGACCCAGTATGGCATATCTTATGTTCTTATTTTCTTACATTTATCCGTTCCACTCCACTCATTAATTTATAGACCTCTATCATACCTCCTCTCAATCATCTTTTTTCCAGGTTAAAGAGCCCTAACCTTTTTAGCCTCTCTTCCTAGGGGTATCCTTCCATCCCCTTTACCATTTTGGTGGCTTTTCTCTGTACCTTTTCTAATATTGCTATAACCTTTTTAAGATACGGCGACCAGAATTGCACACAATATTCAAGGTGCGGTCACACCATGGAATGATACAGAGGCATTATAATATCCTTAGTTTTATTTTCCATTCCTTTCCTTATGATACCTAGCATTCTAGTTGCTCTCTTGGCGCTGCTGCACACTGGGCAGAGGGTTTTAACATATTATCCACGAAAACGCCTAAATCTTTTTCCTGGGTGGTGGTTCCTAATATGGAACCTTGCATCGTGTAACCATAGTTTGGGTTGTTCTTTCCTAGGTGCATAACTCTGCACTTGTCCACATTAAATTTCATCTGCCATTTCGATGCCCGATCTTCCAATTTATCAAGATGCTCTTGCAATTTTGCCTACCTGTTTATTCACACCTTCAAAAAAACATAACAGATTAGTAAGACAAGACCTTCCTTGCCTAAGCCATGTTGGCTATCTATATGTTCAGTAATTTTGTTCTTTATGATGGTTTCTACCATTTTTCCCAGTACAGATGTCAGGCTCACCGGTCTGTAGTTTACCAGATCACCCCTGGAAACCTTTTTAAAATTTGGCGTTACATTTGCCATCCTCCAATCGTCAGGTATTACAGATGATTTTAATGATAGTTCACAGATTACTAATAGCAGGTCTGCAATCTCATATTTCAGTTCTTTCAACACCCTTGGATGTATACCATCCGGCCCAAGTGATTTGCTACTCTTCTGTTTATCAAATAGTTGTAATACATCTTCCCGATGTATCAATATTTCCTTCAATTCTTCCACACCTTTAAATACCACTTCAGTCATGGGTAACATCCCTACATCCTCCTCAGTAAAGACCGAAGCAAAGAATTCATGCAGTCTCTCCGCTATGGCCTTGTCCCCTCTTAGTGCCCCCTTTACCCCTCTATCATCTAATGGTCCAACTGACTCTCTCACAGATTTTTTGCTATGAATGTACTTGAAAAGTCTTTATTACACGTTTTTGCTTCCACAGCAAGCTTCTTCTCAAATTCTCTCTTTGCCTGCCTTATCAATGCCTTCGTTCTTTTTTCCCCCATTTCCTGAAAGATGCTTTTTAGGCAACAGTCTCTCTGACCTCACCTTTAAACCATGCTGGCAGTTTTTGGACTTCCTTCCACTTCTCTTAAGCCATGGAATACAGCTGGTCTGGGTCTCCAAGATAGTATTTTTAAAACAATACACAAACTTGATGTAAGTCTTTAACCTTTTCAACTGCTCTTTTTAGTTTTTTTCTTATCTATTTTCCTCATTTTATCATAGTCTCCCTTTCAAAAGTTAAAAGGTAGTACTGTGGATTTCCTTACCATCCCTCCTCCATTAATTAAATGGCAATAGTGATCACAGCATGATCGCGTTTCAAGTGGCCCCAACACCCTTATCTCTTGCACCAGATCTGGTGTTCCATTAAGGACTACATCCAAAATGGCTTTCCCTCTGGTCGGTTCATGAACCAGCTGCTCCAAGAAGCAGTCATTTATTTCATCTAGAAACTTTATCTCCCTAGCATATCTTGCCGTCACACTGACCCAGTCACTACCGTGGGTAACTGAAATCACCCATTATTATTACTGTGCAGGAACTTATGTTAGATTCCCCGATTTCTTTGAGCATTTCATCATCCATTTGTTCTTTCTGGCCAGGCAGTCGATAGTACATCCCCACTACAATCGCCTTCCCCTTTTTACATGGAATTTCAATCCATAGAGATTCTACAGCAAATTTTGTTTTCTGCAAAACTTTAATTCTTTGTGACTCAATGCCCTCTCTAACAAGGAGCAGAACCCCTCCACCAATTTGATCAGCTTGATCATTATGATATAACTTGTAGCCAGGAATCACAGTGTCCCCACTGGTTGTCCTCCATCATGTCTCTGAGATACCAATCATATCTAACTTCTCATTCAGTGCTATATAGTCTAACTGTCCCATCTTATTTTTAGACGTCTAGCATTTGCATACAAGCATTTTAGAGACTGTATTTTGTTCATATTAATCTGGCTATTATCGGTAGGCAGGGGTAATATGGAATCTTTAAGCTCTGTCTGCTCAGTACTCAAGGGCAGTTGGGCTACTTTTGTCTTTTTTGGAACCTCTCTGCTGATATGCCGTAACTTCATTCTTTTGGTTGTATCCTTCAAGGATGCATTGTTCCGAATCATGCGCTCTTGGACGACTGTCAGTTCTCCCCTATTATCTAGTTTAAAAGCTGCTCTATCTCCTTTTTAAAGGTTAATGCCAGCAACCTGGTTCCATCCCAGTTAAGGTGAAGCCCATCCCTTCGGAAGAGCCTCTCCTTTCTCCAGAATGTTCCCCAGTCCCTAACAAATCCAAAACCCTCATTCTTGCACCATCGTCTCATCCACACATTGAGACTCCAGAGCTCTACCTGCCTTTTGGGTCCTGCACGTGGAACGGGAAGCATTTCGGAGAACGCTACCCTGGAAGTTCTGGATTTCAACTTCCTACCTAAAAGCCTAAATTTAGCCTCCAGAACCTCCCTACCACATTTTCCTAAGTCATCGGTACCAACATGTACCAAGACAGCAGACTCCTCCCCAGCACTATCTAAGACCTTGTCTAGGTGGTGCGTCAGGTCTGCTACCTTCACACCAGGCAGGCATGTTACCAGGCGATCCAGCTGCCACCAGCCACCCAGCTATCTACATACCTAATGATCGAATCACCAACTATAACAACTGTCCTAACCCTTCTCTCATGGGCACATGGCCTGGAGAAACCTCCTTGGTGCGAGAGGATTTTACATCACCTGCAGGATAGGTCCTAGCTACAGGATCACTTCCTGCCACACCAGGGTGATGCTGTCCTGCCACGTGACCTCTCCCCCATGGCAACAGGGATGCTACCAGACTGGAGGTGGGACTTCAGTACTATATCCCTGTAGGTCTCATCTATGTACCTCTCTGTCTTCCTTATGTCTTCCAAGTCTGCTACTCTAGCCTCCAGAGATCGGACTCGTTCCCTGAGAGCAAAGAGCTCCTTGCACCTAGTGCACAAGCAAGACCCCTCATCAACTGGGAGAAAAATCATACATGTGACACTCAATGGAAAAGAATGGAAAACCCCCATCTCGCTGCAGGACTGCTGTCTGCATCCTAGCTTTAAGGTTGTGTTTAGGTATTTAAGTTCTTTACCTACTAAGGGTCGGTGGGGATACTTATACTAATAAAACTACACCTAATACGTTTAATGTACTTTGTTCATCTGAACCTGAGCTGGGCCACATAGTCAGGGCTGGAGACAGCTGAACACATTTTAGTTTGGGGTAAGCAAACGAGGTGCTGCAACAAATGGCATATCGTTAGCCTGGTACAATTGTGCTGTCCAACCACCACCTCCCCTCAACTCTCTACACGTACATTCAGCTTACTCCAGTCAGCTTCACAACATCAAGAAGAGCTCTCTATTTCTTTGCACTCACTCTTTGTTATATGCTCCCATATGAACGTCATGCCATCAACGATTTACTGAATTTTAAAAGAAGACTCAAAACTTTCTTATTTAATGAACACTTCTCAAATGTTCCAATTTAATTCTCAGATTTGATTTTGTTATTGTCTTTACTGTAATTTTTGGGGGGTTTTCCTTTCTTCTAATTTTTGTTCTATGTAAGCCATTTGACATGTTGTTCACTGTAAACTGCTTAGACTTTTAGATTTGCAGTATATAAAATTAGTTAAATAAATAAATAATAGCATGCGCAAAACTAACCCATTTGGATTAACTACCCCAAGTCCATGTACCACTGCATACGTGCACTAGAAGGGCTATCCCCATGCCATGAGTTTTGTTTCTGGGGGCACATGGACCGCATCTTGACATGTCTTGTGAATCACTGGCTCATAGTACTTAAATTTAAACCACTAAAGAAAGGTCAGTATCTCACCACCAGGTATACTGCTTAGGTAATTAGGTCTTCTCCCTACATGGGGATTATTTGCAGGCTCCCAAGTGTTAGAGTCCCTCAGTTTCTTGAATGCAGGTGTACTTGAGCTGGGGACTGATTGCAGGAGGCCTTCTCCATGGAGGGAGAAGGGGTGCTGCAGTGTTCTCCTAGAGCTCTCACCATTTTAAGAGCATGGGTGGCTTTTGTGGATAACCTCCCATCCCCAGGCAATGGTTTGGCCAAAGGGATGGGTGACCACCTCCTGGAACACCAATTTGTTGTGGGGTGGTTGTCCTATCTGCTGGACTGAGGGGGTTGTGTCTGAACAACCTGCACCCCATTTCAGTCTCTGTGTTGGACCAGCATATCTGCATACTGGGCCACTGCGTTTCCCCTCACCCAAATGAGGGAGTCTACACTCCTTAGCAAGGACTCAATGGCAGGTGTATGAGGGACGTGCTGAGAAAGGGTTCCACTCACTCACATACAGCAACCATCAATGAAATACACATATTGAACAGAACAGCAAAAAAATACAGTTATGGGGATTTTAAATATCTCTGTTCTGTATTATACACAGGAGGTCATTAGGGAAACACTGGTTTTCTTAATATATCACGTTTTAATGACACACTTCCTAGCTCTTGGTAACCCACAGGCTGGGAAATGCTGGCCTAGTGATAGAGTTAAGGGGGAACTGATCGAAATGTTTGTATATAAATAGACATTGTGCTGCAAAAGATTTCAAAGTTCATCTAGATTTTTTCGTTAGTTGTTCTTAATATGCAATAGCAAATGTTACTACTCTCGTTTCTCTCTAACCCGTCATTCATGAACAGCCTTGCCTGCTATAACCATATGGGATTAGAACACTGATTAAACCCTTGCAGCCTGAAATAGCTCTGGTGAAAACGTCATTATACAGCAGTAGTTTCAGCACCCGCTTAATCTGAACAATCTTGTTTTGAGGCCATCTACACTGAATAGATGTGAAATAATAGTATATAAATCAGCACTCACTTTTCAGAAGAGTAGCTAAGAGCGTTGTATCCCTCATTTCCCCAAAATGCCTCGCCTCACCTCACCTTCCAAATCCCGCAGACTAGTTCCGGTTGACTACAGCTTGCTGAACGAAGACCCAAACAGCAATAATTGAACATCCGCTAGCAACTTTAAAAGAGGTCCCAGCAACCACACTATCGCTTCCGGTGGAGCAGTGTATGTAGCATAAAGGGGCAGAGTCAGCCACTGACGGAGGCGTGGAGTCATGGCTTACAGCCATTGAGAGAGCGGGGGAAGAGTCCTTGCTGCAACCTCAGGCCGTTGAGGAAGGATGAGCAAGGAGTGATGTAATTGATTCCAAACACTGAACAGAAAGATGCCTAGTAAAAGAGAGCCTTGAGAAGGAATGAGTGACCGGTCTGTAGCAGATAAACGAGTAAAGAAAGAAACACCCAAGGAGTCTTAAAAGAAACAACGGTTTAATGTGCACAGGCCCAGAGCAAAATGTTTTTGCAAATTCTGGGCCCTCACTAAAGGACTCAGAGAGATTATATCGACTTCTTATCAGATTATTACAGCATTTCTTCATGATTGGTCACTTTATTACAGTATAGTCCCGATTGGAGAAGGTCTACTGTACTCTTATCTTTAGCGAAGCAGAGGGAGAATAGTTATCTCTAGCAAGCAGAGAGAGCAGCAGGACAAAGGAATAGGGACAGGACCAAGCATGTACCAGGGTATGATTTCACCAACAGGGGTGTATCCTTTTCACTTAACCCTTCCAGCTCTCAGCCCTGCCTGGATTTCTACTTCAGGTCTACAAGGGAGAAAAATGCCGATACTACAGTCTGGGAAAGAAATACAGAAAACTATGAAAAACAGTAATAGAAAAGAGAAAATAAATTTGCATACAGAAAACATAAAATTATAAAGGAAGCAGAAATTAAACATTAAGGAAAGATTGTATAAAGTAGTGGTGTGGTTTAAAGTCTTTTTCATGCTGTAAACATAAACGGCATTAGATTTAGTTTGTATGACAATCCCTCTCCAAATACACTTTCCCTTCTTATTTCCACTGTGGTAGGCGAAGGCCTATGATCCACGCTGATTGAACTAGGCAGGCCTAAGCAGCTTGACCTGTAAATGAAGCCTGTGGTTAGGCCCAGAGAAGTGAACCCCCCCCCCCCCCCCCAATGCTGCCTTTATAAGAATCGAAACTTAACTAAGCATAACCAAGCATAGCTAAGCAGAATCGAAACTTAGAAAAGATAGAAAAACAAGTTTTAATTGGTACTGATAAGAGTGTGAAAGCTTCTGTGAACTAATTAATTCTGCTGAAAGAAGGGTTACAGTGCCCTGCTTTCCCACATGTTCTAGTTAGCTAAGTGACCTTGGAGGAGAATTGTATCAAGAGTCTAAGAACTGTCCATTGTAATGGGGACTGTAAGGGGGGGCAAGCAGGTGCTGAGCCCAGTCCAAGGTCCTCATTGGACAACTTCGTAGTGGTACCGGGACCAATAGATGGGATAGAAGGGGTTACCGGGACCAATGAGAAGTTTGCCTATGTACAGAATGGAAAAGAAAGGTATAAAAGTTGTTGTTTTACTAACAGCCATTGCTCAGCCATTTTGAATGTGATTTTGCTTGAATCTTGTGCACAAATAAATGATTTGGACCTTCTGAACAGACTCCTGGTATTATTGGATTGTTTACGCTCTGCCGCTACATATTCTTGGTGCGTTGGCCGGGAAATGTGGTGAGTAGAGGGTATATGAGCTAATATACCACGACTTTCCGCCTCTATAGGTTTGGTCCTGCCGGGCTCGTGCCCTTCCGACGTGGGCTCGTTCCCAGGCGCCACCGGTCCAGTTGCATCGGAGGGAGTTGGGCCAGGCCTCGGCGGGTGCTGGACCCGGACGGAGCCAACACCTCGAACCCGTGAGGGGAGTCCGAGGTCCAACTCTTGCGCTTGCTCGGGAACGGGGACCGGATCCAGTGAGTATAGTTTTTGGTATGTCTAGACAGATGAGTCAGAACTGCAGTTTGTAACTTGGAACTTGGAACTGGCCACTTGTAACTTGGAATTTTGGTAAGAGAGCTTGATCACCTCTCAAGACGGTCCGATTTGTATAGTGTATTCGCGGGGTGAAACTATCGTCTTCTTGGAACTTGGAAAAAGCCGGCATAACTTGTAACTTTGGTACAGCCTAGTCAGAACAGACAGGATTGGGCTTGTTGGGAGTACGTTGCTAGCATGATTGTGTGAATGAAGTGTGGTGAGAGGTCTGGTGACACAGACCAAGCGAAGGCGGACTCCTGAGTAACGCAGTTCCTGGCCGGGCGACCGCGTCCAGGTCGTAAAAAGGAGGAAGCGACTGTCGTCTTGTCTTGTTTTTTGTTTCCCTTGAATGTTTCTAGGGCCGTGAGGACCCCTCACCCACGGTCCGCCCTCCTTTTCCCTTCTGTCTGTTGTTGCGCACACACATCAATATGGGAGGGGCGGGGTCTACTGTGCACACTCCATTAGAATGTATGATTAAGTATTTTAATGAAGGATATACAGGAGATTATGGGGTAAAAATGACTGCGTCACGATTGCAACTTTTGTGTACTAGGGAGTGGCCCACCTTAGACCCCATGTGGCCCCGAGATGGAACATTCAACATAGGAATTATTAAGTCAGTCCATCGGAAGGTGCGAGCAGCGCACCCCGACCAGTATCCCTATATAGATTCCTGGTTAAGTATTTGTGAAAGCCCACCCCCTTGGGCTCGGCGCTGTTATGAAGAACAATGCAGAATAATGGTAGCGCTGACAGAGCAGACACAGAAGACAGGGATAGAAAAGAAGCCTGTTTATGTTGATCCTGAATCCCCGGAAGTTGTAACTAGACAGCGCCAAGCTCAGCTCCCAGTAAAAGTACCACCGCGTCCCGCGGCAGGCCCCCGGGACCGACGGGATCCACCCCCTTCCCCGCCAGAGGCTCATTTAGATGAGCCGCCCCTGAAGAGGTTGATCCGCCCGAGGGTGAGGAAAATTTTGAGTCGTCAGAACAGGAAGAAGAAGAAACGTCTTCCCAGACTGAGACCGACAGTGTAAAATCTGCTGTCAGTACAAGTACATCAGTAGCAAGCGCAAGTTCCCAAGTCAAACAAAAGCTGAGAAAGAGAACCGTTATCAAGAAAGTAATGCCGTTACGGCAAGTCCCGGGAATGCCCGTCAGGGATGATCAGAATCATATAGCAGCGGGACCCACGAGTCTAGTTTATGTGCCCTTCTCCACTACTGATTTGTTGAATTGGAAAATGCATTACGCTTCCTATACTGATAAGCCCCAAGATTTAACAGAAATAATGAATACAATTATGCAAACCCACCAGCCTACTTGGGCAGATTGCCGTCAACTCCTGTCCACTCTATTTACTACTGAGGAGCGGACGAGAATTATGCAAGCAGCTGTAAATTGGCTAGCAGAAAACCCCTCCGTAGCAGGAGGAGAAGGAATAGATAATCGCGAAGCAGTGAAGAAAGAATTTCCCAACGAAGATCCTCGGTGGGATCCAAACACCGATGAAGGATCCAGATCCCTAGCTCGGTTTCGCCAAGGCCTCATGCAAGGTCTGCGAAAGGGGGGTCAGAAAGCCATGAACCTCTCCAAGGTAGCCGAAGTTACCCAGGGCGTGGATGAAAGCCCAGCAGTATACTATGAGAGATTAGTTGAAGCATACAGAATGTATACTCCCTATGACCCAACTGCACCCGGAAGCTTATGCATGGTGAATGCTGCTTTTGTCAGCCAGTCCCAACCAGATATTAGACGCAAATTACAGAAGTTAGAAGGGTTTGCGGGCATGAATACGTCACAGCTCATGGAAGTCGCCCAGAAAGTGTTTGTGAATCGTGATAATGAACGACAGAAAGAAAGTGACCGTAAAATGAAGAAGAAAGCCGACTTTTTGGCTGCTGCTTTAGTTGAACAGAAACAGGGAGGCTTCCCTAACCGAAGGAGCAGAGGAAGAGGGCGGGGCCGAGGAGATAGCCGGCCCATGTTATGCGTGAATCAATGCGCTTATTGCAAGGAAGAAGGACTTTGGAGAAATGCATGCCCGCAACTCGAAGGCGCCTCACAAGAAGAAGAAGAAAATGCCCCTCGGAGAGAGAGGGAGAGAGGCCGATCACAGAATCGCAGAGGGACAAATCGAGTACATTTCCAAAGGGAAAGAGAAGAGGCCGTAGAGGCAGTTGTAGCCACCACGGACTATGATTTAGATGAAGCAGATTAGGACAGACCGGGCTCTGAATTCGTTTTAGGTTCCCAGGAGCCTATGGTCTGTTTAAAAATAGGGAACCAATTCATGGACTTTATGGTTGACACTGGAGCAGAACATTCTGTAATAGATAAGCAAATAGCTCCTTTGTCCACAAGAGCAGTCACTATTATGGGAGCAACTGGTGCAAAAGCCACCAAGTCTTTTCTGAAAGACCGAGTATGTGAATTAGGGGGACAGCAAATAGCACACCAATTCCTTTATATGCCTGAGTGCCCAGTGCCACTGCTGGGACGAGATATGCTAGCCAAACTGCAGGCCCAAATATCCTTCACTGAAAAAGGAGAAATGCAAATGACGGTAAATCCAAAACCTGCAGGACTAATGGTGCTCACTGTTCCCCGAGAAGAAGAGTGGAGATATTACAGTACTAAACCAGTTCCTGATACCAATCTCAGCATGCCAGCAAGCATTACGGCTCCTCCTGGAGTATGGGCAGAAGGTAACCCACCAGGTCTAGCCAAGCATATAGCCCCAGTAATCGTGAACCTCAAGCCTGGAGCAGCACCAGTACATGTTAAGCAATGTAAAAAGTTAGAAAGTTTCCTGTTCCATGTAAAGTATACAGTAGTATACATAATTTGTACCATGTAAACCGCCCCTGATCACTGGAAGGGGCGGTATAGAAGAAATAAGTAAATAAATAAATGAATAAATACCCACTCCCAAGACCAGCCATTGAGGGCATCCATCGCCACTTATTAAGATTACTGGAGTATGGCCTTCTCAAAATATGTCAATCACCTTGGAATACACCTCTCCTGCCAGTTAAGAAACCTGGGACAGGTGATTACCGCCCAGTGCAAGATTTGAGGAGAGTGAATGAAGTAGTTGAAACCATACATCCAGTTGTGCCAAATCCTTATACACTCTTAGGACTGATACCTGCTGAAGCTACACACTTTACTGTCCTGGATTTGAAAGATGCCTTCTTTTGCGTAAGATTAGCCCCAATTAGCCAATTGTTGTTTGCCTTTGAATGGCAGGACCTTGTCTCAGGGAGACGGGGCCAACTTACTTGGACACGATTGCCTCAAGGATTCAAGAACTCACCCACTATCTTCAGTGCAGCACTGAACCAAGATCTTTCCAGCTATCCTGTAACCCCTGGAACACGAGTGCTTCTCCAGTATGTGGATGATCTGTTAATAGCTACCACATCGGAGAATGAATGTGTACAAGCCACAAATGACCTTTTACAATTGCTAGATGAAGCCGGATACAAAGTTTCGAGAGCAAAAGCGCAGCTATGCCAAAAGGAAGTGGAGTATCTGGGATTCCGGCTGACCAAAGGAAGCCGACAATTAGGACCAGAAAGAAAAGAAGCTGTGTGCAGTATCCAAACCCCAACCACCAGGAGACAAGTCAGAGCCTTCCTGGGAGCAGCAGGATACTGTCGAATATGGATACCCAACTTTGCTCAGATTGCTAAACCACTATATGAAGAGAAGAGAGGTCGCCACTAGAGTGGGGACCCGACCAAGATAAAGCTTTAAAAACCTTAAAGGAAGCGTTGATGTCATCACCAGCACTTGGACTACCAGATGTCCAGAAGCCTTTTCACTTGTTCGTACATGAAATGCAAGGGAACGCTCTGGGAATGTTAACCCAGACTTTAGGATATTGGGAACGACCTGTAGCATACTTATCAAAACAGTTGGACACTGTAGCCAAAGGATGGCCACCATGTTTGAGAGCTGTGGCAGCCACAGCATTGTTAGTGAGTGAAGCAGACAAACTCACTCTAGGACAGAACCTACGTGTGACAGTACCCCACGCAGTACTTGCCCTTATGGAACAAAAAGGAAATCACTGGTTCACCAATTCTCGAATGGTAAAGTACCAGAGCATGCTATGTGAGAATCCTCGGATACAACTGGAAGTGAGCCATGCCCTAAATCCAGCCACTCTGATACCAATGAGCAAGAATATCCCTGAATCATTGGGACCAGCCTTTGTAAAGGCCTTTCATCAAGCTACACATTATGGGAAAAACGCCATGGAAAACGCACTTAGACCCCATTTTTGCATCGCACTGTTAGGAGCCTTGTCCGCATCCATAGCTCGCCAGTGCATAACTTGTGCGAAGAACAATGCCAAGCAGGGTCCTACACCACCACCCCAAGCTCAATCAGGTGGTGTAGTCCCTATGCACAACCTACAAATAGACTTTACTGAAATGCCAAAAGCCAATGGATACCGCTATTTGTTAGTCTTAGTTTGTACCTTCTCTGGGTGGGTGGAAGCTTTCCCCACCAGGACTGAAAAAGCCAGAGAGGTTACCAAGGTATTGTTGAGGGAGATCATTCCCCCGATATGGAATCCCTGCAGTAATAGGGTCGGACAGTGGGCCCTCATTTGTATCTCAAATTACCCAGCAGCTAGCAAGTGCCCTACAGATACAATGGAAGTTACACACTGCATACAGACCACAAAGTTCAGGGAAAGTTGAGCGAATGAATCGCACACTAAAATCCCAGTTGTCTAAGTTGTGTCAGGAGACTCACCTGAAGTGGCCCCAGGTTCTCCCAATAGCTTTACTTAGAATACGTTCAGCTCCTGTGAAATCATCAGGATTTTCTCCCTTTGAAGTCATGTATGGTAGGCCCCCACCAATAGTGCAGGGAGTCAAAGGGAGTTTGACACAAATTGGTTCAGAGATAACCAGACAAAAACTCCTAGCTCTTAGTTCTGTTCTGCAGACTCTTCACACAAGGGTACAGGACCAGTTACCCATCAACTTGACGGAATCCTTGCATCCCTACAAGCCTGGTACCTCGGTGTGGATCAAAGATTGGAAGAAGACACCGCTGGAACCGCATTGGAAGGGACCATACACCGTCATCCTGTCTACACCGACAGCTGTCAAGGTCGCAGAAATCAAATCTTGGATCCATCATAGCAGAGTCAAGCCAGCAGCAGTTCCAGAACCAGATCAGTGGACAGCAGTGCAGCATCCTGATGTTCCTTTGCGGCTCACCTTGAGGCGGCAACCAGTGGCCTAGCACCCTATTCAGGCCACCCAAGAACTACAGTATTTCACAGTAGACAAGTCTTTCGAAGAGGATTGCTGTTTCTAAAACAGCAAAGACATTTGTTTTCTTCAGCGAATAACTGTGCCTTTACAGACTTTCGTCAGGCCAACTACAATTGGTAAGTTGGCATTGCAACGGGACCTTGAGGATCTTCAATCAACATTGACACCCGTTGAATTGCTTCATTAGCAAACGGGTCAGCATTGTGCCGAGGGACAGTGGACGTCGAGGTCAAGATCTTCAGCGGAGACTCAGAAGGACTACAATCAACATGCATCTTTGCTTCTATTTTGTTCTGGTTGCTTGCCTGGGGAGCTTTGAACTTACTCTTGCTTTACCCCCATGTACTGCCTGCATTACTTCCACTTGGACTGGAATGAAAGTAACTCAGACTTTGCTTTATCATTCTTACTATACCTGTACTGGTATAGTAAGCCGGTGTATATATAACACCACTGAACGGAACATTTGCACCAAGGGTGATACTAAAGTTTGTTTTAACCCACATCAGAACCCATCCTATTATACTCTAGAAATACGGTGGGATGATGCAGATGGAGCTTTGCTTAATGCCACACCCCCACTCACTGATCCCACAAAGAGTGCTGCTTTGTACTTTGACGCTTGTGATGCTATTAATAGAGATGGTCGTTCTAGTTGTGCCAACTGGGAAAAAGCATATTCTCATGATTACAAGTATATGTGTCCAGAAGGAACGACCGGGTGGGGGGCATGCACAGGTAAACGAGTTTTAGCAAATGAATATAGCACAGCACCAGTTAAAGACTATTATTGCCCGAGGTGGGAATGTGTGTTCTATGCTACATAGATATCTGGTATGGTAGAGAATACCAGAGATAATCGAATGGCAGTTCTGCATAAGCCATATGTAAAGAATCTAGATAAATGTAAGAAGGGTGCTTGCAATCCATTAGAGTTACATATCATAAATCCTAGTGCTTGGAAACAAGGGTATAAATTTGGACTACACATTGCGGGCACCGGGTCAGATCCCGGAACCATTGTATATATAAGACTGAACACCCAGGCCCATCGTTCATCACGGTATCATATACATAATACCTTCTATGAAACTATGCATGTAAATAAGTTTGACATTCCTCACCCTTCTCAAAATTTGTTCTTAGAATTAGCTGGAGCAGTCGTATCCAGTCTCCACATTTCAGATTGTTACTTCTGCGGAGGAACTAGAATGGGTGATCAGTGGCACTGGGAGGCCCAAGAATTGAATTACTCAATAGCTTATAATCATACTGAGTTGCATAAGACCACCAGTGAATGGGTATTAGCACACCCAATAGTTGGACGTCTGTGTTATGCTCGGACTGGACCCCAGTTCACCTTGAAAGTAGGACAGCTTGTCTGTCTCAGCCAGATGTTATATAATGACACCACAAAACAGACGTCTTGGTGGTCAGGAGTTAATGAACCTGAACCTACCAACCCATTAGCGAAGTTCCCTGAGCTTGCTGATTTATGGACAAACCTTGCCCAGCCTCATGCCTGGCAAGCCCCACCTGGCTTGTATTGGATCTGTGGAACCCAAGCATATGCTCGACTCCCTATTCACTGGGGAGGGGCGTGTGTCTTAGGAACCATCCGACCTTCTTTCTTTCTGTTACCCACAGAACACGGAGAACAATTAGGTTACCCAGTATACACAAAGAGACAGAAAAGAGCAGCCTTGAAGATAGGCAAATGGGAGAGATGGGATGGGGAAGATTGGCCACCTGAGAGGATTATTGCCTATTATGGACCTGCCACTTGGGAGCAAGATGGCACCTGGGGATACCGGACCCCTGTGTATATGATAAACCGTATTATACGCTTACAAGCAGTTGTAGAATTGATAACTAATGAGACTAGCCAAGCACTCACACTCCTAGCTAGACAAAGCACACAAATGCGTACTGCAATATATCAAAATCGTTTGGCACTAGATTACTTATTAGCAGCTGAAGGAGGAGTATGTGGTAAACTGAATTTAACCAATTGTTGTTTGAAGATAGATGACAAAGGTCAAGTAGTTAAAGAGATTGCTGAAAACATGCGAAAGCAAGCTTATGTGCCAGTGCAGACCTGGCATGGTCTTAAGATACCTAACTGGTTTGAATCTATCTTCTCTGGATTAGGGGGACTTACTACTTTTGCTATGATAATACTAGTATTTGTAGCCTTGTTTCTGTTATTACCATGTATAATCCCGTGTTGTATGCGCTCTATTAACAGTGTTATTGAAAATACCGTAGAACGAAAGACTGCTACTAAGATTTTGGCCTTATGGCACCCTAACCCTAGTATGTATGGTCGTAATCCGACCCCAGTGTAACTAAGTGATTTAACTCTCACGCCTTATTAGTAATAGGGTGAGATTAATCAAAGGGGGGAATGTGGTAGGCGAAGGCCTATGATCCACGCTGATTGAACTAGGCAGGCAGGCCTAAGCAGCTTGACCTGTAAATGAAGCCTGTGGTTAGGCCCAGAGAAGTGAACCCCCCCCCCAATGCTGCCTTTATAAGAATCGAAACTTAACTAAGCATAACCAAGCATAGCTAAGCAGAATCGAAACTTAGAAAAGATAGAAAAACAAGTTTTAATTGGTACTGATAAGAGTGTGAAAGCTTCTGTGAACTAATTAATTCTGCTGAAAGAAGGGTTACAGTGCCCTGCTTTCCCACATGTTCTAGTTAGCTAAGTGAACTTGGAGGAGAATTGTATCAAGAATCTAAGAACTGTCCATTGTAATGGGGACTGTAAGGGGGGGCAAGCAGGTGCTGAGCCCAGTCCAAAGTCCTCATTGGACAACTACGTAGTGGTACCGGGACCAATAGATGGGATAGAAGGGGTTACCGGGACCAATGAGAAGTTTGCCTATGTACAGAATGGAAAAGAAAGGTATAAAAGTTGTTGTTTTACTAACAGCCATTGCTCAGCCATTTTGAATGTGATTTTGCTTGAGTCTTGTGCACAAATAAATGATTTGGACCTTCTGAACAGACTCCTGGTATTATTGGATTGTTTGCGCTCTGCCGCTACACCACCAGTTGGGCGTGTCTGCAGTAAGAAACAGCACAATAGAAGGCACAGGGTTTAATATTTCATTTTATTGGAAATATCAAACAGGGAAGGAACTGGGAGCCACGGATTGACAGCCAGGTCACAACAGCAGCCCAGTAGAAGAGGTGTTAACAGATGGAAACTAAGGAGTATGATTACTAAATGGCGCTAAAGCGTAGTTATCTGATTCCTGCTGTCCCTGGAGAACACCTGTTATAGGTGAGTAACTACGTTTTCTCCAGGAACAAGCAGGAAGTCAGTCCTCACTTATCGGACTCCCAAGCTACAGGCTACCGAACCTGTAAGCCAAAAACGTCTCCGCGAGGCCATGAGCAGAAGCCGATGTCCGAAGGGAGCCCGAGTCCTCGGGCCCTCGGGGCAAGCTCTTGGTATCTGCAGAAGAAAGGTCGGAGGGTAGGAGTTGCTTATACCCCAAACAGACTACGGAGTACAGACTGGCCGAAGGTGCTGTCCCAGCGGGACTCCCTCTCTAGGCAGTATTGCGAAGCGAAGGTATTTGCTGAAGACCAGGTCGCAGCCCAGCAGATGTCCATCAGAGACACTGAGCGCAGCGAAGCCATGATGCCGCCTTGGCGCGGACGCCATGCGCGGTGACCCGACGATCTAGCGGGGCGCCCGCCTTTGCCTGGGCAAAGGCAATGCAATCCGCCACCCAGATGGAGAGGATGCGCTTGGTGACCACCAGCCCCAGATGGTTGGGATCGTAGGCGATGAAGAGTTGGTCGGACTTGCGATGACCATGGGTGCACTGCAGATAGAAGGTGAGAGCCCTCTTGTAGACGAATGTATGCAGAACCTCTGATGCCCGATCGGCGTGAGGTCTCAGGAAGAAGGTCGGCAGAACCACCTCCTGATTGAGGTGGAAATCTAAGACAACCTTCGATAGGAACTTGGGATGGGTGCGAAGGACCATCCTGTTCCTGGTAAAACCTGGTGTAGAGGGCCTCAGCCATGAGGGCTTGAAGTTCACTGACTCGCCGTGCCGAGGTCAGTGCCACCAGGAAAACCACCTTCCAGGAGAGGTGCCACAGCGAGCATGTCGCCATCAGCTCGAAGGGCGGCCATGTTATCTGCACCAGCATGATGTTCAGGTCCCATTCTGCCGGGGGAGGCTGGATGGGGGGTTTGGACAGCAGGAGGCCCTGCATGAAGTGGAGGCCAGAGGCTGGCCCGAGAGGGATTTGCCCTCGATGGGCAAGTGTTGGCTGAAATGTTGCTCAGGTGAACCCTGACCGAGTTGGACTTCATTCCCACCTGGGAGAGGTGGTACTGGAGGACCCAACAGGTGGAGCAAGAGAAGGGGTTGATCCGGAGCTCAGAGCACCAGATCGAAAACCGCTGCCACTTCAGGGTGTAAGCCCGCCTCGGCGAGTCCTTCCTTGATGCGAGGAGGACGTCCTCAATCTCCACTGGGAGGTACAGCGAGGCTAAAGAGACCCGTTCAGCCACCAGGTCATCAGGGATAGCAAGATCAAGTTTGGGTGAAGCACCCGTCCCTCTATTACTACTACTACTATTTAGCATTTATATAGCGTTACGCACGCAGCGCTTTACAGAAATATAAGCAAAAAGACAGTCCCTGCTCGTCAGAGCTTACAATCTAGTCAAGACAACACAGAACACCACAGATCGGGAAAACAATTATGGTGACACGGAGCAATAGTTAATTCAGGATAAAGCAAAGTATGGGGTAAAACAAAGTATGGCAATTACAATTCAGGCAAAACAAGTATGGCATTTACAAAAACCAAGTATGACATTTACAGTTTTAGACATGACAAAGGACAGGAGTCAGGTTAGGACAATTTATTTATTTATTTATTTAGCTGTATTTATATCCTGCTTTTCACCGGGTCAAAGCGGTGTAACATTAAAAGGGGGGGTGGACAATAATCAATTCAGGGGAAGGGGGCTATCACCTGGCGGCCAACATTGATGATTTTGACAATATTTGGGATATAGACATAGACATTGTATTTTAGTTTTTCAGAGGATATGTTCAGGAGGTGGGAGGTTGGGAGGTAGTTAGTGGTGGGTGCTTGCTTCTGGTCCGAGGTATTGCTGGAATAGGGCAGTTTTTAGTTGTTTTCTGAATGAGAGGGGATCGACAAAGGGTAGAAGTCAGGATCTGAAAGCGACAGTGAAGAGGTGGGTTTTCAACCTGGACTTGAAGAGGGCCAGGGAGGGTGCCTGGCGTACAGACACAGGTAGGTTGTTCCAGGCATACGGTGCAGCAAGGTGAAAGGAGCGAAGTCGGGAGTTAGCGGTGCGAGTGGAGGGTCTAGACAGAAGTAATTTGTTAGAAGAGCGAAGTTCCCGAGAGGGGATGTAGAGAAAGATGAGAGATGAAAGGTAATGAGGGGCTATAGAGTGAATGCATTTATAGGTCAGGAGGAGAAGTTTGAATTGGATGTGGAATTGGATAGGGAGCAAGTGAAGCAACTTGAGGAGTAATGTGGGCGTGGCGAGGTTGGCTAAAGATTAGTCGAGCAGCATAATTTTGAATAGATTGAAGGGGAAAGAGATGGCTCACAGAGAGACCCATAAGGAGAAAGTTGCAGTAGTTGAGGCAAGAGCAGACTGGGGGCACTGCCCAGGGAAACCGGAGGATCTGACGAGAGCCAGAGCAGAAGCAGGAACCAAGGTTGTCGAGGGCACGAAGATGGTGCAAGAATCACTGAGGCTCGGTCGCGCTGGATTTTGTGGAGGGTCCTCGCAACAAGAGGAGTGAGGGGGAACGCATACAGAAGCCTGGAGGTCCAGTACAGGAAAAACACATCCGGGGCCACCCTGCTCGGGTGTGGTATCGGCCCGCAGAAGCAGGGGAGCTGCGCGTTCATCGAGCTGGTGAACAGGAGTCCCCCAGAGGCAGAACAGGTGGCGCACCACCTCTGGACTCAAACACCACTCATGCGGGCGGAGAAGCCTGCTGAGCCTGTCCGAGGACATTGTCTTGGCCTGGGAGGTAGACAGTGAAGAAAACTCCATGATCTGACCACAATACCACGGCTCTTTAGGTCTCTGGTCCATCAGCAGTGAGAGACAGGCAGAGAGTAATACAGAACACAATCACACACACACAAAGTGCTATTTTCTTTTAGCTCAGAGGGAAGACGGCAAGCGGTATATGGACGGGCATAATTCCACACCTGCCGAATTCAAAGTCCTCCTCCAAAAAGCTCTCTTTTTATTAGAGAAAAAGAGGAAGTAACAATCATTTATTATAACCTTGAAATAACACAAGGTGTCGCCAAAGTTCTTTTTACAGAGTAAGATCTGATTACAGTGATTCACTTAATTATGGCAAAATTAGCTATAAGTGCAAAAGTTGCAAAAATTATGTTGTGTCAGCAGGGACTTCCAGCTGACTGTACAATGAACTATGGTTGCACAGTTCATAGGCGTTATGCTTAGTTAACACTGTTCCATCTATTTTAAAGACAGTTACACAGAACCCATGATCATGACATCCTATTCTATTTAAGAAAGTAGGTGAAAAGTCAAACTTCTAAACACATTTTGTATCAAGAACTTCATCCATCTTCAATTACATATTGGGGATTCTGGTATCCCTCGTATCTGTCCTCCCTGTGATTCTAGAAAGAATCATTACAAAAGAACAGTAGCTGAAACATGTCCAATTCCGGAATAATCTTCTACAATAGGCTTCATTTTGCAGATGTTCTTTCAAAGTCCTAGGCACATCTGGTCCATAGGTGAGCTCCATCTTGTTCATTGGAAGAAATCATTATACAAAATCATGTGACATTGTTTATCTTTGCTTAGCCTCAATAAAAATGTGTACAGAGAGCAAGACTTTACCAATTATTCTTGTAAGCACTACCTCATCCAGCAGTGGCCAACTGCTTCTCGTAGATCTAGCAATAATTCAGAGACACCAGTCATCACTCCAGATTCGTCAGCAGCATCCTTTCTCACCATGGGCTGTGCTATGCACATCTTAGATCAATCTTTTTCAGTGACCATCCACCCAGGCTTCACTGCTGCCCATACATGAGTAGTTCCGCTGGAATCGCTGATCTTTATCAGGAGTCTCCATATCCAGTAGCATTTCATTCAGTCGTTTTCTTCATCTTCGGCCCATTAGATTCAGTGCATACAATATATAATTTGTAAAAATCCTACTCTCCACTACAGCATCTCTCTTGATGCCATACAATTGCAAACAAGCACAATTATTCATCCCTAATGACAGTCTTAAATTGTTGAACAGAATTATATTATCTATTGTTAATTACAATACATCTATAGCTAGCACTAAACTATTACATAGCTAGTCTGTAACATACTTATTATTTTCATCTACATTCCTAAACGTATTCTGTCTACTTGCCAAATCAAATGTTAGCATGTGGCCTGATAGACACATTGTTTTTTTCCTGTCAGGAACACAATTGTACATATTCATATCACTAATTATATTTGTGATGTATTCTCCAGCCTTAACAATATACAAGATATAGTCAATCTGGTTATTCAAGGGGTAACAACATAAACTTATTTCAATTGTTTGTCAATAATTATTAGGAAGGCTGTCTTATCTTGGGTGATGATTCAACTCACATTACTTTAAACATTATCACTGCATCCTGCACACAAACACCCCAGTACCTCACTGGTCTTCTCCGCTTCCATATCCCTACACGTAGTCTTCATTCTCTTCACATTAATCAACTTCACTTCCCCCCACCATCTCGTGCACACTTACAGTCTACCTTCTGCCTTTTTCTTCCTTGGTCCAGCTCTGTGGAACTCTCTTCCCACTCCGCTCCGTCTGGAAGATAACTACACCACTTTCAGGCCCCTACTTAAATCCCGTCTGTTCACCTCAGCATATAACCTCCCAGCCACACCCAACTGACCTGGTTTATATATGTTTGCACTTTTCTTTGTTTTTTTTTCTAATACTACTTTCCCCACTAATCACAGCAGTTCACATTGCAACTAGAACTTGGTACAGCACATTAAACAGGAACATTGATAACTTTAAATTTTTCTTTGTAAGACAATGAGGGTTAAGTGACTTATCCAAGGTCACAAGGAGTGCTAGTACTCTAGTCATTAGACTACTTCTCCATTCCATTCTAATTCACATAGACATCTAAGCTCACAAAGAAGGAACATTTATATAAGGGTGTGTACCTTCATAAACTATAAAACCTTTTAACACCAAATTTGAACCAATTAAAACTGTTAATTACCACTTCTTTTCAGAACAAAACAGCATAGTAGTAGAATATCAGCACATAGGGCTCCTCATGCAAGAAGCCTGAGACAAAATTAGTATTAATCAAGTGAGCAGATAACTCAAGAGCTCTAGGAAGAGCGAACACTCCAGCTAGTTGAGCATTAGCAAATAGCAAAGCAGCCGACTGTCACAGAATCAATTCTTATAATTGCATCAATTTTCCTTATTCGTTGCGCAAAGCAGAACCATCAGTACAGTGTGAGGTTAAACAGTAGCAAGAAAAGAGCTGGAAAACTGTTTTTTCTCCAAGTGTAGAAAACACGAAAACTTAATGAGAGACATGTTAAAGTACTAGACAATCAGTAATTTGGATTGCAAAGACTACTGCTACCAGCCCAGTGGCTTACGTCCAATGGGAAATTTCTGAGCAAAAACACAAACAGCAACAATAGAAGAGGTAAGCATATTGGATCACACTTGCAATTAATAACATCAGTCCTGCAGAGGTCTTTCGTAATAACTAAAACAGATACGACATGAAAATTTAAGATCACTCCTCCAATCGACTCCTGCAGATTAGTTTAAAAGAGACTAAGAGAATATCAACATTTTTTCTTCAGACATTTACTCATACACTATCATAGTTGAACTTTCAACATTATATATATATTCGCCATACTGTTTTAATTACTTAATTCACTTGTTTGAATGTAGTTGCATCATTCACTTTTTCCCTTTAAGTAAACAAACTTGCTTGACTTAACTTGACTAGCAATTCAATTTTTTTCCAGTTAAGTTACTAACTTCTCTTTCCTTTAAAACTATTTTTTAAACCTTTATTACATCACACAATTTTATCAAATATCTAAATATATCAAAGCATGGAAGATCTTCCCATTCATTCACATCAATTATAACTAGAAATAGAAGTTGGAAAATATATCAATCATTTTTTCCCAAAGCATCCAGAGACATAAGAAACACCAAGGAGTAATGTTTCTAATAATATTTTTAAGCATTTGCATTATTACACATAGAATAGAATCAGTAAATAAATTCTCATAACCCAAAATAAGTTCAGATCCAGACCTAAAAAACAAAACTTATTTACTATACATACACAAGTAAGAGAAATAGTTAATCACATTTGGAGGTTTTTTTTAACTTCCCTAATGGTTAGTCTAACAAAGAAAAGCTTACCACAGTTGCTCAAGACTTTCTTTCCTGCTAATATTGCAGTCATGCCGTTATCTTTGCCGGAAACTCTAAATTATTACTGCAATAAAACTTATACTGCACAGCACACTTAAGCACGAAATTAGAGGAAACAAACTTCACACTACAATTATGGCATGAAAATCAATCCTTTAAAACTTTGTTTGATTAATTTCTATTTTACAGTCATACAGCAACAATATAAGTTTTTCCCTGTAAGCTTCCGTTTCTTTTTTATTTACACTAGCCATCCTAAACACTTGAATTTTTAAATTTTTCAAAACACAGAGTCAGTGGCTTGCTGCACTTTTCAGCCTTAAACTGCCACAAAACCATTCATGACTGGTATGAAATTTGCTTAAATCTAATCACATTTCATACTGTAATCAACTCAATTTGCTCCACTGAAATGTTCCAAGGGAGGAACGGCAAACTGTGGTTACTGGCAGTCATCACATAAGGGCGCTTCACCAAAACTTGCGCCTCATTTCACAATTAGGGCTTCCTTTCTCTTGCCCCATCTCACTTCACTTATCTAACTGAGATCTCTAATTAACCTTACCGACTTTACATTACAATCACAATATACACACAGATATCTGTCAATTTTTTAGTATACTCACTCACGGCAACCACTGCCTGTGTCCTTGAGACTTGTCTGCTGTTTCCACCTGCTGAAGGAACACAGAGATCCGAGTCCAGCACCAACTGAAGAAAACTCCATGATCTGACCACAATACCACGGCTCTTTAGGTCTCTGGTCCATCAGCAGTGAGAGACAGGCAGAGAGTAATACAGAACACAATCACACACACACAAAGTGCTATTTTCTTTGAGCTCAGAGGGAAGACGGCAAGTGGTATATGGACGGGCATAATTCCACACCTGCCGAATTCAAAGTCCTCCTCCAAAAAGCTCTCTTTTTATTAGAGAAAAAGAGGAAGTAACAATCATTTATTATAACCATGAAATAACACAAGGTGTCGCCAAAGTTCTTTTTACAGAGTAAGATCTGATTACAGTGATTCACTTAATTATGGCAAAATTAGCTATAAGTGCAAAAGTTGCAAAAATTATGTTGTGTCAGCAGGGACTTCCAGCTGACTGTACAATGAACTATGGTTGCACAGTTCATAGGCGTTATGCTTAGTTAACACTGTTCCATCTATTTTAAAGACAGTTACACAGAACCCATGATCATGACATCCTATTCTATTTAAGAAAGTAGGTGAAAAGTCAAACTTCTAAACACATTTTGTATCAAGAACTTCATCCATCTTCAATTACATATTGGGGATTCTGGTATCCCTCGTATCTGTCCATCCCTACAGACAGTTCTTAGGGTCATGCCCCAACGCACCGCAAAGGAGCAGAGGAGGACTGCCTCCCGATAGAGGAGGCAAGAGTCCGTTCCCCCTCCTTGTTTTAGTTTAAATCTTTTTTATTAACAATACCATTCCATTCCAAATCCAAACACATTAAACTTGTGATACATCAGAGAAAGAAGTTATATAGGTTATACATCTGTAGCTTCTTATATATTTGTACATTCTGACAATTGTAACAATTATGCTTTTACCTTTTTTCCCTTTTCTTTCACCCGAACCCACCACCCACCCTCCCTTCCCCTTCCCTCCCTCCCCTCTACTGTACTTTAGTACCCCCCTCCCTACCCTTCACAGTCACGCTCACAGACATCTTGAGCCTAAAATTCCATTCCTACTTGCAACCTCCATTTCTGTGATCACCCCTTATTCCTTCACTCCTGTAAGTTCCAGGCCTCCCTGTTCTTTTCTTTTAGTCATCTCTTATCTATTAACCTTGAGGGGGGAGGCTTCAAATGGCTCCCACACTCGAGCGAACCACTCCTTTTTCCTTTCCCCCAGAATTTGAACCGTTTTCTGTTCCATATTCCTCAATTCTCTCATAGACCGTTCCCACCCTTGAATCTCTGGAGGGATCCCTGATAACCATTGGCGCAATACACATTGTTTTGCTACTATAAAACCCCTTTCACATAACTGCCTATAATGGCTCTCTATTTCCCCCCCCCCCCCTCTTCCATGGTCCCAAACAAGCACCACTCCGGTGAAGGTGCTAGGTGATGCAATCCACTTCCACCAATTCCCATCCAAACCTCTTGCCAAAAGGGTTGTATACACGTACAGGACCAGAACCGGTGTGTTAGTGTTCCTTTTTCTGTCCTGCAGAGTGTACACACATCTGTCAGCACAATGCCCACTCATGCCGCCCATACATCATGTATCTCTGATGAATGGCACGTTCACTCAAAACACTATAGTAAAGTGGAATCAATCATTCTTGCAGCACTATAATAAGGTCTCAGACTGGTATCGCACTTAAATCCGGGCTTACGCCTTTTCATTTAGTGCTATATTTTGCATCAATGACCTTATAAACAATTGTAATCTTGTTTTATTAGTCCACTGCGCTGGCTCTTTAACAGTGAAGTAAAATTTAACTTAACTTAATCACTCCTACGAGTCATGCCCAGCAAGCTGAACGGATCCCGACGCTCAAATTTGGCGCCACTAAGGCGTTTCAATATGATATTTTCATCAGGAGATCCTCTCGTATGATCTACAATGCAAACAAACATTTTTATTTCGTGAAAACTATATACTCTAAGTGTCACCCTTTCTTCAATATCTTCTAAAATATTAAAAACTTCTACTTACTAATACTCATGCTGCCCACGTCCCCTATCTCTTATCTTCCATATGTATGACTACTGCCATATCTCCTGAGGACGCCGCGCATGCGGGATAGAACTAGCTACCTCCATTTAAAACCCTCACCAGAATTACCTAATTCACTTCAGCTGTTCCTCTGGCTCTTTTCCTTACTCATATTTAACCCTCTTTATATACCATTCATACTCTAGGTTCTTGAACTTAAAAGATCTATTAAAGCTGGAAATTAGGAAAGCTAGATTATATAAAACCTGTTTGTGTGAAACATGAAGCCTCTGGTCTCATTTATACTTGCACTATTAGAAAATATGCTCAAGCATTATTTTCACTAAATGCCAAGGAGTATACTAGGAAGCTAAAATATTCACCTCACCATTATTTCCGTCAATCACAATTCATTTATGTTGTATTCTAGAGGAACTCCGCTGGAAAAAGAACATCTGTCCCTATATGGTTATTTAAACTAATGCTTACATAACTTGACGTATTGAGAGCTTAACTGTAAACCTATACTCATAATATGGAGTTGTTTATATTATACAAAGTTAAACTTATAGGTACAAACCAACCACTCTATGGCTATATTTAAGCCACTCGGAGAAACCATGCCTAACTTATATATCCACCTTTGCTCCTTCAGTAGGAGTGTCTCGTCCAAAGTTTTGCCCCCCATGGCTTGCAATACTTGTTCTATGGCAAAACTACGAAGTTGTTCAAACTTATGCCCTTGTGATAGACAATGTGCTACTATTGGGGCCTCCACCCGCCGGCACTTCAATCGGCTCCTATGTTCTCGTAATCTGATCTTCAAAGGACGTATTGTCTTGCCTACATACATAAGTCCACATGGACATAAGATGCTGTAAATTACCGCCTCTGAACTGCATGTAGTATGTGAACGAAAATGAAAAGTGACCCTCGATAACAAAACTGTGAAGTCTCTATCATGTTTTCACAAACATCACAATCACCACATCTCTTATGACTACCCCCCTCCCTTTGACGTTCCAATGTTGGAAGCACGGTCGGGCTGAGGTATTCTTTTAAATTTCGACCACGTTGCCAAACACACCGTATTTGCTTAGTCTCTAATCCCGGAACTACTGTAAGAACATTCTTCTGTTTACGTAAGAGCTTCTGTATATGAAAGCTCATCGGGGAATAAGCCGTGATGAGATTGATTACTTCTGACTCAGGTTGTATTGCTATGTATTGCTGGGCATGACTCGTAGGAGTGATTAAGTTAAGTTAAATTTTACTTCACTGTTAAAGAGCCAGCGCAGTGGACTAATAAAACAAGATTACAATAGTTTATAAGGTCATTGATGCAAAATATAGCACTAAATGAAAAGGCGTAAGCCCGGATTTAAGTGCGATACCAGTCTGAGACCTTATTATAGTGTTGCAAGAAGAATGATTGATTCCACTTTACTATAGTGTTTTGAGTGAACATGCCATTCATCAGAGATACATATTAACACGTTCGGAAAGAGACCATAAAGCTTTGTGAGTTCACACAATGGAAGGTCCTACGGGATGGAAGAACATCTTAAGTTTCTCACCGGATTATATACCAGGCCTGTCCAAAGAGAAGACACCTTTTTCTTTACTTGATGAAACATCTGATACACAGTTGAATACATCGTGGGAGTCGCTAACTACTCTATGTAAGAGGAGAATAAGAATGGATCTGCATAGATCATCGCTAGTGGAATATATCAATCGACAGCAGATTCCAAGAGGGTTGAGAGTGTATAAGGAACCTAGAATGCCTGAAATGAAGACAGAATTTATTGACAAATGGAATATGATACTAAACAAGTGCTCGTTGGACTTAATGGTCCTCATGGTGGACGCATTAAAACCAGTAACGGAGAGCCTGGCACAAACAATACAACACACACAAGAGGAATTGAAGTCAAAAGAGAGTGAGGAGTCCTTTAAAACAAAATTGGAGGAGGTGCGGCACCAGGAGAAATTAACACAAGAAACTATGGCTAAAAAATTGAAAAAGTTGAAATGTGACGGTTCCGATTATTCAATTGGATTTGTATACCCTTGGATGGATACTAAACGCAAATCAAAGAAAAATAAGAAACAAGTACGTTTTGAAGATCTTTTGGATGACATCTCGAATACTGACTCTAGTGCATCTTCTAAGGAGGATTTTTGCGACAAAGGACGGGACAATGTAAAGAAAAAGAAGAACGATATGGAGAGAATGACGTCACGAGGCCGGACAGGCCAACAGAAGAAATAGCCCCAGTGTATCCTTCATCGGACCAGCTAGTGAAAAATATATCGGGAAGATTTTTGCCACATGAAGCATTACAGATTCTTAATAAAGGCTTGTCATTTGTGCCTTCCATTAAATTTGATCCTTTTCAATTCCGAGTAGATTTTGAGAGACTCATGCGTAAATTGCATTTAAAATATTATTTTTCTACTCATTCTCCATTGGAGGAACGGGAAGCATTGCCTTTAGAGCTAGGTCAGACGACGAATCGGGTTCCATTACCCTTGCGATCTAATTGGTCACCGTCTATACCCCTTCATCCAGCATTAGCTACATTCAAAGAGTTAGTGTTACAAGATGTTACTAACTTAGAGAGCAGCAGTAGACTTAATGGTAAAGCTTTAACTAATATAGAAGATCAAGCTTTGAATGTTATTTCCCTGACCACAGCAAAATTCTACACAGTCCCCAAAATCCATAAAAATCTGCATGATCCTCCAGGGAGACCTATAGTGTCGACTAGAGGGAGTCTATTGGAACCACTGTCCACATACCTTGATTCTTTTCTGCGTCCGTTACTCTCCACAATACCCTCTTATTTAAAAGACACCACTCATTTTTTGAATATAATGGAAGAATTGGCAGGATGGGCAGAACAGAATGATACTTGGCTTGTCACCCTGGATGTAACGTCCCTTTATACCAATATAACGCAGGAAGCAGCAGTAATGACAGTTCAGCATACATTACTTTCCAGGGGAGATCTCTCAGTAACCCATATGAATTTCTTATTAGAGGTAGCACGTTTGGCGATACATCAGAACTATTTCACATTTGAAGGTACTTTATACCAGCAAATAGCTGGGGTCGCGATGGGCGCCACCTGTGCCCCCTCCATAGCGAATTTTTATATGAATGGTTTTGAAGCACGAAGCTTGTCTCATTCCCCTTTCCAGTCTAATTTAATCACATGGCGAAGATATATAGATGATGTCTTTGTATTGTGGAAAGGGTCCCTAGATTTATTGTTGGAATTTTTGGATTGGATTAATCATCAGGACGATAACATCAAATTTACTTATGCATATCACAAAGAAACAATCACGTATTTAGATGTGCAGGTATCTAGGGGCACCCACGGTTGGCACACATCAGTCTTTAGGAAATCTACAGATAGAAACACGTTCCTTCATTTTACTAGCAAACATCCTAAACAGTTGAAGGAATCTCTTCCTTTTTCACAGTTTCTGCGATTTAGACGAAACTGTTCTGATGTTCAGGATTTTAAAAAACGAGCACAACTTTTAAAAAAAGATTTTTTGGATAGGGGCTATCCTAGAATAATAGTACAACGAGCTTATCGGAGAGCTTTATACAACCATAGACCAGGATTACTAAAAATGAAACTGCGAGCCATAGCAATACAACCTGAGTCAGAAGTAATCAATCTCATCACGGCTTATTCCCCGATGAGCTTTCATATACAGAAGCTCTTACGTAAACAGAAGAATGTTCTTACAGTAGTTCCGGGATTAGAGACTAAGCGAATACGGTGTGTTTGGCAACGTGGTCGAAATTTAAAAGAATACCTCAGCCCGACCGTGCTTCCAACATTGGAACGTCAAAGGGAGGGGGGTAGTCATAAGAGATGTGGTGATTGTGATGTTTGTGAAAACATGAGAGAGACTTCACAGTTTTGTTATCGAGGGGTCACTTTTCATTTTCGTTCACATACTACATGCAGTTCAGAGGCGGTAATTTACAGCATCTTATGTCCATGTGGACTTATGTATGTAGGCAAGACAATACGTCCTTTGAAGATCAGATTACGAGAACATAGGAGCCGATTGAAGTGCCGGTGGGTGGAGGCCCCAATAGTAGCACATTGTCTATCACAAGGGCATATGTTTGAACAACTTCGTAGTTTTGCCATAGAACAAGTATTGCAAGCCATGGGGGGCAAAACTTTGGACGAGACACTCCTACTGAAGGAGCAAAGGTGGATATATAAGTTAGGCATGGTTTCTCCGAGTGGCTTAAATATAGCCATAGAGTGGTTGGTTTGTACCTAATAGTTTAACTTTGTATAATATAAACAACTCCATATTATGAGTATAGGTTTACAGTTAAGCTCTCAATACGTCAAGCTATGTAAGCATTAGTTTAAATAACCATGTAGGGACGGATGTTCTTTTTCCAGCGGAGTTCCTCTAGAATACAACATAAATGAATTGTGATTGACGGAAATAATGGTGAGGTGAATATTTTAGCTTCCTAGTATACTCCTTGGCATTTAGTGAAAATAATGCTTGAGCATATTTTCTAATAGTGCAAGTATAAATGAGACCAGAGGCTTCATGTTTCACACAAACAGGTTTTATATAATCTAGCTTTCCTAATTTCCAGCTTTAATAGATCTTTTAAGTTCAAGAACCTAGAGTATGAATGGTATATAAAGAGGGTTAAATATGAGTAAGGAAAAGAGCCAGAAGAACAGCTGAAGTGAATTAGGTAATTCTGGTGAGGATTTTAAATGGAGGTAGCTAGTTCTATCCCGCATGCGCGGCGTCCTCAGGAGATATGGCAGTAGTCATACATATGGAAGATAAGAGATAGGGGACGTGGGCAGCATGAGTATTAGTAAGTAGACGTTTTTAATATTTTAGAAGATATTGAAGAAAGGGTGACACTTAGAGTATATAGTTTTCACAAAATAAAAATGTTTGTTTGCATTGTAGATCATACGAGAGGATCTCCTGATGAAAATATCATATTGAAATGCCTTAGTGGCGCCAAATTTGAGCATCGGGATCCGTTCAGCTTGCTGGGCATGACTCGTAGGAGTGATTAAGTTAAGTTAAATTTTACTTCACTGTTAAAGAGCCAGCGCAGTGGACTAATAAAACAAGATTACAATAGTTTATAAGGTCAGTGATGCAAAATATAGCACTAAATGAAAAGGCGTAAGCCCGGATTTAAGTGCGATACCAGTCTGAGACCTTATTATAGTGTTGCAAGAAGAATGATTGATTCCACTTTACTATAGTGTTTTGAGTGAACGTGCCATTCATCAGAGATACATATTAACACGTTCGGAAAGAGACCATAAAGCTTTGTGATCCCATACATCATGGACATAAGCCCGCCATAAAAACCTGTATTGTATTTCCTGTAGTCTTACGGACTCAGATATAGCTTTTATCGCCCTAAATGCCTTTTGTAAAATCTCTATTGTTATATTAGGCAACTTGTCTTGTTGCCATCTCTTCGCCAAATTCTCCATTGGTCCCAACTCTTCTGATGGACATAACAACCCCCCTTAAATGTGCCACTGTTATTTTCCCTTCTAATGCCTTCATCAGATCTAGCATCCCCCTGTATTGAACAATGCTCTAAAATCTTTCTGTAGTCATTGCACATAATGCCGAGCCTGTAAATAAAAATAGAATTGTCTGGGCTCTAAGTTATATCTCCTCTGTAGCTCCAAAAAAGAGTCTATTTATAAATCTGTTTCCATCTTCAAATGTCCAACGCACACCACCCCTCGTATTGCCCATTCCTTCGCCTCTCTACCCTGTTTGCCCGGTACAAACTCCATATTTCCAGCCAAGGGGAGGCAGTCTGTCCCCCTCCAACAGCTCTTCCGGTACTGACACAGAACTTTCCATGCCCGACGTAAGGCTCGCAAATATACTGATGTTCTCCAGGCTGGTGTTAGCTCACTATAGATATGCCCTGTGTATAGCCCCAGACATCTCTTCTACTAAGCCAAGTGGTATAGTATTTTCTGTGCCTAATATAAGGTCCCTCAATGGTCTAGTCAAATATGTCAAATTATACGCTCTCATGGGCAGTAACCCGAGCCCTCCCTCCTCCATGGGCCACATCAAAACTGAAATGGCTATACGAGGCTTCCGACCTTTCCACAGAAATTTGCTGATGTGCTTCTGCAGCACCAACACATCCTTCTTTAATATCCATACTGGGACATGACATAGCAGATAAACCCACCTAGGAAGCTTCACCATCTTAAAGAGAGCAACTCTCCCCTTAAGAGAGATAGGCAGATCTTGCCACTTCTTCAATCTAGCTATTGTCTTGGCTATCATTGGTTTGACATTAACATTGTAGAGTTGCAACATCTTCTCAGGTATCTGAATGCCCAGATATCGAATTTGCCCCTCCACCCATTTTAACAGGAATTCCCCTTGCCACGTTGACTTGACATCTCCTCCCACATCTAACACCAGTGATTTGGTTCTATTTATCCGCAATCCCAAAAAGGACCCAAATCGCTCAATCTGTTGTAATGTCAACTCTAGCAACCTCTGGGGGTCCCACAAGCATAGCGGCATATAATCTGCAAAAGCACTTATTTTGATATCCCCACCTTCCCACTCTATCCCCTCTTCCTCTAGCCTTATTAATGTCAGTAGCAGGGGCTCTAATTGAAGCACAAATAAAAGGGGGGGGGGACAGAGGACAGCCCTGCCGCATCCCTCTCTTTAATGAGAACGGTTGTGAATATTCTCCCCCAATTGTTATGCTTGCCAGTGGATCAGAGTATAGAGTTTAAACCCAACCCAGGAAAACCCTACCAAAAACGAACCTCCACATCACCTCAAACATATACGTCCAGGAGACTCTGTCAAAAGCCTTCTCAGCGTCCAGACTAACTAGTACCAATGGACTCTCTTGAAAAAGGCAGAAATCCATACTCAGTAAAACCTTACTTATATTCAGAAGCTCCTCTCTGCCCTTCACAAAGCCTGATTGATGGGTTCCTATTAATCTTGGGAGTACTTTTTGTAGTCTTATAGCTAGAATTGAGGGTAACACCTCATGTCATAGTTGATTAAGGAAATCGGCCTATATGATGCTGGATCTTCCTGGTCCTTGCCCGACTTGGGAATAATTGTGATAGAAGCCGTTCTCATATCCCTTGGAAACTTCCCTGTCCCCAAAACCTCTTCATAGAGGGCTGCTAAGGTAGGCATCACATTGAGCTCTAACATAGTAACATAGTAACATAGTAAATGACGGCAGATAAAGACCAGCATGGTCCATCTAGTCTGCCCAGCAAGATGGCAAGAGTAGGTGCACCTGTCACTCTGTGCAGGCCACCCCTCTCCATGTCTTTGTTTAGGGGTAAACCCACCACTCCATGTAGGACACCCCTATTTGTTGAGACGTTATATATTTGTTGAGACGTTATATGGTTCAGAAGTTAGATGGTACCGTTTATTTTGTTTTTATCCTATTGCTGTAAAGGGATCCTCTGTGTTTGTCCCATGCCTTTTTGAATTCCGTCACCGTGTTCGCCCCTACCACTTCCATCGGCAGGGCATTCCAAGCATCCACCACCCTTTCAGTGAAAAATTTTTCCTGACATTGCTCTTCAATTTACCCCCTTGCAACTTCATGTTATGCCCTCTAGTTTTACAGGTTCCCCGTCTTTGGAAGAGGTTTGTTTGTTCATCATTTCTCTTTAAGTATTTAAAGGTCTGAATCATATCTCCCCTGTCCCTCCTCTCCTCCAAAGTGTACATATTTAGGTCTTCAAGTCTCTTCTCATAAGGCTTCTGACGCAGGCTCCAAATCATTTTGTAAAATTTTGTCCCATATCCATCTGGCCCCGGAGCTTTGTGTAGGGTATCTGTTCTAATGATTTTTTGTATTTCTATCCCTGAAATAGGCTTATTCAACTCCTCCAGTTCTTGTTCCATCAGCTTTGGTACTTTCATTGCATAAAGGAAAACCCTCTCCTGCTCTCTATCCTCTACGAATGGGATGTATAGGTCTTGATAGAACTGCCTAAAAACATGTGCAATTTTCTGTGTCTCTTGATGTTTTACCCCATCCCTATCTCAAATCACTGCTACCACCTGATTGCCACTCCAGTCTCGCACCAGGCAAGCTAGCAACCTGCCCGTCCGGTCTCCATATCTAAAGAATTGATGTCTGTAATATTGCATTGAATACACTGCTCTTTCCTGAAGTGTATAATTTAAGCTTTTCTGCAGCTCTAGATATGCCTGTAAATATTTTGGATCCTGTTTTGTTAACACTAGTTGTTTGAGATCTTGAAGCTCTTGTGAGAGTCTTAGTACAGTATCAATGATCTTTTACCTTTCTCTTGCCACAAACACAATGACGTGTCCCCACATCACTGCCTTCCCCGCCTCCCATAAGACAGCTACTTTACTTACTTGTGTTTCATTAAATCGTAAATATTCCTCCCAGTGTTTTACCAAATATGTCTGGAATTCCTTATTTTTCCACAAATGTCTCAGGACGGACCATTTACTTCGAATACCTCTCCTCCCTTTCCAATCCATCCTGATCATCGCATGGTCAGATACTACGATTGGCTCAATCTCTATGCTCATGACTTTACCTAAGTTCTCTTTTGAAACCAACATATAGTCAATCCTAGACCACAACTGATGCGCTCTCGACAGATGTGTGTAGTTTATGTTTATTACATTTGATATACCGCTTAAGCCAAAGCATCAGAGCGGTTTACAATATTACATAAAAGTTACAGAAAATATGAAAAGAACGCCATTAGACAGGACAGAATAAGAGATACAGTGATAGTTAAAGGAATAGAGGAGACAAGAAGAAATGCTCCACATAGCATCCAAAGAGGTAGATATCATACCACCAGGTGTTTAAGCTCCCACTCACAACCTCCGCTGTCAACATCACCCCTCCACCGCTCCGATCTCCACAGCAAGCAGAACCAATGTAGCAGCATTTTAAACGGCCCCGCACGGTCCTACGCCTAAGGGCCATGCCAAAGGGCCCTCTGGTGAGGCCCTCAGGCGCGGGCGCGCCAGTGGAAGTGACAGTTTTAAAGCCGTTAAAGGCAGCTGGTATGGGCAGGCTGAAAGGAAAGAGGTGGAGCTCCCGCTCACACACCTCGGATACTGGCTGGCTGCTGCTCTCCCCGTCTCTGCGCGCCAGTGGAAGTGACGATTTTAAGGCCATTAAAGGCAGCTGGTATGGGCAGGCTGAAAGGAAAGAGGTGGAGCTCCCGCTCACACACCTCCGATGCTGGCTGGCTGCTGCTCTCCCCGTCTCTGCGTGCCAGTGGAAGTGACGGTTTTAAAGCCGTTAAAGGCAGCTGGTATGGGCAGGCTGAAAGGAAAGAGGTGGAGCTCCCGCTCACACACCTCCAATGCTGGCTGGCTGCTGCTCTCCCCGTCTCTGCGCGCCAGTGGAAGTGACGGTTTTAAAGCTGTTAAAGGCAGCTGGTATGGTAGTCTCTTTCTCCTTCATGCAGAACTTTCCATGTGTCTACTAGTCCTCCCACTCTACATAGATAGCCCATCCCTTTCCTGTTCCATCCTCTTCCCCCACCTTGGTTGTGATCTGTCTAACTCCGTGTCATGTGGACAATTGAAATCTCCTGCCAGTATTATTGGTACTTTTATTTATTTATTTAATGGTATTTATATACCGCCTTATCATTCAATCAAAGCGGTTTCCACGGCAAACAATCAAGGGGGCAAATGTTTTCATGCAGTGTACAGAGTGGTGTGTATGTGTTGGCAGGGATGTGATTAGATTTGGTTTATCTACATAGCGCGCTATTATACATCATGAGCTATTATACAGTCTTATATACAGTCTTGGGGTGGTGGGGGGGGGTTGATGATCTGACTTGTATGCTGGTTCAGGGGGTATGTCTATAGTAATCGATGAACAGGGTTGTCTTCAGCTGTTTTCAGTGCGTTTTGGTGCTTCTACTATTTTTTGCGCAATACACTTAAAAACTGGTGATTATAAATGTTGGGGGCATATTATTACCAAGGAACAACTCGTCCCCCTGTATTCGAATATGCAAAAATATGAACCTCCCCTGTGTGTCCACCTCCTCCTTCAGAATTTCCACGGGGATCCCTTTTTTAATCAGGATCGCTACTCCTCTTTTCCTTCCTCCCGATGTGGCCGCATATATTTATCCCACCCAATCTCTCCTTAACTTCTCATGTTCTTTTGCACTCAAGTGTGTTTCTTGTAAAAGGGCTATTTGGACTTTCCCTCTTTTTAATGCTTGTAAAATTTTCGTACACTTCATGGGTGTACTCACTCCCCCCACATTCCAAGTGACTATTCGCAGGTCATGACCCATCTTGATCTTCCCTTTTGGATTCTCTACCCTTTCTCTTTTCCTCTTTTTGTCTTGCCTATGTTTGCCCAGGCTCAACCTCAAGCTCTCTCCATCGTGACATCTCTACAGTTCTGTGTCCCACGCTTCATTGCTATTCCCCCACCCTTCCTAGGTAAGGTAGGTAAGGTATGCTTTATGTTAGACACTCTGCCCCTCTTATCCAATTGACTCCCATCAATTGTCACAGAGCAGACTCTCTAGAGCCCCCTGTGGAGCTAAAAAACACTACTCCTCAAGTAAACAGTGACGTGTGGAGAGAGCACATGACACAAGGGTATCAGAATGGGTATAAGGGAGTGAGGTCACAAGCCTGGAATTATCACCCAGCCAGTAGGGAGGCAAGGAAGGTCCCACCTGACCCCAATAGGCTAGGGTGTGGTGCAGCTGGGGATTACGTAAATAATCAGCACAGCTCACAGGGGGGGAAGCAGAGAGAGCTGAGGAAGCTGGGAGACCTGAGAGACGAAGGAGATCAAGAGAATCAAGGCAACCAAGAGAGTTGAAAGACCCAAGGAGAAAGGATATTCCCAGGCAGAGGAGATATCCAGAGTGGGAAGGACACAGACATCCCAGGTCTCTACGGCAAGGCAGAAGGCACTGGCTGAATGAAAGTCTGAGTGAGTCTGATGAACAATTAAGTGAAAGAGATGAGCAACTGAATTCAGACAGGGACAGTGTATGCAGCAGCCTTGATAGAAGCTATGCCCTAAGACACAAGTTACAAGCTAGGAAAAGCTATTCTGAGCCAGAGAGGAGAAATGCTAAGCTGAGCTATGAGAGGCATTTGTATGAGAAACAAAAGCCCTATAATGCTAACTTAATGAAAGCAGGAAAACTCCAGAGTCTGGGCTACAGACAGAATATAGAACAAAGCTTGTTACCTGTGAGAGAGAACCCTGCAGAGGGATATAACTGGCATAAGCCTTCTCAGAAACTGCCGTTGGAGACAACAGCTGTTTGTAAAGCTCCTGTTAAAACAAAACCCCGAACAAAGGTTCCACTTTCTAATAGCTGGGCAGCTAACTGCTTTACTCTGCCTGATAACCAGAGGCAGAGGAAAGGCTCCTGGTTGAGCAACTCCAGAGAATATGGTAAAGCCAAACAGGTACATTCTGTAGAGAGTCAAGTACGTCACAAGCTGGAAAGTTTGTTGAACAAACTACCTCAGGAGAGAAGTGACGAAGCATCTGTACATGACAGTGTTCCCATGCAGTATGAGCCTTATGCAATAGAGGATAACATTGAATTGCCTGTTGAACAGATGGACTGTAGTTTGATACTAGCTGACCAAATAGAGTCTCTCAGATAGAAGGCTGAACTGCTCCAGAGAAGCCTTTATCTGGAAACCTGACAAGCTGTATTTCTGCTTCCATTCATATTTTGTTTGCTGAAAGGAAAGCTATTTTTGTTATAGTTCTTTTTGTTTACCCGAGAAGGGGTATGTTGATTTGATTGTTATACTTTTGAAAGAATCCTACGGGACGGGGAATAAAACCCAGTTAAACCGATTTCGGTGTCACAACTTATTTGTGTACTGGCAAGGACTATAAATATTGAAAAGGCCAGTACTTTACACCCGGGTGCAGTACCAGCTGTGACCAGCAGGAGGCGCTGCATGACGAAGGGGTGACACAATCCATTCCCCCCCTTCACACAATCTTTTCCCTATCCTTTTCCTTTCCCCCCTTCCCTCCTCCCTCCCCCTCCCCACTTAAAATATCCCATCTTCTACCCTCAGCCCCTGCTTGCTGAGGCCCGATCCCTTATTAACGCTACAGGGCTGCCTCGATTCATTCTCTGTTTCCCACTCATTCTCACCAGTCTGTACTTCCCACTCACAGAGTTATGTTCCATCACACCACCCTGTCTGCTGTATCTGCTGCTTTATATTCCACACACCAGATTTTACACTCGTTGCTGCCCTCCCCCAACATCATGTAATTATTACCAGTCTTATTACACAACACTTCCATCAAATTGTATTTTATCCTTGGCTTTGTCCCAATGCTGCTCCCCCTTCTTCCAGTTTATCTTTCTCCAGACCCACCAGAAATCGCCTTGCCTCTCCCACATTGGCAAACATGTGTTTGTCCCTTGGTCGGTGACCCAAAGCGTTGCTGGGAAGGCCAATGTAAACCGAAGCTTCTTTTTAAACAGTTCAGCACAAACAGGGGTAAACTCTTTTCTTCTTGCTGCAACTGTTGCGGAATAATCCTGAAAAATCAGAATTTTCTGATTCTCCATCATCAAATCCCCTTTCCTCCGGAATGCCTGGAGTAACTGTATTTTATGTTGCAAATTGAGAATCCGAGCAATGATCATCTGTGGCCGCTGCCACGACTCCATTCTTGCTCCTAGTCGGTGCGCCCGCTCAACTTTTAATTCTCCCACAAGTGAGCTCAGTCCTAGTTCTTTTGGGAGCCATTGTTCAATTAAAGGCAGCAGCATATGATCCGTCGTCGCCTCCAATACTCCCACTAGTCTCAGATTGTTCCTTCGTGACCTATTTTCCATCTATCTTCGCTGTGAGGGCCTCAATCTGTGCATGTTGTGCCGCGCTCTCTCTTGTTTGCCGGCCCTCTTCATCCTCAATTGCTGCCATGCTCCAGTTCCTCCACTCTGTGACCCACCTCCGCCATTGCATCCCCCATTACTTCCAATTTCTTCAGAATCTGGTCAAATTTGGGATCTAGTAGTTTCACTACCTCCCTTGCCACACCTTCCGTCGTGGAATCCACGCTTTCTGCACCGGGGGGACGCCGGCTGCAATGCTGTGGATGTGGAGGCCGCAGGTTTGTTGGGTTTTTCCCAGTCTCTTTTCACCGGTGGAGGCATCTTATCTCCGACTTTCCTCTCACACAGTGGCTACCTTCCTTCTGCTTTGCTGGGATGCCCTTTTCCACTTTCCTGTGCTCGGGCAGTGATAAATAATGCTGATTCCTTATCGTAGCTCCAGTCTAGTCCCGTACCATAGAGTTGTGTACCTCCTCCCGCAGCTAGGAGACTGAGCATGTCACTCTTTTAGTGACCCTAGTATAAGTAGTCCAGGGACTGCCCCCTTGAACCAGTTTTGCTCAGTCTTTGTGCAGCGGAAGGAGGTTGTGAGTCCAGTGGTCCGGGACTCACTAGAGCAACGAATAAGGCTTTTAGTATTAGTCAGTTTTTCGTATTGAAAAAAAAAAAAAAAAGAAAGGGGTTCTGCCCATTTAAATTGGTGATTTCAATTGGGTCTGTCAAAATTTACTGGAACATCGCTGGTGAGCTACCCCCCTTCTCCCGCCTCTCTCTGGTGTGGAGAACTACCAGAGGAGTGTGCGGGGGTTGAGCAGGGGCCTCCGGCTTCGTTTCCCCCGAGGCGGGAAAGAAGCCATTGAGGACGGTGCCAGGTGCGCGCGTCTCTGGCTCTGTCGGGGGGCAGTGGAACCGGCAGCGGAGGAAGCGCCTTGCTACAGGGAGAAGATGACACCGTGTAAGAGAGAGTACGGCGAGGTTGATTGAGCAGTGCCGGTAACAGACGCAGCGGTTTTGATCAAGGCCGCATGCAGGGTGCACAGCTTGTGCGGGCTCTGAGGGGACAGGCCCGGACCGCGTGGCAAAGCAAGGGAGCCACAGATCAGGCGGGAAGCTTCCCAGGAGACCCTAGTTTATTCGCTTCTTAAGTCGAGAGAGGGTCTGTGTCGGCAAGCGTAAAAAAAAAAAAAAGTGCAGTTTTGAAGCGTTGGGTGAAGCAGTGGGTCCCGAGCTCCTTGTTAGTCACTGTATTGAGCAGGGGGCTTCATGCCTGGTAAGCCTAGGTGCCTCTTGTGTGGGGCACGTAAAGGATCAGTCTCTGAGTCTGAATTGTGCAGAGGATGCAGTTTTGAAACGTCCATGGCAGATAGAGAGCTAGAGGGAGGAGTAGCCTAGTGGTTGGGGCAAGGTACTTCAGGCCGGAAGGTCGGAGGTTCAAATCCCACTAGAGGACAGCAACCTTGGGCCGGAAGGACTGGGGTTTCTAGTCCCACAGATGCTCCTTGTGGTCTTGGGCAAGCCACTTAACCCTCCATTGCCCATGTTCCCTGTAAGTATTAGTGTATGTGTCTCATATCCCTGCATGTTAAATGTATCCCCCAATTGTGTTGTGACCGCTTTGATTGAAGGATAAGGCGGTATACAAAACTGTCTAAATAAATAAAATAAATAAATAGAGGGGTCTGAGGCTACAGGAGAGGTGGTGATGAAGGATCCCTCACTGTCCCCAGAAGCGAGGCAGGAACCCAAGCCGGGGCCTTCCTCGGCGTCAGAGGGGCCCTTACCCCAGGTCTCTTTAAAGGGGGGTCTGGGGCGATCTTTTCGCCTCAGATTTTGTCTCTGTTGCAGCAGGCTATTGGGGGGCCTTGTGCTGTGGGGCCGGGGACCTCGGGAGTTGAGGCTCGAGGGGCTAAGAGGCCGGGGGCTAGCTTAGAAGAGGTAGCCGGGAATGGTGCTGGTAAGAGACCCAAGCTGCGCTTAGAGGGTGAAGAGCAGGACTTGGAGGAGTCAGTGCTGTTGGAGGATTCAGATGGAGAACAGGATTTAGAGGAAGGTGAGATTATGGAGCCAGAGGAACAGGCGAGAATTGTACGAGTGTTCAGGAGAGAGGAGCTTTCGGCCTTGATTGCCGAAACGCTAAAGGCCTTAAATGTCCCGGTCTCGGATTCTGCAGAGGACACGGCGCTGGAAGATCCTCTATTGCAGGCAGTAAGAAAGTCCCAGAGGTCGTTTCCCATTCATAGGATTTTTAAGGAGATGATTCAGGAGGAATGGGATGCTCCGGAAGCTAGCATCAAGGGGGCTAGGGCCATGGCTCGGCTTTATCCTCTGGTGGAACCGGATAAAGATATGTTTAAGCTGCCGAAGGTGGACGCAGCGGTGACTAAGAAAACCACTATTCCGGTGGAAGGGAGTGCAGCGCTTAAGGATACGCAGGACAGGAGATTAGATTCTTTGTTGAGACAGGTGTTTGAGGTGAATGCCCTGTCCTTACAGGCCTCGATTTGTGGGGCCTGGGTGGCATGGGTGTGTCTGCGGTGGTCCTAGAGGTGGAAGGGGACTCAGGCGGACGAAGTGGCGGAAGAGGCAGCCCGCATTGAGTCAGGGACGGCGTACCTGGCGGATAGTCAGTATGATTTGATTAGAGGGCTGGCTAAGAGTATGGCATCAGTAGTGGCGGCCAGGAGGTACCTGTGGCTGCGGAATTGGGCAGCGGATGGGGCCTTCCAAGCACAGTTGGCTAAGCTTCCATTCAGGGGTAAGCTCCTCTTTGGAGAGGAGCTAGAGAAGTTGGTTAAGAATTTAGGGGAGTCGAAGGGGGGTCGGTTGTCAGAAGATAAGCAAAATCAGGGTCGGACAGGAGGACCATCCAGGAGTCAGCTGAGAGAGTTCAGGCGTTTTTGACCCTCCCGGTTTGCTCTGGCGCAAAGAGGGAGATTTCCCTATAGGGCGCAAGGATTTTGGGGATTCAGATGGGCAGGCAGAGGTTTTGCAGCCTCCACGTCCCCGGGCGCCAAAAAGCTGCAATGAAGGAGGGTCCAGGCGGGGATGGTACCAGTAGGAGGTTGATTACGAGGTTTCGTTCCTGCCTGGGCCCAAATTACTTCGGATCAGTGGGTGTTGGAGATCGTGCAAAGGGCCTATGCTCTCGAGTTCCAACACCAAGTGAGGGACGCGTTTGTGCGGTCTCCGTGCAGAACGATGTCCAAGAGAGAGGCGGTTCGCCAGACATTGGAAAGGTTGATAGAGCTGGACACGGTAGTACCGGTACCGCCGGACGAACAAGGCAGAGGTCGGTACTCGATTTATTTTGTGGTACCAAAAAAGGAGGGTACCATGCATCCTATTCTAGATCTAAAAAGGGTGAACAGGTGTCTCCGGGTGTCGCATTTTCGAATGGAGACATTGAGGTCGGTCATGGTAGCGGTGCGACAGGGAGAGTATCTAACGTCGTTAGATTTGTCGGAGGCTTACCTGCACATTCCGATCAGGAGGGAGCACCAGCGGTTCCTTCGCTTTGCTGTGCCTATGGGGCATTTCCAATTCCAGGCGATGCCTTTTGGACTTGCGACGGCGCCGAGAACATTCACCAAAATTATAGTGGTGGTGGCGGCGGCGGCGTTGAGAAGGGAAGGAGTGTTGGTGCACCCATATCTGGACGACTGGTTAATTTGAGCGAAGTTGCGGGGGGAAAGTCAGCAGGCGACAGCTCGAGTGGTGTCCTTCTTGCAAAGCCTGGGTTGGGTAGTCAATGTGGCAAAGAGCAAGTTGACGTCTGCCCAGGATTTGGAGTATTTGGGGGCTCGTTTCGACACGTGCAGGGAAAGAGTCTTCCTGCCACTGCAGCGGGTCCAGAAATTGAGACGTTTGATTCGGGAGTTCCGGGCACTCAGGGCCCTGTCAGTTTGGCAGTACCTGCAGCTGCTGGGGACGATGGCGGCCACGATAGAGGTAGTGCCGTGGGCAGAGCTCACATGAGACCTCTGCAGAGGGCGTTGCTCCGGAGGTGGTCTCATCAGGCGGATCCATTGTCCAAGACGTTGGTGTGTCCGTGGGAGGCTGGAAAGTCGCTGCGGTGGTGGTTGCAGCCGGGGGGCCTGGAGAAGGGCATGCCATTGGAGGCGCCAGACTGGAAGCCCTTGACAACAGACGCGAGTCTGTTCAGTTGGGGGGCGCACTTCGAGGGACAGTTTGCCCAGGGGCAGTGGTCCGAACTAGAGAAGGAATGGTCCATCAACAGGTTAGAGTTGAGAGTGGTGTTTTTAGCGCTTTGGGCCTTGCAAGGGTTACTGCAGGGAAAGGCGGTCAGAGTATTCTCCGACAATGCCATGGCGGTGGCTTACATAAATCGGCAGGGCGGAACCGGCAGCGTGCCGTTGGAGATGGAAGCAGACGGATTGCTGGAATGGGCCGAGCACTATCTGGAGGTGTTGTCGGCGGCGCATGTAGCAGGAGTAGACAATGTGACGGCAGACTTTCTGAGTCGCGTGCGAGTGGATCCGGGAGAATGGAGTCTGCATCAGGACGTTTTCGAGACGCTGGTGCGGCGTTGGGGTTGGCCAGTGATGGATCTTATGGCAAAGGTCGACAGGTTTTACAGCAGAAAGAGAGAAAGGATGTCAGAGGGGTTGGATGCTCTGATTCAGAGATGGCCGGAGGGCGGTCTTCTGTATGTGTTCCCGCCGTGGGTGCTCATCGGCAGAGTTCTCCAGCGCATAGAACGGCACAGGGGGCTGGTTCTGCTGATAGCGCTGGACTGGCCAAGAAGATCGTGGTATGCCGACTTGGTGCGTCTGCTGGTGGAACCACCGTGGAAGCTCCCAGATAGAATGGATCTGCTGGTGCAGGGGCCGTTAAACATGCCTCAGGTATATCGATTTTCGCTTATGGCTTGGCTCTTGAGAGGGCAAGGCTAATGGGTAAAGGTTACTCGTCAGCGGTGATTGCTACCTTATTGAGATCTAGGCAATGGTTCACGTCACTGGCGTATATCAGAGTGTGGAGGTTGTTTGAGGCTTGGTGTGAGGAGAGACAGTTGCGAGCGTTGAGATCCATGGTAGCGCAAGTTTTGTCCTTTTTGCAGGATGGGTTGGAAAAGGGCTTAGCAGCGTCTTCCCTCTGGGTGCCGTTGGCGGCTCTTGCCTGTGCCTGTTACCGAGGAAGCGTGCAGGGGAAGACGCTGGGAGCTCATCGAGATGTGAAGAGATTTTTGAAGGAAGCCTCTTTGTTGAGACCTCCTTGCAGAAGAGTAATTCCAGGTTGGGATCTCAATGTGGTATGGAAGGCGCTAGTGAAGGAGCCTTTTGAGCCGTTGGCTCAGGCGACCTTGAAGGATCTCACGCTAAAGGTAGTGTTTTTGGTGGCTATTTCATCGGCAAGGAGGATCTCTGAGTTGCAGGCCCTGTCGTTTAGAGAGCTGTTCTTGTCCTTTTTTAAGGAAAAAGTGGTGCTTCGGACGGTACCGTCCTTTCTCCAGGACCAAGCAGGAAGTCAGTCCTCACATATGGGTGACGTCGGCGCCGACGGAGCCCTCGCGGAGCAATTTTACCCAGCTTTCAAAGAAAGCCTTTGGGAATTGCAGCGTGCATGCGCGGTCCTCTTCCCGCCCAAGGGTGCCATCTTGCTCAGTCTTCTTTTTTCCGCGGAGCCCTACAGACGTTGCCTGTGAATCCCCGCAGAAAAGTTGATTTTTCTCTATTTTCTCTATTTTTTCTTCGGTTCGACGCCGGTTCTTTTCCCGCCCGGACTCGCGATGCCGGTTGCGAGTCCGTCCTTTATTTTTCGGTTTTTTGTCCTTCGTGACAGATTTCGCGCTTTTTTCCTTTTTCCCTGGCTGCCCGGTCGTTCGACCTCGCAGGGGCCCTTTTTCCCCCGATGGCGGCCAGTGGTTTCAAAAAGTGTGACCTCTGTAAGAAACTTATGTCTCTTACAGACACTCATGACTTCTGCCTCCGCTGCCTCGGCCCAGATCATGACCCCATGATCTGCACGCCATGCGGCAAAATGTCCTCAAAAGCATTGAGGAGTCGGCAGCACCAGCGGGAGCGTATCTTTTCTGACTCCGGCCGGGCTCGGACCTCGTCAGAGGCTTCGACGTCTCGGGACTCTGGTCCTGAGCATCGTCGGAGTTCCTCTGAAAGGGGGTCTCCTACCCGGGAGCATCATCGGAAGAAGAAACCCGCGAGGGCGGGATCGGTGGACGCTCCTGGTTCCTCGAGGGCCAGGTCGCATAGCCACGATTCCCGTCCCGGGTCCTTGGAGTCAGAAAGGCCGTCAAAACATCCTCGACTCAAGGTGGACTTGCCCGCTCACGTAAGTACTGTTGTCCTCGTGGACTCGCCTCCGAAGGACCCGCCGTCGGGGCCCGAGTCGGGGGCTGCTGGGTCTCCAGAGCTCGGACTCAGGTTGACGGCCTTGGAGTGCAGTTTGTCTGCCTTCTTGGACCAGCAGCGGGCATTGATCGCTGGCCTCGCTGGCGCTTCTGCCCTGACCGCCGGGACGTCGACCTCCAAGTCGACCCCGGAGACCGAGCCGATCCTCGAGTCCATAAGGGTTCGAGTCGATCCTCGGTCGAGGTCTCCTTCGGCCTCCCGTTCAGGACCGAGGTCATCGACGCCGACTCCCTCGGCGTCGGAGCGGATGGCATCAGTGCCCGCCCGACCGGAGCCGGTCGACTCCTCCTCCGAGGAGTCGGCCTGGGAATCTGAGGACGAAGAGTCACCTGGTTCCTTTCGGACTCGGTGTGTCCCTTCGGACTCCCCCGAGTCCGAACCTCAGAGACGGTCCCCCCCGGAGGATACCCGGTTCTCGGACTTCGTGAGGGATATGGCCAAAGCCTTGGCCTTCCCTGCGGATCCCGAGGAGGAGCCTCGAGTCGAAGAACTCGATGCCCTCCAATATGACTCTCCCCCGAAGGAGGCCTTTATTGTACCGGTTCCTCCAATGCTGGAACGGCTTCTCTTTCGCATGTGGGAGAGCCCGGCGTCGTCGCCGGTGTTAAGCAAGCGGGTCGATTCCATATATCGAGTCCGCAAGAGCCCCGGGTTCCAAAAGGCACAACTACCGCACCATTCCATGGTGGTGGAATCGGCCATGCATAGACTGAAGAGTCAAAAAATGCACTCCTCGGTGCCCCCTGGTAGGGAAGCCCGAAGCCTGGATGCCCTCGGTAGGAAGTGCTTCCAGGGCTCTATGCTTGCTTGTCGAGTCCAGACATACCAGCTTTACATGGGCATGTATCTCCGAGACCTGGCTAAGGAAATAGCCGGGTTCTCTGCTGGTCTCTCCGACGAACCTTTGCAGAGGTTCCAATCCTTGTCTACTGGCATTCGGGAGTGCTCCAAGTTTATCTCTCGAGCAGCCTATGATGGTTTTGAGGCTTCGGCTCGAGTAGCCGCGGTCGGCATCGGTGGACGCCGCCAAGCTTGGCTTCAGACGTCCGACCTCGAGCCCTGGGTACAGGACAAGTTGGTCGATGTCCCCTGCCGAGGCGATAACCTCTTTGGCAAGCCCATGGATGAGAAGGCTGCACAAATCGAGACGGAGACTCTCACCAGGACTCGTCTCTCAAGGAAGACCTCTGCTCCTTCTCAAAAGAAGAAGGCCTCGGGGAAAAAGCCCTTTTACCTGAGGAAGGGTGCTGCCTATAAATACTACCCTCAGTATCAGGCCTCCCCAGCTCCCCCACAGGGAAAGCAGGCCAAGGGTCGAGGTAATGGGCCCCGTAGGCAGCCAGCCCCCAAGCCTGCACCACCGGCCCCTGCTCAGCAGGGTGGGGGTTTTTGACTTTCTCAGCATAGCCTCTCCCCCTCAGCTGGTTTCTCTCAGCACAGGAGGCCGGCTAGTCCACTTTGCCCACAGGTGGTCCAACATCACCACAGATACCTGGGTGCTTCAGATAGTTCAAAAGGGCTATCTTCTTCATTTTCACCAGGTACCTCCCTCCTACTTTCCAGGGGAACCTTCCAGACTCCCTCTGCACAGGGACTTACTCCTTCAGGAGTTAGCAAGTCTTGTTCAGGAACAAGCCGTGGAACCGGTGCCCCACCACCTGAAGGGTCAGGGGTTTTATTCCCGATACTTCCTGATTCCGAAAAGAACAGGAGGCCTCAGACCCATCCTAGACTTGCGCAACCTCAACAAGTTCCTTGCAAAGGAAAAGTTCAAAATGCTTACCCTTGGAATCCTGCTGCCCTACCTCCAGCAGGGAGACTGGCTATGCTCCTTAGATCTGAAGGATGCGTATACTCATATCCTTATTCATCCAGACCACAGACAATACCTCAGGTTTGTGGTGGACGGACGCCATTACCAGTACAGAGTACTGCCGTTCGGCCTATCCTCCGCCCCCAGAGTGTTCACCAAATGCCTAGCAGTGGTGGCGGCCTATCTGAGACTTCAGGGTCTCTTTGTGTTCCCATACCTGGACGACTGGCTCATCAGAGCCCAGTCTGCCCAAGAAGCCACTCAGGCTACTCATCGCACGGTGGCTCTGCTCCAGCACTTGGGATTTGTCATAAACTTCGCAAAGTCCGCTTTGCTCCCCTCTCAGGATCTAGAATTCATCGGCGCCAGGTTGGACACTCTTCAGGCGCGGGCCTTCCTGCCTCTGGACAGGGCCCAACGGCTCATGGATCTCGCCAGCCGCTTTCACAGCAATTCCCTGGTCTCGGCCAGGCAATTTCTGAGACTGCTCGGCCATATGGCTTCCACGGTCCATGTAACCCCCTATGCCCGCCTGAACATGCGACCTGCTCAATGGTGCCTTCGCAAACAATGGCATCAGGCCACTGGGAGCCTAGCGGACTCCGTACAGATCTCCGACCAGCTGGTCTCCTCTCTGTGATGGTGGCTTCACCTGCCAAACCTAGTGCTCGGGGTGACTTTTCAGCCCCCTGCACATTCTCAGGTCCTGACGACCGATGCTTCTCTCCAGGGCTGGGGAGCACATTGCCAAGGGACTTGTACTCAGGGTCTCTGGACTCCTTGGGAGTCCGCTCAGCAGATCAACTTCCTGGAGCTCAGAGCCATCCGCCTAGCGCTCAAAGCCTTCTCTCACCTGATTTCTCACCAGTCAGTACTTGTCCAGACAGACAATCAGGTTGCCATGTTCTACGTGAACAAGCAAGGCGGAACCGGCTCCTTCCTTCTCTGTCAGGAAGCACAGAAGCTCTGCTCTTGGGCCGTCCATCGCAACATCGTCCTCAAAGCTGTCTATCTCCCAGGTCAAGAAAACTACCATTTTTACGGGATTCTGGTTTTCCACCTGATGCAGAGCCGGTGATTGTTGGAGGGCTCGAAACGTGGCACGTTGTGTCTTTTGAATTCCTCATTGGCTGAAGTCAAGCAAGATAAGTAACGCTGTGAAGTGTTTTCAAGCATTTAATGATTAAAATGGAATGACCGTGGTGGGGGACGGGTGACAGTTCCTGTATCCTCTGATCGGCTTTTCCGACAAAAAGAAAATGAAAAAAAATTGCACTTTTGGGTTTTAATGTTACACACGGAGGTTTGAAGCTTGGGTTATTTTTGTGCTCAAGAAAACTACCTGGCAGACAAACTGAGCAGGATCCTCCAACCGCACGAGTGGAGATTGGATCCGCTTGTGGTTCAGCGGATCTTTCTCCGGTGGGGCCTCCCCACCATGGATCTGTTCGCCAGTCCTCTGAACCGGCAGCTTCCCAGATTCTGCTCTCGACAGCCGCATCCTCTCGGGGTTGGGGGGGATGCTTTTCTTATTCCATGGTCCACAGGCCTCTTGTATGCCTTTCCACCCATGCCTCTGGTGTCTCGGACGCTCTTCAAAGTTCTCAGAGACAAGGCATCGATGATCCTAGTGGCTCCCCGGTGGCCGAGACAACCTTGGTTCCCGCTTCTGATGCAGCTGGCGGTGGACACCCCTCTTCCTCTGGGGTTTCAGCCCGACCTCCTCTCGCAGGATCAGGGGACGCTCCTGCACCCCAACCTCCGGTCCCTTCATCTGATGGCCTGGCTGCTGAAAGGGTAGTCCTTGCTCCTCTCCAGCTACCTCCAGATGTGGAAGAGGTCATTTGTTTAGTCACATCGATGTTGAATTTAATGTTATTATATAATGTTTTTGATTTTACCTATTGATTTTGTTAGTTAATACATTAACACACGAGGTTCATTAACAGTTGTACATTTACGTTTTTTATGTATGTTACATGTTTAAATGGTTTTTGCATATATTGTTTATATATTTATGTATTTATTATGTACTAATGGGTTCACATGTACAAATTAATTTTCTTTTTATGGTGCTTTATTTGTTTTTAAAGTTTTTTCAATTATTGTTTTTATGTTTACATGTTTTTATATGTTGCATTTCTAGCCAAATTTAGCCACTGATGAAGGCATAGCGAAACATGGCCTGTGTCGGGCCATTGGCTGAAAGTGGTTTAATAAAGGTATTCTTCCTCTGCTATCCACGTTTTTGACTGGGTTTGTTTGTTGCACATGGATTCATGTTTTTGTGTTGGACGTGCTAGAGGAGGATGTGCAGATAACTGATATAGGTCCGTATTCAAGGATCTGATAATGCTGTTTTAATGAAAGATGTTTGTTTGTTTGTTTATTTAACAATTTTTTTTATACCGCCTTTATGCCAAGGTGGTTTACATAGAACAACAAGAACAGACTCATATGAACTGAAATTACATGAAGATTAGCCGCTCAGCAGAGTGCTGAACAGATTGAAGGGGAGAGAGATGATTCAGAGGGAGACCAGCAAGGAGTAGGTTACAATATTCTAGATGGGAGGTGACTAAGGAGTGGATACGTGTTTTAGTAGTGTTCAGAAAGGAATGGGCGAATTTTGTTGATGTTGTAAAGAAAGAAGCAGCAGGTTTTAGCTATCAGTTGGATGTGTGTGGAGAAGGAGAGAGAGGAGACAAAGATGACCCCTAGATTGCAAGCTGAGGAGAAAGGGAGGAGTAGAGATTTAGCCACAGAGACTGAGAAAGGAGGAAGGAGAGAGGAGGGTATAGCGGTAAAAATAAGAAGCTCAGTTTCGGTCATGTTGACTTTCAAGCGGCGGTGAAACATCCAAGCAGCAATGTCAGAAAGGCAGACAGAGATCCGGGCCTGAATTTCCAAAAAGATTTCAGGGATAGAGAGGTATATCTAGGATTCATCAGCGTAAAAATGGTACTGAAAACCTTGGGAAGAGATGAGTGCATCAAGGGTGTAGAGAGAGAAAAGGAGTGGACCCAAGACAGATCCTTGGGTGCACTGAGAGCGGGATAGCAGTGGGGAGGATCCACCAGAACAAACACTAAAAGAATGAGGGGAGAGATAAGAAGTAGGATAGCACAGAGCCCTTAAAACCAAGTGAGGACAAAATATCAAGGAGAAGATTGTGATCAACAGTGTCAACCTCAATCGCACAATTACTGGTGCATGATCCGACCAAGTGATCGGCTCTATCTCTCCCCCCCTAATCCTACCTGCTATCTCTTTCCCTACCCAGATAGTATCAATCCTGGAATATGTGCCGTGAACCGCTGAGAAGAATGAGTACTGACGCCTCCCCGGGTTATGCAATCGCCATGCATCAACCAGATCATTTTCCTTTACAAAATTCTGGTATCTCCTCCTATCCGCTCCCCTCCTTTCCCCCCTCCCTGTAGAGTCTCTCCCCATGTCCCAGGTCATGTTAAAATCTCCCCCACAAATCCTCACCAGCTCTCCCAATGAACACATTTTCTTATCCACTTCTTCTCAAAAACCGTTTTGTGATCCGGTGGGCGCATACTGTCAGACGGCTGCCTGGGTGAGAATCTTCACAGTCTTGGCAAGTGCATATATCTATATGATTTGCAAGGGATTGTGGGCAATGCAGTTCATTCACACCAGACACAGCTGCTCACAATAATTAGTTGTGCTTTTGGGTAAAGCCAATAAGATATTTATTTATGGGGTTATTTCTCCCAACACAGATATGCTTGGTAGCACATAAATCAGGTTACTTGCTTTCAGTGTTAAACTTGGAAAAACAAAATCAGGAAAACAACATTTTAACTTATCAGGCAATCAAAGCAAAAGAAATAAGACCTGGTTGGTAAGACCTGGTCTTTTCTGTAGGCTTTAGCTGATATTCTCTTAGCAATGTATCAAACAACAAACAAGATCCACAAAGAAAGAAAAAAACTGTTCTTTTCAGGTTAACTTCTTATATCTTCCCACATAGATTCAGAAGTGATTCTCTCAGAGCTCACAAGCAATTAGGTAAGGCTCAATTGCTAGCAGTTATCCAGCTGAAACCCCTTAGCTGGCTTGCTTTCTACTGCGTGGCTAAAAATCCTACTCAGGAGCTTTTCTGAGTAGATTAAAGAACAAGTTTGTATTTCTTTGTGATGGTTGCTGTACTTTGTAACAGAAAATCACCAAAGGAGTTTAGACAGAGAGCAGTCCATGTAAACAGATTCTTCATCTGCTATCACCCCCTCTTCTTCAACAAGCATGGGTTCAATATCATGGATTGGCACAGATGAATCTCCCAATGGAGCACTTTCAGGAGAATACTTGTTTCCCTGCTGTTTTCAAGGTTATAGCTAGGGCATAGATCAGTGTTCATACCTGAGCTTCCATTGCTGTTAGAGTTCCTCTCTATATAGCCTGGCCAGTATGTAGTCCAGTTCTTATGTCCAGCCTTCCAATCCAGATCCCTGGACACTGGATCTCTCTTCACATACCTTCTGGCACGGGTCTTAGGGTCCCTTCCACGTGCAGCCGTCTCCCTCACAGGTACCGTCTGGAGATTCCTAGCTCTGCAGCACCATTCCTCTGGCTTTCCCCAGTCCAATGGTGTATGCTGGCCCTTGGAATGCCTCCCAGTATACGTACTGTTCTGGACTCTTCTAGACCTCTCAAAGGCTTTTCTCCTCTTTCTTCCAAAGGGTTTCTTTCCCTCTCTGTCCGTCCGGTTTGGCTTCTGCTTCTGATGATCCTCCTGATGATGAAGATGATCAAGCTCAAGCTGATTCTCTGTAGAATAAACTCTACCTTTATTCTGCCTAGATGAGTGCTCCCCCCTAATACAGCGCAGCTGTGCTGAATCAGGCCCTGCCCTTTGAGATGAGTGCTTAGGGATTACCTCATAGCCCTCCTGATTGAACACACGTTTCCCCACTTCAGCTCCTCTAATGGCTGTTGGAAACCTGGTGCATTCTGGGACTGGTAGTCTTTTATGGGAAAATTCTGTTTTCTTATTTCTATCAGAACTGACAGGTTGCTTGTTCAGAGTCACTTCACCTTTTCTATAGCTCCTTCCTGAGCTATGATAAGCTTCCTTATCACAATACACATTCATCACACAGAACCATTCATCTCCTATCTTCATTCGTACCATTAGATATCTCCCCCCTCTATCTCGAATTACAGTCTGCAATTCTACTTTGAGTGTCCCGCTTACCAACAGCGCCACCCCTCCTTTCTTCCGCTCCTTCATATTTGATGCAAACAGTATTACAGGATAACCCTTAGGCTGTACCACAGACTCATGTCTCCGTAACAAATGTGTCTCCTGCAGCAAAACAAGTGAGGCTTTCTGTCTAGTCAATTCCTTATACAGTTTCTGCCTCTTCATGGGTGAATTTAGACCTTTCACATTTATGGTAACAATTTTCAGTTCACCTATATAGTCTTCCCCCTTCCCTGCCCTCTCTATCCCCTACTGTCCCCCCCTTCCCCCTCCTCTCTTCCTCCCCCTCCAGAACCCCCTTAACCTCCTCTTCCCCCCCCCAGGCCACCCTTCCTCCCTCCCTCTTCCTTCCTCCCTGAAGGGGACCAACGACTTCCCTAGCCGTGACTAAGAATCAGGCCGCGGCCTGACTCCTGCCTTACCATCCCGCTTAACCCCGCCCTCTCCTCCCCTCATCTTCCCCACACAACTCTACTCCCCACCTCCACCCTGGTCTACCCTCCTCGACCTCCCTCTCGGACCCCCTCCCCGCCCCCCAGTATCTACCGTTTGTGAGCTCAGCCCTCTCCTACTCCCTCTCCCCCTCCCCCTTATTCTACCCATCCTACCCCTCTACCCCCACACATTATGTGCATATCAAAAACTCTGTTCCACAATGTCCACCGCTTCATCCAGCTCCTTGTTCCTCCACTCGCACTTCTTGGCCCTCTTTGCTCATTCTCGCCAATCGTCTGCCCTCTGCTGGTACTCGATGCCATCTCGTGTTCTCCCTCCTGGAACTTGCCACTGTAGTACTCATGGTCCCATTCTGGTGTTTCCCCCCCTCAGGGAGGTTTGTAAGTCCCCACTCCTTAAGTGCTCTCCAGGCCTCCTCGCACAATTGCACTCGTCTTGACTTCCCCTTGCAAGTTATCAGCAGTCCAAATAGAAACAGCCACTTATATCTCATGTCCTCTCTCCGCAGAAAGGCCGTCACTTTCCTGAAATTTTGTCTGCGTTGAAGCGTTCCCATTGAGAGGTCTTGGAACAATTCCAACTTGTGCTCTTCCCAGGTGAACTGCCTGGCAACTCTGGCCGCCCTCAGAAGCTTTTCTTTTGTTTTAAATGAGTTTAAACATATCACTATGTCACGTGACTGGTTTTCTCTTACAGGACCCAGTCCTCTATGGGCCCGCTCTATTAGCAACTCCTCTCCTTCTTCACCTTCTATAGGGAACGCAGTTAAGAGTAATGCTGGAAAGATTTTAGTCGACACCTCCTCACAATTTTTATATTTGGCTACTTCTGGCAGGCCGCGTATTCGAACATTGCATCGTCTAGACCAGGGGTCACCAACCTCCAGAGGGCCGCGGGCCACACAGCCGACTACCGGCAGACTCGCGGGCCACCCCCCCCCCCCCGCGAAAAAAAAACTGCTCATACCTGTAGTTTTATTTTTCCATGTCAGCTCCCTCCCTTCTTCTGCAGCCGCGGCTCCCTGCCTCTTAGGGAACCGCGGCTGTGCTTGTAAAATCATCGCGGAGCCCTTCCTGTCTTGACGGGCTCCGTGCAGCATTGTCCCGCCTCTAAAGGAAGTTGTTTACCACTTCCTTTGGAGGCGGGACAATGCTGCACGGAGCCCGTCAAGACAGGAAGGGCTCCGCGATGATTTTACAAGCACAGCCGCGGTTCCCTAAGAGGCAGGGAGCCGCGGCTGCAGAAGAAGGAGTTGGTGAGTTTGCCTTGGCGGGCCGCACCGGGGTAGAGTCTCGCGGGCCGCACGGAGGGACCTCGCAGGCCGCATGCGGCCCGTGGGCCGCAGGTTGGTGACCCCTGGTCTAGACCAATCTTCCAGATCCTCCATCTTCCTCTGCTGTTCTTCTTGAACTCTCCGCACTTCCTCCCAACCCTTTTGGAGTTCTTCTAGTGCCGTTTCTTGTTGCTCAGGTTGGTTCTCCGTCTCTGCCACGCGTACCCCCAATTCCACAATGTCCTGTCGCAGGGCTTGTATAGATTCTTTTAACTCATTTTTGACTCCACTAATCTCCTTCTTAATTTCCTCTTTCATCTCTGACAGCCACGTCTTAATCAGCTTCGCCATTCCTGGACTGGTAGCCCGCTTTGCCTCTTCCTCCTGCTCCTCTGGTCATTCCATCCCTGCTTTTCCCTCTTGTTGTCCTTCCTTCCCTCTTCTTGGTGTAACATATGGAGACTTAAACTCTGCCAGTTTCTTCTTTACGGCCTGTCCGCCTTTGGATTTCTCCATGTGCTCTGTGTAACCCTCCTGGATGGGGCCCTCTTTTTTCTGTTTCTTTCAACACCCACTGTGCCTTAAACTTTCTCTGGGCCTCCAATCCAGGTCTCCTTGACTCTCAATCCTTTTTGCTGGACTTCTGGGCTTAATGTATAGCGGTGCTTCCAGGGCCAGAGATGAACCTGAACATTCCCTGCCCTCTTCTCTCCTGCCGTTCCCCACACCATGCCTTGGCAGTTTTGGGCCCAGTTATCCCCCTCCACTGCCCTCTACAATTGCTGCAGCCTCCACTTCTTCTTTCCTCTTACACTAGCGGTCTTCTGCCTGTTGCGGTTCCCACTGCCTCACCTCCTTTCCAGGGCTACGCACTCCGCTTGCTCTCCTTTTGTTCCCTCCTCAGTTCTGGCCCCCCCCCCCACCCGGGGTGCCGGGCTCTCACGTGGCTCCCAGCTGCTCCAATCACTCCAGATCGTCCTCCGCTTGCTCTACGAGCTCACCGACATGGGCTCCAGCTCGCTCCACTGCCGCTGCCTTCCCTGAACTTTCGGCGGTTCGCTGCAGGCCTCCGCTCCTGCCTCATTCTGGCCTGTGTCTTTCTCCGGCCCCTCTTGGCTTTTTGAACGTGCTCCTCCGGCCCGGCGGCAATCAACTTCCCACCGCCTGCCCCGGCCCACCGACCAGTTCTCCGCTCCGCTTCCAGGGGTCATCCTCCACTGCCTCCTTTAGCTCGCCCCTCTTCTCTCTCTCATTTCGGGGTGTTTTTTCCCCCTTAAGCAGGCTGATGGCGGCAGAGCTGAAAGCTATACCGCCATTCATCCCGATGACGTCACCGGAAGTCCCCCGAGAAGGTGGTTTAATAAGAACATAAGAACATAAGATATGCCATACTGGGTCAGACCAAGGTCCATCAAGCCCAGTATTCTGTTTCCAACAGTGGCCAATCTAGGTCATATGTACCTAGCAGTATCCCCAAGAGACACAAGTTCCACAATGCTTGTACTGTGTCAAGCATTGATATCTTCGGTCACTTCTTAATAATGGTTTATGGACCTTTCCTCCAGGAACTTGTCCAAACCTTTTTTAAACCCAGCTACACTAACAGCCTTTACTACATCCTCCGGTAACAAATTCCAGAGTTTGATTACATGTTGAGTGAAAAAATATTTTCTTTTATTAGTCTTAAATAGTTTACCCTGTAGCTTCATTGCATGTCCCCTAGTCTTTCTATATTCTGATAAGGTAAACAATCGATCTACGTTTACCCGTTCCACTCAGTTCATTAATTTATAGACTTCTATCATATCTCCCCTCAGCCATCTCTTTTCCAGGTTAAAGAGCCCTAACCTTTTTAGCCTTTCTTCATAGGAGTATCCTTCCATCCCCTTTACCATTTTGGTGGCTCTTCTCTGTACCTTTTCTAAAATCGCTATATCCTTTTTAAGATACGGCGACCAGAAATGCACACAATATTCAAGGTGTGGTCTCACCATGGAACGATATAGAGGCATTATATCTTTTGTTTTATTTTCCATTCCTTTCCTTATCATACCTAGCATTCTATTTGCTCTCTTGGCCGCCGCTGCACACTGGACCGAGGGTTTTAACATGGTATCCACAATGACGCCTAAATCTTTTTCCTGGGTGGTGGTTCCTAATGTGGAACCTTGCATCGTGTAACCATAGTTTGGGTTGTTCTTCCCTAGGTGCATAACCTTGCACTTGTCCACATTAAATTTCATCTGCCATTTTGATGCCCAGTCTTCCAATTTATCAAGATCCTCTTGCAATTTTTCACAATCCTCTTGGGTTTTAACAACTTTAAATAGTTTTGTGTCATCTGCAAATTTGATAACCTCACTCGTTATTCCACTTTCCAGGTCATTTATGAATATGTCAAAAAGCAGCGGACCCAGCACAGATCCCTGGGGTACACCACTATTCACCTTTCTCCATTGGGAAAATTGGCCATTTAGCCCTACCCTCTGCTTTCTATCTTTTAACCAGTTCCTGATCCACAATAGTACACTGCCTCCTATCCCATGACTCTTTAGTTTTGCCAAAAGTCTCTGGTGAGGGACCTTGTCAAAGGCTTTCTGAAAGTCCAGATACACAATATCAACCGACTCACCTTTGTCCACCTGTTTATTCACTCCTTCAAAAAAACATAACAGATTAGTAAGACAAGATCTTCCTTGTCTAAAGCCATGTTGGCTGTCTCCCATTAGGTTGTGACTATCTACATGCTGAGTAATTTTATTCTTTATGATGGTTTCTACCATTTTTCCCGGGACTGACGTCAGGCTCACCGGTCTGTAGTTTCCCGGATCACCCCTGGAACCCTTTTTAAAAATTGGTGTTACATTGGCGATCCTCCAATCTTCAGGTATTAGAGATGATTTTAATGATAGTTCAAAGATTACTGATAGCAGTTCTGCAATCTCATATTTCAGTTCTTTCAACACCCTTGGATGTATACCATCCGGCCCAGGTGATTTGCTACTCTTCAGTTTATCTAATAGTTGTAAGCAATGTTCCCTCTAATTTTCTGTAGGCTGTGTGCGCATAAAATATCAGCTGTGCAGCTTTTGAAGGAAGGTTACATTTTTGTGCGCCACATAACGACACTCGGAGTTATATACTTTAAAATTTGACTATACGTCAGAATACAGTATGTACACCACATTGATTGCACTAGAAAATATTGTAGAACTTGTGAAAACCGTAAATACACAACAACTTTCAATTTTAAGGACGTCTGTGTTGTTTTCTATCAGAATCAGAACCGTAATTTTTGTGCGCTCTGTTGTAAAGTATGTGCGCTCATTCGGTGAGGTGTGTGCGCGCGCACACGCGCACAGCTTAGAGGGAACAGTGGTTGTAAGACATCTTCCCGATGTATTGATATTTCCTTCAATTCTTCCGCACCTTTAAATACCACTTCAGTCATGGGTAACATTCCTACATCTTCCTCAGTAAAGACCGAAGCAAAGAATTCATTCAGTCTCTCCGCTATCGCCTTGTCGCCTCTTAGTGCTCCTTTAACCCCTTTATCATCTAATGGACCAACTGACTCTCTCACAGGTTTTTTGCTACGAATGTACTTGAAAAGGTCTTTATTGCGCGTTTTTGCTTCCGCAGCAAGCTTCTTCTCAAATTCTCTCTTTGCCTGCCTTATCAATGCCTTGCATTTGACTTGCCAGTGCTTGTACTGTTTCAAGGTTTCGTCGTTTGGCTCTTTTTTCCATTTCCTGAAAGATGCTTTTTTGGCAACAAAGCCTCTCTGACCTCACCTTTAAACCATGCTGGCAGTTTTTTGGACTTCCTTCCACTTTTCTTAAAGCGTGGAATACAGTTGGTCTGGGCTTCCAAGATAGTATTTTTCAACAACACCCAAGCTTGATGTACGTCTTTAACCTTTGTAACTGCTCCTTTTAGTTTTTTCTTAACTGTTTTCCTCATTTTATCATAGTCTCCCTTTCGAAAGTTAAAAGGTAGTACTGTGGATTTCCTTACTATCCCTCCTCCACTAATTAAATCAAAGGCGATCATGCTATGATCACTTTTGCCAAGTGGCCCCAACACCCTTATCACTTGCACTAGATCTGGTGTTCCACTAAGGACTAGGTCTAATATGGCTTCCCCTCTGGTCGGTTCATGAACCAGCTGCTCCAAGAAGCAGTCATTTATTTCATCTAGGAATTTTATCTCCCTAGCATGTCCTGACGTGACACTGACCCAGTCGATACCGGGGTAATTGAAATCACCCATTATTATTACTGCGCTGTAACCTTTGTTAGCTTCCTTAATTTCTTTCAGCATTTCATCATCCATTTGGTCATTCTGGCCAGGTACTCGATAGTACACCCCCACTGCCATCGCATTCCCCCTTTTATATGGAATTTCAATCCATATAGATTCTACAGAAGATTTTGTTTCCTGCAAAACTTTAATCCTTTCTGAGTCAATGCCCTCTCTAACATAGAGCGCAACCCCTCCACCAATTTGATCAGCTCTATCATTACGATATAGTTTGTACCCAGGTATCACAGTGTCCCACTGGTTGTCCTCCTTCCACCATGTCTCTGATATTCCAATCATATCTAACCTTTCATTTAGTGCTATATATTCTAACTCTCCCATCTTATTCTTTAGACTTCTAGCATTTGCATACAAGCATTTTAGAGAATGTATTTTATTCATGTTAATTTGGCTATTGTTAGACATGGGTAAATTGGGATCTTTAAGCTCTGTCTGCTCCATACTTGAGGGCATTTGGGCTACTTTACTCTTTTGTGGAACCTCTCTGCTTTTGGTAGTATCCTTCAAGGATACATTCTTCCGAACTATCCGCTCTTGGGTGACTGTCGGCTTTCCCCTAATATCTAGTTTAAAAGCTGCTCTATCTCCTTTTTAAAGGTTAATGCCAGCAGCCTGGTTCCATCCCGGTTAAGGTGAAGCCCATCCCTTCGGAAGAGCCCCTCCTTTCCCCAGAATGTTCTCCAGTTCCTAACAAATCCAAAACCCTCATCTCTGCACCATTGTCTCATCCACGCATTGAGACTCCGGAGCTCTGCCTGCCTTTTGGGTCCTGCGCGTGGAACAGGAAGCATTTCGGAGAATGCTACCCTGGAAGTTCTGGATTTCAACTTCCTACCTAAAAGCCTAAATTTTGCCTCCAGAACCTCCCTACCACATTTTCCTATGTCATTGGTACCGACATGTACCAAGACAGCAGACTCCTCCCCAGCACTATCTAAGACCTTATCTAGGTTGTGCGTGAGGTCCGCTACCTTCGCACCAGGCAGGCATGTTACCAGGCGATCCTCACGTCCACCAGCCACCCAGCTATCTACATGCCTAATGATCGAATCACCAACTATAACGGCTGTCCTAACCCTTCCCTCATGGGCACATGGCCCTGGAGAAACTTCCTCGGTGCGAGAGGGTTTTACATCACCTGGAGGACAGGTCCTAGTTACAGGATCACTTCCTGCCACACCAGGGTGATGCTCTCCTGTCACGTGACCTCTCTCATCCATGGCAACAGGGGTGTTGCCAGACTGGAGGTGGGACTTCAGGACTATATCCCTGTAGGTCTCGTCTATGTACCTCTCTGTCTGTCTTATGTTTTCCAAGTCTGCTACTTTGGCCTCTAGAGAACGGACTTGTTCCCTGAAAGAAAAGAGCTCCTTGCACCTAGTGCACACGTAAGACCTCTCACCAACTGGGAGTAAATCATACATGTGACACTCAATGCAAAAGACTGGAAAGCCCCCATCCCGCTGCTGGACTGCTGTCTGCATCTTAGTTTTAAGTTTGTGTCTAGATCTTTAAGTTCTTACTTACTAGGGGTTGCTATACCAATAAAACTGTACCTAATACGTTTAATATACCTTGTTCACCTGAAGCTTAATTAATCTCAGGTCCTTAGTGTATGACCGATTTGGGTAATGAGCTTCACCTGAAAGCACCTCCTGTCTTTTAAGATGTGTAAGTACCTATAAAGCTATGATTATCCCAGGGGTGGGTGGGAAATAACACTTATTAAAAGAGGGCTGCTACACAGTACCCTGTCTTGTGCTGCTGAGGTAAGCTAAATTCTGATTTGATTTAAATTATAGCTCTTAGCTGCTGCTAGGCTCTAACTTCTTATGAAATTTAAACTACAAGCTCTCTGCTGGGTACTAAATTTAACCAGAAAGCTCTCTTCTGTGTGTTAAATTTAAACTAAAAGTACTTTGCTGTTACTTGGCCCTGAGTGACTATTAAATTTAAACTACAAGCTCTCTGCTGGGTATGAAATGTAACCAGAAAGCTCTCCTCTGTGTTTTAAATTCAAACTGTAATTGCTGCTACTAGGCCCTAACTGATCCAACAAAAAATAGTGGGTTCACAGATTAAGTAGCTTTAATACAAAGAATTCTTTTTAGAAAATTACCAGAAGTATATACTCACAGTTGCAGATTTCTCTCCAGAAGTAACAGTCCCCTTTTCTAGTCCTTCAAGACAGTGCCCATGCTTGAGCACAAATTTTGCCTGAAGTTGAACTATGCACCTTTGTTGTGTTGGATTCAATCAAAGTTACGTTTATGGCAGGATCTCCCTATTTCTTGGGGGAGGGGAGGATTAATTTGGTGAAGATGAATATCCTGCTGCGCCTTTTGAATTTGTCTCAGCATGTGACTTTTGATATGCTGGGTCCCTTTTTTCGGTGTCTGAATGGGGTGCTTTCCAGCTTTATTTGGCATAGTCGTGTTCCTCATCTTTACTGATACACTGTGTAGGCCACAGAGGAGAAGGTATGGGTCTCCCCAATTTGGAGTTGAATTACTGGGCTGCTCAGCTCACCTGTGTGAAGGCTTCTTTTCAGGTGGATATGGGGGCAGCCTGGGTGCAGTTGGAGGGGTCACAGGTGGAGGGCCTTACTCTTTCTTTGTTGTGTGTTTTGCCTTGCAGAGGCCCCAGTGATGCATAGGGTATTGCGTTGTCATAGAATTCTGGTACATACAGTGGAGGACATTGCTAGGACATGATTACTGGTACCCTTATAAACAATTCAAATCAGTATGAAAAGAAGAACCACATTCCCACTGCAGTAAAATTAGATGCACCAGTAGCAGTCAGTACTCACATGACTTGAATCAACCAATGAATGATGGCTCTAATGTTTAAAATGGCCACATTCACTCCCTGTTCCATTTTCACAATGATGAAGACAAAAGAGCTGTCTGATTCCGTCAGAAAAGTCATTACCACCAAACATCAAACTTCAAAGGGGTACAAGGCCTTCTCCAAAGACCTTGGGATTCCTGTGTCTACAGTTCACAACGTTATTAAGAAGTTTTCTGCTCATGGAACTGTCAAGAACCTCACAGGACGTGGTGGAAAGAAGAAAATAAATCCAAGAAGTCTTTGAAGCTTAGTGCGAATTGTTGGAAAAACACCATGTACAAAATCCAAAGAGCTTAACTGACCTGAGCAATCTGGAGTGCTAGTTTCAACCCATATCATACGCAGAGCACTAAACAAAGGGCGAAGGCCAAGAAAGACCCCACTGCTCAAAGACAGACATAAAAAGGCACGCCTGATCTTTGCCCAAACCCACCTTGAGAAACCACAATCCTTCTGGGAAAATGTTCTGTGGACAAATGGAACTAAACTTGAGCTCTATGGCAATGCAGACCAGCGATACATTTACAGGTGAAGAAATAAAACTTATAAGGTAAAAAACACCCTACTTACAGTTAAATATGGTGGAGGTTCCATAATATTGTGGGGCTGTTTTGCTGCCTCAGGAACTGGAGGTCTGGAACATATTAAAGGAAGAGGACTACCAAGGTCTTTTGGAGCAAAATGTGCTACCTAGTGTCAGAAAGCTAGGTCTGGGTCAAAGATCATTGGTCTTCCAGAAGGACAATGACCCAAAACATCCAAAAGTAGAAAAGAATGGTTAAAAAGGAACAAATGGACTGTTTTAAAATGGCCAGCACTGAATCCTGGTCTCAATTCAATCCAGAACCTTTGAAAAGAGCTGAAATCTACTACTAGTAAAAGATTTCCTGGAAACATTCATGAGCTGAAACAAATCGCAGCTGAAGAGTGGGAGAAACTACCAGCAAACAGAGGTACAAAACGTATACAGTAGATGGCTACAAGAAATATTTGGAGGCTGTCATCACTGATAAGGCTTAGGCAACCAAATATTAGTGAAGGGTGCCATTATTCCAGTCCAGGTCATATTTTGTAATTTTTCTCAGAAATTACTATGTCTAAGTTGCACAGACATCATGGGGTTTGGATAGCATGACGCTCCACAGGAACCGAGATACCAGGGGCTAAGCCGAGAGGAGTTTTCCCTCAACGGAATGGTGGTTCGCTGCGAAAGCCCTCATGTGCACCCTGACTGAGTTAGACTTTAGTCCCATCTGTGACAGGTGGAGTAGGTACTGGAGCACCATCTGCACCAGGCAGGAGAACAGGTTCGCTCGCCTCTTGGTGCACCAGACTGAGAACTGGTGCCGCTTGAAGGTATACGGCCTCCTTGTAGAGGCCTTTCGGGAGGCCAGAAAGACCTCTTCCACATCCTGCAGGAGGTTGAAGGGAGCTAGTGCTAACGTTTTGGCAGCCAAGCCGTGAGCGACAGGGACCCCCAGGTTAGGGTGCAAGAGAGAGCCCTCCTCCTGTGAGAGTAGGTCTGGGGTGCGACCCAGGGGAATTAGCAACTCTGTCACCTGGGAGAAGAACAGTGAGGAACCAGGGTTACCAGGGCCAACGAGGGGCTATCAATATCAGTGATGCCCTGTTGCATTGGGCCTTGAAGAGGGTCTTGGCAACCAGTGGTGTCGGTGGGAACACATAGAGACGACCTTCCGTCCATTGCATGAGGAACATATCTGCCGCCACCCAATATGGGTGCAGCTTACGGGAGCAGAAGCAGGGCAACTGCATGTTGCCCAGGCTGGCAAACAGGTCCACTAGGGGGATGTCCCAGAGTTGAAACAGCTGTGAGGCCACTCTGGGATCCAGGCGCCACTCATGCGGCTGAAGAACCCTGCTCAGCTTGTCTGCTAGGGCATTGTCCTGGCCCGGGAGGTAGACTGCCCAGAACTGACTGGCGTTGCAGTCAGTGGCGGAAGGCTCATAGAGCTAGAAATATCGCCTGGGACTCCAGAAGGTTGATCTGTAGCCTGCGTTCCGTCTGGGACCAGCTGCCATGTGTGCAGAGGTTTCCGCAGTGAGCTCCCCAACCTATCAGGGAGGCGTCCATAGTGAGGACCCTCTGGGGGGGTGGGTGCTTGGAATGGAATCCTGGCCTGGAGGTGGCAGGGATTCTGCCACCAGTTGAGGCTTGTGTCCACTGAGAGCAGAGAAACCATTGGGCCACCCTCATATATAGGCGGGCACATGGGGTCATGTGGACCATGGAGGTTATGTGGCCCAGCAGGCAGAGGAGAAGATGGGCGGCCCACATCTGGCAGTGTTGTACTTCTGCGGCTAGTCTCCTGAGAAGTTCTGCCCTCTCCTGAGGGAGGAAGGTCTTTACTTGGAGGGTGTCTAGCTGAGCCCCCTATAAACTCTAGGCTCTGAGTTGGTGCGAGGTGTGACTTGGGGTAGCTGATGACGAATCCCAGGTGCTGCAGGGCATGGATGGTTCGCCCGGTGGCATGGTGCACCTCTGCAGCCATGCCCCCCCCTCTTATGAGCCAGTCGCCCAGGTAGGGAAAGACGAAGGACGCCTGCAGACGAAGGTGTGCCGCTACCACTGCTAAGCACTTGGTGAAGACCCTTGGCAATGAGCCCAATCCAAAGGGTAGAACCCTGTATTGGTAGTGGCCTCCTCCCACCACGAAGCGGAGGTACTTTCCATGGCTGGGATGGATCAGGATGTGTGTATAAGCATCCTTCAGGTCTAAGGAGCATAGCCAGTCTCCATGCTGGAGGTAGGGCAGTAATGTTCCAAGGGAGAGCATCTTGAACTTCTCCTTCACCAGGAATCTGTTCAAGTCACACAGGTCCAGGATGGGCCTGAGGCCCCATGTTTGCTTGGGGACAAGGACATACCTGGAGTAGAAGCCCTTGCCCCAGAGATGTCTGGGGACTGGTTCTACTGCCTTGTCCTTGAGGAGACCTGCGAGCTCAGTGAGGAGCAGGGTCTGGTGAAGGAGAGGTCTTACTGGCTCTCCTGGGAAGTGTGAGGTTGATGTTCCTTGCAGCGGGAGAAAGTAGCTCTCTTGGACCACTGGCAGTACCTAGGAATCAGTGGTGACAGTGGACCACCTATGGGCAAACAGGGCCTGAGGACCACCTGGGGGAGAAGAGGTCGCGCCCAAGGGGTCACAGGCTCCCCCCCCCCCATAAGCTGAGCTGGAAGCCGGCGCCTGGGACTTGGGGGCCTTCTGTTTACGAGGGCTGTGCCCCTGCCCCTTGTGCTGCTGGCCTTGCTGAGGGGCTGAGAAGCCTTGGAAATGTGAAGCATTACCGAAGTCGCCCTTTTTCCTTCAGGAAGAAGGGCTTCTTCCCGGGTGCCTTCTTTTGGTGCTGGACCAAGGTCTTTTGAGAGAGTCTTTTAAGAGAGTCTGGTCCTCATCAGAAACTGAGTCTCTATCTCTGCAGCTTTGTCTGCCATGGGTTTCCCGAAGAGATGCTCTTCGATACAGGGAACATCAATAAGTTGGTCCTGAACCCGTGGTTTGAGGTCAGATGACTGCAGCCATACCTGACGTTGAGTCTCAATGCCTTCAGCAGCCACTGGTTGAGGTCTTAAAGCCGTCAGGCTGCTCGTGATAAAAACTTTGAGCACTCCTTGACCACATAGACCAGAGCCTTGAACCTCTGGAGAGGCTCTCCATCGAGGCCTGCTGAGAATTCAGAGAGCTCCCTCACTAGCTGAGGGCATTGAAGGTCCAGGCCTCCTGACCAGGGGGCACCGAGAAATGGGTCTTTTGGCTCTTGAGCCTGCGCATGGCAGACTCAACAACCATCGAGTTGTGGGGAAGATGGGTCTTCTGGAACCCGTAGCCTCAGCAGACTCGGCACATGGAGTCGAGTCGCCTGCTTAAATGGTCATTGACACTGGTGTCTCCCAGAGATGGAGGAGGAGGCGCTCTAGGAACAGAGGACTGGGCACTGCGAGGGCATCTTTCAGAGAAGGCCCTCCTCTGTCTCTGTCTTGATGGCGAGCACCTTTGCCATGTCCCTCAGAAAGTTGAGGAAGGTGACATCCTTGGGCAATGAACGACGTCAGGGCGCCAGGGAAGATGGGTCTGAGGGCACGTCTTCGTGTCGCCAGGTATCTGGGGAATCCTTGTCCTCCATCACCCAGTCGGACTGGAAGTCTGAGGTCGATTCTGAGGCTTCGTGGTCACCGCAGTCGAGGTCCAAGCCCAGGGGCCCAGGGTTCCCAGAGGACCTATGGCTGAGAAGCATGCATCTGCCAGAGAGGACCAGTGACCCGAGAAACGGAACCAGGATCTCATCCGGCACTAATTGCTCTCTTGAGGCCGGTGGCCCTTGAGGATCGGGTGCCAACGACGCCTTCCGGGACAGGTTGTGAGGCCACTCTCACTCCGATCCTTCTGACACGCCGAGGGCTGCAGGGCCTGGAGCGGATTTTCCTGTCTTCCCAGATCCAGTCTCTGAGGTGGTCTTCGAAGACTTTGACTTCTTACGTTCCACCTCCAGGGATTTCCTCTAGGAAGAACCGCAGCTGCGGGACTCTGAGGCAGCCTGGGCTTCATGGGGCACCGAGATACAGGAAGGGACATTGGAGCGGGGTGTCGCTGGAGCCTCCAGTGCTGAGTCTTTTCCTGCTGCTGCTAATGGCTTTTAAGGGCCTTTGGGGTCATGGTCCTGCAAAGCTCACAATCCGAGTCATGTTCCAGGCCAAGACACTGAAAGCAGCAGTCATGTGGTTTGATGAGGGACATCATCTTGCTGCACCAATTGCACTTCTTGAAGCAACTGGAGGCCATTGGAAAAAAGAGGGCTCTGCCGCCCACCAGGTTTCTGAGGCCTTCGGCTGAAAAAGATGCAGGTCGAGGGATACCTTGATGAAAAATCAAAAAAACAAGGGAACGAACCCAAGGAGCGACGCTGAGGCGAGCTGGCTTGGGGAGGGAAAGGATCTGATGCATAGACCAGATAAAACTATAAAAAACCACACTTTTTCTAGGGGAAACTGGACAGACATCCGGAGGGTTGGGCAGAAAAAGGGAGATTGAGGCAAGATGGCATCCTTGGGCAGGAAGGGGACCACAAATGCATTGCTTCTATTGTATGCAGCTCTATCTTATGCATATTCATTGTGGATATCCTGAAAACCTGACTGGCTTCGGGAGCCCAGAGGACTGGGTTGAGAACCACTGCTTTAGAGCACTGAGAATCACTGAATAATACAGTATGCCAATTTGGGTCTGCACCATTACACTTTTACACATTTAGGCAAATACGCATGAATGCTTAACATATTTTTTTGTCTTTTATCTTCTGTGCTCATATGACATCAAAATATGGTTTGTATGTTTTTTCTTATTGTTTTATATATATTTATATTTATGGTTTTATTATCTTTGTTCATATTTGTGCTTTTGCATTTCTGTTAAGTTGCCCCTGACATAGGCAGACTGCCAAAATACGTCCACGTTGGGCTAAATAAAATTACTCTGTGTTTTTTCTTTATTGACCCTCTCCTTTTTGCTTTTTGTTGTGTACCTTTTTAGAAGGACTACAAAAGAGGACTGCTACTTCTGGAGAGAGATCTACAATTTTAAGTATTTACTTCTGGGAATTTTTCTAAATCTTGGGGAAAAACAAATTCAGTGTATTTGTAAATCAGTCAGGGCCTAGTAGCAGCAAAGTTTTCAGTTCAAAATTAAAACATAGCAAAGAGCTTTCTGGTTAAATATGGAACCCAAGACTCCCTCTATCCAAGCGAGGGCTGTGGGACTCCCCCTGGAGATTGCTCACAGATTACCTTAGAAGCACAGGACAGGGTACTGTGTGGCACAGGACAGGGTACTGTGTGGCAGCCAGCTTTTAATAAGTCTTCTTTCCCTCCCTTCCTCACTGATACACATCCACCCCTGGGATAATCATAGCTGTATAGGTGATTAAACCTTTTAAAGGAAAGGAGGTGCCATATTCATTCTCAGGTACAGTTGTTTATTCTCAACAGCATACATTAAGGACCTGAGATTAACTAAACTTCAGGTGAACAAAGTACATTAAACGTATTAGGTATAGTTTTATTAGTGTAAGTATCCCCAGCAACCCTTAGTAAGTAAAAAACTTAAAGATCTAAACACAAGCTTAAACTAAGATGCAGACAGCAGTCCAGCAGCGAGATGGGGGCTTTCCAGTCTTTTGCATTGAGTGTCACATGTATGATTTTCTCCCAGTTGGTGAGAGGTCTTACGTGTGCACTAGGTGCAAGGAGCTCTTTGCTCTCAGGGAACGAGTCCGTTCTCTAGAGGCTAGAGTAGCAGACTTGGAAGACATAAGAAAGACAGAGAGGTACATAAATGAGACCTACAGGGATATAGTCCTGAAATCCAACCTCCAGTCTGGCAGCATCCCTGTTGCCATGGAGGAGAGAGGTCACTTGACAGGAGAGCATCACCCTGGTGTGGCAGAAAGTGATCCTGTAAGTAGGACCTGTCCTCCAAGTGATGTAAAACCCTCTCACCCCAAGGAAGATTCTCCAGGGCCATGTGCCCATGAGTGAAAGGTTAGGACAGCCGTTATGTTGGTGATTCAATCATTAGGCATATAGATAGCTGGGTGGCTGGTGGACGTGAGGATCACCTGGTAACATGCCTGCCTGGTGCGAAGGTAGCGGACCTCACATGCCACCTAGATAAGTTCTTAGATAGTGCTGGGGAGGAGTCTTCTGTCTTGGAACATGTCGGTACCAATGACATAGGAAAATGTGGTAGGGAGGTTCTGGAGACTAAATTTAGGCTTTTAGGTAGGAAGTTGAAATACAGAACTTCCAGGATAGTGTTCTCAGAAATGCTTCCCGTTCCACGCGCAGGACCCAAAAGGCAGACAGAGCTCCGGAGTCTCAATGCATGGATGAGACAATGGTGCAAGGATGAGGGTTTTGGATTTGTTAGGAACTGGGGAACATTCTGGGGAGAGGGGCTCTTCCGAAGGGATGGGCTTCACCTTAACCGGGATGAAACCAGGCTGCTGGCATTGACCTTTAAAAAGGAGATAGAGCAGCTTTTAAACTAGCTAATAGGGCAAAGCTGACAGTTGCCCAAGAGTGCATGGTTCAGAAGAATGTATCCTTAAAGGATACTACCAAAAGCAGAGAGGTTTCAAAAAAGAGTATAATTAGCCCAAATGCCCTTGAGTATGGAGCAGACAGAGCTTAAAGATTCCAAATTGCCCATGCCTACCAATAGCCAGATTAATATGAATAAAATACAGTCTCTAAAATGCTTGTATGCAAATGTTAGAAGTCTAAAAAATAAGATGGGAGAGTTAGAATATATAGCACTAAATGAGAGGTTAGATGTGAATGGAATCTCAGAGAAATGGTGGAAGGAGGAAAACCAGTGGAACACTGTGATTCCTGGGTACAAACTATATCGTAATGATAGAGCTGATCAAATTGGTGGAGGGGTTGCACTCTATGCTAGAGAGAGCATTGAGTCAGAAAGGATTAAAGTTTTGCAGGAAACAAAATTTGCTGTAGAATCTCTATGGATTGAAATTCCATGTAAAAAGGTGAAGGCGATGGCAGTGGGGGTGTACTATTGACCGCCTGGTCAGAATGAACAAATGGATGAATTGCTCAAAGAAATCAAGGAAGCTAACAAAAGTTACAGCACAGTAATAATAATGGCGATTTCAATTACCCCGGTATCGACTGGGTCAGTGTCATGGCAGGACATGCTAGGGAGATAAAGTTCCTAGATGAAATAAATGACTGCTTCTTGGAGCAGCTGGTTCATGAACCGACCAGAGGGGAAGCCATACTGGACTTAGTCCTTAGTGGAACACTAGATCTGGTGCAAGAGATAAGGGTGTTGGGACCACTTGGCAATAGTGATCACAGCATGATCGCGTTTGATTTAATTAGTGGAGGAGGGATGGTAAGGAAATCCACAGTACTACCTTTAACGTTCGAAAGGGAGACTATGATAAAATGAGGAAAATAGTTAAGAAAAAACTAAAAGGAGCAGTTGAAAAGGTTAAAGACTTACATCAAGCTTGGATGTTGTTGAAAAATACTATTTGGAAGCCCAGACTATCTGTATTCCACCCTTTAAGAAGAGTGGAAGGAAGTCCAAAAAGCTGCCAGCATGGTTTAAAGGTGAGGTCAGAGAGGCTGTTGCCAAAAAAGTATCTTTCAGGAAATGAAAAAAGAGCCAAATGACGAAAACTAGAAATAGCACAAGCACTGGCAAGTTAAATGCAAGGCATTGATAAGGCAGGCAAAGGGAGAATTCGAGAAGAAGCTTGCTGCAGAAGCAAAAACATGTAATAAAGACGTTTTCAAATACATTCGTAGAAAAAAAACCTGTGAGAGAGTCAGTTGGTCCATTAGATGATAGAGGAGTTAAAGGGGCACTAAGAGGCGACAAGGCGATAGCGGAGAGACTGAAAGAATTCTTTGCTTCGGTCTTTACTGAGGAAGATGTAGGGATGTTGCCCATGAGTGAAGTGATATTTAAATGTGTGGAAGAATTAGTTACTCACCTCTAACAGGTGTTCTCCAGGAGCAGCAGGAATCAGTCCTCACATATGGGTGACGTCGGTGTCGACGGAGCCCCCGTGCAGAGCATTTCCCCAGCTTTCAAAGAAAGCCTTTGGGAATGCAGCGTGCCTGTGTGATCCCCTTCCCGCCCAAAGGTGCCATCTTGCTCAGTCAGATGACATAGCTAAAAGACAGCAAAAAATCAAAATGAATAATATGACTGCAACTCCAGGGGAGGAGGGAGGGTCGTGAGGACTGATTTCTGCTGCTCCTGGAGAACACCTGTTACAGGTGAGTAACTACTCTTTCTCCAGGACCAAGCAGGAAGTCATTCCTCACATATGGGACTCCCCAGCTCTAGGCTACCGGGAACCCAAAGCTGAAAAAATGGCTCCCTCTCAAGAGCCTCAGCATCCGTGATAAGAATATCCCGAGAACGCCCCCGTACGGTAGCCCAACACAAGGGCCGGAGGGTAGGAGTTGCCTAAACCTCAGAGAGATTACGAAGTACCGCCTGTCCGAAAGCACTGTCCCTCTGGGACTCTCTCTCCAGGCAGTAATGGGCTGCAAACGTCTGGCTTGAAGACCAAGTTGCGGCCCGGCAGATGTCTGCCAACGGAACAGAGCGGAGATGAGCTAATGACGCGGCTTTCACCCTGACACGGTGGGCCGTGACTCGACCCTGCAAAGGAAGGTCGGCTGCCTTATAAGCCCATGCGATAAAATCTGCTACCCAAGTGGACATTGTACGCTTGGAGACAGGTAACCCCATCTTATTAGGGTCAAAGGAGACGAAGAGCTGAGTAGCCCTTCGATGCCCCCGCGTACGTTCTATGTAAAAAGACAACGCCCTCTTACAGTCCAGGGTATGCAAAACTGTTTCAGCCCGGCTGGCATGCGGCCTGGGAAAAAAGGTCGGAAGGACCACCTCCTCATTGAGGTGAAAAGAGGAGACCACTTTTGGAAGGAACTTGGGATGGGTCCGTAGGACCACCCTGTTCCTATAGAACCGCGTGTACGGTCTGTCAGAAACCAGAGCTTGTAGTTCACTCACACGTCTGGCCGAGGTAAGAGCCACCAGGAAGAGCACTTTCCAAGAGAGGAAGCGCAAATGGCAAGTAGCCATTGGCTCAAACAGTGGGCGAGTAAGTTGCTGCAAGACCACGTTCAAATCCCACTCAGTCGCCGGTGGACGAACTGGAGGCTTGAGAAGAAACAGACCTTTGAGAAATTGGGACACCAAGGGGTCAACCGACAGAGACTGTCCTTCCACCGGTGAGTGGTGCGCTGACAAAGCACCGAGGTGGACCTGTGCAGAGTTAGACTTAAGGCCTAGGTCTGAAAGGTGAAGTAGATACTGCAGTACTACTGGCACAAGGCAAGAGAAAGGGTCTTCATTGCGCTGAGCACACCATACCGTAAACCTACGCCACTTGAGGGCATAGAATTTTCTGGTGGACTGTCTCCTAGAGGCCAATACCACCTCCTCAACCTCCTTAGGTAGAAGTAAGGGAGCGAGAACTACCCTTTCAGCAGCCAGGCCATCAAATTGAGGGACCTGAGATTGGTGTGCAGAAGGGAACCCTGCTCGAGACAGGAGATCGTGCTGCAACCCCAGAGGGAACGGAATTTCCACCGCCAACTGCAGCAGAAGTGGAAACCATGGCTGCCTCAGCCATCTGGGAGCTACCAGAATCACCGAGGCCTTGTCCCGGAGAATCTTGAACACAGTTTGGGCAACCAGGGGCGTGGGAGGAAATGCATACAGGAGGTCTGTAGACCAAGAGATCAGAAAAGCATCTGCTGCCACCCTCAGGGGATGTTTCTGTCTGGAGCAGAAAATGGGCAGCTGACGGTTCAGTGGACTGGCAAAGAGATTGATGGATGGAAGTCCCCAGCGGAGGAAGATCTGCTGGTGCACCACTGCTTCAACTGCCATTCATGAGGCTGGAGAATCCCACTTAGCTTGTCTGCTAGAAAGTTTTCTTGACCAGGTAGATAAACCGCTTTGAGAAACATACCCTGCCTGACCGCAACAGAGCAAAGGCCAGAGCCTCCTGGCACAGGAGTTTGGACCCTGTGCCCCCTTGTTTGTTCACACAGAACATTGCAATCTGATTGTCCGTCTGAACTAGGACAGACTGGTGAGAGAGGGCATGAGAAAATGTTTGCAGAGCTAAGCGGATTGCTCGCAGCTCCAAAAGATTGATTTGCTGTGTGACCCCTCGAGGAGACCAGAGGCCTTGAGTGCACATGCCCTTGAGTGCACCCCAGCCCTTTAAGGAAGCATCGGTCATCAGCACCCTTGTGTGTGCTGGAGCCTGACAAGGTACCCCCCTGAGAAGGTTTGGGAGATGTAGCCACCACTGTAAGGAGTCCAAAAGTGGTTTGGACACCTTTACTGTGTCTCGGAGGTCGCCTGTGGCCTGCGTCCACTGATCTCTGAGGCACCATTGAGCAGCCCGCATGTGCAGATGGGCATCGGGAGTCACATGTACAGTGGATGCCATGTGGCCCAGGAGCCACAGGTAGTGCCTGGCGGAAAAGAGTAGTTACTCACCTGTAACAGGTGTTCTCCAGGAGCAGCAGGAATCAGTCCTCACATATGGGTGACATCGACGTCGATGGAGCCCCCATGCGGAGCATTTCCCCAGCTTTCTAAGAAAGCCTTTGGGAATACACCCACGCATGCGTGGTCCCCTTCCCGCCCAAAGGTGCCATCTTGCTCAGTCAAATGACATAGCTAAAAGACAGTAGAAAAACAAAATGAACTGTGTACAACTGCAACTCCCAGGGGAGGAGGGAGGGTTGTGAGGACTGATTTCTGCTGCTCCTGGAGAACACCTGTTACAGGTGAGTAACTACTCTTTCTCCAGGACCAAGCAGGAAGTCAGTCCTCACATATGGGTGACTCCCTAGCTCTGGGCTACCAGGAACCCAGGCTGAAAAAGAAACTCCCTCTGTGAAGCCGTAGCATGAAGGAAAGAATTTTACTGAGACCAGAACCCCTCGGTAGCCCAACAAGAGGGCAGGAGTTGCCTAAACCTCAAAGAGATTCCGGAGTACTGCCTGACCAAAAGCACTGTCCCTACGGGACTCCCTCTCCAGGCAGTAATGGGCTGCAAAAGTCTGGCTTGAGGACCAAGTTGCAGCCCTACAGATGTCTGCCAACGGTACAGAGTGGAGATGAGCTACTGATGCAGCCATGGCCCGGACACGGTGGGCTGTAACTCGACCCCGCAAGGGAAGGTCTGCTGCCCTGTAAGCCCAGGTGATACAGTCCGCCACCCATATGGACAAGGTACGCTTGGAGACAGGAACCCCCAAGTTGTTCGGGTCAAAGGAGACGAAGAGCTGAGTAGCCCTTCTATGACCCTGAGTACGCTCAAGGTAGAAAGACAAGGCCCTTCTACAGTCCAGGGTGTGGAGGACTTCTTCAGCCCTGCTTGCATGGGGCCTAGGGAAGAATGTGGGAAGAACCACCTCCTGGTTGAGGTGGAAGGAGCAGACCATCTTCGGTAGGAACTTAGGATGAGTCCTAAGGACCACCCTGTTCTTATAGAAACAAGTGTATGGCCTGTCACAGACCAGGGCCTGAAGTTCACTCACTCGCGTGGCCGAAGTCAGTGCCTCTAGGAAGAGAGTCTTCCAAGAAAGGAAGTGAAAAGCAGGTTGATCTGCTGAGTGGCCTCCCTTGGGGACCACAGGCCCTGTGTGCACTTGTCCAGGCAATGTGCACCCCAGCCCTGCAAGGAGGCATCGGTTGTGAGTACCACTGTGGGAACAGGTACCTGAAAAGGAATCCCCTGTAGCAGGTTGGGGGAGTGTAGCCACCACTGCAAGGAGTTCAGGAAGGGTTTGGCCACCCTTACTTTGTCTCTGAGGTTTCCTGTGGCCTGCCTCCACTGAGTTCTGAGACACCACTGTGCAGGCCGCATATGCAGACAAGCATTGGGGGTCACATGCACTGTCGATGCCATATGGCCTAGGAGCCGTAGGCAAAGCCTGGCGGAAACCAATGGGTTGCTTATGAACCGGTTGGCCGAGCTTATCAGCCTTTCCGCCCTGTCCTCTGGCAAGTAAGCCTTCGCTTGCAGGGAGTCCAACCTTGCCCCTATTAACTCTAGGTTCTGGGAGGGGAGCAAAGTGGACTTTGCGAAGTTGATGACAAAACCTAGTTGCTGAAGGAGAGAGACAGTACGGAGGGTGGCTTGCCTGGCCTCCTGGAGAGTCTGACCTCTGATGAGCCAGTGGTCCAGGTAGGGGAAGACAAAGATACCCTGGTTTCTCAAGTAGGCCGCTACCACGGCTAGGCACTTTGGCCTAACCTCCGCCCCACGAGTTTTCACAAAGGGCAGTACCCTGTACTGAAAATGGCTTCCTGCCACCACGAACCTGAGGTACTTTCTGTGGTCTGGATGAATGAGGATGTGAGTGTACGCATCCTTTAGATCTAAGGAGCATAGCCAATCTCCCTGCTGGAGGTAGGGCAGTAGTGTTCCAAGAGTGAGCATCTTGAACTTCTCTTTTTCCAAGAACTTGTTGAGATTTCTCAAGTCCAGAATGGGCCGGAGACCTCCAGTCCCCTTTGGCACAAGAAAGTACCGGGAGTTGAAGCCCTGTCTCCACAGATTTGGAGGTACAGGCTCTACCGCCTTGTCTTGAAGCAGACCTAGCAGTTCCTGGAGAAGGAGTTCCTGATGCAGAGGAGGCCGTGGAGGCTCCCCTGGGAAGTAGGTAGGGGGTACCTGATTGAAATGGAGCAGATAGCCCTGTTGGACTATGCTCAGTACCCAAGCATCCCTTGTGATGGGTGGCCACTGGTGGGCAAACAGGACCAAGCGACCCCCCGTGCTGAGGTGGGCCAGCAGGGGTGGAGAGGCTATGCAGAGGGAGTCAAAAACCCCCTCCCTGCTGAGTAGGAGCAGGAGCTGGAGGCTTGGGGGCTTTCTGCCTATGGGGCCCATGTCCCTGCCCCTTGGCCTGCTGACCCTGCTGGGGAGCTGGGGAGGCCTGATAATGAGGGAAAGCTTTGTAGGCAGGCGCCTTCCTTGGGTAAAAGGTCTTTTTCCCTGAGCCCTTCTTCTTATGAGAAGGGGCAGAAGATTTCCTAGACAATCTTGTCCTCGTTAGAGTCTCAGTCTCGAGCTCAGCGGCCTTTTCGGCCATGGGCTTGCCAAAGAGGTTTTCACCCCAGCATGGGACATTGACCAACTTGTCCTGCACCAATGGCTCGAGGTCCGATGACTGTAGCCATGCCTGGCGTCGAGCAGCGATGCCAACTGCCGCTACATGGGCCAAAGCCTTGAAGCCATCATAGGCCGCCCGGGAGATGAATTTGGAACATTCCCGGACCCCCGAGGACAAGGATTGGAACCTCTGCAAAGGTTCCCCGGAGAGACAAGCCGAGAACCCGGCTACCTCTTTAGCCAGGTCCCGCAAGTACATGCCCATGTACAGCTGGTAGGCTTGGACACGGCAAGCAAGCATCGAGCCCTGGAAGCACTTTCTTCCGATGGCATCCAGGCTCTGGGCATCCAGGCTCCGGGCCTCCCTGCCAGGGGGCACCGCAGAGTGCATCTTCTGGCTCTTCAGATGATGCATGGCCGATTCCACAACCATAGAATGGTGCGGCAGCTGCGCCTTCTGAAAACCAGGGCTCTTCCGGACTCGATACATGGAATCGATCCACTTGCTCAAAACCGGCGCCGAGGCCGGTGCCTCCCACATTCGGAAGAGGAGCCGTTCCAGCATCGGAGGAACCAGCACAGTAAAGGCCTCCCTCGGGGGAGAGTCATACTGGAGGGCATCGAGCTCTTCGGCTCGAGGCTCCTCCTTGGGGTCGGCAGGAACATTCAAGGCCTTGGCCATGTCCTTAATGAACTCCGAGAACCGGGTATCCTCCAGAGGGGACCTACTCCAGGGTTCGGACTGCAGCGAGTCCGAAGGGACACACCGAGTCCGAAAAGTATCGGGGGACTCCTCGTCCTCCGTCTCCCATGCAGACTCATCCGAAGAAGAGTCGAGGGGCTCTGACCGTGCGGGTTCAGGCAGCACCCGCCCCGACGCCGGGGCCATCGGCGTCGACACCCTCGGTCCCGAATGGGAGGTCGAGGGAGACCATGGCCGAGACCGGACTCGGGCCTTCATGGCTTCGAGAACCGGCTCTGTCTCCGGGGTCAACTTAGACATTGACGTCCCGGTGGTCGGGGCAGATGCACCAGTCAGGCTGGCCATCAGCACCTGCTGCTGATCCATGAAGGCAGACAATCTGCCCTCCAAGGCTGTCAGCCTGAGTCCAAGCTCAGGAGACTCAGCAGCCACCGACTCGGGCCCTGGCAGCGCCGGGCCCGACGTTGGCTCCCTAGGAGGAAAGTCTTTGAGGACAACAGGACTTACATGCTCGACAGATTCCGGCTTACACGGGATACCTTAGTTGGCTTCTCCAGCAACAAGGGCCCGGGGCGGCGGTCAGGGGTCTGAGATCTAGCCTTCGAGGAACCAGAAGCTTCCTCTGACGCTGCCCTCACGAGCTTTCTCTTCCTCTTATGCTCCCGACTGGGGGACTCACTTTCAGAGGAACCCCGACAAAGCTCGGGGTCCGACTTCCAAGACGTCGAGGCCTCTGACGAGGTCCGGGCCCGTCTGGAGGCCGAGTCCAAGAAAATCCTCTCCTTTTGATGCTGCCGGCTCCTGAGTGCCTTGGTGGACATTTTGCCACATGGGACACAGACCTTGGGATCATGGTCAGGCCCAAGGCAGCGCAGGCAGCAGTCGTGTGTGTCGGTAAGAGACATGAGTTTCTTACAAAGATCACAATTCTTAAAACCACTGGAGGCCATCAGGGAAAAAAGGGCCCCCCGCGAGGTCAAAGGACCGGCCCTCCAGGGAAAAGAAAAAACAGCGCGAATGTGTGCCACAAAGGGCAAAAAAATGAAAAATAGAGATCGGGTCAATACCGGCGTACCAAACCCAGGCGGGAAGGGGAACCGTCGTCGAACCGGACAAAAAGAGGCGCGAGAATCGCAGAAAAAAATCCAAATTTTTCCGGGTGACAAGGACAGATGTCCGCTGGGCTCCACGGAAAAAGAAAGACTGAGCAAGATGGCACCTTTGGGCGGGAAGGGGATCGCGCATGCGTGGGTGTATTCCCAAAGGCTTTCTTAGAAAGCTGGGGAAATGCTCCGCATGGGGGCTCCATCGACGTCGATGTCACCCATATGTGAGGACTGACTTCCTGCTTGGTCCTGGAGAACATGAGAATTGCTTTGGAACTGGTTAGTCAAGTCCATCAGTCTGTGGGCCCTGTCTTTGGGCAAGTAAACTCTTGCCTGAAGGGTGTCTAATCTTGCCCTATAAACTCTAGGTTCTGAGAGGGGAGCAAAGTGGACTTTGCGTAGTTTATGACAAAGCCCAGATGCTGAAGAAGAGAGACTGTGCAAAGAGTGGCTTGTCGGGCCTCCTGGAGAGACTGGCCCCTGATGAGCCAGTTGTCCAGGTATGGGAAGACAAAAATTCCCTGATTCCTGAGATAAGCCGCCACCACCGCCAGGCATTTGGTGAAAACCCTGGGGGCAGAGGTTAGGCCAAAGGGAAGTACTCTGTACTGAAAATGGTTTCCTCCCACCACAAATCTGAGGTATTGTCTGTGGTCTGGATGAATGAGGATGTGAGTATAAGCATCCTTTAGGTCTAAGGAGCATAGCCAGTCTCCCTGCTGGAGGTAGGGCAGCAGTATCCCATGGGTAAGCATCTTGAACTTTTCCCTCTCCAGAAACTTGTTTAGGTTTCACAAGTCTAGGATAGGCCGGAGGCCTCCTGTCCTTTCTGGTACCAGGAAGTACCTGGAGTAGAAGCCTTGCCCTTTCAGGTGGTGAGGCATCAGTTCCACCGCCTGTTCCTTTAGAAGACTTGCCAACTCCTGAAGGAGGAGGTTCCTGTGTAGAGGGAGTCTTGGAGGCTCCCCTGGATAGTAGGAGGGGGGTAGCTGGTGGAAGTGGAGCATGTAGCCCTTTTGGACTATGCTGAGTACCCAGGTATCCCCTGTGATGGCTGGCCACCTGTAGGCGTACAGGGTCAGCAGACCTCCTGTGCTGAGTGGAGCCACTGGCAGAGGAGAGGCTATGCTGTGGAAGTCAAAACCCCGCTCCTTGCTATTCAGGAGCCGGAGCTGGCGGCTTGGGGGTCTTCTGCCTACGGGGCCCATGCCCCTGCCCCTTGGCCTGCTGGCCCTGTTGGAGCCTACAGGTGGGGAGCTGAGGGGTAGGTTTTGTAGGCAGCACCCTTCCTCGGGAAAAAGGGCTTTTTTCCCGAGCCCTTCTTTTTTTGAGAAGGGGCAGAAGTCTTTCTGGACAGCCTTGTCCTGGTGAGAGTCTCAGTCTTGATTTCTGCAGCCTTTTCAGTCATGGGCTTACCGAATAGGTTGTCACTCGGCACGGGACATTGACCAACTTGTCCTGCACCCATGACTCCAGGTCCGATGACTGTAGCCAGGCCTGACGGCATGCACCGATGCCGGCCGCGGCTACCCGGGCTGAAGCCTCGAAGCCATCATAGGCTGCTCAAGAGATAAACTTCGAGCACTCTCGGATCCCTGTAGACAAGGCTTTGAATCTCTGCAAGGGTTCCTCGGAGAGGCCAGATGAGAACCCGGCAATTTCCTTTGCCAGGTCCCGTAAGTACATGCCCATGTACAGCTGGTAAGTGTGGACACGGCAAGATAGCATAGAGCCCTGGAAGCACTTTCTACCGAGGGCATC